>CM077663.1:389253495-389923182 GCA_039707655.1 Elymus sibiricus
GTAAAACCCTACGTCCTCCTTGATTATATTTATGAGTATGATGATTCAAGAGTTGATCTACCTCGAGATCGGATGAGCTAAAACCCTAGATGAGTTGACTTGTCCTCTACGAACTAAACCCCTTGGTTTATATAGACACCAGGGGTACTTAGGGTTACACATGATAGGTTTCCATCCGGGTATAGATATGCCCATTCTCTCTTCTAAACTTGGAGGACACACCAAGTCTTCGGAGCCTTCCTTCTTGAGTACGGGGTCGCCTTGTAGTTCGGCCTTCCCGCAATAGCCACCACTGGTGCAGCAACGTGCTATACAAACGGTTTTTAACCCATTTCCGCGACGTAGTTTTAAACCGTCGCCTTGCATGTGTGGGCGATAGGGGGGGTCCATCCCACACGACACGGAAAACCCATCGGCGATGGTGACTAATGAACGCAAACGATTTGCAAATATAATCGTGTGCGGTGCAGGAACATATCGCACACATAATGTTTTGGGCTTACGTGTGGGATTTGGGATCAATCACACACGTGCAAGACGAGTCAAACGCGTCTAATTGCTCATGGAAAACAAACGGAGTTTGACCTTTTACCGTTTGCGAAACGTTACCTAATCCACATGGGCAATTCTTTAAACTGTGTGTGATATGTTCATCATCGCACACGAGATTTCTCTGGAAACCATCTGCCATGCATGGCATCATCGGACACGTTTCTCGAGAAAAGTACGCGTGGGATCGTCTTTGCATTGGGCATGGTTTCTTGTTGGCTCACGTGTGAGATACGGTGCTATCGCAAACATTGAGGAGCTCCTACGCACACATACGAGTGTTGCAAACCGTTTGCGATTACTTATGTATCACCAACATTTTAGATTATATCTCGTGTGCTTTTCTTGTGGATCACAGGCGGTTGCGCTATGAGTTGCGTGTGCTTTCCGTTCTGGACCGCACACGCCTAGTTGGTTGAACCGTGTGCGTTGAAATTGCCAGGTTATTGTAAAATATCGCATTTAATTCACCCTGCAAATAGCAAATTCGCCACAATATGCAATCTACAAATAGTGTCCACATGAAGAACATTCATCATAATTCGCCACAATATGCAATTCAACGAATAGTGTCCACAAGCAGAGGATTCATCATAATTCACGACAATATGCAATTGAGCAAATGCTAGCTAAATTCCACAGCCCTTAAACCGACATATGCAGTACATAATCATAGTGTACAAAATACGAAGACATGATCACATGGAAAATAATGCATCCATGTGTATATGTTTAGCTGATAACACTATATGAATGCGTACTTATTATTAGGGGATATGAACCCGGAAATCATCGATGCCATCATCGGGCTTGATATAGTGTTTCGCAAACAGGTGTTGATAAATTTCCTAACAAACAACAATTCATTTGCGGCGAGCGGTGAAGAGGTCATCGGTCCGAAGATCAACTGCAGGACTTTTAGATCAGAATGTGACATACGTGTGGAGTAGAAGATAGTAATTAAGAAGCAGACTTACTTGTTTTATCTTGTCAGCATCGAGACCACATTGAACACGTCTGCATAGGTTCATCATGTGTGCACAAACGTAGTATCCACATAGGCTGGTACCTTGTTGTTGCTGAGGACACTGAAATTTTTTGTACAGTATTAGTCATGTATTTGCCCTGTTAGGAACAAAACCTAACCGGTGTAAGTTGTTTCTTCTTTTTTCTATGGAGAGAAATAGAAAGAGGTTTACTTAGAAACTTGAACATCTGACTAGCATTTTCTGAAAACAACGAATTTCGTTGTCTTACCGGAGAAACGATCACGTGCAGCACAGGTTGTTGGCAGTCGAACCGATTCCCTCCTAAAGTTATGTTCATTGACAATACACTGCAAATGAAGATGAATTTTCACACACTCAATTCTGGAACCAGATATGAACACAATGCATTAACATCAAAGAATTCAATACCTATCCATGAAATCCTGAAGATGACTCAGATCCTGAGGCGCATTTGACTCTCTGAGAGAATCCATGTAGTAAACTGTGTTGCGTTTTGGAACAATGACCACCAAGATCCAGTGACCTCTACAGTTTAAGAAAACCATGAACGTACGGACTATGTCTAAAACTGAAAGACGATCAATGTATGTGTGGTTGTATATTTAACTTACCGTTCATGGTATGGCCACATGAAGAATTCTCCTATCTGTAAGTTGAACAAGATCTTGGCGACATAATCAATGGAAGCCTTGCGTGAGCCATTATCTCATAACAAACCATCGTTTGCTAAATCAGGATATATGAAATACGCATGCACCCTTGATGTTCTCTGCGTATCCAATCCCCTGAGAGGAATACAATACAGTTAGCTTTTTTGTCATTTACAGCCTTGTATGGAGAAGTTGATCAGAGTTTGTGAAGTACTTACAACATCAAGCATTTGACAAGAGTGGCAGCAAGCTCATCGAAGTTGAAGAAGAGATGAAAGTCCTCGAATTCCACACTGATGATACCCGCATCATGAGAGAAATGCCAGCTATCGTAGTGCACTTGCAGAATGTTAGTATCTTCTCCTTCCGACATTATGTCCATGCAATATTTATGTAACTTATGACAACTGGAACTGCACTCGTCAAAGTATTCACCAACAAGGAATGGCTGGCCATTCTTGTACTTGCGTCTCTCAAATGAGTCTATTTCCTTACTAGAAAGTTGCTTTTCAAGGTCTGCTTCAGACATGTGGTCAGAACCGGGATTACATGGGTCTTCATCGGCCACACCATGGTTCTGCTCGAAGAGTCTTCGTAGTAGGATGCTCTGGTACTCATCCCTCCTCTGTTTCTATCATGTGTAATAACAAATTGCCAATTTTATCAGGAAGCTAAATATAAATGCAACAGTCTTTGTAGTATAGGAATGACATCGGCAGTGTTTGAATGATATCAAATTAATAGTGACAGCTACGTACATTATGCTTTCAAACATTCCAATCTGTTAAAAACTACTATCTTGCACCATGTTTTTTCACTAAGTCTGAGAATCTGTTTATTTTAGATTGCCATGTTTCAGGTGGTTCAGCCACCTGACAACCGAGGTGTGTGTACGCTCGAACAGTATTGATGCTAGCCATGTTTCTGTGCATAACTAGACCTTGCTCGTGCTGAATGAAATGAAGTGCTTCATGTGTACTAACTTGCTGTAAATTTTCATGCAATGATAACTCATGTAGCACATAGTTTTCTTGCTGTCAATATGCCTTCAGGTTAAAACTATGACAGTGTCTAAATCACATCCAGAATCAAATAGCACACGGGAAGTGTCTGAATCACACCTAATATAATAATTGATTTCTAACGACGAGAGTTAGGCTTACCTTCTTTGCACGTCCCAGAAACTTCCTCCCACTGTACCCAGATTGAAAAGCTCGTAACTTCACAGATTGAAATTGATGTTGACCATGAACAGGCAGGTCTTCAGCTACCTATATCCATTCCTTGGAAGTGATTGTCCTAGGGAGCTACAATAGAAAGAAATGGCGCAAATGGGCCAACCGCTTTAAAATCCCCAATTCCAAAAAAACCTAAGCCTACTTGAGCCAGAGAGAAGAGAGACGAATACCTGGCTGGTGAGAGATTCGTCGTTGTCGGAGATACCGTTTGAGGGGTCACCCGAGGAGCCCATGGCGTGTCCACGGCGGTCGGAAGCTAGAGGGAGAGATGTGGGTGGCGGCATGCGGGGGGGGGGGGGGGGTGGGGGGTTGCAGGGGAAATGTGGCCCTTTGGGGGGAAGGGGGGAGGTAGATATTTCGGTGGTCGGCGAAATTTTTGGCTCGTTGCAGGGAATCTTGGCGCGCAAAGATTCATCAGACACGGTGTTTCTGCTTTTATCATGTGCGATGATACAGAACATACAAAATTTCGCCCCTCCCCACGTATTCCCTGGTTATAGTGCACATCCACGTCATTGCATAATGTAACATCAACTGCTAACTTAATTGGGTATACAAATTAGCGGACACACATAGCTCATAGTTACCAAACCGAGCAAGTTCACTAAATAATCAAGCTGCTTGAACTAGACATAGATCTTACAAAAGACCGGCTCTCTGAACAAAGGCTATTAGTAATACACATAATTTTAACAAAGACGCCGACGAGCAGCCGCCCTATGCCTCACCGCTGTTCGATGAGATGTCGACGACTTTTCCGGGCGACATTCCGCCGGTGCTGGACTCCTCATCCCCTAGGCTGACTTCGACCGCGGCGACGTGCTCATCCTCGACGTTGCCCTCATCTTCTTAGTACTCGTAGTAGTGGCACCGCCATAGCTCGCGTTGGTACTCCACCGCCGATTCCTTGATGGACAGGCGCTTCTCGACCTCCTCTTGAGCCACGAGCAACTCCTCCCAGCACTCGGCGCTCTCAGACGGCTTCCACATCTCTAGCTCTCGCTCGGAGATCTCGTGTGGAATGGTCTCAATGGCCTCCGCTGCCGCATCATCGGCATGCATCTCGGCATCCGCAACAGCCGCCTCTTCAGACGTGTGGTGCATGCTGGATTCCGGCAAAGCTTGGAGTATCTTGGCGTGGGCGTTCTCGATGATATAGGCCTGGATGGCCTTGACCCGGGCTAGGGCGGCCTCCGCGGCACGGCACGCTGCTCGAGCGCTCTTGGCGTTTGCAGACGCCGTCGTAGTAGCTGCAGCTGCCGTCTTCGCGGCTAAAGACACCCTTTCGGCCATCGCAGAGGCTCTGTTGGCCGCCGCAGAGGCCCTTTCGGCGGATGCGGCCGCGCTTAAGGCGGATGCGGCTGCGCTCTCGGCTGAGGCGACCGCGCTCTCGGCCGAGGCGGCTGCGTTCTTGGTAGAGGCGGGCGCGCTCGGAGCCGAGGCGGCGGTCGTACGCACCCTTACGAAGCGTTCCCACGACGTCATTCTTTGCAGAGAGGGTTTGTTGGGGAATGGGGATCAAGGGTGAACGGAATCCGAGCTAGACGAAGCCGACGAAGCTCCCCTCATAAGACATAAATAGATCTGTGAAGTTTCATCGCAAATGGTTCCTGTATGAAACCGTGTGTACGTAGTTCACTTTTTGTATTGAATTGTAAAACTATTTTGGGGTACAGCGGTAACGGATATAGTTTTATTTGTAAGAAAAAGAACCCTACCGTCTAAATCCACTAACGGCATCCTAAAATTAGGAAATATTCGGGGGTAAATTGGCATTTTATACATTAAGTTAGTTTGTATAAATTTTACGGCCATAATTCAAAAGTGTAACACATGAACATGCAAGATGAAGCAAAAACTGCTGGAAAAATCATATTTATGTACTACTTGCTTCCCTATATATGCCGCTTGCAATAAATTTTAAGGAGTTCCAAACATCTTGGGTAATGGTTTGGACACACGTGCACACATTGGGAATCTAGGTTTTAAAATTCAAAAAATAAAAAAAATGCTCTGAAGTACGTGATAATAATCTGCATGATTTCCCCACATGAGGCCAACAGGTCGTGGTCAAAGTAACGGCTTGTTCGAGATAAGCTTTGACACATGCCTCTCACAAAACGAAGCATCACACGAAGGGTCGTGGTTCCGAGAGGGAACATGAGAGCCTTGTTTGATGACGAACCATTAGTCGTTGTCTCATTTGGCCTAGCTTTTTTTAATTCATTACAATGTACGAATACGTCCGTCATCCTGAAATTTGGACATTTTCGGGGTTCAGTAAGCATTTTATATATGAAGTTAGTTTCTAGATATCTAGTGGCCATAATTCAAAACTAAAACACATGGACATGTGCAAGATGAACCAAAAACTGCAGGAAAAGATCATGTTTATATACGTACTAGTGCTTCCGTCTATATGCCACGTGCAATATATTTGAAGGAGTTCCAGACATCTTGAGTAACGGTTAGGACACATGCATTGAGAATAATCTAGGTTTTTAAATTCAAAAAATAAATAAAAATGCTATGAAGTACACGAAAATCAGCATGATTTTCCGCCATGGGGCCAAGATGTCGTGGTCAAAGTAACGGCTTGTTCGAGATAAGCTTTGACACATGCCTCTCACAAACCGGAGTATCACACGCAGGCTCGTATAGTTCCGAGAGGGGACGTGGGGCGTTGTGTGATGACGAACTGGATCGCTGCCTCATTCGGCCTAGTTTGTTTTCATCGTTACAATGTACGAATATGACCGTCATCCTAAAATTAGGAAATATTCGGGGTTCAATCGGCATTTTTATACATGAATTAGTTTCTAGAAATTTAATAGCCATAGTTCAAAACTGAAATACATGAACAAGCAAGATGAAGTAAAAAATGCTGGAAAATCATATTTATGTACTACTTGCTTCCGTATATATGCCACGTGCAATAAATTTGAAGGAGTTCCAAACATCTTGAGTGACGGTTTTGACACAAAAGCATTGGGAATCTAGTTTTTTAAAGTCAAAAAATAAAAAATGCGCGGAAGTACATGAAAATATGCATGATTTCCCGACATGGGGCCAAGATGTCGTGATCAAAGTAACGGCTTGTTCGAGATAAGCTTTGACACATGTCAAGCTGGCAATGCATGGTTAACTGTTACCCGCGTCCCCACGGGTAATTGATCTATTAGGGTACGGGTGCCAGCTGGAATGCCCATCTGGAAGTTGGTGGGTCAAATACCTTACCAAGCGTGCATGACGGGGATGAGGATGGGATTGCATTACCCGCCTTACCCATGAATTGAAGTACTTACATGTGGGCTTTGAAATTAGTAGCCCCCACGTAATTTGTGGCCTCGGTCACCCAAATTTACACACATCCCACCCCTTTGGCCCAAAATTCCCTAAGAAATCCAAAACCTAGGCACAACATATTGTTTATTGCATTAAAATACTATTTTTTCTACTGAAATACGCGAAGGTTGTTCTTAAATGCATGTGTGAGTTTCCCCATGGTGATAAAGAACTCGGTGGGACGTGGATGGGAAACTTTTTATCCCCGCGCACGGGTACGTAGACGGGGACGTGCAAAGGGAGGGCGGTGATGGAGACGGAGATGTGACTCTACTCGCCTAAGAAATCCCCAGCTTTAGACACAAGCCTCTCACAAACCGGAGCATCACACAAAGGCGCGTGGTTCCGAGAGGGAACGCGGGGCCATGTGTGATGACGAACCGCCAATTGCTGTGTCATTCGACCTAGTTTTTTTTTCATCGATACAATGCACGAATATGACCGGCATCCTTTTTTTAAAATGGAGTTCTATTGGCATTTTTATACATTTAGTTAGTTTATAGAAATTTAATGGCCATAGTTCAAAACTGAAACACATGAACAAGCTAGATGAAGCAAAAAATGCTGGAAAATCATATTTATGTACTACTTGCTTCCCTATATATGCCGCTTGCAATAAATTTGAAGGAGTTCCAAACTTCTTGAGTGACGGTTTGCAAACAAAAGCATTGAGAATCTAGGTTTTAAATTCAAAAAAATGAAAAAAATGCTTTGAATTCTGAAGTACATGAAAATATGCATGATTTCCCGCCATGGGGCCAAGATGTCGTGGTTACTGCTCTCGGACTTGCTTCCGTAACACAAATGGCACGCATGCATTACATTTGGATAGAAAATATAAATATTTGGCAAAACAAACGGGTCGCACATGATTGGCGCCCTGTTTCGCGTTTCAGTTTTGGAAGCCAATTTTTGCGGGCTATTAATCACACGCGGTCATGCATTGGGAACCGTCGGTGATGTGAATTCACACACGGTTGTTGACTAGGAAATCATGTGCAATCAATGCTGGTGTCGATCAAGATTCTAGCCGCCTAGAAATGCTGCCCCACGAGACGTCATCCCGCCTGTAATCTCTCGTCTCTCTATCTCACCCCTCGCACAAAACTCTGCCATGGCGCGGCCGGTCTGTGCACAAGCAGAGGAGGAGGCGCCACCCCGCGAGGACATGGCGAAATGCAGCGACGAGGAGGACCCCAACGCGCCCCCAGACGAGGTCGCGCCAGACCCCCCAACTGAAGATTGGTTTTGGGGCCAGTACAATCTGGCTTTGTGGAAGGCGCTGCCGCCGGCTGAGAGAGCTAGACAGGTGGCATTCAAGAAGGAGTGGGCTGAGGAGCGCGCCGGGAATCTCGCGGCCTGGAATACCCTTAGTGCCGCAAGGGAAAAGGAGGAGCTAGAGCTTTGGCGGCGGGCGAGTTGACGAGCGGTGGAGGTGTACGAAGACGGCCGGTACCACGCAATGAAAGCCAGAGGCGCTAGGTGCCTCACTGCTACGTGGGTCTGGGCCAATAAGCTCGAGCGTGCCACCGCCAAAGAGCTCCAGTGGGCGCCCACTGAACTGTCCTGCATGGTCGCGCGCGTCCACCAGCAAGAGGCTGATCGGCACGTCGAGCGCTGCGAGGCGGAGGAGGCGGCGAACTCCCTCCGCATTGGGAAGCCACCGCGCACCAGGAAGCTGCTGGTGAGAGGCTGCCATTTTACTGCTCCCTGCTCTGGAGGGGTTATTATTAGTTTAGTTTTATTCATTGTACGTATTAGTTAAGTACTATTATCACGTATATGTGATGATATATACTGTATATGTATCATGTCTTCAATGAGCTATTCAACAATTAATATATATTATTAGTTTCACATTTATATTTGTTTTCATACTGATTTTCTGGCTCTAACTGTTAGCCTTTTACACATATTGAAACATAACAATAGAACATAAATCATTCATACATCGAAACATATCAATATTGTGATTGTTGTCCACACATTGGGATCGACATCTAAACCATTCAACAAAATAAAACGCGTCCATGACTACACCCTAACCTATGGAAGCTCTTGGCTATGCCTGAACTCGGTCAGGCGTTTGTCCATGCGGTTTACACACTCGCGGTACAGCTGGAGCGCAATCTCGAGCTCCAAGCTGGCTATTTCGTCGGAGATTACCATCTCGAGGATGCGACGACCATTTTCTTCTACTGCTCCCCGCTGGACACCTGGGCCAAGGAGGCGCTCGAGCCTACCGACGAGCCCGTTAGCATCGAGGGGGCCGCGAACAAGGCGAACGGCGCGACCCATGCGAACGGCACGGCCGGCGTCCGGTGCAAGGATGGTGCGGCCGGGCTCTGGTGCAAGTACGACGCAGACGGCCGTTGCCCATTCCTGGCGAGAAATAGGGCTACTCACGTGCCTTGGACACAGCTGCAACGTCATGTCGAGTGGGATAGCAGGGAAGCGGGGATGGAACCGCTCTTGCTCTGCCGCGTGCCGCGCCTCTCGCTCTGCGGCCCTCCATCGGTCTTGCTGTGCGGCGCGCCTTGCCCTCTCGGCGGTGAGGCGGACGCGCATGTTTTGCTCTACGGAGCACCACCGATCATCTTCTTGTGCAGCGCGCTGCAGCCTCTCGGCGGTGAGGCGGCTATGTTGCTCGGCGGCGCTGCCGTGCCCTGCGCCAAGGGTCTGCTCAACCCTTGCGATGACGCGCAGCATAGCGTTGTCTAGCGCGTCGCCGGACATGCCATCGGCCTCGATAGGCCCTTGCGCCTGCACCGAATCGTATTCGTCATCGAGGAGGTTGATGGCAGAGGCGGCGCTTGGTCGAGTTGGCATGCTTCGTAGATGGGCTAGGCTGCACTAGGTGTGCATCCGCATGTGACGCGCGTAGGCTGTTATGCTCATTCGCTTATGGCGGGAAACCGATGGGGAAGCTTGCGCGGGAACATGTGCGGTTCCGCATGGGAACGTGGCCAAAAGAAACGCCGGTGCGGTGCCGAAGCATGCACTGGAATCCTCTGGCGAAAACGCGGTGACAAGACGTGAGAGAGGAAAAAGAGGTGATGCGCAGTCAGACTGGTAATAATAATAAAACATCTGCGATATTAATACGGGAAAACGACACTTCCGTACGTACCGTCGGTAATGTTTTCATCAATTGCTGACAATTGTTTGGCAACAACCGTCTGCCCACAACACACACAACTTGTCCGGATGAATCGTTTCGGTTATTATTGGTCTTCCCACACAATTCTGATGAATGAACCGATTGCTGCGTATAACACCCACCTTCTTACGCTAACCCATTTGTGTTCTGCTGGATCAGCGCAAACAGTTTATCCGATTGAACTGTGTGCCGTACTTCGCACACGTATGTAGTTTTGTTAACCATTTCTGTTATCTTAGCTAATCCCAAACAGTTCATAAGAATAAACTGTCTGCCGTGGATCGCACACGCAACTATTTTCTGAATCGTATTTGATGGATCCACCATCGCACACAGTTTGTGCCATTTGCGACGGAGCTTGAACAAAACCGTTTGTGATTGATGGATCGCACACAGTTTCATTGAAGGGTCTCTGATTGATGTGTCTACTTTGGACCATCTTGCAGTAGTGCACATAGCGGCCCACCAAGCCGGCCCATGGGAGATAAACCGACGGCTTGAGGACCCCTTAGTCCCGGACTCCCTCAATAGCCCCCGAACTAGCCTCCAACGCAGGGGTTCATGACAGCTAGCAGCTTCGCACGTCCAAAGTCTCCGGCTTGCGGGGTGAGTTCTTTTCTCCCCTTTATATTCGGCTGATTCCAGTTCGGCCGCCGATGACACCCTGCTTTCCGAACATACGCCGCTTAGCCTCGAAGGCCAAACGTCTGAGTATGAACAGTGCCTCACCTGAAAACTTTTCTGATGAAAGGCCACGACAGGCCATGACCACATAGCCAGTTATAAGAACTCGATTCGCGGTTCGAGGCAGCTCCTTCATGTGGCACCCCGGCTCAGAGAACCGGATTACCAGTGTTTCCAGCCCAGAGATCATGTCCTCTGGAAACACACAACAACTTGGAACAGAACTGAACTGACTTTATTGATAGATTTCGCGTACAAGCCCATATTTACAATGCTAGCGAGGCCAAAGGCACACTCGGTGCTATGACAATATCTACATTATTTATGGCACATAGCGGGGCCTCGGAACTACTAAGTACTTCTACGGCGTAGCGGATCATAGCGGCAACTCCATCCACAGGGACACTGCTGTGGACACATCCTAGTTAGCGTAGCACGAACCATCAGGACTTCCGTCCTCGGCTTCTCCTGCATCTGGCATGATACGCTAGGTGAGTACTTTGAATGTACTCGCAAGCTCACGACAACCAAACAATGCAGCAAACAATAGCATGGCAATTATCATGTTAAATGCATAAATAGTTCACTTACTATTACCGATCATCAACTTACTCTCATCCGGATTGTCCCACAATCCTCGGAATACTCATCGAGTACTTCCGATCATACGAAGAGTTCTTCCATCCTTACTAACATGGTTACGGTTGACCACCTACTGAGGTCTGGACGGGCTATCCAATTCCGTGGACACGACTATTCGAATAGATTTGACACTCTGCAGAGGTTGCGCACTTTACCCACACTATGGAGCACCTGACCTCGTGATCCCATTCGGATGGACCAGCATTGCTCCAACGAAACCTGCTTGACCCGTGACTCTTCCATCGTACCACCGGCATTCATCCTCCCCCGGAGTCCTGCCCTGGGTGGCCCTGTGTCCTCATGACACCTGCCACCATCGTGGCCAAACTAAACTGTCCCAAACGGGGACGCCGGCACAATACTCAACTGGCTCACTGGGTTATCACCGCCTACCTGATCAGGGTAGCGCACGTGCATAACCCTCCCTCTTTGGAGGTACCGGTGAAAGAGCACGCAATCAGGCCAAGTCAAGGCCGTCCCATACCGGCAAATGTGGTTGCACGGTTAAGCCCGGACAGGTGACTCCAGATCAACCACTAGGTTTATTTCCAATGTAGTGGTTCATCATGATAAGCAACTAAGCTTTTTAATTAATTATTATAAATTAACCTATAGCAAATAAGCAAGCATAATGCATGAAAATATGCAATGCTATGTAAATGTTACATAAAATGGGTATCATGGCTTGCCTTGCTCTGTTGGGTTGTTCAAACACTCTTGATCTTCAAATGCACCACAATCTCCTTCTGAAAATATTTTTAAAGTGCAAAAGAAAATGTCACATAATGCCTTTCTGTTCACCAACAATTCTATGAGTATAGGAAAAATACCAAAATTTGTCAGAAAATAAAAGGGTCCAGTACCAACACAATGCAAAAAGAATCAACTGAATTGAGTTTATAGATTAAAAGTTATTCAGGGTCAAAGTTTGGTCAAAATTTGGAATTAAATAAATAAAAAACAGAAAAACCAAAAAACCCCCAGCGGGCTACGTTGAAGGCGTAAAGTGGAGGGGGCGCCTCCACTTACCGCTTCGGGCGCGGGCCTGAGCCGCTGGCAGGTGGGGCCTGCTCTGTTTAAATAGAGATGGAGAGGAGGGAGCAGAGCACCGCGGCGCTCTGGCGATGGTCGCCGGCGATAGAGGCGGCGGTGGGGTCGGGCGACTACAGGAATGGAACGGGCGCTCGGCGGCGAGCATGTACGTACCCGTAGATTGACTAGAGATGGTTGGACGACGTCGTCCCCTTCGTCTCCGGCGGCGGCGGCGCTCGGGCGGGCTCGGAGACGGCTGTTCCGGCGATGGATGGCTTGGGCAGGAGGTCAGGGAGCACCAGGGGGATGCCCTGGGCTCGAGGGTGAGGTCAATTGGGGCTCAGGGTGGAGGGAAGATGCTGGAGGCGAGGTGGCTACGAGCGGCGGAGCTCCGGTGAGATTTCGAGGCCAGAGGGCCTCTTGGCCGTGGCTCGCTTCTCAGGAAGCCAATTGGATGAGGAGGGGAAGAGGTGAGGAGCTCGACGAGGCTGGGCGCAGCCTTAAATAGGCGGGAGGCGTGGGCGGCGACCTCTCTGGAACGGCGGCGACGTGGCTACGCTACTGGAGCAAGGACGACAAGCTGGCCGTCGCGGAGCAGGGTGAAGAGACGGGAGAAGGCAGAGGCATTGAATGGCGAAGCGACGGCTCGCGAGGAAGACGACGACCCGCTCACCCACTGTGGCCGCACGGGCCACAGTTCCTGAGCGTCGTGGCGGCCGCCGAGGGCGATTCCGGCGAGGGAGAAGGGACTGGAGGGTCCAGGTGGAGGGCAACGACGATGTCGACACGCTTGGACAAGGTACGGCCACGTGGTCGTCAACCTCCGACGAGACCCGAGCCTGCCGGCACCCAGAGCGCGGTTTTGGCAGACTGGCTACGCGGTCACCATGTGCACGGGCACACACGGCGCGAGCTGGCCTGCCGGGCCGTGTCTGGAGTGCTGTCCTTGCACTCTGGAACCTCCTCGTGGCACTGGCTTGCCCAGTAAGCCACTGAGATGAGAGGTAGCTTCACCAACAGTTCCTGACTGCAAACTTGGTGAGGTTCTGGAGGGAAAAAGAGATAGAGATGGAGCTAGTGGATATGTCTGGTGTTATCTATCTTGGAAGGACTATAAACTGGCAAAGTTTGGAGAGCTTTGAAAAAGATTTGAACATAGTTCCTTTGGAAACCACCATTCTGGTCCAGAATCTAAATGAGCTTGTGGCACTCACATGGATGCTCTGCTAATGATGAAACTTGGTGGAGGGAAGTTATTTAGTAGTGCACTCATGCCATAAAAGTTGTAGATCAATTGTGCACCCCTAGCTTGCACTTCCTTCACAAAGGTTCAAAATAAGCAGAAACTTGACAGGGTCCTGCTGCTCAAAAATTGTACTGGACCAGATGATGTTTTTGGATATTGAGGCTATATAGGATCCCTAGGAGCTTGGGGAATTTATTGAGAATTTTCTGAGATAGGAAAAATGTTTCTCTCAGATCTTGATACATCTTTCTGCCTCCCGGGTGAATGGAGTAGGCTGACTCATGAGCTTCCCTGAGTATCTGCTGCCTCAGGTTACTTTGATCAGGCACGCATATCCATTTCTCAAACCATAAAGTGCCTTTGTCATCCACGTGGAAGGACTTGGCTTTCCCTTTTAGAATCAGCTCCTTGATCTTTTTGATTCCTTCATCTGGCTCTTGGGCCTTCTTGATTTCTTCCATAAGGGTAGGAGTAATTTCCAATGTATCCGGGGTAATTGGGCAGCATAGCACCATATTGAGTTCAGCGAATTCTTCTTGCAACCTTGGATGCATACTTCCCATTAGTGCATTCATGCTGCCTTGCTTTCTGCTGAGAGCGTCCGCGACGACATTAGCTTTTCCCGGATGATATTTTATCCCAATGTCATAGTCCTTGACTAGTTCAAGCCATCTTCTCTGCCTGAGATTCAGGTCCGGTTGGGTGAAAATATACTTAAGACTCTTATGGTCCGTGTATATTTCACAACGTTGTCCAATGAGGCAATGCCTCCAAATCTTCAAGGCATGCACTATGGCTGCTAATTCCAAATCGTGCGTGGGATAATTCTCTTCGTGCGGTCGTAGTTGTCGGGAAGCATATGCCACGACCTTCCCTTCTTGCATCAACACGCAGCCGATTCCACGTCTTGAAGCATCGCAGTAGATGTCGAAGCTCTTGTGTATGTCCGGAAGGACTAGGACAGGTGCTGTAGTCAACCTTGTCTTGAGTTCTAGGAAACTGCTGTCACACTCCACTGTCCAATTAAATCTCTGATTCTTCTTCAACAATTCTGTCAGTGGCTTAGCTATCTTGGAGAAGCCTTCTATGAAGCGACGGTAATAGCCTGCCAACCCCAGGAAGCTACGAACTTCGGTGACCGAGGCTGGTGTCTTCTAGTTCAATACTGCAGTTACTTTGCTGGGGTCGACGGCTACTCCTTGTTCTGACAGAATATGCCCCAGAAATCCTACTTCTTTTAGCCAAAATTCACACTTACTGAACTTGGCGTACAGACGATGGGTTCTTAACCTTTCTAGGATAGCATGGAGGTGTTGTTTGTGCTCTTCTTCATCCTTGGAGTATATCAGGATATCATCAATGAACACCACCACAAATTTGTCCAGAAAGTCCATGAAGACTTTGTTCATCATGCTCATGAAGTAGGCCGGAGCATTTGTCAATCCAAATGTCATGACTGTAAATTCATACAGGCCATATCGGGTGGTGAAAGCTGTCTTAGGTATATCCTCTTTTCTGATTTTGAGTTGATGATACCCGGTTCGGAGGTCAATCTTAAAGAATACCCGTGCTCCGTTCAGTTGATCGAATAGATCATCGATGCGCGGGAGCGGGTACTTATTCTTGATAGTGACCTCATTCAGTTGGCGATAGTCTATGCACATTCGCAGACTTCCATCGTTCTTCTTGACAAATAGTACCGGTGATCCCCATGGTGAGATGCTTGGGCGAATGTATCCTTTCTGTAACAATTCATCCAACTGCTTCTTTAGTTCTGCCAACTCTGGACCTGGCATACGGTAGTATTTCTTGTAAATTGGAGTAGTACCGGGAACCACTTCGATTGCAAACTATAATTCCCGGTCGGGTGGCATTCCTGGTAGTTCCTCGGGGAATACATCCGGAGATTCACAAACTACCGGAATCAAGTTCATATCCGTACCGGTAGCCTGGTATGCCATTCCTTTTCTGGACATCATTTTGCTGGCGAGGAATTGGACTGTTTGTCCTACCGGATTGACTAGTGTCACTGTCCTGGTGGCACAGTTGATGCACACCTGATAAGGTGTCAACCAGTTCATTCCCAAGATTACGTCCACTCCCAAGGATTCAATGGCAATGAGTGCAGCTGGGAATTTAACTCCATGTATCAAAATTTCCAGATCTCTGTATATTAGATTTGTTCTGAGCAGGGAGCCAGGGGATTGTACCACCATGATTTTGTCCAAAATCGCAGGAGAAAATTTGTGCAGGGTGGCAAAACTCCGCGAAATAAACGAATGGGAAGCCCCAGAATCAAATAAAATCACTGCGGGTATGTCGTTAACAGAAAACATACCGAGGACTACTTCTGGAGCTTCGCTGGCTTCCTCAGCGGAGATATGGTGGACGCGTCCGTGGCTGACGTTATTGTAGGGTTACGTAGCAGAAAACAAAAATTTCCGACCTACGCACCAGCCCAGGACCACTATGGAGACTGCATACAAGGTTTGATCCTTTCCGTTACCGACTCGTAGCGCAGCGGAAGTAGAGTCGATGACGATCGGCGGTGCAGATCCCCACAGCTAGGATTTTACAACCTCCCAACCGCGAGGATGTACTCCCTCGTCAGCTCACCGGACGGATCTTCGGGCAGCCCTCCGGGAGGCCTCAGGACAGTCCCTCGGATAGTCCCACCGGACGGATCCTCGGACAGCCCTTCGGGAGGCCTCTGGACAGTCCCTCGGATAGTCCCACCGGACGGATCCTCGGACAGCCCTCCGGGAGGCCTCTGGACAGTCCTTTGGATAGTCCCACCGGACGGATCCTCGGACAGCCCTCCGGGAGGCCTCACTGAGAGCCCTTCAGGCGGGTCACTCGGACAGCCCTTCGGGAGGACCCCCGAAACACGGACAGTAACTCGGACAGCCCTTCGGGAGGCACTCTCGAACTAAGACCGAAACTACGATCTCTCTACAGAGTTGCACACATACGGTGTCATCTATCCGGCAGGGCTTCGCCGTCCAGAACTAGTTCCCACCGGAACCCAGACAACCTTTCGGCTCTACGAAACTATTTCGCTGGGAGGGAGAGAGAAGCCAGAAATGTCATGGCACTTGTATGTGAGAAGGAGTGAGTGTGGAGGCAGCCCCTCCACCTCTATTTATAGGAAATCCAAGGGGTAGGGTTTCTTGGCCCCCAAGCCTTCTAGAAACCTTTTGGGAAAATATCCCAAAAGGTGACTTTTCCATAAATATCCCAAAAAGCACTTTCACTATTCACGACGACATTTTTCAGCGTCCGGTCGAACTGAAAATATTTATGTGGGCTTAGAACATTTCCAGTACCCACTAAAATAATTTTCAATGCGATCCGGAACAATTCCGGTTTAGTGATTTTCATCTGCGAAAAGCATCTGAAGCGTTTTCGGCAGCTCCGGAACATTTCCGGTTTTCATCCCGGAAAATTCCAGAAACTTTCCAGAATGATTCTGGCACCCTCCAAGAATTATCAGGCATGTGCCAAAACCAATTTGAATTTATGGTATCCCCTGAAACAACTTTTCAGTTTTACCGAAACTGTTCCGGTGTTCTCTCTGTGGAACTTTTCCGCTGTCCGAAACTTTTCCGGTGTCCGAATTTTTTTCCGGTGATTTTCTCTCAGACTCCCTGTCTAGTATTCAGCAGATAGATGACCCTTAAGCGTGTGACCCTATAGGTTTGGTGAAGCATAGACATGACCCGGAACCCCTTCCGATCAATGATCAACATCGGAGCCATGGACACCCATATTGATCCCTATACCCACATGAATGAATATTCGAGTGAACCTCCAGTTGCCGTGTGCTATTCCTGTTGCTTCGCGATATGTTACAAATACCCGAGGTGAGACATGTTGGCATCCCCGTGGATCAACATCTTGTCCACTATGCCAGTTACCTCGTTACCGGTATTGTTCTCTTTTCTCGTTCCCATGTTCCGGCATCCCTGTGATCAAATCACCCTGTGTCTGGCCAGACGATGATGGATACCGTAACACCGAGAGGGCCTAGAGATATCTCTCCATCGTCGGAGGAGCAAATCCCAATCTTGAGCTATCAAGTTACTTGACACACTTTTCCATGAACCCGTAAGCCGCCGTAGTAGCCACCCATTTACGGATGACGTTTAACAAACCCCAAAGTTCATGAAGCAAGCATGAAGAAACTCGATAATCTCATGGTCTAAGGAATTATGCAAACATTAACCATCTTTGTGTTATTAACCATTAACTTATGACGAATGAATCTCATAGCATAACATCAATTCGGGTCGATTCAACACAAATGTCCTTCTAACATTGTGCCCTCAAAATTGCCGGCATAGCCATGCCCATGATCAGGAAAACAGGATCATCATGCAATAATTGAGCCAGTCTTATAGGCCAGACTAGGAATACATTTTACCGTTTATTATTCCACACGTGCATATGAGTCTTCCTCCGAGCCTCGTGGTTATTGTAGACTCGAGAACCATAGCAGTTATAGCATGGAACATAAACCTAATTATGAACAGGGAGATAATCAATAACATTTATTAGTGCCTCTAGGGCATATCTCCTACAGACTCCCACTTGCACTAGAGTCAATAATCTAGTCAATGCTAATGCACTTTACACCTATGGCATACTGGTGGAAAATATGCTTCGCATGTGGTATAGCCTGATGTCCAACGGATCTGACGACTTCAGCTCCGTGTGTAACTTTGCATATCCTCGCGTTTTCACGCTTTCAAAAAATTCATATTTTGTGTGGACTTGGCTTTGCATATGTGTGAATCATTGGTCGAAACCTGATTCCTCAGACTGAGCTATGGAGCAACTATCTGCAATAGTGTCCCATAGACCAAAGCCATCTTGGAACCATACTAAGTTCATGAATGAACTATATGATTCAACAACTTATTTGTCGCTTCTTAAGCGTCAACATACTTAGCCTTTGTTATAGAATTCGCCACAGTATCTTGTTTGGAACAATTTCCAACTACCGTGCCACCATATTGTGTATTACACAAAACCCTTAACTTAAATCGAAAATCGCATGGAGCATTGATGAAGACTGTATCAATGTAATTACTTACAATGAGCACTTCATAATCTCTGCTTGCGAGAAAACATGTCATCACTACTACTCTAGCACTTTAATGACTTCTTTCATTGTTGTCCTATGATCAGTACTTTGATCACTTTGGTATCCATACTCGCAACAACTTTGGAGTATCGGACATATCTGGTTGTTTTACATACCATGGAATACATGATTAATCCAAACACAAGAGTGTGTGGAATCTCCATCATGTATTTCACTCATCAGTGTTTTGGGACACTGAGTCTTGCAAAAACTCTTTCCATGTGACTTCGGCAAGAATTACTCCTTGGCGTTTTAAATGCTAAAAGGATTTAGCATCTTGTCAATATGTATTCATAGCTTAGCCCTATTAGGTAAATCTATCTCCATAGATCATCATGCCTAATATTGAGGCTATTTAGCCCAAGCACTTCATCAAAAAACTATTTTCAAATGAAGTCCTTAATTCGTGTCAAGAAATTTATTTCCAATTAACAATGTGTCAAGTACACAAGGTTTTTAGAAATATTATCATGCTCCCACTTACCTTTTTGAATCACAAGCATCATCGATACCCATTTGATGAAGTCAAAACCCCTTTGACCATTCCATCAAAAACGAAGATTCCAACTCCACTTTGCTCTCTTCTGTCCATCGCTGGAACTCTGAAGTTTGCATACTTACTAGCATCCTCTGGATCGACAAATTACTTTGGACTGTATCACATACAAGTCCTAGGTTTCATTTCCATCAGATGGAAATCCTTTTGTCATCCATGTTTCATATCTCATGATTGAAATATGTATTAATTGCTAGTTCAACCCGAACCGACTTCAAGCATCGCTATGGTGAGACAATCTCATCGTAGTCAACTCCTTGAACTTGTTATTGCATCAAGTCGAGCTTTATGGATAAAACATTTTTTTCGTATCAGTTTTAGTTCCATAAATATTCGTTAGACTCTAAGTCTTCCGAAAGGTGTATCAAGATTTTAATCTTGAATCACTTATATGGAAACTATCTCGGATTGTATCGCCATTTAGACAATTCCGGAGTCAGGGCCCATCAATGCTTACTTGTGTATCGTAGGTATACTGTTGTCTAACAACAATATCTCGTATGCGCACCTGAGAGGTTTGCACGAGTTTTTCCTACGCGGTTCAGCTGCAAGTTCGACCGAAGTCCATACATTTACTGTAGAGACTTCCGTATCAGTCGCAGTAGGAAAATCCGGAATCACTTCCAAGGTTTCTTTCCTTTGATCTGATGACGAAGATACTGGTTATCTCGTCGAGTTGCACTGTCCTCCCACTCACCTTTTGTAAGAACTATTCTCTTGAAAAGCATACCGTTTTGCGGCAAAATCCTTTGCCTCGGTATAGTGGTGGGGGAATACCCAATGACTTGGGATAACCTTACAAAGTAGCACTTGTTTGATTTGGAATAGGTTTGTAATCTTTTACACAAGCCCCATATTCCAAATGTTAAGGAAAGATATAACATGGTTGGGCGTACCATACCATGGCGTCATTTCAACAGACCTGATGGATCTCTTTTCAGTGTAAAAGCCGCAGTCTCTAAAGCATTACTTTTTAAAAGGGATAATGGCAAATCTATTTATGTCATCTTTGATCTTACCATGTCATAAATGGTTCGATTACATCTTCACGGACTTTCCATTTGCAGTGGTGTTCCGGGTGGTGCAAGTTATGAAACCCCTTTCACAACTCATCAGACATTCGCTAAACTTGTAACTCAAATATTCCTTTCTGCAATCGAATTGTAGAAACATAATTTTCTTGTTACAATATTTTCTTCTTCATTTTGAAAACCTTTCGAATGATTTCAAAAGATCCAGACTCACATCTCATCAAGTAAATATCCATATATCTACTTGAGTCATTTCTGAAGATAGATAAATCCACTACTTGCAATAACATTTATTGGACTACACACATCATAATGTATGATCACCAACATGTTCTATGCTCGTTCCTTATGGCCTGTGAACGGTATTTCAGTCACTTCAGTTTTCAGAGGAAAGTTGCAAGTGTCAGACGATTCAAAATCAAACGACTTCAAAATCCATCATAATGGAATTTTCCATGCGGGTTTCTCCAATGTGACCAAATGCAGTGCCACACTTGTGTGGTATTCTTTTAGTCTTGCGACATTTAGCGTCAGTGTTATGGATGTATCATATTTCCATCAATATTCATAACATACATCCCATCTAGGATGGAAGCATGGCCCTTCATGTTATTCATAATACTGAACAACAATTGTTGTTTTATGAACAACTCTTTTGCAACAAACATTGTGCAATGGGCTAGAGTGTATGAAACTCTAAAATGAATTATGAAAGTAAACCCAGAGGTAATGTATTATTATCAATATTTATAACATACGTCTCATTCATAATGAAAGTATGGCCCTTATGTTATTCATAACACCGAACATCAAAAGTTCTCTTATGAACAACCTTCTTGCAAGATACCTTATGCAAAGGGCTAGAGTGTGAAACTCTAAAATGAATTATGAAAGTAAATACATAGGGAATACACCTATGGAAGGCATAGTAACATTTACTATGTTCCCTGCGTGTATCTAAACCTCATTCCTGGCTAGTCTTTTAGTCCATAGTAGTTCTTACATCGAGTTGCAACAGAATGCAATCGAGCGAGTATCTTTGTGATCAACTCACAATACCCAAGAATTAGTGATTAACATGTTTAACCATAATTCCCAAGAACTATATCTTTGACCAGCCTTCTATACATCAAAAACTTGTATGACATTCATACATGAGCTGGATATCCCAGTCTTCTTTCCTTTTGCCATTATACTTCTAACAGTTTAACTTTTAGTATTTCTCCTACTCTCAGAAGAAGCATCCAACTTAAGTGTGGCGTTAGCCCCGGACTTCCTAGGCGTGAAAGTTTCACTAACACCCTTCGGACACTTCCTTTCTCTTTAAGTTGTTTGTTTTATTCACCTTTCATCATATGACAGGCGTTCTTCTGGATCCCTCTCTTATCAGTCAAACGCATAGTAAACACCTTTACTAATAGTTTGCAAACAAACATTGCTTTGGATATCTCATATCTTTTAGCCTTTGTCTGTCTCTGAAAATGATTTTCAGATTCCATGAATATCACATAACTATCCAAACTTTCGAAGTTCGGGTCTCATGGAAGCAAACATTTTGCACTTTGACTGAAAAGGAATTCTAGCTTTTGGATCGAAGGACGAGAGTCACATGATCCATAGCATTAGCGGGAGAATACCGAAAGCATGCAATAGGACAAAGTCCTTCTTGGCACACTTGAGGACAATCCTCACATTACGTTACCAACCGTAAAGATTTAACCTGATATTTAACAGCTATTCAATTTTAACAGGGAAGGTGGAAACGCGAGCCATTATTCTACAACTATTATGCAAATCACACTTAGACAGTGTTCAAAATTAATTGCACTATGAATTAAAAGAATTAATTCTAAAGTGCGCTCCCACTCAAATCAATATCTCTCATAATTGATTGTGAGTGATTCAAGACCCACATTTCCATTCAACGCCATTGTTCGAGATGAACACCGATGGCGCGAACTTCAATTGGGAGGCAAACTTGCCGATCACATCTCTATGTGACTCTTGTTCATCTTTCGATGCGTGTGTTCCGAGCTCAGGACGATCCTGCCATGAACGTCAAGACAACCAAGTGATCTTGCTGCGAGGTCTGACATCACCCGCCTTACACCCGTACAATCGTTCGTACCCATATAGATCATGGCGCACCTCGAAAGGAAGGATGCTGTGACGGTGCTACACTTGGGAGAACACTAACTACTTGATATTTTTGTTAGAGATCACCCTAATAAAAGCGACTACCGCGCAATCAAGAAGGGTGCATCAAAAGGGATTAACATCTCAGACAATTCATAATAGCATGATATGGTATAGCCCTTTCTGACGGAGAAGTCTTTATTTCTTCGTCTCCGGCATTCGCGTCGGTGTTCACCTTCGCGAAGATTGCCACCACCTTGTCGATGCACCAGATAATATTGCTATCTCTATAGCTAATAAAATAAGTGCATTACATAAGGTTGACACGCAGGTCATTAAAGTGCAATCATATGGCTCCAGCCATCATGCCGAATCATGACACGCAGTTCATGTTAATTTACATCATATAGTCATCTCATACATAATCAAATTTATATGAGCACTGCTATACCACATCACATGCACATGCAAACCATCCTGCAAAACCAAGTTAGATGCCTCTAATCGGTTTATGCAAAAATTTATTTTACGTGGCTTCTAAGGTTTCGAAACAAACCGAAGCTACCAACGTCCATCATCAAGCATGATAATCCAAGTCGCTAGATTTAACATTGCGGGGTGTATGAAACACGAGATAATAAAATCTTGAGCCCCATACTGAACTTCGTCATACGCGTGACCCCCGTGCAGATCATATCTGCATTGCCCTTTCGTCTGGGAAACATCCATCTTTCTCAACTATGGTGGAACCCAAAGAACTGTTAGCACTTCGTTGATCTGTCAATCAGCATACTCAGGAGCAGCATGAAAGGATCACGGATTGCCAGAACTTTGTGAGATTCCACCATGCCGTCAAGATCAGGACTACGCAAATTCCAGGGAAGCAACAAGAACATCGGGTAACAGATTTCATCTGCTGCCCGCACAAATAATTTTCAGTAATAGATCTCATCTACTACCTAATTATATGGTGCAACACCCATACATCTCTATGTATTCTAGATCGCAACCTGCATCTACGCATAACCTGGCTCTGATACCACTGTAGGGTTACGTAGCAGAAAACAAAAATTTCCGACCTACGCGCCAGCCCAGGACCACTATGGAGACTGCATACAAGGTTTGATCCTTTCCGTTACCGACTCGTAGCGCAGCGGAAGTAGAGTCGATGACGATCGGCGGTGCAGATCCCCGCAGCTAGGATTTTACAACCTCCCAACCGCGAGAATGTACTCCCTCGTCAGCTCACCGGACGGATCTTCGGGCAGCCCTCCGGGAGGCCTCAGGACAGTCCCTCGGATAGTCCCACCGGACGGATCCTCGGACAGCCCTTCGAGAGGCCTCTGGACAGTCCCTCGGATAGTCCCACCGGACGGATCCTCGGACAGTCCTCCGGGAGGCCTCTGGACAGTCCTTCGGATAGTCCCACCGGACGGATCCTCGGACAGCCCTCCGGGAGGCCTCACTGACAGCCCTTCGGGAGGACCCCCGAAACACGGACAGTAACTCGGACAGCCCTTCGGGAGGCACTCTCGAACTAAGACCGAAACTACGATCTCTCTACAGAGTTGCACACATATGGTGTCATCTATCCGGCAGGGCTTTGCCGTCCAGAACTAGTTCCCACCGGAACCCAGACAGCCTTTCGGCTCTACGAAACTATTTCCCTGGGAGGGAGAGAGAAGCCAGAAATGTCATGGCACTTGTATGTGAGAAGGAGTGAGTGTGGAGGCAGCCCCTCCACCTCTATTTATAGGAAATCCAAGGGGTAGGGTTTCTTGGCCCCCAAGCCTTCTAGAAACCTTTTGGGAAAATATCCCAAAAGGTGACTTTTCCATAAATATCCCAAAAAGCACTTTCACTATTCACGACGACATTTTTCAGCGTCCGGTCGAACTGAAAATATTTATGTGGGCTTAGAACATTTCCAGTACCCACTAAAATAATTTTCAATGCGATCCGGAACAATTCCAGTTTAGTGATTTTCATCTGCGAAAAGCATCTGAAGCGTTTTCGGCAGCTCCGGAACATTTCCAGTTTTCATCCCGGAAAATTCCAGAAAGTTTCCAGAATGATTCTGGCACCCTCCAAGAATCATCAGGCATGTGCCAAAACCAATTTGACTTTATGGTATCCCCTGAAACAACTTTTCAGTTTTACCGAAACTGTTCCGGTGTTCTCTCTGCGGAACTTTTCCGCTGTCCGAAAACTTTTCCGATGATTTTCTCTCGGACTCCCTATCTAGTATTCAGCAGATAGATGACCCTTAAGCGTGTGACCCTATAGGTTCGGTGAAGCATAGACATGACCCGGAACCCCTTCCGATCAATGATCAACATCGGAGCCGTGGACACCCATATTGATCCCTATACCCACACGAATGAATATTCGAGTGAACCTCCAGTTGCCGTGTGCTATTCCTGTTGCGTCGCGATATGTTACAAATACCCGAGGTGAGACATGTTGGCATCCCCGTGGATCAACATCTTGTCCACTATGCCAGTTACCTCGTTACCGGTATTGTTCTCTTTTCTCGTTCCCGTGTTCCGGCATCCCTGTGATCAAATCACCCTGTGTCTGGCTAGACGATGATGGATACCATAACACCGAGAGGGCCCAGAGATATCTCTCCATTGTCGGAGGAGCAAATCCCAATCTTGAGCTATCAAGTTACTTGACACACTTTTCCATGAACCCGTAAGCTGCCGTAATAGCCACCCATTTACGGATGACGTTTAACAAACCCCAAAGTTCATGAAGCAAGCATGAAGAAACTCGATACTCTCATGGTCTAAGGAATTATGCAAACGTTAACCATCTCTGTGTTATTAACCATTAACTTATGACGAATGAATCTCATAGCATAACATCAATTCGGGTCGATTCAACACAAATGTTCTTCTAACATTGTGCCCTCAAAATTGCCGGCATAGCCATGCCCATGATCAGGAAAACAGGATCATCATGCAATACTTGAGCCACTCTTAGAGGCCAGACTAGGAATACATTTTACCGTTTATTATTCCACACGTGCATATGAGTCTTCCTCCGAGCCTCGTGGTTATTGTAGACTCGAGAACCATAGCAGTTATAGCATGGAACATAAACCTAATTATGAACAGGGAGATAATCAATAACATTTATTATTGCCTCTAGGGCATATCTCCTACATTTATGGGCGGGGCGGCGTCCAATAGTGTTGACCTGCGGCTTGACATCGGAGGATGGCTTCCCGTTGTTGGCGGGGCACTGTTTGGAGTAGTGTCCGCTTTGGCCGCATGTAAAGCATGTATTGTTGCGGCGGCAGTCCTTCATCACGGGATTGTTTGCCGAAGGTCTTGTTCTAGCTCACGATTTTATTGTTGTTGTTGCCACTGCTCCAGTTAGGCTTGTACTCAGACGGACCTGGCTGCCAGGTACGTGGCTTCTGCGCAACCGGCTCACGGTTATCTTTCTTAGGTTCAAACTTCCGCTTGCGGTCATCATACCTGGACTTGTGCTCCCTTTCGGCTATGAAAGCCTTGTTTACCAAGGTCTGGAAGTCCGGAAAATCCAACATGCATAGCTGACAATGAAGAGTGTGGTTTAGTCCCCCTAGGAACCGATCTATCTTTCTTTCTTCGGTGGCCACATCATAGGTAGAGTACCGTGCGAGATTGTTGAACTTGTTCAGGTACTCTGCCACCGACATATTTCCTTGTGTCAGAGCAAGGAACTCCCTTTTCTTCACCTTCATTATGCCAGTGGGGATATGATATTTGCGGAATGACTCCTTGAACTTTTCCCAGGTGATATCCTCTCCAGAAGGCCATGTTGCCTTTGTATTGTCCCACCAGATAGCTGCTGGCCCTTCCAAATAATGAGTGGCAAAAGGAACCTTGTCTGATTCTTCGCATCGGGCTATGTCCAGCTTCTTTTCTATAGTCCTTAGCCAATCGTCCCCTTCTATCGGGTCCACAGCTTGACCAAAATTGGGTGGCTTGGTGCGCTGGAAGTCAGACAATCTAGAATGTGTCCCATTGTGGTTGTGGTTCTGACCCACCATGGTCTGCATGCTTTTTCAGAAATTCCATAAGGTCCTGGTTTCTCTTTTCCTCAAACATTCTCATAATATGATCAGTAGTCGGTGCTTGAGGTGGTGGGGGTGGTAAATCTTCTGGTGGTTGTCCTGCTTGTCTGGCGGATCGACGGACGGGGGTTCCATCGCCACCTTGACTACAACTTCTCTTCATCCTAAATTTGTTCCCATTGCAAAATACCGAATCGATGAGCAACATCCATAAGGGAAACACAGGAGTATGACACCAGAGAGAAGATACGCGAAAAAGGCGAATAAAACAAATAGCATAATTATACAAGATAACCCAACATCATACATGGCAAGCTAGTATCGGATATCATGGCTAGACTGCTCATACGGCAGTTGACATATGCAAAGATGCATGCGTAACAACTCTAGCCGCTACTCTAGTGGCGTGGATGGCACGAGCAGTGGCAGACTGAAGACTCCTCGTCATCTGATCCTGAGTCGGAGTCGGAACTGATGATATGGATCTCATCCTCCGGATCAAAGGAAACACACCGCCGCCGCTGGGACGGTTCTCCTTCCGGGGAAGAAGGAGCACGATGCCTCAGCATCGGAGCAGCAGGAGTGGCTAGGAGTGAGGCCCACTCTGCCGGGGTCTCACGACGGCTACCAGACGAAAAGCCTGGCGGCACAGCAGAGCTAGAAGGAGCCTCAAATCTGGGTGGAGGTGGAACTGGTGGGGGATATATAGGTGGAAAGAGAGGCTGAGCTGGAGGTAGAACTGGGGCCACAGCTGCATGTGCCCCCTGGACACGAGACATCTCCTCAACCAAGGATATGATTGTGCGATAACTGGCATTCAGATAGCGGGATAGCACAACAGTCGCACGATCACTCACCGGGTCAACTGGAGTGAAAATGACTCGCCCTGTCGCAGGTGACAGGGTGGGATAATGGAAGAAACCCGGATGAGTCTGCATCTCAACCTCGCGAAAGCGCAAGTCAGTGAGAGCCTCCATCGCAGCAAACTGGATCGCCAGCTCCGGAGTAGAAGCCGTTCCGCCCTTGGCAGAGCGAGAATAGCTACCGATGTCCGAGCTCACGATCAGGAAAGCCTCTGCATGGTACTCGTATACTGACTCGGCAAGCTGCTCCCGAAACACCTGGTACACTGGGTCTTCGCCGTTGGGGTACAGTCGAAGCCAGACGTCACGAAGCAGTGCGGGGAAGGAGAATGGTGCAGGCTCATGATGGAAGTGGTATGGAACTGGTGCCATCTACACTCACAATGCCACGGTTAGTAAAACCATGAATCATGATGCATGCTATGCAACAATCAAATGCAGCAAGCAAGGTGCACACTCAAAGTCCTACGCTACTCGTGGTTCTAGCGCAGTTAACTAGGGTGTCCTACAGTCAGCACGGCTCTGATACCAAGCGTTGTGGCAGCCCGGCTCAGAGAACTGGATTACCAGTGTTTCCAGCCCAGAGATCATGTCCTCTGGAAACACACAACAACTTGGAACAGAACAGAACTGGCTTTATTGATAGATTTCGGGCCCAAGCCCATATTTACAATGCTAGCGAGGCCAAAGGCACACTCGGTGCTATGACAGTATCTACATTATTTATGGCACATAGCGGGGCCTCACAACTACTAAGTACTTCTACGGCGTAGCGGATCATAGCGGCAACTCCATCCACAGGGACACTGCTGTGGACACATCCTAGTTAGCGTAGCACGAACCATCAGGACCTCCGTCCTCGGCTTCTCCTGCATCTGGCATGATACGCCAGGTGAGTACTTTGAATGTACTCGCAAGCTCACGACAACCAAACAATGCAGCAAACAATAGCATGGCAATTATCATGTTAAATGCATAAATAGTTCACTTACTGTTACCGATCATCAACTTACTCCCATCCGGATTGTCCCACAATCCTCGGAATACTCATCGAGTATTTCCGATCATACGAAGAGTTCTTCCATCCTTACTAACATGGTTACGGTTGACCACCTACTGAGGTCTGGACGGGCTGTCCAATTCCGTGGACACGGCTATTCGAATAGATTTGACACTCTGCAGAGGTTGGGCACTTTACCCACACTATGGAGCACCTGACCTCGTGATCCCATTCGGGTGGACCAGCATTGCTCCAAGGAAACCTGCCTGACCCGTGACTCTTCCATCATACCACCGGCATTCATCCTCCCCCAGAGTCCTGCCCTGGGTGGCCCTGTGTCCTCATGACACCTGCCACCGTCGTGGCCAAACTAAACTGTCCCAAACGGGGACGCCGGCACAATACTCAACTGGCTCACTGGGTTATCACCGCCTACCTGATCTGGGTAGCGCGCGTGCATAACCCTCCCTCTTTGGAGGTACCGGTGAAAGAGCACGCAATCAGGCCAAGTCAAGGCCGTCCCATACCGGCAAATGTGGTTGCACGGTTAAGCCCGGACAGGTGACTCCAGATCAACCACTAGGTTTATTTCCAATGTAGTGGTTCATCATGATAAGCAACTAAGCTTTTTAATTAATTATTATAAATTAACCTATAGCAAATAAGCAAGCATAATGCATGAAAATATGCAATGCTATGTAAATGCTACATAAATGGGTATCATGGCTTGCCTTGCTCTGTTGGGTTGTTCAAACACTCTTGATCTTCAAATGCACCACAATCTCCTTCTGAAAATATTTTTAAAGTGCAAAACAAAATGTCACATAATGCCTTTCTGTTCACCAACAATTCTATGAGTATAGGAAAAATACCAAAATTTGTCAGAAAATAAAAGGGTTCAGTACCAACACAACGCAAAAAGAATCAACTAAATTGAGTTTATAGATTAAAAGTTATCCAGGGTCAAAGTTTGGTCAAAATCTGGAATTAAATAAATAAAAAACAGAAAAATCAAAAAAACCCCAGCGGGCCACGTCGAAGGCGTAAAGTGGAGGGGGCGCCTCCACTTAGCGCTTCGGGCGCGGGCCTGAGCCGCTTGCAGGTTGGGCCTGCTCTGTTTAAACAGAGAGGGAGAGGAGGGAGCAGAGCACCGCGGCGCTCCGGCGATGGTCGCCGGCGATAGAGGCGGCGGTGGGGTCGGGCGACTACAGGAATGGAACGGGCGCTCGGCGGTGAGCATGTACGTACCCGTAGATTGACTGGAGATGGTCGGACGACGTCGTCCCCTTCGTCTCCGGCGGCGGCGCTTGGGCGGGCTCGGAGATGGCGGTTCCGGCGATGGATGGCTTGGGCAGGAGGTCGGGGAGCACCAGGGGGATGCCCTGGGCTCGAGGGTGAGGTCAATTGGGGCTCAGGGTGGAGGGAAGATGCTGGAGGCGAGGTGGCTACGAGCGGCGGAGCTCCGGTGAGATTTCGAGGCCAGAGGGCCTCTCGGCCGTGGCTCGCTTCTCAGGAGGCCAATTGGAGGAGGAGGGGAAGAGGTGAGGAGCTCGGAGAGGCTGGGCGCAGCCTTAAATAGGCGACCTCTCTGGAACGACGGCGACGTGGCTACGCCACTGGAGCAAGGACGGCAAGCTGGCCGTCGCGGAGTGGGGCGAAGAGACGGGAGAAGGCAGAGGCATTGAATGGCGAAGCGACGGCTTGCGAGGAAGACGACGACCCGCTCACCCACTGTGGCCGCACGGGCGCAACAGTTCCCGAGCATCGTGGCGGCCGCCGAGTGCGATTCCGACGAGGGAGAAGGGTCTGGAGGGTCCAGATGGAGGGCAACGACGATGTTGGCAAGCTTGGACAAGGTACGGCCACGCGGTCGTCAACCTCCGACGAGACCCGAGCCTGCCGGCGCCCAGAGCGCGGTTTTGGTAGGCTGGCTACGCGGTCACCATGTGCACGGGCACACAAGGCGCGTGCTGGCCTGCCGGGCCGTGTCTGGAGTGCTGTCCTTGCACTCTGGAACCTCCTCGTGGCACTGGCTTGCCCAGTAAGCCACTGAGATGAGAGGTAGCTTCACCAACAGTTCCTGACTGCCAACTTGGGGAGGTTCTGGAGGGAAAAAGAGATAGAGATGGAGCTAGTGGAAATGTCTGGTGTTATCTATCTTGGAAGGACTATAAACTGGCAAAGTTTGGAGAGCTTTGAAAAAGATTTGAACATAGTTCCTTTGGAAACCACCATTCTGGTCCAGAATCTAAATGAGCTTGTGGCACTCACATGGATGCTCTGCTAATGATGAAACTTGGTGGAGGGAAGTTATTTAGTAGTGCACTCATGCCATAAAAGTTGTAGATCAATTGTGCACCCCTAGCTTGTACTTCCATCACAAAGGTTCAAAATAAGCAGAAACTTGACAGGGTCCTGCTGCTCAAAAATTGTACTTGACCAGATGATGTTTTTGGATATTGAGGCTATATAGGATCCCTAGGAGCTTGGGGAATTTATTGAGAATTTTCTGAGATAGGAAAAATGAGGTTGCTTGACAATGCACAAATTCTGACCAGAAATGAAATAATTATTCTGGCCCAAACTTTGCATTGGACAAAGGAATATTTTTGGAGATTATAGAATCATATGATGATGAGAAGATGTGGGAAAAGTTTGGGAATTTATTGGTCATCCAGACTATAGGTTGCTTCACAACGTCTAGGGGTGACATAATTTCCCAAATAAAGAAAAGAGCCTATTGGAAAAGATTTAATAATGGAAATTGATCCAGGGAGGTTTAGAAAGGTTTTGGCAAGGTGATGAGGGTTTTGGGTTGCTTGGGAAAAGATTCAAAAACTCACAGATCCAATTCAATTGAAAAGATTGAAAATCAACCAGGTTTGCAAATAAAACCCATAAGAATTTGAAAAGAAAAAGTTGTCAAAAAATCAGGGTGTCACGAACCTACCCCCCTTAGGATGATTCTCGTCCTCGAGATTCGGTTGCTCAGGGAAGAAGTACGGTATGCAGATCTGAGGAAGTCTTCTCTTTCCCAGGTAGCCTCTTCCTCTGTATGGTGCTCCCATAGCACCTTATAGAACCTGATCACTTTACTCCTGGTAGTTCTTTCCATTTCATCTAGGATTCTGACAGGCTTCTCTTCATAGGTCAGATCCTTAGCTAGTTCTAGCTCACTCATATCCGCTTGTTGGATTGGTGGTGCAATGCACTTCCTTAGCTGTGATATGTGGAAGACATTGTGCACATCTGATAACTCCGGTGGTAATTCCAACTGATATGCCACTCTGCCTCTTCTAGCAACCACTGGAAAGGGACCAATATATCTGGGTACAAGCATTCCCCGGGTATGAAACCTCTTTACTCCTTTCATGGGGGTTACTCGTAGGTAGGCATAGTCTCCGGGCTCGAAAGTCACTTCCCGATGCTTTGGATCATAACAGCTCTTTTGATGGGACTTAGCTGCTCGAAGGCATTCCTGAATATCCTTGACTTGCTTCTCGGCCTCGAGCATTAAGTCCGTGCCGAAGATACAACTATCACCTGTTTGAGACCAATTTAATGGGGTGCGGCACTTCCGCCCGTACAGTGCTTCGAACGGTAACATCTTCAAACTCGACTGATAGCTGTTGTTGTAGGAGAATTCCGCATAAGGTAGGCTGTCTTCCTATTTAGGCCCATGGGTGAGAGCACAGGACCGAAGCATATCTTCCAGTATCTGGTTCACTCTTTCGGTCTGTCCATCTGTCTGCGGATGGTACGCCGTGCTATGCTTCAGCATGGTTCCCAAAGCTTGATGCAATCGCACCAGAATGCTGAGGTGAATAGGGAGCCTCTATCTGAGGTGATGGACTTGGGTACTCCATGGAGGCTGACTGTCCAGGACATGTAGAGCTGTGCCAGCTGATTTGCGTTGAAAGTGGTCTTTACCGGAATAAAGTGAGCCACTTTTGTGAGTATGTCCACAATGACCCAAATAGCATCGTTGCCTCTTGTTGACTTGGGTAGTCCAACAATAAAGTCCATACATATGTCGTCCCACTTCCACTGGGGAACTGGTAAGGGTTGCAGTAGCCCAGCGGGTTTCTGGTGTTCCGCCTTGACCTTATTGCAGATGTCACAGCAGGCGACATAATAGGCTATATCCCTTCGCATTGCTGGCCACCAAAATGTTTCTCTCGGATCTTGATACATCTTTGTGCCTCCCGGGTGAAGGAGTAGGCTGACTCATGAGCTTCCCTGAGTATCTGCTGCCTCAGGTTACTCTGATCAGGCACGCATATCCATTTCTCAAACCATAAAGTGCCTTGGTCATCCACGTGGAAGGACTTGGCTTTCCCTTTCAGAATCAGCTCCTTGATCTTTTTGATTCCTTCATCTGGCTCTTGGGCCTTCTTGATTTCTTCCATAAGGGTAGGAGTAATTTCCAATGTATCCGGGGTAATTGGGCCGCATAGCACCATATTGAGTTCAGCGAATTCTTCTTGCAACCTTGGATGCATACTTCCCATTAGTGCATTCACGCTACCTTGCTTTCTGCTGAGAGCGTCCGCGACGACATTAGCTTTTCCCGGATGATAGTTTATCCCAATGTCATAGTCCTTGACTAGTTCAAGCCATCTTCTCTGCCTGAGATTCTGGTCCGGTTGGGTGAAAATATACTTAAGACTCTTATGGTTCGTGTATATTTCACAACGTTGTCCAATGAGGCAATGCCTCCAAATCTTCAAGGCATGCACTACGGCTGCTAATTCCAAATCGTGCGTGGGATAATTCTCTTCGTGCGGTCGTAGTTGTCGGGAAGCATATGCCACAACCTTCCCTTCTTGCATCAACACGCAGCCGATTCCACGTCTTGAAGCATCGCAGTAGATGTCGAAGCTCTTGTGTATGTCCGGAAGGACTAGGACAGGTGCTGTAGTCAACCTTGTCTTGAGTTCTAGGAAACTGCTGTCACACTCCACTGTCCAATTAAATCTCTGATTCTTCTTCAACAATTCTGTCAGTGGCTTAGCTATCTTGGAGAATCCTTCTATGAAGCGACGGTAATAGCCTGCCAACCCCAGGAAGCTACGAACTTCGGTGACCGAGGCTGGTGTCTTCTAGTTCAATACTGCAGTTACTTTGCTGGGGTCGACGGCTACTCCTTGTTCTGACAGAATATGCCCCAGAAATCCTACTTCTTTTAGCCAAAATTCACACTTACTGAACTTGGCGTACAGACGATGGGCTCTTAACCTTTCTAGGATAGCATGGAGGTGTTGTTTGTGCTCTTCTTCATCCTTGGAGTATATCAGGATATCATCAATGAACACCACCACAAATTTGTCCAGAAAGTCCATGAAGACTTTGTTCATCATGCTCATGAAGTAGGCTGGAGCATTTGTCAATCCAAATGACATGATTGTAAATTCTTACAGGCCATATAGGGTGGTGAAAGCTGTCTTAGGTATATCCTCTTTTCTGATTTTGAGTTGATGATACCCGGTTCGGAGGTCAATCTTAGAGCATACCCGTGCTCCGTTCAGTTGATCGAATAGATCATCGATGCGCGGGAGCGGGTACTTATTCTTCATAGTGACCTCATTCAGTTGGCAATAGTCTATGCACATTTGCAGACTTCCATCGTTCTTCTTGACAAATAGTACCGGTGATCCCCATGGTGATATGCTTGGGCGAATGTATCCTTTCTGTAACAATTCATCCAACTGCTTCTTTAGTTCTGCCAACTCTGGACCTGGCATACGGTAGTATTTCTTGTAAATTGGAACAGTACCGGGAACCACTTCGATTGCAAACTATAATTCCCGGTCGGGTGGCATTCCTGGTTGTTCCTCGGGGAATACATCCGGAAATTCACAAACTACCGGAATCAAGTTCATATCCGTACCGGTAGCCTGGTATGCCATTCCTTTTCTGGACATCATTTTACTGGCGAGGAATTGGACTGTTTGTCCTACCGGATTGACTAGTGTCACTGTCCTGGTGGCACAGTTGATGCACACCTGATAAGGTGTCAACCAGTCCATTCCCAAGATTACGTCCAGTCCCAAGGATTCAATGGCAATGAGTGCAGCTGGGAATTTAACTCCATGTATCAAAATTTCCAGATCTCTGTATATCAGATTTGTTCTGAGCAGGGAGCCAGGGGATTGTACCACCATGATTTTGTCCAAAATCGCAGGAGAAAATTTGTGCAGGGTGGCAAAACTCCGTGAAATAAACGAATGGGAAGCCCCAGAATCAAATAAAATCACTGCCGGTATGTCGTTAACAGAAAACATACCGAGGACTACTTCTGGAGCTTCGCAGGCTTCCTCAGCGGAGATATTGTGGACGCGTCCGTGGCTGACGTTATGGGCGGGGCGGCGTCCAATAGTGTTAACCTGCGGCTTGACATCGGAGGATGGCTTCCTGTTGTTGGCGGGGCACTGTTTGGAGTAGTGTCCGCTTTGGCCGCATGTAAAACAGGTATTGTTGCGGCGGCAGTCCTTCATCACGGGATTGTTTGCCGAAGGTCTTGTTCTGGCTCACGATTTTATTGTTGTTGTTGCCACTGCTCCAGTTAGGCTTGTACTCAGACGGACCTGGCTGCCAGGTACGTGGCTTCTGCGCAACCGGCTCACGGTTATCTTTCTTAGGTTCAAACTTCCGGTTGCGGTCATCATACCCGGACTTGTGCTCCCTTTCGGCTATGAAAGCCTTGTTTACCAAGGTCTGGAAGTCCGGAAAATCCAACATGCAGAGCTGACAACGAAGAGTGTGGTTTAGTCCCCCTAGGAACCGATCTATCTTTCTTTCTTCGGTGGCCACATCATAGGTAGAGTACCGTGCCAGATTGTTGAACTTGTTTAGGTACTCTGCCACCGACATATTTCCTTGTGTCAGAGCAAGGAACTCCCTTTGCTTCACCTTCATTATGCCAATGGGGATATGATATTTGTGGAATGACTCCTTGAATTTTTCCCAGGTGATATCCTCTCCAGAAGGCCATGTTGCCTTTGTATTGTCCCACCAGATAGCTGCTGGCCCTTCCAAATAATGAGTGGCAAAAGGAACCTTGTCTGATTCTTCGCATCGGGCTATGTCCAGCTTCTTTTCTATAGTCCTTAGCCAATCATCCCCTTCTATCGGGTCCACAGCTTGACCAAAATTGGGTGGCTTGGTGCGCTGGAAGTCGGACAATCTAGAATGTGTCCCATTGTGGTTGTGGTTCTGACCCACCATGGTCTGCATGCTTTTTCAGAAATTCCATAAGGTCCTGGTTTCTCTTTTCCTCAAACATTCTCATAATCTGATCAGTAGTCTGTGCTTGAGGTGGTGGGGGTGGTAAGTCTTCTGGTGGTTGTCCTGCTTGTCTGGCGGATCGACGGACGGGGGTTCCTTCGCCGCCTTGACTACAACTTCTCTTCATCCTAAATTTGTTCCCATTGCAAAATACCGAATCGATGAGCAACATCCATAAGGGAAACACAGGAGTATGACACCAGAGAGAAGATACGCGAAAAAGGCGAATAAAACAAACATCATAATTATACAAGATAACCCAACATCATACATGGCAAGCTAGTATGGGATATCATGGCTAGACTGCTCATACGGCAGTTGACATATGCAAATATGCATGCGTAACAACTCTAGCCGCTACTCTAGTGGCGTGGATGGCACGAGCACTGACAGACAGAAGACTCCTCGTCATCTGATCCTGAGTCGGAGTCGGAACTGATGATATGGATCTCATCCTACGAATCAAAGGAAACACGCCGCCGCCGCTGGGACGGTTCTCCTTCCGGGGAAGAAGGAGCACGATGCCTCAGCATCGGAGCAGCAGGAGTGGCTAGGAGTGAGGCCCACTCTGCCGGGGTCTCACGGCGGCTACCAGACGAAAAGCCTGGCGGCACAGCAGAGCTAGAAGGAGCCTCAAATCTGGGTGGAGGTGGAACTGGTGGGGGATATATAGGTGGAAAGAGACGCTGAGCTGGAGGTAGAACTGGGGCCACAGCTGCATGTGCCCCCTGGACACGAGACATCTCCTCAACCAAGGATATGATTGTGCGATAACTGGCATTCAGATAGCGGGATAGCACAACAGTCGCACGATCACTCACCGGGTCAACTGGAGTGAAAATGACTCGCCCTGTCGCAGGTGACAGGGTGGGATAATGGAAGAAACCCGGATGAGTCTGCATCTCAACCTCGCGAAAGCGCTAGTCAGTGAGAGCCTCCATCGCAGCAAACTGGATCGCCAGCTCCGGAGTAGAAGCCGTTCCGCCCTTGGCAGAGCGAGAATAGCTACCGATGTCCGAGCTCACGATCAGGAAAGCCTCTGCATGGTACTCGTATACTGACTCGGCAAGCTGCTCCCGAAACACCTGGTACACTGGGTCTTCGCCGTTGGGGTACAGTCGAAGCCAGACGTCACGAAGCAGTGCGGGGAAGGAGAATGGTGCAGGCTCATGATGGAAGTGGTATGGAACTGGTGCCATCTACACTCACAATGCCACGGTTAGTAAAACCATGAATAATGATGCGTGCTATGCAACAATCAAATGCAGCAAGCAAGGTGCACACTCAAAGTCCTACGCTACTCGTGGTTCTAGCGCGGTTAACTAGGGTGTCCTACAGTCAGCACGGCTCTGATACCAAGCGTTGTGGCACCCCGGCTCAGAGAACCGGATTACCAGTGTTTCCAGCCCAGAGATCATGTCCTCTGGAAACACACAACAACTTGGAACAGAACATAACTGACTTTATTGATATATTTCGGGTACAAGCCCATATTTACAATGCTAGCGAGGCCAAAGGCACACTCGGTGCTATGACAGTATCTACATTATTTATGGCACATAGCGGGGCCTCGCAACTACTAAGTACTTCTACGGCGTAGCGGATCATAGTGGCAACTCCATCCACAGGGACACTGCTGTGGACACATCCTAGTTAGCGTAGCACGAACCATCAGGACCTCCGTCCTCGGCTTCTCCTGCATCTGGCATGATACGCCAGGTGAGTACTTTGAATGTACTCGCAAGCTCACGACAACCAAACAATGCGGCAAACAATAGCATGGCAATTATCATGTTAAATGCATAAATAGTTCACTTACTGTTACCGATCATCAACTTACTCCCATCCGGATTGTCCCACAATCCTCGGAATACTCTTCGAGTACTTCCGATCATACGAAGAGTTCTTCCATCCTTACTCACATGGTTACGGTTGACCACCTACTGAGGTCTGGACGGGCTGTCCAATTCCGTGGACACGGGTATTCGAATAGATTTGACACTCTGCAGAGGTTGCACACTTTACCCACACTATGGAGCACCTGACCTCGTGATCCCATTCGGGTGGACCAACATTGCTCCAACGAAACCTGCCTGACCCGTGACTCTTCCGTCGTACCACCGGCATTCATCCTCCCCCGGAGTCCTGCCCTGGGTGGCCCTGTGTCCTCATGACACCTGCCACCGTCGTGGCCAAACTAAACTGTCCCAAACGGGGATGCCGGCACAATACTCAACTGGCTCAATGGGTTATCACCGCCTACCTGATCAGGGTAGCGCGCGTGCATAACCCTCCCTCTTTGGAGGTACCGGTGAAAGAGCACGCAATCAGGCCAAGTCAAGGCCGTCCCATACCGGCAAATGTGGTTGCACGGTTAAGCCCGGACAGGTGACTCCAGATCAACCACTAGGTTTATTTCCAATGTAGTGGTTCATCATGATAAGCAACTAAGCTTTTTAATTAATTATTATAAATTAACCTATAGCAAATAAGCAAGCATAATGCAAGAAAATATGCAATGCTATGTAAATGCTACATAAAATGGGTATCATGGCTTGCCTTTCTCTGTTGGGTTGTTCAAACACTCTTGATCTTGAAATGCACCACAATCTCCTTCTGAAAATATATTTAAAGTGCAAAAGAAAATGTCACATAATGCCTTTCTGTTCACCAACAATTCTATGAGTATAGGAAAAATACCAAAATTTGTCAGAAAATAAAAGGGTTCAGTACCAACACAACGCAAAAAGAATCAACTGAATTGAGTTTATAGATTAAAATTTATTCAGGGTCAAAGTTTGGTCAAAATCTGGAATTAAATAAATAAAAAACAGAAAAATCGAAAAAAAACCAGCGGGCCACGTCGAAGGCGTAAAGTGGAGGGGGCGCCTCCACTTAGCGCTTCGGGCGCGCGCCTGAGCCGCTGGCAGGTGGGGCCTGCTCTGTTTAAACAGAGAGGGAGAGGAGGGAGCAGAGCACCGCGGTGCTCCGACGATGGTCGCCGATGATAGAGGCGGCGGTGGGGTCGGGCGACTACTGGAATGGAACGGGCGCTCGGCGGCGAGCATGTACGTACCCGTAGATTGACTGGAGATGGTCGGACGATGTCGTCCCCTTCGTCTCCGGCGGCGGCGGCGCTCGGGCGGGCTCGAAGACGGCGGTTCCGGCGATGGATGGCTTGGGCAGGAGGTCGGGGAGCACCAGGGGGATGCCCTGGGCTCGAGGGCGAGGTCAATTGGGGCTCAGGGTGGAGGGAAGATACTGGAGGCAAGGTGGCTATGAGCGGCGGAGCTCCGGTGAGATTTAGAGGCCAGAGGGCCTCTCGGCCGTGGCTCGCTTCTCAGGAGGCCAATTGGAGGAGGAGGGGAAGAGGTGAGGAGCTCGGAGAGGCTGGGCGCAGCCATAAATAGGCGGGAGGCGCGGGCGGCGACCTCTCTAGAATGGCGGCGACGTGGCTGCGCCACTGGAGCAAGGACGGCAAGCTGGCCATCGCGGAGCGGGGCGAAGAGACGGGAGAAGGCAGAGGCATTGAATGGCGAAGCGACGGATCGCGAGGAAGACGACGACCCGCTCACCCACTGTGGACGCACGGGCGCCACAGTTCCCGAGCATCGTGGCGGCCGCCGAGGGCGATTCCGGCGAGGGAGAAGGGTCTGGAGGGTCCAGGTGGAGGGCAACGACGATGTCGGCACGCTTGGACAAGGTACGGCCACGCGGTCGTCAACCTCCGACGAGAGCGCGGTTTTGGTAGGCTGGCTACGCGGTCACCATGTGCACGGGCACACGCGGCGAGAGCTGGCCTGCCGGGCCGTGTCTGGAGTGTTGTCCTTGCACTCTGGAACTTCCTCATGGCACTGGCTTGCCCAGTAAGCCACTAAGATGAGAGGTAGCTTCAGCAACTGTTCCTGACTGCCAACTTGGGGAGGTTCTGGATGGAGCTAGTGGATATGTCTGGTGTTATCTATCTTGGAAGGACTATAAACTGGCAAAGTTTGGAGAGCTTTGAAAAAGATTTGAACATAGTTCCTTTGGAAACCACCATTCTGGTCCAGAATCTAAATGAGCTTGTGGCACTCACATGGATGCTCTGCTAATGATGAAACTTGGTGGAGGGAAGTTATTTAGTAGTGCACTCATGCCATAAAAGTTGTAGATCAATTGTGCATCCCTAGCTTGTACTTCCTTCACAAAGGTTCAAAATAAGCAGAAACTTGACAGGGTCCTGCTGCTCAAAAATTGTACTGGACCAGATGATGTTTTCGGATATTGAGGCTATATAGGATCCCTAGGAGCTTGGGGAATTTATTGAGAATTTTCTGAGATAGGAAAAATGAGGTTGCTTCACAATGCACAAATTCTGACCAGAAATGAAATAATTATTCTGGCCCAAACTTTGCATTGGACAAAGGAATATTTTTGGAGATTATAGAATCATATGATGATGAGAAGATGTGGGAAAAGTTTGGGAATTTATTGGTCATCCAGACTATAGGTTGCTTCACAACCTCTAGGGGTGACATAATTTCCCAAATAAAGAAAAGAGTCTATTGGAAAAGATTTAATAATGGAAATTGATCCAGGGAGGTTTAGAAAGGTTTTGGCAAGGTGATGAGGGTTTTGGGTTGCTTGGGAAAAGATTCAAAAACTCACAGATCCAATTCAATTGAAAAGATTGAAAATCAACCAGGTTTGCAAATAAAACCCATAAGAATTTGAAAAGAAAAAGTTTTCAAAAAATCAGGGTGTCACACTTGTAACATCCCAAAATTTCATTTTGGAATGTTATGAAATATAGTTAAGCATCACATCATATTGTTTGCATAATATCTGTGAGTGAATAAAAATCTGGAGTTCTTATTTGAAATATGGAAACTCATTTCTATTCTTTTGCTTTTGCTTTTCAAAAATTTGCAAACCCCTGAAATATTTCAAATAGGAGAGGACGAACATGACCCTCCACACCAGGGGTATTGCTGTGAAACTTTTGAACTATAATAACCAGGGGGTTATTTGAAAAATATTTGCAAAAGATATAAATCAAATTTGGGCATTTCTGAAAAATACTGTTTTAAAAAGTATTTTATTTGTCCGTGGAAAAATGTCCATCGTGTAGCATTTATTTTTCTGAATATTTTGGTATATAATACCTCTATATTTTACCCTATCTACTCCTTCCTTTCTTTGTTTTCTTTCCTGTTTTTAAATAAAAGGAAAAAGACTTTAAAACGGAAATGTACCCGCAGCCCATTTGGAATAGGAGCCGGCCCAGGATCCCTTCACCAGATCCGATTTGATTCGGATCGGCCGCCCGATCGTTCTGCCCCCTCTCTTCTCTCACTAACGCCCCGACCCCACCACCCGTTCGATCCCACCGTCGCCCCTCTCCTTCCTTCCTCCCTCCCCTTTCCTTCCCTCACCGGCGAGATCGGATCCGACCGGATCTCCCTCTCCCTTGCCTAATCTTCGCTCCCGAGCCCCCCTATAAATAGAGGAGCTCCTCCTCGTTCGGTTTTTGCCCAACATCCCGAGCTTCCCTCGCCAGAACGCCGCCCCACCATCGCCGGAGTTCGGCCCCAGCCGAAGCTCTCGGAGCTCGTGGTGCTCACCCCCCCTCGCCCCCGACCACCGCCGACGACGCCAGACGACGCCGGAGCTTCGCCGCCATCCTCTAGACGCTTCCACCATCGCCGAAGACCATCGGTGCCACCTCCCCGACCTCTTCTTCGCCTCGGCCGCCGACGACCTCGCCGGAATTCTCTGTGAGCACCCCCTACCCTCTCTCGCCCGTTCGATCTAACCCCTACGGCCTAGATTAGAAGTAGCATACCCCTTCGGTTAAACCAAATAAACCAGCCGGTTTTCTTTTAGTTTATTTTAACCAAAACGTTATGTTCTATTCTGTGAACGTTCACTAGTTTAGTTAACAAACGCACCCCTCTAGCCTACCAGAAGCCGCCACGTAGCATGTTCGTAGTATAGGTTTTTCTTTTATTTCTGTTTTTAGTTTTTTAAACAGAATACAACCAGTTTTTGTTTTGTGATTATCTCCTAGAATATTAGGAGTTTTTAGTTTATTCTTTTTGCAGAAGTTCACAAATTTATGTAGTTTATGCCAGTAACTTTAGATTTCAAATTATGGACTTTTAAATTTGAATTCTTTTGAATTTACTCAAATCACTAGAATCTGATTTCCATGAGTTTAAAATTAGATTTCTGAGTGAAACTTTTTGCCACTGTTTTGTATTAGTTAGTTTTATCACCCTGTTCAATTTGGGAATTTTTAGTATATTTTAAAATAGTGTTTTTAGCAAAACAGATTCTGTTTAGTTTCTTTTAGGGTTAATTTGTTTTATTTTGTTCTAGTTTGTTTTGATTCTGTTTTATTTTAACTTTCTGTCATATTTCTTTTAGTTTTTGTTGTTTAGCATTAGGTGATTTATTTTATGTTAATAAAAATATTTTTATTGTTTTAGTAGGAAAACATTGTTTCCACTTTATGTGGTGTTTTATAATAGGTTTATAATAGTTCTTTTTGCATAAAAGATTTATGGTGAAATACTTTCTGTTTTCTAATAAAATTTTATTTTTCCTTTCTGTTATTTATATATTAGTTGCTGAAAACAATTCTTGTCTTGTTTTGTTTTAGTAGAAGCTTTGCCACAAAATTTGAGAGGCTTTCAATTTGTTTTGGTTTTCTTTTCTTTTGATTGTGCTATTGATTGTTTTAGTATTATTAGTTTACCTTGCTGTTAGTGTAAGTTGTGTTATGGTTATGCTGATTGTGTAATTGTTTGATTCGTTAGATCATCCGGAGTGCGAGGCTTGTTATCTAGAGTCACTCGAGTACGAAGATCGTCAGCAAGGCAAGTTCACATTGATCATGTTATTACCTATGTTTTCAAATTGCATTAGTTCTACCCTTCCACCCATTGCATGCAAAGTAGGTACTTGGAAATTTGGTTACTTGAGTAGTATCATGTGGTAGGTACCCCAACACCCTTGTTACTTTGACCCGGGGCGTTATTTTATTTTGCTATGCTTTTAGTAGACGGGGTGTGGTTGAGTGTTTCATGAGTGTTGTGAGAACTTAATGATAAAGACTCAAGACTCCAAGAATTTTCAAGACCTCAAGATGCAATACACCTCTGGGTGGATGACGGTATGAACGGTACCCTGGAGAAACCAGTGGATTTGCCTAGATGATGCTGGAGAAGCGCCAGTATTCATGCGGAAAGGTCCACCCAGGCACAAAGAGATGGATGGATACTTCAAGACCCGAGGCTTACCTGCATAGCCACAAGCCATTATGGGCTCTGGCTTGGTTGGACATCGTGGCGACTCTGGACGGGCGGTGCTACGAGAAGTAGACGAACGGTAGGAAAGGATGGGCACCGACAGTGTCTCAGAGGAACCCTTTAGAAGACCATGTTTTGATCATCCGGTTCTCAAACACACTGCAGTGCGAGGACTTCAACGGAGGCGATCAAATCTTGTGGGGAACGTGTGCAAAACTCTGCAGAGTACCAAACCTAATCGATTAGCCGTGTCCACGGTCATGGACAACTTGAGCCAAAGGAACTGAAACTATCAGGAATTCTCAACACAAATAATTATAATGATGTGGGTATTATTGGGTATGAGAAATGGTTGGTGGAACCTTCTCATTAATCAACCAACATGGTAGTAATAATTTTCGCTTTGCCCCTCTCTTGTTGTAGGAAAATTTGCTTTACGCTAAACTTAACTTTCAGCCCCACCTGCCATATATGCATATAGAATAGATGATTATTTCCCCCTCTCTTTTGTGACTTGCCGGCATATTCAATATGCTGACCTACACGGCTGCAACGTATCATGTTGCAGAGTACTTTTCCGACCAGGAGTGAGGATACGCTCTACGCTCGGTGAGATGCCCTTGGAGTCAGATGGACTCAACTACCTTTGAAGCTTCCGCAAGATTTTGATTAGTTTATCTCATGAGTTGGCCTTCAGCCACTTTATTGTAATCCTTATTGTAATAAAGGACTCGATATGAGATTTCGATTAATAAAGCAGTTGTGATTGAACTCTTGATATATACATTGATGTACTGTGTGTGTACCAGCATGATCTTGGGATGGTACGGAAACACCGGAGATTCGACCGTTTCGGGTCGGGTCGCTACAACACTTCATTGGCACGTCGTATCAACGTGAAGATCATGCTCTGCTTTTCATGGGATACGATTAATGATCTGGGTTATCCCACGCGCGCATAACGGCACGATTGTTTCGGGAAGTGAAGCAGCCCGCGGCACAGTAAAAGGGCTCTTGGTATTACAGCCTCCCATAAAAGAGAGAAATTCCCCAAGGCCTCCATACGCTTCTCAGATTCAAGCTCGCCCTCTCACCCCCCAAGCTCCAAGCGCCCAGATCCAATCCTTCTCCAGTTCTCCCCAAACCGCTTCCCCCCAAGCTCGGCCATGGTCACTTCAGGTTCCCAGGGCAAGTGGGAGGTCTCCTGCGTCACCGACAACAACATCCGGGAGTTGAAGCACGCCGGCTACCTTCTGGTCAACATCGTCCACCGCGCCCCAGAGGCAGGCCAGGTGGTGCCTACGCTGAAGCCGGACGAGAGAGTGGTGTTCATTCCCCACTTCATCTAGGGACTGATCTTCCCGCTGCACCCCTTCGTCAGGGGCTTAATGTTCTTCTATGGGTTAGACTTTCATGATCTCCCCTCGAACTCGTTCATACATATCTCGGCCTTCATCATCATTTGTGAGGCCTTCTTGCGGGTTCAGCCGCATTTCGGCCTATGGCTTAAGGTCTTCAATGTCAAGCCGAAGATAGTCAATAGCCAGCACGCATATTGTGGAGGGGCAGTGATTAGCAAACTCCCGCGGGTTGAGTGGCCGGAAGGCACCTTCATCGATACTGTCAAGGTATGGCAGAAAGAATGGTTTTACACCACCGAACCACGAGGCGCAGTCTGGACGGTGCCCTCCGAGTTCAGATCCCGACCCCCCACGAGGCTAACCTCGTGGATCAAGAAAGGCCTTGACTGGGGATCGGCTGCGGAGGTGAAGTCGCTGCAGAAATGCATTTCACAGATGATAGAGGCGAACATCGAGCTGACCAACATGGTCCAGGTCATGCTCCGCCGCCGTCTACTCCCCTACCAGCATAGGGCCACCCCAATGTGGGCTTACAAGCTCGACGACACTGCCATCGTGCGCCAGCTTTACGGCACTACCCACGAGAAGTTGGGGAAGGTGCCGTTCAAGCCCCAGAAGGATTGGCCGGCCGAGGAGGAAGACACCGGCCTGGACGCCGAAAACCCTCCTACCAAGGTATAAGAAAGCTTCTATTTTTATTCTCGGGCTCCACCCTTTAGTAAGGAATTTGACCCCTTCTTCCACGTCTTCACAGAATTGGCTGGACAAGGCTATGCAGATTAATAGTCCAGCCCCATTGCCCGAAGACCCCAGGTCGGCCCTATTGATGGCGATGCTAGTCGCGGCGCCATACTCGGCGCCGGAGAAGAAGGAGGAGAAGAAGAAAGGCGAGAAGAAGTAGGTCCGAGTGGGCCTCCGCCCAATAGGTCCTCCGGACACTAGGTCCGGGGAAACCCATGCCTCTTCCGCTCACGAGGAGGAGCACATAGAGGAAGGGGGGAGGTTGACTCCCCCCAAACAAGGAAAAGGGCGACGTCTGCCGACGCTGAGGAGGATCTGACTACAGTTGTCGCCGCAGAGGTCAAGAACCTCCAGGCCGAGTTAAAGAAGGTGAGGTAGGAGGCTGCAGATCATAAGGCGTTGGCCGAACAGACGTCTGCCGAACTGTCGTCAGTGAAGACCGTTAGCGACAAGCACGAAGGTCGGGTGTCCGAGGTGTAGCAGGAGCTCAAGGATGCCAGCACTAAGTGTGAGGCCCTTGAGAAATAGGACAAGGACCAAGCCGTCGAGCTATCCTCCCTGTCCTCAAAGCTTAAAGCGGAGCAGGTAGATAGGCGGTTATATGAAGAAGAACTCCGCCAAGTCAGGCTAATCGCGGCTGGTAAGCCATACTTACTGTAATCTTCCTTTGGTGGTAATAGGTTTTCCTTGCTCACACGGGTGTGGCGTTCCTCAGGCGTCTTTACGGATCTCCCGAGGAATGCAGCGGACGCGGCTCGGTACTTTGCTACGCGGGATGGGGATGTTAAGCATAGACTATTCTGGGCGCAATTTCAAACCCCCGAGCACCCTCCTCTCCTCAGCAATCAGATGAAGCAGTTGATGGAGCTGCACGGGATGGCGGAGCCGGCCATAAAAGACCTTTGCATCCGGCTGTGGCCTGCAGAGCCATTGCCGAATAGTTACTTCGGTTTAGTGCAGAAGTTGTGTGACGCCACGGCCCGGATTGACGTCCTGAAGCGTTCCACATGCATCGAGGAAGCTCGGATGGCCTTTGAAAAGACCATGGTTCACTGTCCGAAGATCAACCGGCCGAGATGGCCACTGCACCTCCACCTCCTTGGAAGGGGCATAGGCGCCCCGAGCAGTACTTCCCCATCGTGATGGATGGTGCTCGGGCAATAGAGGCCCAATGCTCTAAAGATGTATTTTATGAATGAGTGTACTATCATATGCCCAATGACTGATTCGCTTTATAATGCGGTTGCATGATGTATCATACTTTTAAGCATTGTATTATTTTGACTCGTGTGTGGCTGTTTTAGCTGAAAGTTGCCAGTCATTGGCTTTAGCCCCCATGTAGATACTACAAGAGGTGTTTCCAACATCCGCACTGTGACCCTTAGCCGACGTATCGGCGCTCGGAGGTGGTAGTGCATGATGGGAACAAGGCAATCGGACTATGTGGCTTTAGTGCTTTCACTTAGCCATAGGAGCTTGACTGCGGGGGCTGGTGACTAGCCCCCAATATTTTGTGATATTCGGATATACCGAGGTTAAGACCATTATCACATGGTTTGTGAAGGTACAAACCCCTCGTATGACACGGAATAACCTCCATCGATTCTTAGTTTGACACTTGTGCTCGAATCGCAGACCGGTTCTCTCTTATTATGACAGTCAGTTTTTGGCTTTCTCCACTGAGGTACTTGACCAGGCGAGCTGGAAATACAATCGCAGTGGTTCTCCCTTTACCCTTTTAGCCGAACGAGCGAAACGTAAGAGGGTAAACACAGGAGCCGGGCAACCCAACTTTTGACCCAAGACATAATTCGGAACCGATTCATATAACGCAATATCCGAGATGCCGAACACATAGAAGATAGTGCCGGGATGATGCTTGGGGCGAGTTTTATAGTCAAGCCCCCGGTCTATTAGCCGGTCGCATCTAACATGTATCGAACAGTTTTGCTTTCGGAGCCGGGGATTGGAAGACAATTTATGTTACATAAAATACTATAAAAAGGCCGTAAAGGATAATCTTTATATCTGACGAATTTTTACAATTCAAACTGCCGAAGCAACTGTTACAGGTATTTTGCTTTTAAAAACAAACTTTACAAAGGAGAGGTTTACCCAGGGTCTTCGATGGGTGGCTTGATGTCCTCAATGTGCCCTGCTGTTTGTCCGAAGACGCTGTTCTGACAGTAGTTCGGTCGAGCCGACCACATGGCCTTCGATAATAGGTCCCCATAGCTGCCCATGGTATTTTGAGCGCAAAATTGTGCCTTCTAGGTACATACCTTATGGGTAGCGGGGCCGTGCTTTGGGGGGCGTATCCCTATTTGTGTTGAGCAGGGAATGGTTCCGGGAGATCAGCTTGAGCTCGGGCTCGTTTGTTCGCCAGTCGCGCCTTGACGGCTGATTGGGGCCTCGACGTCTCGTTGCCGTACTGGAATTCGGCTGCTAAGGCTGATGTGTGTTCCTCAGTCCGGAGGGAGCGCTCTATGTTGCCATTGACAGTGATGGGGAACGGCGTTAACGCGAGCGAACGCTGGACGACTAAGCATCTTGAGCTTCAGATATGCGTAATGGAGAACGGCGTTAAAGCGAGCGAAGGCTGTACGACCGAGCAGTGCGTGATAGCCACTGCGGAAAGGGACAATGTCAAAGATCAAGTCCTCGTTGCGTAAGTTGTCGGGCGAGCCGAACACTACTTCCAAAGTCACAGTGCCCGAGCAGCGGGCTTCGACGCTTGGGATGACTCCTTTAAAGGTAGTGTTGCTGGGTTGGATCCTTGACGGATCGATACCCATCTTTTTCACCGTGTCTGAGTAGATCAGGTTAGGCTACTTCCTCCGTCCATGAGGACTCTAGTGAGTTGGTACCCATCAATGATGGGGTCTAAGACAAGGGCTGTCGAGCCTCCATGACGGATACTGGTCGGATGGTCCCTACGGTCGAAGGTGATCGGGCAAGCCGACCATGGGTTGAATTTCGGGGCTATGGGCTCTACGGCGTATACCTCCCGAAGGGCGCGCTTCCTCTCCTTTTTTGGTATATGTGTGACGTATATCATGTTCACAGTTTTTACCTTAGGAGGGAATTGCTTCTTTCCTCCATTGTTCCGACCGCGAGGCTCTTCATCATCCTCGCTGCGCGGGCCCTTGCCTTGCTCCTCGGCTGCAAGCTTGCCGGCTTGTTTGAATACCCATCAGTTACGGTTGCTGTGAGTGGCGGGTTTGTCTTGGGTGCCGTGGATCTGGAAGGGCCTATCCATGATTTTGTCCAACGCGGTAGGTCCGTATCTATTTCCTTTAGAGGGCTTCTTCCGCTGTCTGGATTTTGAGTTGCGAAAACCGGCATTTACGGCCGTGTCCTCGGCATCACTGTTGTTGTGGTGGCGCTTGTTCTTGTTGCATCGTGGCTTCCCGTTTCCATCCCGAACTTCGGAGGTGCCGGGGTCTTCGGGGTTATGGCTTCGACGAGCTAGCCAATTTTCCTTGCCAGCGCAAAAGCGGGTCATGAGTGAGGTGAGGGCGGACATTGTTCTCGGCTTGTCCTGGCCGAGCTGCCGAGCTAGCCATTCGTCCCGGATATTGTGTCTGAACGAGGCTATTGCCTCGGCATCCGGACAATCAACGATCTAGTTCTTCTTAGTCTGGAACCGATTCCAAAATTGCCTAGCTGATTCGTCGGCTTTTTGGACAACGTTGCTCAAGTCGGAGGAGTCCAGGGGCCGGACATAAGTGCCCTGGAAGTTAGATCGGAAGGCATCCTCGAGCTCTTCCCAGCTCCCAATGGAGTTTTCGAGGAGACTGTTTAACTAGTGCCGAGCTGGTCCTTTAAGTTTTAGTGGCAAGTACTTGATGGCATGGAGATCATCTCCCCTAGCCATATGAATGTGGAGAAGGAAGTCTTCAATACACACAGCCGGGTCTGTTGTCCCGTCATATTGTTCTATGTTTACGGGTTTAAACCATTCGGGGAATTGATGCTGCATAACCTCGTCTGTGAAGCACAGTGGGTGGGCAGCTCCTCTGACCCAGGCTACGTCACGCCAGAAATCGGCTGTTGTTTGGGCCCGGTATTGCTCCCGATCTCTATGGTTGCGGTCAAGCCAAGATTGGTACCCGTCCCGTCTAGCAGGGGAGTACCCTCTAGATCCGTAGATGGATCTAGTGTGACCTGCTCTATAGTCCAGGTCTTGTCGTAGGTGATGTCGATCCTCGGGCTGTGCTGGCCCCTTTCCTCTCCTGCGAGGTAATGCACGTCTATACTCGGTCTCTCCAGCCGCCCTGTCCCGTCCTCGAGGGGGGCGGTCCGGCTGTGGTCGTACTGAGTGCGCCTGGGAGATTCGGGCTCAAAGGCCTCGTCATCGAATTGCGGCAGCAGACGCCGGCATGGATAGCTCTTGTTTTGATCCGGCCGCTCAGTGCCGAACACTTCTTCGGCTGTCAGGACCTTCGTTCATCTATCGTTGAGGGTATTTTGTTCAGCTCTGAGCTGCTGCTGCTTTGCTTTTAGGCTTCGGGCGGTGGCTATGAGCTACCGCCAGAATCGTTCGTGATCCTCAAGGTTTTGGGGGACGGTGAAGTCTTCGGCTTTGAGGGTATCCTCCTACTCGGCAGGGGGGAGGTCGTTGTCATCCTCAGAATCGTTGAGGTCCTCGGGGTCATGCTGATCCTCGAGCCTCTCCGTGTCCTCCAGTGTCTGCTCGTGGGCTTCGAGGTCGCCGAGGTCTTCCGGGGTGTCGCTTTCCCCGGTGCCCACGATGGCTTCCCTTCCCTTGTTCGCCTTGGATCGCTTGCACTGTTTTCGGCGCTTTGACGGCTCTTTGCCGGATTTGTCGCCGTTCTTATTGGGGGTGTGGTTGTCCCTATCATTGGGGGTGTCCACCATATAAACATCGTAGGTGGAGGTGGCTATCCACCGCCCAGTAGTGATAGGGGCGGGAGCGCCGACCTCTTCATCCAGGTCTTCTGCCTCCTCGGAGGCGTAGTCCAACATATCGGTTTAATATTCGACAGTGGCTACTAAGTAGGTGGTGGGTGGGTCGTAAAATTCCTCCTCACCTGCCTCTAGACCTATTTGAACATGGGTCAAGGTCAGGTCGTCCATGATTTTCATTGACCGGATCCGGTCCAGCACCTCGTTCAACAGCGAGAGGTCGACCGGATCAATCTTCCGAGGGATTTCAGATCTAAACTCTGGGGCGCCCTCATGAGGAGCATATTCGGCAAGAACCGAACCCTGGTCCTCGGGCGCTATCACCGGGTCCGAGCTCAAGGCCGAACCTCCGGCGGGGATGGACCCAAGGGCAGGGGCGGGTAGGGGACCCGAAGTTGAAGCTTCGGGATTTCTGGGCTCGTCGGACGAGACCGAGAGCTCAGTAAGAAATAGATCGCCACTAGAGTCGGCGATGAACTCTAGGTTCCCGAACCTGATCACTTGACCGTGAGCAAACTTCCAATCTGGCCAAGATGGCCGGTCGGGTCAGCTTGCAACACAATGCTGCCAAATGCGAAAGTTTATCCAGGGACAAAGGTGTCCCCGTTACACACTTGATCGCTGATGATTAGGTGAGCCATCAATCCTCTGGTGATCTCATAGCAGAACTCTCAATGAAAGCACCAATGTCAGTGTCAAAACCGACGGATCTCGGGAAGGCGGTCCCGAGCTGTGAATCTGGGATCGATGGTTAACAGGGGACGAAGGAGACGATGTTTACCCAGGTTCGGGCCCTCTTAAGGAGGTAAAACCCTACGTCCTGCTTGATTATATTGATGAGTATGATGCTTACAGAGTTGATCTACCTCGAGATCGGATGAGCTAAAACCCTAGATGAGTTGACTTGTCCTCTACGAACTAAACCCCTTGGTTTATATAGACACCAGGGGTACTTAGAGTTACACGTGATTGGTTTCCATCCGAGTATAGATACGCCCATTCCCTCTTCTAAACTTTGAGGACACACCAAGTCTTCGGACCTTCCTTCTTGAGTATGGGGTCGCCTTGTATTTCGGCCTTCCCGCAATAGCCACAGAGCGTCCCGCCAAGCCGGCCAACGGGAGATAAACCGACGGCCCGAGGACCCCTTAGTCCCGGACTCCCTCACCGGGAGCCATAGTTTTCCCTAGCGGCATCTCTCATGTAGGCAACATACGGTGGGTAACAAATTACTGTTGGGCAATTGATAGAAAAGCGGATAGTTATGCGATTTTCACGGCAATGATCATGTGAATATAGGCATCACGTCCATAAATAAATAGGCCGACTCCTGCCTGCACCTATTACAAGTACTCCACTCATCGACCGCTATCCAGCATGCATCTAGAGTATTAAGTAAAACAATGTAATGCTTGGAGGACGAGGACATGATGTAGACAAAGTAAACTCAATCAATAACCCCATCGTTTTATCCTTAGTAGCAACAACACAAAGACGCATCTTGTCCCCTACTTTGTCACTAAGATATAGAAACTCGGCATGTTGAACCTACCACAACGCACCACTCCCTCCGATGAAATATCAATCTACTTGGCCAAAGCCCATCAATAGATCGGAGAGCATTACCAAGCTATAATGATCATGCAATTAAGAGACAATATCTATCAGAGGTATCTCAAATACTTTTCATGAATAATCTGAACATAAACCCACAATTCATCGGATCCCAACAAACACACCGCACAATAGGATCCACTAGTAGAAAAAGGGCCTTTAGTCCCTGTTCCAGAGGGCCTTTAGTCCTGGTTGCGCAACCGGGACTAGCGAATCAGGACTAAAGCCCCCCTTTTTTTAGTCCCGGTTGTGTTACGAACCGGTACTAAAAGGGTTCCACGTGGCCGCTGTGGAGCGCTCAGGCAGGAGGACCTTTAGTCCCGGTTCGCAACATCGTATTTTCCTCTAATTCAAATTGGTCTATTGCATCCATCTAATTTGTACTGGTATATGTCATATAACAACTCATCATCATCATGTTAATCAACTCATCATCATTCATCATCCAACAGCTCATCATCATCTTAATCAACTCCTCATCATTCTAGTTGTTATCATACTAGTTAAACAGCTCTTCATCATTCTAGGTAAAATAGCATAAAAAAGGTAAACTCCTCATCATTCTGGTTGTTATCATACTAGCAAGTGACCAAGTTATCACAAGGTTGAAACACTAACTACTGCTCTCTCGGAGGTAAAAAAAGGCATAAAAAAGGTGAACTCCTGCATCTCCCCATTGAAGAATACAGATCAACCTATCTCCAACTTGTGGGATGCGCAAGTATTCATCTCCAAGTGGTAGCGTGGATGCTTTTATTGCATTTCTCCATCCTTTGATTTTCAGGGTTTCTTCACTTTGAGATATTGTGTATTTACCACGTAATGCATCGGGATTGGCCGTAAGCTAACCATATGCAAATCACCTTTGATAAACATCACTATGGGCACGGTGTCTGGCGGGAGTGCCTGTTGAAGAACATAAGTAATAATAGCATAGTGAGCAAACTAGTTTTGCTTAAAAAGAATGTATGAAAAAGATGTACTAGTGACACAATAGTAAAAAAATTCTTACAAGGTAGTTTGAAGTGATGTTATAATGGTTCAACTTGTGCACTAGTGGCACATATTCATGATAATTGTTGCCAATCCTATAATTGTTCTTCTTATATTCCTCAACCTCATTAATAAATGAGATGAGATGATTTTTCTCCAACCAAGTAAGCTCGAAGTCATGACTGTAGTAGGTCCGATCTATTATCTGTCGTGTAGTTCTTGTAGCAAAGCAATAAGCTGATAATTAAAAATAAAGAAATTTAGTCGGTATCAGTACCAAATACTTTTCAATAATCAATATAAATTATCTAACAAATCTGTTGACAAACTCACCTGGAGATAGAACTGGAATCAAGTCATCCGCATGCACCCAAATTTCTATGTTATTATCACGAACATCATCATTACCAAGATCGAAGGTAATGTTCATGTCCTCATCCAACCCATACGCCTTTCAAAATGCTCTCCAATTAGAACAACCAAAATATGTGTGATCTTCTTCATTTTTTACCTTAACAACAAAAGTGTAATGCTCCGTTCTTAGGTGAGCTATCTTAGGCTCTGTACTATCCTTCTCTTTGAAATGGAACTTATCCAAGACAGTGAATCTTGCATGGTAGAGAACGCACTAGTCGGATTGTACAAAAGTAAATTAAAGATTAATTAAAGCAAAAAAGCACATGTCATACTTCATTAACAAAAAATACATGCCATCTTTACATACCGTAATAATTTCAATGTCATCCTGTAGCTTGACGGTGAAGGACGTATCGTTCTCTAGGTGAGCATAACGGTCGCATATACCCCAGTCATCCCAGCACAAAGGGCACTCAGGGATCCTCCCCTCGTCGTCAGACGACGTCGACATTTCCTGTGTTCATGATTCTAAGATTAAAAATTGACGACAATTTTTTTCTTAATGCTAATTGATTCTAAGATTAACAATTTAGTATTTAAATTAGAATGCATTCAATATGCAAAAACTGAATCATAGTAGTTAGCCGCCGACGAGGTTTGATCTGAGGGGCGAGGGATGGCGATGAGGATTAATTTTTTTAGCAAGATCATCATATAATATCACTAATACATCTCGAATAATCCAGTCAATGCATCATCGAATATTATCAAATATTATCACTACTACATCTCGAATATTATCATATAATATCACTAATACAGTTCGAATATTATCGAATAATCCAGTTGACTTGCGGTTCCTGAGCCGCGGGCGGTGGACACCCAAAGAGAAGGAACCATCACAGGATCATAGCTCGGGTGAGATCCCTGAAGAAACTGCCAGGTATTGGAGAACCCGACGTCCAACGTAACCATGTAGCGACAGACGTGCTCGTCCTCCTCCCTGACACGGCGATGTACCACCTCCTCGGGGGCCAGCTCCCTCTGCACCGATAGTGGCCCACGCGACCGCCCCCAAAGAAGCTCCGGGTTGACGACGAGACCTCGATTCCTCACCAAGCTATGCGCCCCGGAAGGTAGCACCTCTCAGTGCCAGCCCGGCGGAGCCCAGTCCCGAACATGGCGCCTCTCAAACTGGTTGTCGCCGCCGAGTCGACGATGAGGATGCGGGACGGGCATCGTTTCCTTTAGATAAAATCAAAACTAGATACCATCATATATTCGTCATCACCATCGGTTCATCTCATCGAACCATAAAAAACATCTCAAATTATCTACACTATCTAACTATCATCTAAATTATCTAAGAGTAGGGCATTTTGGAGACCGAGCATGGAGCCCTTTATATTTAAAAATTACACATGTATGCAAAGATGTAAAGGGTATGTGCGAAAATTTGCACACATGTACATTATGTATCTAGTTATATGTCTGAAAATTTGCACACATGTATGCAAGGATGTATAGTGTATGTGTGAATATTATCTATCTATCAATCATCTACCTATATAACTATCATCTACACGACCATAATTGACTATGAATGCTATCAATTGACATAGCAAAATTCAAGGCTGTAGGGGCTCTAGCCACGCCGGCGATGAAACACGGCGGCGGCGAGCTTCGGCCGCGGTGGCCAACGGGGGAGAATCGACCGAGGGGAAAGAGGAGCAGGAGCTCACGGCGAAGCTCGGGGAGGAGGGCTAGGAGGTCCGGCAACGACGAGCGGGGGCGGCGAGGCTCGGGGAGGAAGGCGGGGAGGTCCGGTGACGGTCAGTGGGCTCGGGGACGGCGAGGAGGCAATGGAACGATGACGACGCTCTCCGGCATCCTGGCGGCGTTGTGGTGTGGTTCGGCGTCGGGGGAGAAAATGGAGAGGAAGATTGGGGGAGGAAGAAGGCGCGGTTAAATACCCCCGGTCCTTTAGTCCTGATTGGTGGCTCCAACCGGGACTAAAGGTGGGCCTTTAGTCCCGGTTGGAGCCACCAACCGGGACTAAAGCTAAATTTCATACGAAAGGGCGCGAAAGCTTAGGCCTTTAGTCCCGGTTTGTGGCACCAACTGGGACTAAAGCTAAATTTCATCCCACGAAAGGGCACGAAAGCTTAGGCCTATAGTACCGGTTTGTGGCACCAACCGGGACTAAAGCTAAACTTCAGCCCACGAAAGGGCGCGAAAGCTTAGGCCTGTAGTCCCGGTTTGTGGCACCAACCGGGACTAAATCTATTTTTTGGTTAGCTCCATTTTTTAGATCTTTTCAGTATATTTTAGCTCAAATTTGCACACTAGCTCAAATTGATACCAAGCTTATTCCAGTTAAATTCCAAAGCCATTGAATTCCTCTAAGTACCTCTATTCATCATCAAACACCTTCTGCCAAAATCTCTCTCTCTCTCTTACATAGCTCAAAATATTGGTCAAAATTACCCTCAATTACACTTTCTGGATATTTCAAGCTTTTGAAATATTTACAAAGGAAATATTCGCCATAAATTCATGAGCATCACCCCCATCAAGTGCCACAAGTTGGAGAACAAGTTAACTTGATCAAAGCTTGTCAAAAACCCCACCATTGTTACTGAGCCCCTGTTAAAGTCCAAATTATAAAATGATAGCAATAATTGAAAATTCACAACTTAATAAAGATTCATAACACCCAAACCACATATATACCCTAGCTCTTACAAAGATTCCCTCCGGTTTGTCCGAAGTGGGACTTTCCAGCTATAAGTCCGGAAACTCACTAGAGAGAAAGTGATGACGGTGAAGCCGCCGGTCACATCCCAGAGTGCGATCTTGGGGTATAATTTTTTTTCTTCATGTGTGTCCCTTGATTATAATTGCGCCATAACCTTGGATAATCTTCATCATTTAACAGGATGCTTGGGTCAGTGATAACACACAAATATAGGGGATCGCAGCAGTTTTCGAGGGTAGAGTATTCAACCCAAATTTATAGATTCGACACAAGGGGAGCCAAAGAATATTTGCAAGTATTAGCAGTTGAGTTGTCAATTCAACCACACCTGGAGATTAAATATCTGCAGCAGAGTGATCAGTAGGACAGTAGTATGATAGTTTTGATAGCAGTAGTAGCAGTAACAGTAATGGTAGCAGTGATAGCAATAGTTTTGTAGCAGTTGGAACAGTAGCAGTAGCAATAGTAACTTAGCAAGAACAATATGTGGAAAACTCGTAGGCACTGGATTGGTGAACTCGTTGGATAATATACATCATGTAACAGTCATAACCTAGGGCGATACAAAACTAGCTCTAGTTCATCAATGTAATGTAGGCATGTATTCCGTAAATAGTCATACGTGCTTATGGAAAAGAACTTGCATGACATCTTTTGTCCTACCCTCCCGTGGCAGCGGGGTCCATAAGGAAACTAAGGGATATTAAGGCCTCCTTTTAATATAAAACCGGAACAAAGCATTAACACACGGTGAATACATGAACTCCTCAAACTACGGTCATCACCGGAAAGTATCCCAAATATTGTCACTATGGGGTTTACGGATCATAACACTTAATAGGTGCATATGACTAGGCAAGATCGGATCAAGAACAAAGATATAATGGTGATAACATCAACGGTTCAGATCTGAAATCATGGCACTCGGGCCCTAGTGACAAGCATTACGCATGGCAAAGTCATAGCAACATTAATCTCAGAACATAGTGGATACTAGGGATCAAGCCCTAACAAAACTAACTCGATTACATGATGAATCTCATCCAACTCCTCACCGACCAGCAAGCCTACGAAGGAATTACTCAATACTGGTGGGGATCATCATGGAATTGGCGATGGAGAAGGGTTGATGATGACGAAGTCCGAATATTCCCCTCTCCGGAGCCCCAAACGAGTTCCAGATCTGGCCTCCCAATGAAGAACAGGAGGTGGCGGCGGCTCCGTATCGTAAAACGCGATTAAACTTTCTCTCTGATTTTTTTCTCCGGAGATAGGATTTTATAGCGCTGGAATTAGGGTCAGTGGGGCCCCGAGGTGGGCACAACCCACCAGGGCGTGCCTGGAGGGGGTTGCGCGCCCTGGTGTATCGTGCCCAACCAGGGCACCCCCTCCTGTGGTTCTTGGCTCTAGTAAGTTTTATTTATTGTAAAATAAATATCCAAAAAGTTTCGTCCAGTTCCGAGAACTTTTATTTCTGCACAAAAACAACACCATGGTAGTTCTGCTGAAAACAGCGTCAGTCTGGGTTAGTTTCATTCAAATCATACAAATTAGAGTACAAAACAAGAGCAAAAGCGTGACGAAAAGTAGATACGATGGAGACGTATCAGTCAGTCTTCACTGTCAAGGAAGGAATTTCATCAAACTTTTCATAATCTTCTGATTAGAAGATTATGAAAAGTTCGACGTCCTCCACTCCCATGATGTTTCTTTTCCCTGAAAGAACTATGTTGAGATCCACTGTTGTCATTCCGTACTGCGGGTCTACCTTTACCCCACCTCCTGTCAGATTGACCCATTTGCCGCATTCGGAACAGATTGACCGCCAGGACCCTTTCCAAAGATTACTTTTAAATCATTGACCATATCAAATATATCATCACCAGTATGGTGGACAGGCTTCTTCTGGTGTTCTGCCTCACCTTTGAAATGCTTGCCTTTCTTTCTTAAGGGATGTCTGGTCATAAGAAATCGACGATGTCCCAGGTACACATTCTTCTTACATTTATCCAAATATATACTTTCTGTCTCATTTAAATAGTGTGTGCATGCATTGTATCCCTTGTTTGTCTGTCCTGAAAGGTTACTAAGAGCAGGCCAATCATTGATGGTTACAAACAACAATGCTCGTATGTCAAATTCCTCCTGTTTGTGCTCATCCCACACACGTACACCTTTTTTATCCCACAACTGTAAAAGTTCTTCAATTAATGGCCTTAGGTACACGTCAATGTCGTTGCCGGGTTGCTTAGGACCTTCGATGAGCACTGGCATCATATTGAACTTCCGCTTCATGCACAACCAAGGAGGATGGTTATAGATACATAGAGTCACAGGCCAGGTGCTATGACTGCTGCTCTGCTCCCCAAAAGGATTCATGCCATCTGTACTTATACCAAACCATAAGTTCCTTGTGTCATCTGCAAAGTCTGGCCACTTTCTCTCACCGCGACCCATCAGCGGGTACTCTCAACATCCCGTCATTCTTACGGTCTTCTTTGTGCCATCGCATAAACTTGGCATGCTCTTTCTTTCTAAACAGACGTTTCAACCGTGGTATTATAGGAGCATACCACATCACCTTCGCAGGAACCCTCTTCCTGGGGCGCTCGCCCTCAACATCACCAGGGTCATCTCATCTGATCTTATACCGCAATGCACTGCATATCGGGCATGCATTCAAATTCTCGTACTCCTCACCGCGGTAGAGGATGCAGTCATTAGGGCATGCATGTATCTTCTACACCTCTAATCCTAGAGGGCAGAGAACCTTCTTTGCTTCATACGTACTGTCAGGCAATTCATTATCCTTTGAAAGCTTCTTCTTCATCAGTTTCAGTAACTTTTCAAATCCCTTGTCAGATACACCATTCTCTACCTTCCATTGTAGCAATTCCAGTGTGGTACCGAGCTTTGTCTTGCCATCTTTGCAATTTGGGTACAATGATTTTTTGTGATCCTCTAACTTGCGCTGCAATTTCAACTTCTCCTTTTCACTTCCGCATTCTCTCTGTGCATCAACAATGACCCGGCGAAGATCATCAGCGGGCACATCTGGTGCCTCTTGATCTTCAGCTTCCCCCGTTGCAGTATCACCGTATTCAGGGAACATTGGATAGTTGTCATCATCCCCTTCTTCTTCATTGTCTTCCATCATAACCCCTCTTTCTCCATGCTTGGTCCAACAATTATAGCTGGGCATGAAATCGGACTTAAGCAGGTGGGTGTGAAGGACTTTTAAGGAAGAGTAGTTCTTCCAATTCTCACCGTACATCCATTGTCGGTTCATCTACATTATATAATTAAGTATATCTAAAACCATTACGGAACATCATGAATAGAGAAATGACCAATTTAATACAAGTTCATCACATTAAAACCAAAGTACAATAGTGATCAAATGTTATTAATGCAAAAATAAATACATAAAGTTCATACATAGTTCTCATAAAACAACATACAACTATCTAGAGCATCTAAAACATACATTGAAACTAACATACAACTATGTAAAACATTTAAATGCAACAACAAATGCGATCAAAATCGCAACTAAGGTAACAATTGATCCAACAACATAATGATACCAAGCCTCTTTATCAATGGCAAATTTTCTAATCTTTCTATTCTTCAAGCGCATTGCATCCATCTGGATCTTGTGTAGATTGACGACATCGACAACATGCAACTCTAATTTCATCTTCTCTTCTTCAATTCTTTTCAATTTTTCTTTCAAATAATTGTTTTCTTTTTCAACTAAATTTAACTTCTCGACAAGAGGGTCGGTTGGAATTTCCGGTTCACATACCTCCTACGTAAAAATATCTATGTCAAGTTGGTCGGCATAATTGTCATAAAAACTAAATGAAACAAATAGTTATAAAAGATAATATACCACATCCGAATCATAGACCGGACGAGAGCCGACGGGGGCGGATATCAAAACCATGGCACTATATAATAACAAACAATAATGAAAGTAAGAAAATTATACAAGTAACTATATCTAAATCATACAAGTAAGATTAAAAAAAAAGGGATAAGAACAAGAGGCTCACCACGGTGGTGTCGGCGACGAGTTCAGCACGGGTGATCGACGGCGGTGACAACGGGGACGAGAGCTTGGAGGACAGAGGAGAAGAATGCTTAAGTGTGGCTCGGGCACCTCATATCAATGGCATCATGCTCTCAGGCATTTCATCGAACACCTCTTGTGCATAGGAAGGGAACACAAAGTAGCACACACCTCCCACCTTCTATGAAGGCAAAAACAGAGGAGAGGGTTGGCAGGGTCGAGGGTATATATAGGCAAACTTGTATTCCCGGTTGGTGTCTAAAACCGGGACTGAAGAGTGACCTTTAGTCCCGGTTGGAGACACAAACTGGGACTAAAGGGTCCCGACCCCTTTAGTCCCGGTTTGTGTCTCGAACCGGGACTAAAGCTCCCACTCGAACCGGGACCGGTGCTAGCCGAGCCCCGTCCGGCGTCCTAGCCGCTCGAACCGGGACTAATGCTAACATTAGTCTCGGTTCGTAATGCGAACGGGACTAATGCTCCGATCGGGCTAGAACGAAAGGCCGATTTTCTACTAGTGTTACATCGGATAGATCAAAGCAAAGATGCGATGATCATTGTATTGAAGATCAAGAGATAGAGAGATTGCCATCTAGGTACTAGCAATGGACCTGTAGGTCTGTGGTGAACTACTCACACATCATCATGAGGGCAACAAGGTTGATGAAGAGGCTCTCCGTGATCGATCCCCCCTCCGGCAAGGTGCTGGAACGGAGCTCCAGATGGCCTCGCGACGGAACAAAGACTTGCGGCGACGGAAAAAGGGTTTCGGGACTGCCTCCAGGGTTTTTGCAATATTAGAGAATTTATAGGATAGAGAGGGACGTCGGGAGAGCCACGAGGGGGCCACCACATATCAGGGTGTGCCCTGATGTGTGGTAGGGCCCTCGTGCGCCTCCCAACCGCCTTCCGAAGCTTCTAGGTCTTCTTTTGGTCCAAAAAATCATCAATAAGTTTCACGGCAATTGGACTTCGTTTGGTACTGTAAACCTGAAAAGGCAAAAACATGCAGAAAACAACAACTGGCACTGGGCACTGGGTCAATAGGTTAGTGCTAAAAAATATTATAAATTGGTAAATAAAGACCCAAAAAGTATCCTAGAATGATAATATATTAGCATGGAACAATCAAAAATTATAGATGCGTTGGAGACATATCAAGCATCCCCAAGCTTAATTCCTGCTCGTCCTCGAGATGGTAAATGATAAAAACAGAATTTTTGATGTGACATGCTACCCACTATGTAATATTATACATGTGTGCTCATTGAGAAAAGATGAATCAACAAATATTAACATAGCAATAATTAAAATGTAAGAAACAGAATCATTAATCCTTAAAAGTATACAATCCTTAAGAAATGTTTACCCCACATTCATCTTATTATATTAGCAAGGCATGGCTCCATCTTCACCGCATTAATACAAATGCCAAGCACCACGGTGTCCAAGTCAGGCAATTGGATCGTACTTTTTCAATATGCATCAACTTTTTATTCTTCACGCAATACATGAGCGTGAGCCATTGGACATAGCATTTAAGTGGAATAGAGTATGGTGGTAGATATCAAAGGGGTAAAAGTTGGAGAAGATTGTCTCACATCAACTAGGCATACCAACAGGCTATGGAGATGCCCATCGATAGATATCAATGCAAGGAGTAGGGATTACCATGCAAATGATGCACTAGAGCTATAAGTGTATGAAAGTTGAAATGAAGCTAAGTGGGGTGTGCATCCAACTTGCTTGCTCCTGAAGACCTCGGGCATTTGAGGAAGCCCGTCATAGGAATATACAAGCCAAGTTTGTAATAATAAATAGGTAATTCCCACTAGCATATGAAAGTGATATATCATGAGACTCTCTACATGAGGAGCATGGTGCCACTTTGAGGCACAAGTGTGGTAAAAGATAGTAGCAAAGTCCCTTCTCTCACTTTTTTTGAATGGATGGTGGGCTCATTTGGCCTCCCCCATCTTTATTTTTTCATCCGGAGTCTCATCTCGACTTGTGGGAGAATCATCGTCTCCATCATTCTTTCCTCAATGGGACAATGCTCTAATAATGATGATCATCACACTTTTATTTACTTACAACTCGATATGGAGAACTGATATGAAGACATGACTCTGTATGAATGCCTCTGGCAGTGTACCAGGATGTGCAATGATCTAGCGTGACATGTATAAAAAATATGATGAACGGTGGCTTTGCCACAAATACTATGTCATCTCTATATGATCATGCAAAGCAATATGACGATGAACGAACTAGTCATGTGAAGTGACGATAGAATTTGCATGACAATATATCTCGGAATGGCTATGGAAATGCCATGATCGGTACGTATGGTGGCTGTTTTGAGGAAGATATAATAAGGCTTATGTGCAACAGAGCGTGTCATGTCACGGGGTTCGGATGCACCAGCGAAAGTTGCACCGATCCTTGAGGTGAGAACGGGTTATGCACGGTACCGAAGAGGCTAGCAAATTATGAAAAGGGTAGATTGCGTATGTCCATGGTTTCACATTAGTCATAAAGAACTCATATACTTATTGCAAAGTTTTATTAGTTTATCATAGATCAAAGTACTACTCGCATGCCCCGAGGGAAGAGGTTGGTAGGAGTTAACCATCGCGCGCTTCCGACCCGAAAGAACACTAGGATTTCAACGAGGAATAAAAATGCTCACACATCATCACCATGCCTCTTTAATTTATAGATGAACAAAAGGGTCAACCTTTCTTAATATCGACACTTCTACGGTTTAACAATTATGAACTCACACCTATTTCATATTACTACATCAATATCATTGACCCACAATTTGTCTATATGTGCTACATGATGGTTTTGATTATCACTCATTCAATACCTAATATTTTTGGACTAGTCTTTATGACCCATGAAAATTACCGTCACTATTTATTAACTCTCAAACAAATATAAGTGAAGAACGAGAGTGAAATTATTTCTATAAAATCTACACGCCACCATGCTCAAAAATATATAAGCGAAGTACTAGAGCAACTGTTAAGCTCAAAAGATATAAGTGAATCACATAGAGTATTCTAACAAATTATGATGAAGGTGTGTGATACGTCTCCAATGTATCTATAATTTTTGATTGTTCCATGCTGTTATATTATCATTCTTGGATGTTTTACAATCATTTTATAGCAACTTCATATCATTCTTTGGTACTAACCTATTGACATAGTGCCAAGTGCCAATTGCTATTTTTTGCTTGTTTTTTACTTCGCAGAATATCAGTACCAAATGGAGTCCAATCACGACGAAATTTTTTGGAGATTTTTTTTGGACCAGAAGGAAGCTAGTGGACCAAAGAAGTAACCAGGAGGGAGCCCAGGCCGCCCACAAGACACCAGGGCACGCCAGGGGCCCCGGGCACGCCCTGGTGGGTTGTGGCCGCCTCAGGAACCTTCTCCACCACCTCCGACCTCTATAAATACCCAAATATTCCATAAACCCTAGAGGAGTCGACGAAAAATACTTCCAGCCGTCGCAAGTTCCAGAACCGCGAGATCCAATCTAACACCATCGCAGAGGGGTTCATCATCCTCATTGGTGCATCTCTGGTGATGCGTGAGTAGTCCACCATAGACCCACAGGTCCGTAGGCAGTAGCTAGATGGCTTTCTCTGTCTCGTTTGATTCTCAATACAATGGTCTCTTGGAGATCTATTTGATGTAATGACTTTTTGCGGTGTGTTCGTTGGGATCCGATGAATTTTGAGTTCATGATCAGTTTCTATCCATGAATATTATTTGAGTCTTCTTTGATCTCTTATATGCATGACTACTTATAGCCTCGTATTTCTTCTTCGAATCTTTGGTTTAGTTAGGCAACTAGATCGATTTTTCTTGCATTGGGAAGAGGTGCTTTGTGATGGGTTCGATCATGCGGTGTCCTCTCCCAGTGACAGAAGGGGCAGCAAGGCACGGATGTATCATTGCTATTAAGGATAACAAGATGGGGTCTATTCCTACATGAATAGATCTTGTCTACATCATGTCACCATTCTTATTGCATTACTCCGTTTTTCCATGAACTTAATACACTAGATGCATGCTGGATAGCGGTCGATGTGTGGAGTAATAGTGGTAGATGCAGGGAGGAGTCGGTCTACTTATCTTGGATGTGATGCCTATATAATGATCATCGCCTTGGATATCTTCATGATTATTTGATCTTCTATCAATTTCCCAATAGTAATTTGTTCACCCACCGTGTGCTATACTCATGAGAGAAGCCACTAGTGAAACCTACGGCCCCCGGGTCTACTTTTCCAACATATTGCTTTCTGATCTATCTTTTTGCCGCTTTTGTTTTCAGATATATTATTCCAAAAACCCAAACATACCTTGCTGCACTTTTTATCGCCTCTTTTATTTTGTGTTCTTGCGAGATCTATTTATCCAATATACAATCTAATCTATCTTTTTACCGTGGAGAGATTGACAACCTATCTTTCGCGTCGGGTTGCAAGTATTTGTTCTTTGTGTGCAGGTACCATTTACATAGTGTTGTGTGATCCTCCTACTGGTTCGATATCTTGGTTTCATAACTGAGGGAAATACTTACAGTCGCTGTGCTACATCATCCCTTCCTCTTTGGGGAAACACCGACGCAGTCTCAAGCCACATCAAAGGAATTTCTAGCGCCGTTGCCGGGGAGGAAGCAGTCTCTTCAACGTGCCAATCTCTGGTGCCGAGGAGACATCATCGACATCTATCAGGTTCCTAATCACAAATCTCATCTCCTTGCAATTACATTATTTTCCATTTGCCTCTCGTTTTCCTCTCCCCCACTTCACCAAATTTGTCATTTTATTCGCCCTCTTTTTCATTTGCCTTTTTCTCGTCAGATCTCTTGTTTGCTTGCAATCTTGTTTGCGTAGTAACAATGACTCAAGAAAATACCAAATTGTGTGATTTTTCCAATACCAATAATAATGATTTTATTAGCACTCTGATTGCTCCTCCCGCCACTAGTGCAGAGTCTTGTGATATTAATGCCGCTTTGTTGAATCTTGTCATGAAAGATCAATTTTCCGGTACTCCTAATGAGGATGCCGCATCCCATCTAAACACATTCGTAGAATTGTGTGATATGCAAAAGAAAAAAGATGTGGACAATGATATAGTGAAGTTGAAATGATTTCCTTTCTCCTTGCGGGATCGTGCAAAAATTTGGTTTTCTTCTTTGCCTCGCAATAGTATCGATTCTTGGAATAAGTGCAAGGATGCTTTTATAACTAAGTATTTTCCGCCCACGAAAATTATTTCCCTTGGAACACAAATCATGAATTTTAAGCAACTTCAGCATGAACATGTTGCGCAATCTTGGGAAAGAATGAAATTGATGCTAAGAAATTGTCCTACTCATGGTTTGAATCATTGGATGATCATACAAAAAATTTATGCGGGGTTGAATTTTGTCTCTAGAAATCTTTTAGATTCCGCCGCAGGTGGTAATTTTATGGAAATTACTTTTGGTGAAGCTACTAAATTGCTAGATAATATTATGGCAAATTATTCACAATGGCATACTGAAAGAGCACCTACTAGCAAAAAGGTTAATTCGGTTGAAGAAATTAGTACTTTGAGTGAAAAAGTTGATGCTTTAATGAAGTTGGTTGCTAGTAAAAATGCTCCTATTGATCTTAATGATGTGCCTTTGTCTACTTTGATTGAGCAAAATAGTGATTCCATAGATGTGAACTTCGTCTCGCGAAACAATTTTAATAACAATGTTTATAGAGGTAATTTTAATACTAGGCCTTTTCCTGGAAATTCCTCTAATAATTATGGCAATTCCTATGCTAATTATTCTTACAATAATAATAGGAACCCCTCTGATCTTGAGAGGAATATTAAATAATTTATCAATGCTCAAAAGGTTTTCAATACTATGATAGAAGAAAAGTTGAATAAGATCGCTGATATGTCTAGAAGCATTGATAGAATTTCTCATGATGTAGAAAATCTCAAGTTGAAAGCTTTGGCACCTAAGATTGGTGAACCAATTAAAGCCTTATATGTTTCTATGGATGAAAGTAAGAAAAGAACCGCTATGCTTAGAGCTAAAAGAGAATTTTTAGAAAAGGCGTTTTCTATTGATTGCTTTCATAAAAATGATGAAGATCTTAAAGTGATTGGTGTTTCTTCTATTGATTCCTTGTTTAGTAATATTAAAATTGATGATAAAGGGACTGAAGTAGAGTCAACTTTATTTAGAAGGCGTCCCAATGATTTGGAGGGTGAAAATCTTGATGAAAATGTTGATGAAAGTGGGTTTGAAGAGGTCAAAACTTTAACTAGTGATTTGCTCACTATTTTGGATTGCAAGGACTTTAATTATGATAGTTGCTCTTTGATTGAATGTATTTCTTTGCTGCAATCCATGTTAAATTCACCCCATGCTTATGAACAAAATAAAGCTTTTACTAAACATATTGTTGATGCCATGATGAAATCTTTTGAAGAAAAGTTGGAGTTAGAGATTTCAATTCCAAGAAAATTACATGATGAGTGGGAACCTACCATTAAAGTCAAGATTAAAAATTATTAGTGCTTTGCTTTATGTGATTTGGGTGCTAGTGTTTCCACGATTCCGAAATCTCTATGTGATGTGCTTGGTCTTACCAATATTGAAGAATGTTCTCTTAATTTGCACTTGGCGGATTCTACTATTAAAAAGCCTTTGGGTAGAATTAATGATGTTATTATTCTTGCAAATAGGAACTATGTTCCTATATATTTTATTGTTCTTGATATTGCTTGCAATCCGTCTTGCCCCATTATACTTGGTAGACCGTTCTTACGCACTATAGGTGCCGTGATTGATATGAAAGAAGGCAATATTAAATTTCAGTTTCCACTAAGAAAGGGTATGAAACACTTCCCTAGGACAAGAATTAAGCCACCATATGAATCAATCATGAGAGCATCCTATGGAGCAAAAACCAAAGATGACAACACTTGAATCTATGCATTATGCCTAGCTAGGGGCGTAAAACGATAGCGCTTGTTGGGAGGCAACCCAATGAATAAATTTATTTTCATCTTTTTCTTTCTCTTTTTGAGTGTTAAAACAATTATGCCTCTGTTATGTTTGTGTTTTTTTTATGTTTTATTTAGTATTTGTGCCAAGTAAAGCCTTTAGGATGATTCATAAGATGAGTAGAAACAATGCTGAGTCTAAAACAGAAACTTTGACTCCAGTGCGTGAATTTTCATTTTTTACTGGAGTGTGATAATGAGCTAAAATTTTAACAGTGTTGCTATACAAATTCTTTACGTTGTCCTAATGGTTCAGAATGTTTAGAGTTGCAGAAGTATGGTTAGAGTACAGATTACTACAGACTGTTCTGTTTAAGACAGATTCTGCTTTCGTTGCATTGTGTGCTTGTTTTGATGAATCTATGGTTTATATTGAAGGGTATAAGCCATGGTAAAGTTAAAATACAATAGGTATAATGCAATAATAAAATTTGAATGAGTTTGCAATAGTACTTAAAGTGGTGATTTGCTTTATTATACTAACAGATCTCACGAAGGTTTTGTTTAGTTTTGTGTGATTGAAGTTTTCAAGTTTTGGGTGAGATCACGATGGATGAAGGAATAAGGAGTGAAAAGAGCCTAAGCTTGGGGATGCTACAGTACCCCCAAGATAACTAGTTCAATGCCCGTGCGTTGCTACGAGCCAGAAGAAAAGTATAGACACATTGGTCAAACAATTATGGCGGATGCTACAAATCGGTCGGGTGATATTAGGCAGACTTAAACCGCCCTAGAACCGTCCGATTTAAACTCTCCAAGCCGCAGGAGCTACAACCCCCATGCCACCACCATGCACCAGCTCCGATGGCAGCACCGTGCAAAACTGACGGAGTCCGGCGGTGCTCCATTGCAGCGTTGACGGTGCTTCAATGCAATCCCGACGAAGATTCAATGCTCTCTATGGTGCGTCAATGTAGCTCCGGCGATGATTCATTGTAGCTCCGACAACGCTTCACTGAAATCCGGCAAAGCTTTCGATGATGTCACGACGCTTCATTGTAGCTCCGGCGGGCCCGACGATGCTCCACTACAGCAACATGGCCTGGATAGATCCATGGCAGCACCGGACAACGCACGACGACGCCGATGGGTGCTGCGATGCAGCGTGCGACGATGACGGCGGATGCAACAGTGACATCGCCGACAAATGCTTCGATGCAGCGCATAGCAACGACACCACGCGGAGGCGCCGACGGATGCCCGACGCGTTGCTTGCCCGATGCTGCGAAGCGGAGATGGGGTCCTGTTGGGAGTGTCGACGGTGAGATCCTCTCCTGCTTGCGTCAGTGGCAGCTGCAGCCATGGCAGGATTGCATCAGCAGGGTGCCCGATGCGGCATAGTAGCATCATGTGGCGGCGACGGTCCCTCCCGGTTCCTAGCTATGGTGGTTTGTGGTACTCGTCATGGGTTTGACGGCCTCTCTTCTGCCATTGACGAACGAGAAAGAAAGGGGAAAAGAGAGAAAGCGAGTGGAGAAGAAAGATAGCAAGGAGATAAGGTTGGATAGAGCGGTGGGTGGCCCGAGAGGGACACATGTTGCACACAGGAGTCGGCTTAAGAGTGGAAGAAATCATCCGGATGAATAGAAACGTTTCTTTTGTGGAAGTGCATATCCAAGTGTCCAACATGAGGTATGTTCATTAATACAATGATAAATACTGGTCCTTCCTTCGCTTCTTTACTCATGTAAAACAATCATGTCACTTTTACTTACAGGGAAATAGAAGAAAAATGATAGAGTGGTTAATGTTACATCATATGTAAAAGAAGAAGAATAAAATAAAACCATAAAAACCGAGAGGTATCTTGACCAAACAAGAAGTGTGTCCCTATGTCATTGTTCCCTTCACCACCCACTTTTTGCAAGAAGAGAGAGCGCCATCTTTCTTCCTGCCCATTCATTCGCTCCACATTCATTCTCTTTATCAACCCTTGCTCTTGTATCGTTGGCATTCCAAATTTTGGCCATCTCGCCTTACCTTCAATTGGACACTTCTTTAAAACTTTAGCAAATCTATCAAATAGTGCATACGCATCACGATAAATGATTAGTAGGGACGAAGACATACCCGCAAAGCAACATATAATCACCAACTCCCCTTGTATTTCTCCTTCACCCACGTGCATAACCAAGGTAACCTAAAAACGTATTAGTTCTAACACCTAATAATATAGAAAAGTCAATGTGAGTCTTTTCCACTGTCACATTGTTTTTTTTAAAGGTAACCCAAAAAATGTTAGAACTAATATTGCCTCCACCCAATGTAATGATATTTCTATGACTACAAATGGTCCAGGGCCCTCTCCTTGTTGAGTCTGTACGGAAAAAAGAGAGCTGAGTACAAGAGAAAAAGATGTGCAATGATATTTCACTGGACAAATATGTGCACACAGAACACAGTCTAAGCTCTTTACAATGATAGTTGTGTCACCTATCTTCAATAAATGTTAATAGCAACGATACACAAAAATGATATGAGCACTTTGGTCTACTAAATACGGTGTTGGGGATTGGCCTAATTATTTGAAAAGCTTACAGAAGCCAGTATGAGTCCAAATCCAATGTAAATGAAGTTATTAGAGAAAATATAATTTCTTATGAAGGTCTTCAGGCTAGAGATATGTACAAGATGGCCATGACAATAGCTATCGTCCCCAAACCCTATCAATGTGGTCACATCAATACAAAGCCAAAGGAAAAACTAAAAAAATATAGGAATTACTCTATTAAAATTGGACCTAATTGTGCATGGGTAATTTCATCTAATATATATTAATAACCAAAAGTGCATGTCATCCATGGCAAAAGGAAAAAACAATGAACTTGCTTCAGAACTTTACTTTACTGTGGTATATAGGTGCGCCGGAAGGAAAATTTCAACAACCCATCCAAGCATATGCTCCTCTAATACAAAAATAATTTCCTTTGAGGTGCCTAAGAATCGTCGCAAACATAATCTAAAATATGACAAGTGTGCCTAGAAATAGTAGAATCTAATGACAGGAAGCCATGCTTTATATGAATCAATGTTTGGCAATATACAATATCATTCGTGCAACACAATAAATTTTTCTTTGTCAAAGTGATTCTTCAGTTTCGCCAATGATTTATTTCATGCCTTGCATCAGTCTTTCTTGAATTTCAGAACTTCATAAGTATAAAACTTAATTAAATTAGGAAGTGTATAATGTATTCATTGAAATACTGTGCGTTATAAACTTGACTATACAAGAAAATCGATAGCATGAGCAGCTACACATTAGAAGCCCTTTTATTTAAATAAAATCCCCAAAATAAAGTAATAACAAAAAAAAGCAATAAGTACAATAATTACTCCAAACATATGTGAAATCTCCATTACTAAGCTTCCTATAACATTGTAAAGCAACAACTTGCAACAGCTCGATAAAACCAGAGTGCAGAGTGGCAAGCCATTGCAGCGCAGAGTAGCAAGCCATTGTAGCTGTACAATGAAAAGTAATCATGATGTTTGATATATTATTTCAGAGAACTAATGTGTTAATTACTAATTGAGAAGTTTAATGTTTGTATCGTTGTCAATTGTAAGTGACATACTTTAATCTTTGTTGCGGTAGCTAGAAAAAGAAATGATGTGAGAGTAGACCAGACCACAACGTCACCCCAATTCTCTTGCCTAGAACAATTTGATATGTATAATTTAAACATGTAAAAACATGTGTGGCCAATTATGTCAACACATTTGGAGATAACGACAACTTTGCCCTCTTTTTCCATCCTACTCATATAGATTCGGTTTATTTCTTATTTGAAAACATATTCCTAAATGTATGTGAAGAAGAATATACAAATGTTTACAACTCACAAAGGGTATCATTTTTTTAGGTAAAGCACCGGGTACATATGTTGCTTGTCCTTTTTGAGATTATTATCTCCATGTTTTTTAAGGACATCTCTAAAATTTAAAATAGATTTCGTCATATTGCTATGCATGATAGATTTCACACCGCACAGAGAGAGGTATGTGGAGTACAACATTATTTTAAAGAAACTGAATATTATTCAAGTGGCAATATACAAAAATTGGAGCATACTACTCAAAAGAAAAGGCATCTATACATCAAAGCCATGTAGCATGTGCATACTTATGTCGAGAAAGAAGTTTGGTTAGGCTTTTGGTGTATGAAATCAATCTGCATGACACTCGGGCGAATCCAAACACACCAAAAGATCTGGAAACTGAAATTTATGTAGACACAGTTAGCCAACATCTATGATGGTCCTGTCATTATAGAAATAATCAAAATTACCTTCCAGGATTCTTCCCTTGCCCTGCTAATTCCCTCCTTGTATGGCACTGTGTGATCTGAATTTGGACTTATATACAACCATCTTGATCTGAATAAACAAAGCGAAATTGATAGAAACTTCAAAAGAAAAGCTTACAGAATATGGAATGAGAGGATGTGGGGTCTGAGCTAGACATGTTCAGTCTAGAATGCAGTGCTAACTCCATCAGGTGTAGCATGAAGTCTGTAACACCAAGACCCAATCGCCCAACATATATGTTGTATCATTGTCAGGAGTAATATGTTGGACCCACCGAGGTTGAAAGATCTGTCAGCATTAGTCATCTTCTGGCCAACCGATGCTCTAAAGGATCTGGTCAGGAGTAGATAATCTACCAGGATGAGGCTCCTCGTCATCGGGGACATTGTCCCCGCTATTAAACTTCTTCAACAAACCGCTCCACCTGACAAGGACAATTGGGTTCACAAAAACAACATAATAGAATTAGTTCTAAATTGATAAACTGAATGATAGCTAAAAATTATACTGGGCCATAGGCCAATTTCGCCAGTTTAGCAAATATATAGGCTATAATACATACAAAATAGAAGCTCCAGGTATAAACTTACAACTTCTGATGAACACCAAGAAGAAGAAAGAAACATACAACTATATCCATATCCCATGGCATCTAGTTGATGCCTTCGAACCTCCAAGGGTGATAGCGGCACCAGCATGACCACACATGCACGACTGCACCAGTTCACCAAGCAAGTGAACTAAATCAATTTTTCACACTATGTGTTGTGATTAACAAATTTTGAGACATAGCTGCAGAAGTTCAAATAAACCGGTACATTATCTTTGAACGAATGCTGAGATGTATTATCATCTTTCTCACACGATTTGATATGCAGATTGTTCCATAGAACCAATAATAAAGCCTCTAAATAGCTGAAAATTAGTATAATGCACCCATGATCAATACACATCTCTTTTCTTATTAGGTGTCCTATGGCGTGCAAACGATTAACACATAAAGAAAAAGAAAGATGAATCCAAGATATGAATGAAGAATACATACACGTTGTCCTCCGACAAATAAAAAATAGGAACAGAAAAAAGATGCATGCATATCAGTTTGTATCTCCGTGCGTAGTATTTCATCTTGCAGATCAGGTCAGCTTCTACATCATGGGCTCTGCACGTGCATAAGTCTTACTTCTTGCCTCCCCCGGCGGGTCTGCATCAACACTTGATCCCATCGACCGATTGATGCAATCTGTCGTGAACTATTGTTGATGACTTTGATTTGGGCTACGGCCCTATGGCGTGCAAACGATTAACACATAAAGAAAAAGAAAGATGAATCCAAGATATGAATGAAGAATACATACATGTTGTCCTCCGACAAATAAAAAATAGGAACAAAAAAAATGCATGCATATCAGTTTGTATCTCCGTGCATAGTATTTCATCTTGCAGATCGGGTCAGCTTCTACATCATGGGCTCTGTGTTGGGGAACGTTGCATGGGAAACAAAAAATTTCCTACGCACACGCAAGATCTATCCATGGTGATGAGCATCTATGAGAGGGAGAGTGGATCTATATACCCTTGTAGATCCCTAAGCGGGAAGCGTTAAGAAACACGGTTGATGTAGTCGAACGTCTTCGCGATCCAAATCGCCGAGCGTCCCGCGATCCAATCACGATCTAGTACCGAATGGACGGCACCTCCGCGTTCAGCACACGTGCATCTCGATGACGATCTCCGCCTGCTTGATCCAGCAAGAGGGAGTGGAGAGGTAGATGAGTTCTCCGGTAGCACGACGGCACGGCGGCGGTGGTGGTGGAACTATTCCAGCAGGGCTTCGCCTAAGCACTGCTGAAAACTAGAGGACTTGATCTATCGGGGAGAGAGGGCTGCACCGTGGCTTAGGGTTTTCTGGTGCGGCTGCCCTCTCTCCCCTCCAGTATATATAGGAGGAAGGGGAGGGAGGCCGGCGCCCCTAGGGCTGCCCCTAGGTGCGGCCGAAGTGGGAGAGGTGGAGGAGTCCTACTCCAAGTAGGATTCCACTTCCACTTGTTTTTCCTTATCTCCACTTGGACTTTCCCACCCCTAGCCGCATGGGCCTTGTTGGGGGGGTTCGACCAGCCCACTACGGGCTGGTTCACCTCCTACCACAGCCCATGAGGCCCTTTGGGGGCGAGAGGACCCTCCCGATGGTCCCCGGTACCCTCCCGGCACTCCCGGTACACTACCGAAACTCCCAAAACTTTTTCGGTGACAAAAACGGGACTTCCTATATATCAATCTTTACCTCCGGACCATTCCGGAGCTCCTCGTGACATCCGGGATCTCATCCGGGACTCCGAACAACCTTCGGTCACCACCATACATAACTCAATACTACCGAAACGTCACCGAACGTTAAGTGTGCAGACCCTGCGGGTTCGAGAACTATGTAGACATGACCGAGACACCTCTACGGTCAATAACCAATAGCGGGACCTGGATGCCCATATTGGTTCCCACATATTCTACGAAGATCTTTATCGGTTGAACCTCTATGTCAAGGATTCAGTTAATCCCGTATGTTGTTCCCTTTGTTCTTCGGTATGTTACTTGCCCGAGATTCGATCGTCGGTATCTCTATACCTAGTTCAATCTCATTACCGGCAAGTCTCTTTACTCGTTCCGTAATACAAGATCCTGTGGCTAACACTTTAGTCACATTGCTTGCAAAGCTTATTGTGATGTTGTATTACCGAGTGGACCCCGAGATACCTCTCCGTCACACGGAGTAACAAATCCCAGTCTTGATCCATGCCCACTCAACAGACACCCTCGGAGATACCTGTAGAGCATCTTTATAGTCACCCAGTTACGTTGCGATATTTTATACACACAAGGTACTCCTCCGGTGTCATTGAGTTGCATGATCTCATGGTCATAGGAACAGATACTTGACATGCAGAAAACTATAGCAATAAACTGACACGATCATATGCTACGTTCATAGTTTGGGTCTTGTCCATCACATCATTCTCCTAATGATGTGATCCTGTTATCAAATGACATCTCATGTCTATGGCTAGGAAACCTTGACCATCTTTGATCAACAAGCTAGTCTACTAGAGGCATACTAGGGACACAGTGTTGTCTATGTATCCACACATGTATCAGTGTTTCCAATTAATACAATTATAGCAGGGATAATAAACGATTATCATGAACAAGGAAATATAATAATAACTACTTTTATTATTGCCTCTAGGGCATATTTCCAACACTCTACACGTGCATAAGTGTTACTTCTTGCCTCCACCGGCGGGTCTGCATCAACACTTGATCCCATCGACTGATTGACGCAATCTGTCATGAACTGTTGTTGATGACTTTGATTTGGGCGATGGCTAGGCAGCAAGTCGCACAGAAGATATATATACGGGAGATGTACGGGGCATGCCGCCTATGGCAAAAAATGTCTAGGAGAGACGAGTCATACGAGCATGAGTGACACGCTAGCCGGAAGAAGTTGCACGCACAACGGGAGAGGAAGAGCAGCAAGTCAGAGTAGCGCACCGACGATAGTGCCCCTCAGTCCGCCTCCCCCACGCCCCTTAGTCCGCCTCCCACATACTCGCTCGAGGCCATGATAGACCAGCCGCACGCGATCTTGCCTCAACGCCACCGCACGTCATTCCATGAGGGGGACCAAGATGAGAGAGATGGAGCAGGCTCACGTAGAGAGGTAAAATCTATACCTCACACTCGGCTTCCACCATCATCCTAATCCTGCCACCAGAGGAGAAGAAACAAGATGGGAAGGGAATAGGTTTTGGCCGTCACGGGTGAGGAAGATAGGATCAGGGACTGGATCGTTTGTGGCTATAAAAGGAAGACACAAAATCAGAAGTTGTGGAATATGATTTATGTTTTATATGGAAGGTTCATTGTTTTAGGCATGGGAGGTCTGAGATTGATATAATCTGATTTTTCCTTGAGTAAAAAGATTGGTGGGTCTGGTGACCAATGAAAACCGGTGGTGGTTTTCCGTGGGAGGGGGAAAATCGGTGGAAGGGGAATCGGGGGCGATCGATGGGAGGGAGGCAAACGAACGATCGAACGACGACTTACGGACTGCTCCTTTAGAGTAGATATTGCATTAATTAGAGAGATCAGTGGGATTGGATAAGTTACGAAAGCTAGATCTGTGTTCTTTTGTATGTTAGGAAAGTATTGATTTGAAAGAAAATAGACTATTTGTTTCCTAACAGAAATTGCATTAATTAGAGAGATCAATGGGATTGGATAGGTTAGGAAAGCGAGATATGTGTTCTTTCGTATGTTAGGAAAGTGTTGATTTGAAAGTAAAGAGTGCAGAGAAAAATAAACCAATAAATAAGGAAACCAGCGGGAGGGGATGGTGGGAGGAGGGACGAAAAATAACCGGACGAAAAAAAACTGTGTACCAGAAAAAACCCGTGTACCAGGCTACCAACTGAGAAATTAGGAGTAGAGATATCCAAGGAGAAACAAACAACTAAGCTTGGGGATGCCCCGAGTGGCATACCCTCTTTCTTCTAACGACCATCGGTATTTTACTTGGAGCTATATTTTTATTCGTCACATATCATGAGTTTTGCTTGGAGCGTCTTGTATTATTTGAGTCTTTGCTTGATTTGCTTTTTAGTTTGTCACAAGTATCCTTGCTGGACACACCTATTTGAGAGAGCCAAAATTATGCTATGATTTGTTTGAATTGCTCTATATGCTTCACTTAAATTTTTTGAGCACGGTGTGCTTTAATTTTTTTGTAGAAATACTCTCATGCTTCACTTAGATTAATTTGAGAGTTAGTAAATTTTGAAGAAATTCTCTCATGCTTCACTTATATTATTTTGAGAGATGAAACTTATTTTCTCATGTTCTTCACTTAAATTTGTTTGAGCTTGTCAAAAGCAATGGCAATATATGCAACTAGTCCCAAAGTGATAGATATTCAAGAGGGATATGATAAAAACTTTCATGAAGATCATTGGATAAATTAAACTTGATTCCTTGTAATAGTTTTGAGACATAATGATAGTGATATGTGTGTCATGTTGGTGAGTAATTGTGCTTTAGTAAGAATATTGGTGTTAAGGTTTGTGATTCCTGATAACCCACAAGTATAGGGGATCGCAACAGTTTTCGAGGGTAGAGTATTCAACCCAAATTTATAGATTCGACACAAGGGGAGCCAAAGAATATTTGAGAGTATTAGCAGTTTAGTTGTCAATTCAACCACACCTGGAGATTAAATATCTGCAGCAGAGTGATCAGTAGCACAGTAGTATGATTGTTTTGATAGCAGTAGTAGAAGTAACTGTTGGAAATATGCCGTAGAGGCAATAATAAAAGTAGTTATTATTATATTTCCTTGTTCATGATAATCGTTTATTATCCATGCTATAATTGTATTGATTGGAAACACCGATACATGTGTGGATACATAGACAACACTGTGTCCCTAGTATGCCTCTAGTAGACTAGCGTGTTGATCAAAGATGGTCAAGGTTTCCTAGCCATGGACATGAGATGTCATTTGATAACAGGGTCACATCATTAGGAGAATGATGTGATGGACAAGACCCAAACTATGAACGTAGCATATGATCGTGTCAGTTTATTGCTATAGTTTTCTGCATGTCAAGTATCTGTTCCTATGACCATGAGATCATGCAACTCACTGACACCGGAGGAATACGTTGTGTGTATCAAATGTCACAACGTAACTGGGTGACTATAAAGATGCTCTACAGGTATCTCCGAGGGTGTCTGTTGAGTGGGCATGGATCAAGACTGGGATTTGTTACTCCGTGTGACGGAGAGGTATCTCAGGGCCCACTCGGTAATACAACATCACAACAAGCCTTGCAAGCAATGTGACTAGAGTGTTAGCCACGGGATCTTGTATTACGGAACGAGTAAAGAGACTTGTCGGTAACGAGATTGAACTAGGTATTGAGATACCGATGATCGAATCTCGGGCTAGTAACATACCGAAGAACAAAGGGAACAGCGTACGGGACTAACTGAATCCTTGACATAGAGGTTCAACCGATAAAGATCTTCGTAGAATATGTAGGAACCAATATGGGCATCCAGGTCCCGCTATTGGTTATTGACAGTGGAGGTGTCTCGGTCATGTCTACATAGTTCTCGAACCCGCAGGGTCTGCACACTTAAGGTTCGGTGACGTTTCGATATAGTAGAGTTATGTATGGTGGTGACCGAAGGTTGTTCGGAGTCCCAGATGAGATCCTGGACGTCACGAGGAGCTCCGGAATGGTCCGGAGGTAAAGATTGATATATAGGAAGTCCTGTTTTGGTCACCGGAAAAGTTTCGGGGTACTTCGGTAGTGTACCGGGAGTGCCGGGAGGGTACCGGGGGGCCATCGGGAGGGGTGTCTCGACCCAAAGGACCTCATGGGCTGTGGGAGGAGTCAAACCAGCCCCTAGTGGGCTGGCCGAACGCCCCACTAAGGCCCATCCGGCTAGGGGTGGGAAAAACCCAAAGGTGGAAAGGTGGAAAGGGTTTCCAAGTGGAGAGGAGGAATCCTACTCCTAGTAGGATTGGAGTAGGACTCCTCCACCTCCAATTTCGGCCAAACCTTGAGGGTTTGAGGGTTCCTCCTCCCCTCCCTCCCTCCTATATATACTAGAGGATTTAGAGGGGAGAGCTTACCCTAATTGCCACGTGCTCCCTCTACTTCCTCAAGATCTTGTTCTCCTCTAGTCTAAATTCGGCGGTGGTTAGGCGAAGCCCTGCCGGAATAGTTCCACCACCATCGCCGCCGCGCCGTCGCGCTGCCGGATGACTCATCTACCTCTCCGCTCCCTCTTGCTGGATCAAGAAGGCGGAGATCGTCATCGAGCTGTATGTGTGCTGAACGCGGAGGTGCCGTCCGTTCGGCGCTAGATCGGAAGGACCGTGATCAGGATCGCGAGACGGTTCGTGATATGATCGCGGGACGGATCGTGATGGGATCGCGGGACGGATCGTGATTGGATCGCAAGACGGATCGTGATTGGATCGCGGGACGCTCGGCGATTTGGATCGCGAAGACGTTCGACTACATCAACCGCGTTTCTTAACGCTTCCCGCTTAGCGATCTACAAGGGTATGTATATCCACTCTCCCTCTCGTAGATGCTCATCACCATGGATAGATGTTGCGTGTGCGTAGGAATTTTTTTGTTTCCATGCAACGTTCCCCAACAGTGGCATCTGAGCAAGGTCTATGTGTAGATGAGATCACGAGTAGAACACAAAAGAGTTTGTGGGCGTTGATATTCAGATTGCTTCCTCCCTTGGTGTTTTTCTTGATTCGGCGGTATTGTGGGATGAAGCGGCTCGGACCAACATTACTCGTACGCTTACGAGAGACCGGTTCCATCAACTGACATGTAACTTCGTTCCATAAAGATGGCTGGCGGGTGTCTGTCTCTCCCACTTTAGTCGGATCGGATTTGACAAAGGCGGTCCTTGAGAAGGTTGAATAGCAATTTTTGTATCACCGTTGTGGTTTTTGCGTAGGTAAGAATTGTTTTTGCTAGATACCCGTAGCAGCCACGTAAAACTTGCAACAACAATAAGAGGACGTCTAACTTGTTTTTGCAGGGTATGTTGTGTGATGTGATATGGCCAATTACATGATGAGATATATGTGATGTATGAGATGATCATGTATTGTATAGAATATCACGACTTGCATGTCGATGAGTACGGCAACCGGCAGGAGCCATTGGGTTGTCTTTAATTATTTTCGCCGTTTTGCTTTACTTTATCGCTATGAGTTAGCAATAGTCGTGGAAGCAACAGTCGGCGCGACAACCTCATGGCGACACATTGATGGAGATCAAGATGATGGAGATCATGGTGTCATGCCGGTGATGATGGAGATCATGCCGGTGCTTTGGAGATGGAGATCAAAAGCACAAGTTCATGGCCATATCATGTCACTTATGATTTGCATGTGATGTTAATCCTTTTACGCATCTTATTTTGCTTAGGACGACGGTAGCATTATAAGGTGATCCCTCACTTAAATTTCAAGATAAAATTGTGTTCTCCCCGAGTGTGCAGCGTTGCGAAAGTTCGTCATTTCGAGACACCACGTGATGATCGGGTGTGATAGACTCTACGTTCGCATACAACGGGTGCAAGCCAGTGTTGCACATGCGGAACACTCGGGGTTAAACTTGACGAGCCTAGCATGTACAGACATGGCCTCGGAACACAAGAGACCGAAAGGTCGAACATGAGTCATATAGTAGATATGATCAACATGGAGATGTTCACCATTGAAACCACCTCAACTCACGTGATGATCGGACTTGAGTTGGTGAATTTGGATCATGTGACACTCGAATGATCAGAGGGATGTCAATTTGAGTGGGAGTTTTTAAGTAATATGATTAACTAAACTCATTATCATGAACATAGTCAAAATGTCTTTGCAAATTATGTTGTAGATTACTAGCGTGCACTGTAGCTCCCTTGAATTTTTGATATGTTCCTAGAGAAATAGAGTTGAAAGATGATGGTAGCAATAATGCGGACTGGGTCCGTGATCTGAGGATTGTCATCATTGCTGCATAGAAGGCTTATGTCCTTAATGCACCGCTCGGTGCGCCACCCCCCTCAAGCGTCGTCTGTAGATGTTGTGAATATCTGACAGGCACGTTCTGATGACTACTTGAAAGTTCAGTGCGTCATGCATTACGACTTAGAATTGAGGCTCCAAAACATTTTGAACGTCACGGAACATATGAGATGTTCTAAGAGCTGAAATTGGGATCTCAGGCTCGTGCCCGTGTTGAGAGGCATGAGACCTCCAACAAGATTCTTTGCCTGCTAGATGAAGGAGAATAGCTCAATCGGTGAGCATGTGCTCAGATTGTCTGGGTACTACAATCGCTTGAATCGAGTGGGAGTTGATCTTCCAGATAAGATAGTGATTGATATAGTTCTCCAAGTCACTGTCACTAAGTTACTAGAGCTTCGTGATGAACTATAAAATGCCATGGATGGAAATAATGATCCCTGAGCTATTCGCGATGTTTGACACCGCGAAGGTAGAAATCAAGAAGGAGCATCAAGTGTTGATGGTTAGTGAAACCACTAGTTTCGAGAAGGGCAAGGGCTAGGAGGGAAACTTCATGGATGGCAAGTCAGTTGCTGCTCCAGTGAACAAACCCAAGGTTGAACCCAAACCCGAGACTAAGTTCTTCTATTATGAGGAGAACGGTCGCTGAAGCGGAACAACCCTAGATACTTGGTAGATAAGAAGGCTGGCAACGTCGACAGAAGTATATTTGATATACGTGTTATTGATGTGTACCTTGCTAGTACTCCTAGTAGCACCTGGGTATTGGATACCGGTTCGGTTGCTAAATGTTAGTAACTCGAAATAAAAGCTATGGAATAAACGGAGGCTAGCTAAGGGTGAGGTGACGATGAGTGTTGGAAGTGTTTCCAAGGTTGATGTGATCACCATCGCACGCTCTCTCTACCTTCGGGATTAGTGATGAACCTCAATAAATGTTATTTGGTGTTTGCGTTGAGCATGAACGTGATTAGATCATGTTTATTGCAATACGGTTATTCATTTAAGTTAAAGAATAATGGTTATTCTGTTTACATGAATAATACCTTCAATGGTCATGCACCCAATGAGAATGGTTTATTGAATCTTGATCGTAGTGATACACATGTTCATAATATTGATGCCAAAAGATACAAAGTTAATAATGATAGTACCACATACTTGTGGTACTGCCGCTAAATGTCATATTGGTGTATAACGCATGAAGAAACTCCATGCTGATGGATCTATGGACTCATTCGATTGTGAATCGGTTGAGACATGCGGACCATGCCTCATGGGCAAGATGACTAAGACCCCGTTTTCCGGTATGGTAGAGCGGGCAAGTAACTTATTGGAAATGATACATGTTGATGTATTCGGTCCAATGAGTGTTGTATCGTGCAGTGGATATCGTTATTTTCCTACCTTCACTGATGATTTGAGTAGATATGGGGATATTTACTTAATGAAACACAAGTCTGAAATGTTTGAAAAGTTCAAACAAAATCAGAGTGAAGTTTGAGATCATCGTGACAAGGACATAAAATGTCTACGATATGATCGTGGAGGTAAATACCTGAGTTGCGAGTATTGGTATACAACTTAAGACAATGTGGAATTTGTTTCACAGCTCACGCCACCTGGAACACCATAGTATGATGGTGTGTCCGAATGTCGTAGTCGTGCTCTATTGGATATGGTGCGAACTATGATGTCTCTTATCGATTTGCCACTATCGTTTTGGGGTTACGCATTAGAGACAACTACATTCACTTTAAAAGGGGCACCATCTAATTCCGTTGAGATGACACCGTATGAATTTTGGTTTGGCGGAAACCTAAGCTGTTATTTCTTAATGTTTGGGGCTGCGACACTTGTGTGAAAAATGGTTTTCACCTAATGAGCTCGAACCCAAAGCGGACAAATGCATCTTCATAGAATACCCTAACGTAACAGTTGGGTAAACCTTCTATCTTAGATCCAAGCACAAAGTGTTTGTTGCTAAAATGGGTTCTTTCTTGAGAAAGAGTTTCTCTCAAAAGAATTGAGTGGGAGGAAGATAGAACTTGATGAGGTTGTTGAACCTTTGTTTCAACCAGAGAGTAGCGCAGCGCAGAAAGTTGTTTCTGTGGAGCCTACGTTAGTTGAAGAGGAAGTTAATGATGATGATCATGAAGCTTCGGATCAAGTTACTATCGAACCTCGTAGGTCGACAAGGACGCGTACTGCTCCTGAGTGGTACGGCAACCCTGTCTTAGAGGTCATGTTGTTGGACAACGATGAACCTATGAGCTATGGAGAAGCGATGATGGGTCCGGATTCCGAGAAATGGTTAGAGGCCATGCAATCCGAGATGGGATCCATGTAAGAAAACAAAGTATAGGCTTTGGAAGTATTACCTGAAGGGCGAAAGGCCATTCCGAACAAATGGATCTTTAAAAGGAAGACGGACGCGGACGGTAATGTCACCATCTATAAAGCTCGACTTGTGGCAAAGGGTTTTTCACAAGTTCAAGGAGTTGACTATGATGAGACTTTCTCACCCGTAGCGATGCTATAGTCTGTTGGAATTATGTTAGCAGTTGCTGCATTTTCCGATTATGAAATCTGGCAGATGGATGTCAAAACATCGTTTCCTTAACGGTATCCGTGAGGAAAGGTTGTATGTGATACAACCGGAAGGTTTTGTCAGTTCTAAAGATGCTAAAATATATGTAAGCTCCAGCGATCCTTCTATGGACTATAGCAAGCATCTCGGAGTTGGAATATACGCTTTGATGAGGTGATCAAAGTTTTTGAGTCTATACAAAGTGAGTGGGAGTACTATAGAATTTCTGATAAGTATATGTGGATGACATATTGTTGATCGAAAATGATGTAGAATTTCTGGAAAGCATAAAGGGTTGTTTGAAAAGGAGTTTTTCAAAGGAAAACCTGAAATGAAGCTACTTAAATATTGGGAATCTTGATCTATAGAGGTAGATCAAGACGTCTGATAAAACTTTCAATGAGTACATACCTTGACAAGATTTTGAAAGAGTTCAAAATGGATCAGTCAAAGAAAGAGTTCTTGCCTGATTTGTAAGGTGTGGAGTTGAGTGAGACTCATAGCTCGACCATGGCAGAAGAAAAAGAAAGGACGAAGGTCGTCCCCTATGCCTTATCCATAGGCTCTGTATAGTATGCCATGCTGTGTACCGCACCTGTGTGTGCCTTGCCATGAGTCCGTCAAGGGGTACAAGAGTGATCCAGGAGTGGATCACTGGACAGCGGTCAAGATTATCCTTAGTAACTAGAGGACTAAGGAAATATTTCTCGATTATGGAGGTGATAAAGAGTTCGTCGTAAAGGGTTACGTCGATGCAAGCTTTAACACCAATCCGGATGACTCTGAGTAGCACTCCGGATACGTATAGTGGAGCAGCCATTTGGAATAGCTCCAAGTGGAGTGTGGTAGCAGTGTCTACAGTATGACATAGAGATTTGCAAAGTACACACGGATCTAAATGTCACAGACCCATTGACTAAAGACCTCTCTCACATGCAAAGCATGATCGAACCCCACAACTCATTGGGTGTTAGATTCATAACAAAGTAAATCACATGGTGATGTGAACTAGATTATTGACTCTAGTGCAAGTGGGAGACTATTGGAAATATGCCCTAGAGGCAATAATAAAAGTAGTTATTATTATATTTCCTTGTTCATGATAATCGCTTATTATCCATGCTATAATTGTATTAATTGGAAACACCGATACATGTGTGGATACAAAGACAACACTGTGTCCCTAGTATGCCTCTAGTAGACTAGCTTGTTGATCAAAGATGGTCAAGGTTTCCTAGCCATGGACATGAGATGTCATTTGATAACAGGGTCACATCATTAGGAGAATGATGTGATGGACAAGACCGAAACTATGAACGTAGCATATGATCGTGTCAGTTTATTGCTATAGTTTTCTGCATGTCAAGTATCTGTTCCTATGACCATGAGATCATGCAACTCACTGACACCAGAGGAATACCTTGTGTGTATCAAATGTCACAACATAACTGGGTGACTATAAAGATGCTCTACAGGTATCTCCGAGGGTGTCTGTTGAGTGGGCATGGATCAAGACTGGGATTTGTTACTCCGTGTGATGGAGAGGTATCTCAGGGCCCACTCGGTAATACAACATCACAACAAACCTTGCAAGCAATGTGACTAGAGTGTTAGCCACGGGATCTTGTATTACGGAACGAGTAAAGAGACTTGCCGGTAACGTGATTGAACTAGGTATAGAGATACCGACGATCGAATCTCGGGCAAGTAACATACCGAAGAACAAAGGGAACAGCGTACGAGATTAACTGAATCCTTGACATAGCGGTTCAACCGATAAAGATCTTCGTAGAATATGTAGGAACCAATATGGGCATCCAGGTCCCGCTATTGGTTATTGACCGTGGAGGTGTCTCGGCCATGTCTACATAGTTCTCGAACCCGCAGGGTCTGCACACTTAAGGTATAGTAGAGTTATGTATGGTGGTGACCGAAGGTTTTTCGGAGTCCCGGATGAGATCCTAGATGTCACGAGGAGCTCCGGAATGGTCCGGACGTAAAGATTGATATATAGGAAGTCCTGTTTTGGTCACCGAAAAAGTTTTGTGTACTTCGGTATTGTACCGGGAGTGCCGGGAGGGTACCGGGGGGCCATCGGGAGGGGTGTCTCGACCCAAAGGACCTCATGGGCTGTGGGAGGAGTCAAACCAGCCCCAAGTGGGCTGGCCGAACGCCCCACTAGGGCACATGCGGCTAGGGGTGGGAAAACTCCAAAGGTGGAAAGGTGGAAAGGGTTCCAAGTGGAGAGGAGGAATCCTACTCCTAGTAGGATTGGAGTAGGACTCCTCCACCTCCAATTTCGGCCAACCCTTGAGGGTTTGAGGCTGCCTCCTCCCCTCCCTCCCTCCTATATATACTAGAGGATTTAGAGGGGAGAGCTTACCCTAATTGTCACGTGCTCCCTCTACTTCCTCTAGATCGTTTTCTCCTCTAGTCTAAATTCGGCGGAGCTTAGGCGAAGCCCTGCCGGAATAGTTCCACCACCATCGCCGCCGCGCCGTCGCGCTGCCGGAGGACTCATCTGCCTCTCCACTCCCTCTTGCTGGATCAAGAAGGCGGAGATCGTCATCGAGCTGTACGTGTGCTGAACGCGGAGGTGCCGTCCATTCGGCGCTAGATCAGAAGGACCGTGATCAGGATCGCGAGATGGTTCGTGATTTGATCGCTGGACGGATCGTGATGGGATCGCTGGACGGATCGTGATTCGGTCGCGAGAAGGATCGTGATTGGATCGCAGGAAGCTCGGCGATTTGGATGATGAAGACGTTCGACTACATCAACCGCGTTTCTTAACGTTCCCACTTAGCGATCTACAAGGGCATGTAGATCCATTCTCCCTCTCGTAGATGCTCATCACCATGGATAGATCTTGCGTGTGCGTAGGAATTTTTTTGTTTCCCATGCAATGTTCCCCAACAGTAAAAGTAACGGTAGCAGTGATAGCAATAGTTTTGTAGCAGTTGGAACAATAGCAATAGTAACTTAGCAAGAACAATATGTGGAAAAATCGTAGGCACTGGATCGGTTAACTCGTTGGATGATATTCATCATATAACAGTAATAACCTAGGGCGACACAGAACTAGATCCAATTCATAAATGTAATGTAGGCATGTATTCCATAAATAGTCATACGTGCTTATGGAAAAGAACTTGCATGACATCTTTTGTCCTACCCTCCCGTGGCAGCGGGGTCCATAACAAAACTAAGGGATATTAAGGCCTCCTTTTAATAGAGTACTGGAACAAAGCATTAACACATAGTGAATACATGAACTCCTCAAACTACGGTCATCACCGGAAAGTATGCCAACTTTTGTCACTCCAGGGTTTACGGATGATAACACGTAATAGGTGCGTATGACTAGCAAGATCGGATCAAGAACATAGATATAATGGTGATAACATAAACGGTTGAGATCCGAAATCATGGCACTCGGGCCCTAGTGACAAGCATTAATCATGGCAAAGTCATAGCAACATCAATCTCAGAACATAGTGGATACTAGGGATCAAGCCCTAACAAAACTAACTTGATTACATGATGAATCTCATCCAACTCCTCACCGATCAACAAGTCTACGAAGGAATTACTCACTCCCAGTGGGGAGCATCATGGAATTGGCGATGGAGAAGGGTTGATGATGACGAAGACCGAAGATTCCCCTCTCCGGAACCCCAAACGGGCTCCAGATCTGGCCTCCCGTGGAAGAACAGGAGGTGGCGGTAGCTCTGTATCGTAAAATGCGATGAAACTTTCTCTCCGTTTTCTCTCTCCGAAAATAGGATTTTATAGCGTCGGAATTAGGGTTAGTGGGGCCCCGAGGTTGGCACAACCGACCAGGGCGCCCCTGGGGGGTGGCGCGCCCTGGTGTATCGCGCCCAGCCAGGGCTCCCCTTCTGGTGGTTCTTGGCTCCAGTATTTTTTATTTATTGTAAAATAAATCTCCAAAAAGTTTCATCTAGTTACGAGAACTTTTATTTCTACAGAAAAACAACACCATGGTAGTTCTGCTGAAAACAGCATCAGTCCTGGTTAGTTTCATTCAAATCATGCAAATTAGAGTCCAAAACAAGAGCAAAAGCGAGGGGAAAAGTAGATACGACGGAGATGTATCAACTCCCCCAAGCTTAACCCATTGCTTGTCCTCAAGCAATTCAGTTGACAAACTGAAAGTGATAAAGAAAAACTTTTACGAACTCTTTTGTTCTTGTTTACATATATATGCTTAAGTAGCACCCAGGTTTTCAGCAAAGATTATGACTAACCATGTGAGCAATAACTCTTTAAAATTATATTAACTCATATCAATGAAATAAGCAACTAGCGAGCAATAATAAAATATCTCAAACGCCAACACTTTGTCAAACCAATCGTGATACAATATGACAACAGTGGTATCTCGCTAGCCCTTTTTGAGACCGCAAAACATAAATGCAGAGCACCTCCGAAGTTCAAGCAGCGACTAAACATTGTAATTCATGGTAGAAAACATCCAGTCATGCTGCACCCAACATTAACTATACACAATGCATGAGGATGACAATAGTGCTCTCAGGTCTGGCGCTTATTTGAGAAGGTGATGACTCAACATAAAAGTAAATAGATAGTCCCTTCTCAGAGGGGAGCAAGGATTTGCAGAGGTGCCAGAGCTCAAAGCTTAAAACAGAGATAAATATAATTTTGGGAGGTACACCCTTCCTGTCAACGTTACGACCAAGTGTTATCAATATCTTCCATGCTAAACACATTAGCGGCGGTTCCCAAGCGGTAAAAGTAAATGTTTACTCCCCCTCCACCAACAATCACACTCCACGGCTAGCCGAAATCATGGGTACCGTCCATACCAACAACATTCCTGGGGGAGTTTTGTTTAATTATTTGTAGTTTTTGATTTTGGGACGGGGAATCCCTATTATCGCCCCTCTCGTGTAAGGACGAGTGAATAAACACTCATCATGAGAATAACCCGCTTAACATGGAAGATACTGACTGCCCCCTGTCGCTCCATGAGCGGTCCATGCACACAAAACAGATGTTCATTTGAATTTCTAGAGGTGGCACATGCAAATTTACTTGGAACGGCAGGGTAATACCGCATATAGGCAGATATAGTGGACTCATCTGGAATAACTTTGGTTTAAGGAATTTGATGCACAAGCAGTATTCCCACTTAGTACAGGTGAAGGCTAGCAAATAGGTTGAGAAGCGGCCAGCTAGAGAGCGAAAACGGTCATGAACATGCATTATGAATAATAAACATTGACTACTAGCATGAGTACGATATGTACACCATGAACATAAATATCATGAAGGCTATATTGGTTTTGATTCAACTACATGCGTGAACATGTGCCAAGTCAAGCCACTTGAAACATTCAGAGGAGGATACCATATCATCATACCATATCACAATCATTTTAATGCATGTTGACATCCAAGATAAATCATTATCCACTCCTAGCTACTTAAGCATGTCATGGGCAACTATAATCTCTAATTATCATTGCAAACATGTTTGATCATAATATGATGAATCAAGGAAACTAGGTTAAACATATTTACAAAAACAAAAACAAGTTGAGTTCATACCCGCTTTTCTCTGCCACAGTCACTTTATCAAATATCGTCATTATTGCCTTTCACTTGCACGACCGAATGATATGAAAATAATAATAGTGCAAGAGTGCTGTGGACTAAGCTGGAATCTGCAAACGTTTTATTTAAGACGAGAAGACAAGGTAACATGGGCTCTTTGTTAGATTATCAATAGTGCATATGAGAGCCACTCAACATTTTCATCGTGGTCTTCTCTTTGGTACGACTCAAATAAAAGGGAAAGAATTTCAGAGAAACACACTGAAATATTTTTGGAGTTTTTGGTTTTTCTTGAAGAAAGCAAATTAAAGAGGGAAAAACAAAAACGAGAAAAACTATTTACACGGGAGAGCTCCCAACAAGTAAAAGAAGAAATGAGAAATCTTTTTGGGTTTTCTTTTAATACTACAATCAATTTAAGCTAGAAAGAAAAGCCGAAAAGAAGTAGGAAATATTTTTGGGTTTTCTCAAAGTTTTTCAAACACGCAAGAAGAAAGAGAGAAAATAAATCTAGCATGGATGATTACAGTGAAAAAGTATGAACACCGAGAACTAGAATGAAATGTGTGAACATGAATGTAATGTCAGTGGAAATACGTACTCCCCCAAGCTTAGGCTTTTGGCCTAGCTTGGTAATCACCATCCGTAGTAACCATCCGGTCCTAAGTCGAAGTGAGGTGGAGGTGGCACCTAAGCGTCCCACTCCTAGGGCTTCTCCTCAGCGGCTGCTAAGTTGTTCTGGTAGGCTGTAATGTCCTCTGGCATGATCCTGTATCCGTTCCTGGCAATAGAATCAAACAGAGCAGGTGCAGGCAACGGGATAACATCACGAGTTTCGATGCTGAATACTAAGTTGTAACGAATGTTATGGAAAGAATCAACCGCATCAATAAATTGGTGATCCCGCAATGCCTTGTGATCTAGATAAACTTGGGACAAGGGATAATCATATGGGAGAATCTGAACATTAAAGTGTCTCGCTAAGCGAGTAGCATAAATACCACCATGTATCTTTCCCTTAGTCCTATTAAGGTGTAAGCGACGTGCAATAATAGCCCGCATGCTAAAGATGTGATCATTGTACAATGCACAACGTAAGATGGCAAAGTCGGGAGCACTGAGTGCACCAACCTTCTCCCTAGTGGTTAAACACTTCGCGATGAACAAAGCAAAGTAATGCACAGACGGAAACTGCAAACTGGTAGCAGTGGCTTTGGACACACCTCTATCTTCACCCACTATTAAAGTGAGGAGAAAATCCTCAAACTCCGCTGGTCTAGGCTCTCTTAATTCCCCATCAGAAGGGATCAAGCATATGTCACAAAAGTCAGTGAGCGGTATCTTGTGAGTTTCAGCATATAGCTTAAACTGCACCTCATGAGGATTATTCCTACTCAGAAAATGAAAACTTTGCACAAAGGAATTTGTAAAGATGTGGTGCTAGTCACACTTAGCTGCAAGGAAATCGGTCAGCCCGGCATTTGCAACAAATTGGGCAAACTCTTGAGGGAAACCGGCCTCCTCCATGAAGGCATCAGGCGGCCATTCGCACGACCGCACCTCCACCGTTCTCGGAGTGTGGAGGTCATTGTCTGATGATTCCCCAATGACTCCTTTAGCATTCTTCTTGGAGGAAAACTTCCTAAAGAAATCCATCTTATTCCTATAATTAAATTTTTAAAAATTTTAGTCTACAAAGTTTTTGTCAACAAAACTTCGTAAGAATGGTAGCAACTACTCCTAAGGATGCATAGCGGCCATATCAAGCATTCAAACTACTTAGAACTCTAAGAATTCAACATGCAAGCCCATCTACAGCAGCACCAAGAGTAGCTAATTATTCTAAAAATAACCCACTAAATCAAAAACTAATTGGAGCAATGGAGGAGTCACATACCAAGTAGCAATCCCCCAAAACAGTTTCGGAAACGGAGCTTCAAGCAAAGAGATCGAAATCCACGGGTTTGAGAGCAAGAACACGGGAATGAGAACTATGGTGAATTTTTTTCTCGAGGTAGGGGATGACATGGGCTAAAGGGATAAGTGAGAGGACCAAGGTGGGGACCACAACCCACCAGGGCGCGCTTGGGGTTGCTGCGCGCCCTGGTGTCCTGTGGGCACCAGGTGCACCCCCTCTGATGTTATTTGCACCAGAAATTCAGAAATATTCAAAAAAACGTAACAAATTTTCAGGACATTCTTAGAACTTTTATTTTTGTGTCATTTTTTCATTGCACGGAGAAAACAGAAAACAGGATAAACATGGCATTTTATTTTATTTTATTTGACTAAGTAAAATAGAAAATAAAAGGTGGGAGCAGAAGGTTGTGCCTACTAGATTCATCAACTTCATACCTCTAAAAAATGATCCGTTAATAAGGTTGATCAAGTCTTATTAACAACCACTTCCGATTAGCATGAAACCGAAGAACTTTCCTAAAACACCAAGTTACCTCAATGGGGATATGCATATCCCCAACAATAAGAATGTCATATTTCTTTTTGGCGGTAGCTAGAGATAATTGAAAACTTCCAATAGTGAGTGTCGGAGATTCTTCAATAACACTTATACCATTCACATGGAATTGTTTCTTCGGAAAGTGCACCGTATGCTCATTACCATTAATATGAAAAGTGACTTTGCTTTCATTGCAATCAATAACAGCCCCTGCAGTATTCAAAAAGGGTCTACCAAGGATAATCGACATGTTGTCGTCCTCGGGCATCTCAAGAATAACAAAGTCCGTTAAGATAGTAACATTTGCAACAACAATGGGCACATCCTCACAAAAACCGATAGGTATGGCAGTTGATTTGTCAGCCATTTGCCATGATATTTCAGTAGGTGTGAGTTTATTCAAATCAAGTCTTTTATATAAGGTGAAAGGCATAACACTAACACCAGCTCCCAAATTACACAAAGCAGTTTTGACATAATTTCTTTTAATGGAGCAAGGTATAGTTGGTATTCCAGGGTCTCCAAGTTTTTTAGGTACTCCATCCTTAAAAGAATAATTAGCAAGCATGGTGGAGATTTCAGCTTCAAGTATCTTTCTTTTATTAGTGATGATGTCTTTCATGTATTCTGCATAAGGGGGCATCTTTAAGATATCAGTTAAGCGGGTACGCAAAAAGAGTGGCCTAATCATTTCGGCAAAGTGTTCAAATTTTCCATCATCCTTTTTCTTAGATGGTTTAGGTGGAAAGGGCATGGGTTTCTGAACCCATGGCTCTCTTTCTTTACCATGTTTTCTAGCCACAAAGTCTCTTTTATCATATCGTTTATTTTTAGGTTGTGAGCATCCTCATGAACATCATCATTATCATTTTCATTATCACTAGGTGAATGTTCATTACCAGATTGAGTTTCAGCATCAGAAATAGAGACATCATTATCTTTAGGAGGTTTTTGTATCTCAGGTTCAGTAGAGGTATGCAAAGTCCTATCATTTTTCTTTTTATTTTTCTTTTTAGAAGGACTAGATGCAGCAGTATTAATTCTCTGAGAGTCTTGTTCAATTCTTTTAGGATGACCTTCAGGATAAAGAGGTTCTTGGGTCATTCTACCTCCTCTAGTTACTACTCTAGCAGCAAAATCACTCATATTATTATTCATTTCATCAAGCAATTCTTTTTGAGATTTAGTAACTTGTTCTTTCTGGGTTTGAACTATAGAGGCATGCTTTCCTACACCTCTAACATCATTACTGATTCTAAATAACAAGTCACTCAAGCGGGTAATCATATCAGAATTATATTTCAATTGTTTCAGAACATTTGCATTGAAGTGATCTTGTTTCATAATGTAGTTATCAAACTCATATAAGCATTGACTAGGACGTTTATTGTAAGGGATATCACTTTCATCAAACTTCAATAAAGAATTTACCTCTACCACCTGTTGAGGTGGTGGTGTGTCAAGGCCATGTATTTCTTCAATAGGTGGTAAATTCTTAACATCCTCAGCTTTAATACCTTTTTCCTTCATACATTTCTTTGCCTCTTGCATATTTTCAGGACCGAGAAATAAGATACCCCTCTTCTTCGGAGTGGGTTTAGGCGGTGGTTCAGGGAGAGTCTAACCATCATAATTCTTCAATATATTATTCAATAGTTCCTCAGCTTGTTCAACAGTTCGTCCCCTGAAAACACAACCAGCACAACTATCTAGGAAGTCCCTAGAAGCATTAGTTAGTCCATTATAAAAGATATCAAGTATTTCATTTTTCTTAAGAGGGTGATCAGGCAAAGCATTAAGCAATTGGAGAAGCCTCCCCCAAGATTGTGGGAGACTCTCTTCTAAAATTTGCACAAAGTTACATATTTCCTGCAACACAGGTTGTTTCTTATGAGCAGGAAAATATTTTTCAGAGAAGTAGTAAACTATATCCTGGGGAGTACGCACACAACCAGGAGCAAGAGTGTTGTACCATGTCTTAGCATCACCCTTTAATGAGAATGGAAATAATTCGAGAATATAGTAATAGTGCATCTTCTCATCATGAGCAAAGAGGGTGGCTATATCATTCAGCTTAGTAAGATGTGCCACTACAGTTTCAGTTTCATAGCATTGGAAAGGATCAGATTCAACCAAAGTAATCAACTCCAGGTCGACAGAGAATTCATAATCCTTATCGGTAACAAAGATAGGTGAAGTAGCAAACTTAGGGTCACATTTCATTCTAGCATTCAAAGTATTTTCCTTATACTTGCGTAGCAATTTATTAAGATCATCTCTATTCTTACAAGAAAGGATTTCTCTAGTTATCTCCTCATCCATAACATAACCCTCAGGTATCTTAGGCATTTCAAATCTAGGAGAGCTAGGTCTAAAAGGTTTTTCATAGTCATCAGTTTCAAAGGCTTCATCAATTTCAGCAATCTCATCAGTTTCAATAATTTCATTCTCTTTAGTTCTAGCAATTTGTTCATCAAGAAATTCACCTAGTGGCACATTATCATCAATCATGGTACTAGCATCATCATCATAAGCATCATTCATAGCAGAAGTAGCATCATTAATAACTTGCGACATATCAGGATTACTAGCATGTGGTGGTGTTGCAAACTTACTCATGACCGAAGGTGAATCAAGTGCAGAGCTAGATGGCAATTCCTTACCTCCCCTCGTCTTAGAGGAAAAAATCTTGGTTTTTGGATCCTTCAGATTCTTCATAGTGATCAATTGATATAAATCCCAAGTGACTCAACAAATATAGCTATGCTCCCCGGCAACGGCGCCAGAAAAAGGTCTTGATAACCCACAAGTATAGGGGATCACAACAATTTTCGAGGGTAGAGTATTCAACCCCAATTTATAGATTCGACACAAGGGGAGCCAAAGAATATTTGAGAGTATTAGCAGTTGAGTTGTCAATTCAACCACACCTGGGGATTAAATATCTACAGCAATGTGATCAGTAGCACAATAGTATGATAGTTTTGATAGCAGTAGTAGCAGTAACAGTAACGGTAGCAGTGATAGCAATAGTTTTGTAGCAGTTGGAACAGTAGCAGTAGCAATAGTAACTTAGTAAGAACAATATGTGGAAAACTCGTAGGCACTGGATCGGTGAACTCGTTGGATGATATTCATCATATAACAATCATAACCTAGGGCGACACGGAACTAGCTCCAGTTCATAAATGTAATGTAGGCATGTATTCCATAAATAGTCATACGTGCTTATGGAAAAGAACTTGCATGACATCTTTTGTCCTACCCTCCCGTGGCAGCGGGGTCCATAAGGATACTAAGGGATATTAAGGCCTCCTTTTAATAGAGTACCGGAACAAAGCATTAACACATAGTGAATACATGAACTCCTCAAACTACGGTCATCATCGGAAAGTATCCCGACTATTGTCACTCCTGGGTTTACGGATCATAATACGTAATAGGTGCGTAAGACTAGCAAGATTGGATCAAGAACATAGATATAATGGTGATAACATAAACGGTTCAGATCTGAAATCATGGCACTCGGGCCCTAGAGACAAGAATTAAGCATGGCAAAGTCATAGCAACATCAATCTCAGAACATAGTGGATACTAGGGATCAAGCCCTAAAAAAACTAACTTGATTACATGATGAATCTCATCCAACTCCTAACCGACCAGCAAGCCTATAAAGGAATTACTCACTCCCGGTGGGGAGCATCATGGAATTGGTAATGGAGACGGGTTGATGATGACGAAGACCGAAGATTCCCCTCTCCGGAGCCCCAAACGGGCTCCAGATCTGGCCTCCCGAGGAAGAACATGAGGTTGCGGCGGCTCCGTATCGTAAAACACGATGAAACTTTTTCTCCGGGTTTTTCTCCGAAAATAGGATTTTATAGCGTCGGAATTAGGGTCAGTGGGGCCCCGAGGTGGGCACAACCCATCAAGGCGCGCCTGGGGGGTGGCGCACCCTGGTGTATCGTGCCCAGCCAGGGCTCCCCCTTCAGTGGTTCTTGGCTCCAGTATTTCTTATTTATTGTAAAATAAATCTCCAAAAAGTTCCGTCCTGTTCCGAGAATTTTTATTTCTGCACAAAAACAACACCATGGTAGTTCTGCTGAAAACATCGTCAGTCCGGGTTAGGTTCATTCAAATCATGCAAATTAGAGTCCAAAACAAGAGCAAAAGTGTGAGGAAAAGTAGATACGACGGAGACGTATCAATTTCCTATGCAAGCACGAAAGTCAACAGTTATGCAATGAAATTACATCCTACTTATGGTGCATTATTCGGTGTTAGTTATGCTCAATGCCCGTTTATCTGAATTTTCATTTCTTGGTTGGTTGCTTCTCAATCTATTTTCTAGCATCCACTTGTACTAAGTAGAAATACTACTTGTGCATCCAAAATCCTTAAACCCAGTTTTGCCTTATGAGTCCACCATACCTACTTATATGCGGTATTTCCATGCCGTTCTAAGCAAATTTGTATGTTCCATCTCTAATTTTCAAAATGAATTTCCCTTTTTGTGTGCTCGTACCGCTCATGAAACGGTAGGGGGTGTCCAATATTTTTCCATGCTAGATGTGTTATTCTCAAGATGAGCGTTTATTCACTTGTCATTGCACGAGAGTACGGTGGTAATAGGAATGCCCAGTCCCAAAGTGAAAAAGAAATTTACTTTATGTTGTCAAATAATAAATTCCTTGGAAAGTGTTGGTATGGAAGGCAACCGTGGATACGGCTAGCCATGGATTGTGAAAGAATGTTGGAAAAAGGAATAAACTTTATTTTATGTTTGGGAACCGCCTATGATGTATCTAGCATGGAAAGTATTGAGAACTACTTTGTCGTTTTTGTTGACAGGAAAGGCATGCCACTCAAAATATTTTTTCTCATTCAATTTAAGCTTTGAGCTCTGGCACCTCTACAAATCCCTACTTCCCTCTGCGAAGGGCCTATCTATTTACTTTATGCAATTTTTATTTTAACTTAAGTCTCCATCTTCTCTTATAAAGCACCAACTAGGGGGCACTATGATCATACTTGTGCATTGGGTGTAGTTAATATTTGAGTATGTTTAATGAATGGATCAATGATTGAGCATGATGGGCTAGGGATAACTTTCTTTAGTGTTGATATTTTGAAAGACATGGTTGCTTGTTAGCATGCTTGAGTATTAAAGTCTTTATGTCAAAACTAGACTATTGCTTTGAACCATCTAAAAGTCCAAATGTCCAAGCTACAAAAGAAAAGAATATGTGATGAACATGTTAGGCAGCATTCCACAACAAAAATTCTGTTTTTATCATTTGCCTACTCGAGGACGAGTAGGAATTAACCTTGGGGATGCTGATACGTTTCCAACGTATCTATAATTTTTGATTGTTCCATGCTGTTATATTATCATTCTTGGATGTTTTACAATCATTTTATAGCAACTTTATATCATTTTTTGGGACTAACCTATTGACATAGTGCCAAGTGCCAGTTGCTGTGTTTTGCTTGTTTTTTACTTCGCAGAATATCAGTACCAAACGGAGTCCAATCGCGACGAAACTTTTTGGAGATTTTTTTGGACCAGAAGGAAGCCAGTGGGCCAAAGAAGTAACCAGGAGGGAGCCCAGGCCGCCCATAAGACACCAGGGCGCGCCCTGGTGGGTTGTGGCCGCCTCGGCAACCTTCTCCACCGCCTCTGAGCTCTATAAACACCCAAATATTCCAGAAACCCTAGAGGAGTCGACGAAAAATACTTCGAGCCGCTGCAAGTTCCAGAACCGTGAGATCCAATCTAACACCATCACAAAGGGGTTAATCATCCTCATTGATGTCTCTCCGATGATGCGTGAGTAGTCCACCATAGACCTACGGGTCCGTACGCAGTAGCTAGATGGCTTTCTCTCTCTCGTTTGATTCTCAATACAATGGTCTCTTGGAGATCTATTAGATGTAATGACTTTTTGCGTTGTGTTTGTTGGGATCCGATGAATTTTGAGTTCATGATCAGTTTCTATCCATGAATATTATTTGAGTCTTCTTTGATCTCTTATATGCATGATTATTTATAGCCTCGTATTTCTTCTTCGAATCTTTGGTTTAGTTAGGCCTACTAGATCGATTTTTCTTGCCATGGGAAGAGGTGCTTTGTGATGGGTTCGATCTTGCAGTGTCCTCTCCCAGTGACAGAAGGGGTAGTGAGGCACGCATGTATCGTTGCTATTAAGGATAACAAGATGGGGTCTATTCCTACATGAATAGATCTTGTCTACATCATGTCACTGTTCTTATTGCATTACTCCGTTTTTCATGAACTTAATACACTAGATGCAAGCTGGATAGCGGTCGATGTGTGGAGTAATAGTAGTAGATGCAGAATCGTTTCGGTCTACTAATCTTGGACGTGATGCCTATATAATGATCATCGCCTTGGATATCATCATGATTATTTGATCTTCTATCAATTGCCCAACAGTAATTTGTTCACCTACCGTGTGCTATACTCATGAGAGAAGCCACTAGTGAAACCTACGGCCCCCCATTCTACTTTTCCAACATATTGCTTTCCGATCTATCTTTTTGCCGCTTTTGTTTTCAGATCTATTATTCCAAAAACCCAAAAATACCTTGCTGCACTTTTTATTTGCCTCTTTTATTTTGTGTTCTTGCGAGATCTATTTATCCAATCTACAATCTAATCTATCTTTTTACCGTGGAGAGATTGACAACCTCTCTTTCGCGTTGGGTTGCAAGTATTTTTTCTTTGTGTGTAGGTCATGTTTACATAGTGTTGCGTGATCCTCCTACTGGTTTGATACCTTGGTTTCATAACTTTGGGAAATACTTACCGTCGCTGTGCTGCATCATCCCTTCCTCTTTGGGGAAACACCGACGTAGTCTCAAGCCACGTCAGTGTGTCCAGCAAACAATGATTGTGGAAAACTGAAAGTAAAAGCAAACAAAATCAAACGACGCTCCAAGCAAAACTCATATCATGTGACGAATAAAAATATAGCTTCAAGTGACATACCGATGGATTTGAGATGAAAGAGGGGATGCCTTCCAGGGCATCCCCAAGCTTAGACGCTTGAGTATCCTTTAAAATATTACCTTGGGGTGCCTTGGGCATCCTCAAGCTTAGGCTCTTGCTACTCCTTATTCCTTTGTCCATCACGATAACACCCAAAACTTGAAAACTTCAATCACACAAAAGTCAACAAAACTTCGTGAGATCCGTTAGTATAAGAAACATATTGCATACTTTAAGTACTATTATAAATTGATTTCAATTTCATAAATGCATAATAAGTACTGTATTCTAACTTCTCCATGGCTTATACCCCCCGATACAATCCATAGCTTAATCAAAACAAGCAACTATGCAAGCAAAAACAGAATCTGTCTATAGCAATATGTAAAGAATCTATACTTCTGTAACTATTGAAATTCTTAAAAATTAGGACAACCTCGAAAATTTGTATGGAAACACTATGTAAAAAGTTCAGATCATTATCACGCTCCAGTAAAGAATGAAAATTCCTATCCTGGAGTCAAAAGTTTCTGTTTTGTTTCAGCATCGATTCTACTCATCTTGTGAGTCATCCCAAAGGATTTACTTGGCACAAAACTAATTTAAACACAAAAACATAATCATTACAGAGGAAATAATCATGCTATTAAAAAAAATAGAAAGTTTAAAACAAAAAATTAAAGATAACTATTGGGTTGTCTCCCAACAAGCGCTATCGTTTTATGCCCCTAGCTAGGCATAATGCATAGTTTCAAGTATTGTCATCTTTGCTCACAAGGGATCCAGTCCCTTTCATGTCCCTCAGAACTAGCTCTTCTAAAATCTTACTTAACAAATTTTCCTTCTCAACTTTAGTGGAAAGGCTCAAGTGGTCAAAAGGGTTTATAATATCATCACTAACATCATCATCATCATAGGGATCTTCATACAAAACATGAATTTCATCATTGATAGGTTCCCTAATAGTGTTTTCATGCCAATCTTCACTAAACCTTTCATTTATTCCTTTAGCAATCCACTCAAATTTATCACAAGTATGAAGGAATACAGCTTGCGTTAATTCTTCCAGAGAAACATTTCTCCTCATATTCTCACTAAAACCTTGGCAATTACTAGATTCCATAATACGCAAAGCGTCTTTATTATGTAGGATCACTTCTATAGGGGGGGTTTTAGATTTTACTTTATAAAAAGAAAATATGTCTCTTGCTTCCCGTACTATATAACCAAATTCATGCATAAGGATGATGGTAACAATTTTCTTAATCTTAGGATTATGAATACTTGGAAGTCCCAAAAATATCTTTTGGAGCATAGGATGGAGATGCACAAACTTTCTTTCTAGCTTCAATATTAACATTGTAATAGCATCCACATAACAACTTGTTTCTTCAAGTATGGTTCCTTTAGTAAAAGGGATAGCTCCCGAGTACTCAAAAAGTTCTTGTATAATATGTTTTCCAATGATGTTCCCACTACCTACTTCATAGATTTTTGATTTTAAAACCGCGTGGGTATTACTACTAGAAACTTGATTTTTAGGAGAATCATGATTAGCATCAACAATATTGGGTCTCTCCTCTTCTGTGTCACTAGCACTATCTTCACTAGCGCTCTCAACAATAACTTTCTCAAACTTAGACATGATAACTATTTCAAGCAAGCAAAGGAGTAAACTAGTAACAAGCAAAGATAAATATTTTTTTATTTTTTATTTTTATGAGACAAGCTAAATATAACAGAAAATAAAAAGAAGAACAAGTGAATGAAAATTTGTGTGAAGTTACTTGATAGTTGATGATGATATTCCCCGGCAACGACACCAGAAATCCTTTCTAATACTTGTGATCTGCGTTGGGTTTTCCGTGAAGTGGAACGGGTAATTGCAGCACAAAGTGGGTAAGTTTTTCCCTCAGTTGTGAAACCAAGGTTTATCGAACCAATAGGAATATAAATCATCAACCGTCTTCAGTGGCTGCACACAAATGAACAAACAACTTTCACCCAACGCGGGCAAGAGGGTTGTCAATCCCCTTGATCTCATTATTTGCAAGCAAATGAGTTGTGTAGATGATAAATATAAATTGAAAAATAAAATAAAAGATAAATAAAAGCAGCAAGGTAATTTTAGTGTTTTTAAATATATAAGTGAATAGACCCGGGGGGCCACAGTTTTCCCTAGCGGCATCTCTCATGTAGGCAGCATACGGTGGGTAACAAATTACTGTTGGGCAATTGATAGAAAAGCGGATAGTTATGCGATTTTCACGGAAATGATCATGTGTATATAGGAATCACGTCTATAAGCAAATAGGCCGACTCCTGCCTGCACCTATTACTATTACTCCACTCATCGACTGCTATCCAGCATGCATCTAGAGTATTAAGTAAAACAGAGTAATGCTTGGAGAACGATGACATGATGTAGACAAAGTAAACTCAATCAATATGAATGAACCCCATCGTTTTATCCTTAGTAGCAACAACACAAAGACGCATCTTGTCCTCTAATTTGTCACTGGGATATAGAAACTCGCCAGGCTGAACCTACCACAACGCACCACTCGCACCGATGAAATATCAATCTACTTGGCCAAAGCACATCAATAGATTGGAGAGCATTATGAAGCTATAATGATCATGTAATTAAGAGACAATATATATCAGAGGTATCTCAAATACTTTTCATGAATAATCTAAACATAAACCCACAATTCATCGGATCCCAACAAACACACCGAACAATAGGATTACATCGGATGGATCATAGCGAAGATGCGATGATCATTATATTGAAGATCATAAGAGAGAGAGATTGCCATCTAGGTACTAGCTATAGACCCATAGGTCTATGGTGAACTACTCACACATCATCATGAGGGCAGCAAGGTTGATGAAGAGGCCCTCCATGATCGATCCCCCCTCCGGCATGGTGCCGGAACGGAGCTCCAGATGGCCTTGCAACGGAACAGATAATTGTAGCGGCAGGGTTTCGGGACTTCCTACAGGGTTTTTGCAATATTAGAGAATTTATAGGCCGAAGAGGGACGTCTGGAGAGCCACGAGGGGGCCACCACATATCAGGGCGCGGCCCTGATGTGTGGTGGGGCCCTCGTGCGCCTCTCGACCTCCTTCCGAAGCTTCTAGGTCTTCTTTTGGTTCAGAAAAAACCATCAAAAAGTTTCATGGCAATTGGACTTCGTTTGGTACTGTAAACCTGAAAAGGCAAAAACATGCAGAAAATAGCAACTGGCACTGGGCGCTGGGTCAATAGGTTAGTGCTCAAAAATTTTATAAATTGGTAAATAAAGACACAAAAAGTATCCTAGAATTGTAATATATCAACATGGAACAATCACAAATTATAGATACGTTGGAGATGTATCAAGGAACGCCCCCTCGGTCCCGAGCGCTCCTGCCTCTGCCAAGAATGCGGCTGCCTCGGCCGAGAGCGCAGGCTCATCCGCCTTAAGTGTGGCTGCATCCGCCGAAAGGGCCTCTGCGGTGGCCGAAAGGGCGTCTGTAGAACTGGAGACGGCAGCTGCAGCTGCTGCGACGGCGACTAGAAACGCCAAGAGCGCTCGAGCAGCGTACCGTGCCTCAGAGGTCGCCCTCGCCCGGGTCGAGGCCATCCAGGCAATATCAAGAACATCCACGTCAAGATACACCAGGCTTCCTCGAAATCCAGCATGCACCACACGTTCAAAGAGGCGGCTGCTGAGGATGCCGAGATGCATGCCGATGATGCGGCGGCGGAGGCCATGGAGCCCCTTCCCCACGAGATATCCGAGCGAGAGCTGGAGATGCGGGAGCCGTCCGAGAGTGTCGAGCGCTGGGAGGAGTTGCGCGTGGCTTAGGAGAAGGTCGAGAAGCGCCTGTCCGTCGAGGAATCGGCGGTGGGGTACCAACACGAGCTCTGGCGACGCCACTACTACGAGTACTACAACGATGAGGGCGACGCCTATGACGAGGGCAACGCCGAGGATGAGGACGTCGCCGCGGGCGAATTCAGCCTGGGGGACACCAAGTCCAGCACCGGCGGAATGTCGCCCGGACAAGTCATCGACATCTCATCGAACATCGGTGAGGCATAGGGCGGCGGTTCGTTGGCGTCTTTGTTAAAATTATGCGTAGTACGAATAGCCTTTGTTCAGAGAGCCGGTCTTTTGTTAGAGGCATGTCTAGGTCAAGCAGCTTGATTATTTAGTGAACTTGCTTCGTTTAGTAACTGTGAGCTATGTGTCCGCTAATTTGTATACCCAAGTTAGCAGTTGATGTTAAATTATGCAATGATGTGGATGTGCACTATAACTAGGGAATGCGTGGGGAGGGGCGAAATTTTGTATGTTCTATATCATCGCACACGATAAAAACAGAAACACCGTGTCTGATGAATCTTTGCGCGCCACGTTTCCCGGCAACGAGCAAAAAAATTCGCTGACCACCGAAATATCTGCCTCCCTCCAAGGGCCACATTTCCCCTGTTACCCCCCCCCCACACACACACACATCTCTCCCTCTAGCTTCCGACCGCCGTGGACACGCCATGGGCTCCTCGAGTGACCCATCAAATGGTATCTGCGACGACGACGAATCTCTCACCAGCCAGGTATTCATCTCTCTTTTCTCTGGCTCAACTAGGCTTAGGGTTTTTGTTTGGAATTGGGGATTTTAATAAAAGTGGCAGGCCAATTTGAGCTATTTCTTTCTCTTTTAGATATCGAGAACAATCACTTCCAAGGAATGGAGCGGGTAGCTGAAGACCTGCATGTTCATGGTCAACATCAATTTCCATCCGTGAAGTTACGAGCTTTTGAATCTGGGTATAGTGGGAGCAAGTTTCTGGGACGTGCAAGGAAGTTTAGCCTAACTCTCGTTGTTAGAAATAATTTGTTATATTAGGTGTGATTCAGACACTTCCCGTGTGCTTTTTGATTATGGATGTGATTAAGACACTGTCACAGTTCTACGATTGTGAGTGCCATTTTAATTGACATCAGTAGTAATATGTTATAAATTTGTTTGGATCACATAGTACGAATCTCACAACATGACTATAAAACGTAGCATTTAGGGACTTAGTGAAAATAACAGTTTTTCATAATCTATTTTAACCTGAAGGCATATAGACAGCAAGAAAACTATATGCTATAGGAATTATCATGGCATGAAAAATTATAGCATGGTAGTAGACATGATGCACTTCATTTCATTCAAGATGAGCAAGGTCTAATTATGCACAGAAACATGGCTAGCATCAACACAACATGCAATCTGTAATAAACAAATTCTCAGACTTGGTGAAAATAACAGGGTGCAAGAGCAGCAGTTTTTAACAGATTGACATGTTTGACAACAGAGTGTACATACCTTTCACTATTAATTTGATCTCATTCAAACACTGTCGATGTGCATCCTGTACTACAAAAGACTATTGCATTTATATTTGCTTCCTGGTAAAATTGGCAATTTGTTATTACACATGACAGAAACAGAGGAGGGATGAGAACAGAAGCATCCTACTACAAAGACTCTTTGAGAAGAACCATGACATGGCCGATGAAGACCCATGTGAAGCACGCAAGTACAAGCATTGCCAGCCATTTCTTGTTGGCGAATACTATGAGGAGTGCAGTTCCAGTTGTCGCAAGTTACATAAATATTGCATGGACAGAATGTCAGAAGAAGAAGATACTAACATTCTGCAAGTGCACTACGGCATTAGGCATTTCAATCACCGTGAGGGTACCATCAATCTGGAATTCGAGGACTTTCATCTCTTCTTCAACTTCGATGAGCTTGTTGTCACTCTTGTCAAATGCTTGATGTTGTAAGTACTTCACAAACTCTGATCAACTTCTCCGTACAAGGTTGTAAATGAAAAAACTAACTATATTGTATTCCTCTCAGGGGATTGACGATGCAGAGAACATTAAGGATGCATGCGTTTTTTCATAGATCCTGATTTAGCAAACGGCATTTTGTTAAGTAATAATGAGACATGCCAGGCTTCCATTGATCTTGTCGCCGATATCTTGTTCCAGTTACAGATAGGAGAATTCTTCATGTGGCCATATCATGAACAGTAAGTTAAATATACAACCACGCATACATTGATCGTCTTACAGTTTTCGACATAGTTCGTAAGTTCAAGGTTTTCTTAATCTGAGACATCACTGGATCTTGGTGGTCATTGTTTCAAAACGCAACACAGTTTACTACATGGATTCTCTCGGAAAGTCAAATGAGCATCAGGATCTGAATGATCTTCAAGATTTCATGGATAGGTATTGAATTCTTTGATGTTAATATGTTATGTTCATATCTGGTTCAAGAACTGAGTATGTGAAAATTCATCTTCATTTGCAGTGTATTGTCAAGGCACATACCTTTAGGAGGGAGATGGTTCAACCACCAACTACCTCTGGAGCACGTGATCGTTTCTCTGGTAAGACAACGCAATCCGTTATTTGCAGAAAATGCTAGTCAGATGTTCAAGTTTCTATGTAAACCTCTTTCTATTTCTCTCCAAAGAAAAAAAAGAAACAACTTACACCGGTTAGGTTGTTCCTAACAGGGCAAATACATGACTAATATTGTTCAAAAAAATTCACTTGTCTCCAGAAGACCTTAACAAGGCACTGCAGTTGGTCGCACAAGACAATCCTAGCTTCCAAACTACAACAGAAGAAGTGGACCTTGACATGGATGCTCAGGTAAAGTTTCTTTGTGCTAACCAACCCCATAGCACTGCTCCTCAAGCATCACACATTGGTTATCATGTTAACCAACCATGCTTCATGTGTGTGTGGGCGCAGAACGAGACGACCCTCTGGAGGCTGAAGTTCTTTGTGAGGGAAACATTGGAACAAGAGGCGAATGTAGATGTGGTAGCCTCTGGCAAGACCGATGAAAACACGAAGAGGAAGCGCGACATCTACAATGCTCTAGCTAAGACTGATTCAAAATGGATTAAGAGATAAATTTAGCGGCTCGGACTTTCTGATGGTTCATGATAATATTTCTGTAGAAATAGGGCTATTTTCTCCCTTGTGTGAAGACATGTTGTATATATATGAAGATGAATCTGCACTAAGATATGCTGGTCGCACCTGGTCTCATGTGTAGCATGATATTGGTAGCTATATAAAATATTAAGCAATGTTGAACACCTCTGAGCAACAAGAATTATTCCTCAAAAGAGATACAATTTTGCTATTTTTCAGTCGTCTGATTTTGATTTGGCTTTAAGTCATATTTTGAGCCGTCTGATTCAGTCTGAATCTTAGTGCACCAGGTGTCGCACCTCCGCTCCACGACATTACCCCCTCCGTGTTTGTCTTCATTCCAGCTAAAAACCAATTGAGGAATCAAGGTTGTTTTTTGTGTGGGATTCAGTCGCAGGGTAGATGTTTGAACGTGCTGCTCCATGGTTGTGCGTTATTCGTGAGTGTTGTTCTCGTTTTGCATTAGGTAGCACAATGGAATTGATGAAAGTAGCTCACGAATGGGGGGATCAAGACTGTTCTCTGTCTTCTGTATGAACACATCCAGCAGCAAGTCGAGAGCTATGCATATAGCTAGTTTTTTACTTCAGTTTAGTGATGATACTCTGCTTCATTTGTACTAGTTTATATTCAGTTATTTTTTCGAAGTGGAAATTAACCGGGTTATCATGTTCAATAGCATAATTCAGTGACTACATGTTCACATTTTATTTTTCTTGGATGATAAGTAGCTTTTGTGGTCGTTTTACTTCAGTTCAGCGGTGATCATGTTCAAACAACATAGTTCAGTTCAATGGTGTGTGTTTTATTCTGTGGATTTTTCCTGGAATATTTTCTTGACGATTATGTGACCTTCGCCATGTCAAACTCTTGGTCGGCTCGCTGATGTGATGATCCAAGTTGTTTGTCGTTGGCTCGATGGAGCGACGGTGCATTCGATGTCGACACAGGTCAGCATCCGTGGAGCTATAAATTTGGGCTAGTTTGACACTTGCGAGACAATGAAGATTACCTCGGAAAAGGCTTAAAATTTTTGGGCACGTGTCTAAAAACAAAGAAAATACCCTTAAGAAAAGTTTCCTTTAAAAAAGACATCCAATATCTCGTTCATGGAAAAGTTGAACTCGGGTCGGACTCATTTCCGCACAAAATACAGATCCAGATATTGATGCACTCCTCGGGCGTTTGCCAGAGTTTGGACGGTCGGATCGAGCTGAAAATTTGAGGGATCGTTGACATAGAAATTCAACAACCGATGAATGGCTAGATTTTCCAAAGGATGTCCGAGCTGGAGCCGGACTCCTCGTCCAGATTCCCATCTAGATTCGACGGGCTCCGGTATAGCAGCGACTGCCAGAGATTCCTCCATCCGAATGCGATGAAATTTTACATGGTTGTTATAGTTTAATTTTGGACAACCACCAAAGCAATCTTGAAAGCAATGCTCGAGGAGCCGGGGACGATGAACATGAGTACATTGTCCAAAAAAGCTGCACGGTCACCCGATGGCCAGGTTGACGTTGAGCCCCGGGCTCCATGTATGATTCTTCCATGATCTAAATTGAGATCAGAGTTGATGTTTTCTGAAGGCACCCGTATGATCTTGATGATCTGACGAGGAGTGTAGTTCTCGGTCTAGCCGAGGTGACCAGTCGAGTCGGCGAAGAAGATGTCGACGTCGACGATGACGCTCGGTTTTGACTTGTAGAAAGTGTCGGAGCCGGTCAGGTTTCCCATTGCACCACGGTGACGACTAGCATGGACTTGCATGGGCCACCAATGTTGCTGCTAAATCTGACATATCTCGGGGTAGAGGTCCTAAGCAAGGCGTCGTGAAGTGGTGGTAACATGGACACATGATTTTACCCAGTTTCCGACTCTCTTGAAGAGATAATACCCTACGTCCTGGTTTTGATTGTATTTATATGGGGTATAGTATAGACTACAGAGTACAGGTATCTACCACGAGATTGTTTTTAATCAACATGAGATGATCTATTGACTAACATGGCCTCGGTTTATATAATCCACCAGAGGCCTAGGGTTTAGAAGAGTCCTCGTCTTTTGTGTCAAGTCTTTTCGAATCTCCCTTGTATGAATCATGGGCTGCCTGAAGTGGCCCATTAGTGAACCGCCATGAGGGTCCTCGGACCGACCCACCTGGTCGGGAGACGACATGGTGAGTACCCCTAGTCTAGGACTCCATCAGTCGCGGGGGCACCTGTGCCTCCTGCTCGGATGGCAAAGTTTGAAGAAATAGGCCTCGTCCTGCCTTTTCGATGGCCAACTCTAGGGACCCTTGTTGATAGTTGGAAGCACGGAGAAACAGGCCTCGCCAGCCCCGCTTTGACGAAGCGATTTGAAAACCGAGGATGACGAGGAATGTCTTGTCTATACGGAAAGATAGATTGCTGTTGTGTATGATTGCGATTTGATTGCTATTTAATATGGATGGAAAGAGTGGAAAGATAGGTATTTTGTAGAGTATATGGAAATTTTTGTTGTATATGATGAGGATATGATTGCTTTTGTATATGGAAGGTTTTGTTTTTTTGGGCATGTGAGGTGTGCGATGGAAAGAAAATCGTGATTGCCGGAGGATATGATTGCTTTTTTATATCATAGGTTTGGTTTTTTTGGGCATGTGAGGTGTGAGATGGAAAGAAAATTGGTGCTGGAGATGAAAACCGGGAGTGGTGGTCGGTGAAGAAAAAACGGTGGGATGGGCATTGAGGGGGTTCTGTGAATCGTTGGGGAGGGGTGGAGACAGGCGAATGAAACGACCTACGTACTGCCCTTTTAGGAGTAGAGTTATACAAACATATCTTCTCTATGGAAAATTGGTCGAGGGGAAATTTCTTCTTAAGTGCTACTATTCACAATAAAGATAACCTTGCAGTTTGGGAACTTTGAATGGTTTATGTGTGGCAGATCATGCTCTGTCCAAACTCTTTCTGGATGAACTCGGTCATTTTGCCAATTTTGTCACCCATCTTATAATGACTAGTACAATGCCCGTGTGTTGCCATGGGCTATATTTCAAAAAATTACTGGTTGCATATGTAAACATAATGTATGTCCAATTTTACATGTATGAAAAAACATGTAGGTAGTAGTAGATGAAAAATATTAAAATCCACTTCACTTGCAATATATGTTGATTAAAAATGTAATTTGACAACATATACATAGATAGACTTATTAGGTCTGATGCACAAAATATAAAAAGTGGTCGAAAACATATAACTCTTTATTGTGCACCACATTACAAATGCTAGACACCACCTGATGCCTTTTATGCTTAAGAGATTAAGCATGCCCATTGTTATTATCTGTTAGCTAAAGATAATACATGGAGGATTTTGTTCGAAAGAGGATTTGTGGCTCTCGTGTGCCACACACCCCTATACGAACATAACATTAAAAACATATTAGGAAATTTAAAAAACTAAATTTTTATGAAACCTGGGTGCCCGTTGCACGCACATGATCAGTTTGGGGGGGGGGCGAATGGATGCCTGTGGTAATGTCAGTAAAAAGACAAAAGAAACGTATGTGCAGAAAAAATTGGGTGTAACGCATGTGTGGCCGTAATTCCTGCGCCACGGATACAGGGACAACCATTCCCCACGAAAATGAACACGGGTGTGGAATGGGCACTCAGGCTTCGTATCCCAAAATTTCAGATTTTTTTGAAATTTCCTGATATTTTTTAATGCTATTTTTCATAAAGGGGTGTGTGGCACCTGGATGCTCCAATGCATGTATCGATTTTGTTCTCTTTACACAAATGTTCCAAGATACTACAACAGAAACTTTCTTGCATTATGCAATTGCCTGGCAACCTATGGGATACTGAAGGATCAAACCATGTGTAAGTGCAGAAGAAAATGAATTTGATTCGAATGGAATGCAGGGGGATCAGATGAATGAATGAATCAATCAAACATATACCATTCATCCGTTTTTCTCCGTCTGGAAATGGACGTCAATACGCTATTGCCGCAGCATCACATTTCTCCACGGGAACCCATCAGCCTGCTTCTCGCTAGCGTCGAGGGGCCCCATTTGTGCTTCATTCTCGCGGGCGTCGAGGAACCCCATTTGACCATTTCCTACGCTGCTTCCATCAACATCTTCTATAACATGTCCTCTACCACCCCTGACATCTTCTCCGCCAACGCCGCCATGAAGCCATGTCCACCATGTTTCACTTCACCTTACATTACGCCTCATGTATCACAAGTACTACTATTCAACCATGCATATTAGTAAAATACATGAATGGATCTCTAGTACATCAATAACTACACAACAAATTAGCTTTGCCAAGAGAAATATATGCTTGCCTTCCCAAAACCAATTTGCCACATCCTGATCGAACCCTTTGGTCCATACACAAATTATAGTAATTCTGCTCTGAAAAGGAGAACTGACAGAGATAGAGAAGAAAAGTGAAATTCAATAGTAAAATTTAAAAACACACATATCGTCCTATGACTTTGGCACAAAATGAGTCAGCCAAACAACATAAATAATAATTCAAAGGTACCATTGAATTCCAAGTGTGTGGCTTTTATACAGTCCTTTAAGCCTTGTAAAGCATGGCTGTTGGGAGACTGTACAACAACTCCACCACATGAACAATTCAACATATTTACAACCACCTATTCTTGTACCAAGTTCTTATCAGAACCTTATTACAATGATTCAGGCATTGCCCAAAGACCCACTAATTTAGTAGCAGTCGGTAATCAGTTTACTCCTTTCCCAACTTGACCCCTTTCTACCAGTTCACAGAGTTAGTGACGAGAATCTAGTGGTTACAGTCGATTTAAGCAATACTTTGTGGAGGTCGTTAGCAGACCGCCACCCCTGTTAGAGCACGCGGAGCCATTGTTGAGCTACTCCTCCAAAATACATGAAAGTATACCAACTCAATTGGTTATCCTTGCGATATACTCCATAATGTAAAGACGTTTTTGCAAGCTATGTTAACTTATAAAAATATCTTACATTATGGGACGGAGGGAGTACATAACTAAATTTTTAACTACATAGATAGTGCTCAATCATAATTACTGCATATTTGAAGCTGCAGAATTCCAAATAAATTCGATCCATGGGAGATGAATTACCTTCTTCATGACTCTGGTAGATGTCACCGAGCATTGCAATGCAACACTCCAAATAAATTCAATGCCGAAGAGCTGAGTTGCCTTCTTGGCAATGAACCCTCAACAACGAATTCCTGAGGCCCCTAAATGAACATATGTGGAAGATATTCTACATTTTTAGATATATGGCACAACCTCAGTTACAAAGTGGTTAGAATACTTACAATGTAACTCAGAGGCCCCACATATGCAAATTCAGACCTCCGAAAGGAAACACCGAATCTCAGCAGGAAAGATCAAATACATGCTTCCCTGTTCGAGGTCCAAATATGTGTAATTATTAATTGATGCGCTAGATTGTATCTTCTCATCAAATTATAAAAGAACTCGCAATTATAAGAAAATCTTATTATATTCCGTTAAACTCTAAAATCCTCAACAACCTGCAATGATGAGTCACAACAATGATGAGTCACAACAACCTGCAACCAATTAATGCAAGATTTCAGAGGATAGAAATAAATCAATTTACAATTCTGCAACATGCAGATACAAATGTTTTATTGAACATCAACTTGAAGCAGGTTAAGTGGTTCATACATATTATCAAGTAGAATTGAAGTTGCAGCATCGTCATATATAAAGAAAAATCACTTCTATTACTGGGAGCTATTTTTATATTATCTAAGAAGGAAATATAAAACCATCTAGATGGATAAGCTATTAGGGGCTCTAGTTAATAAATGGAGCAACACTACCATTATTCCATTTCATTGAGATGAACATGAACATATTTGACTGGCCTTGATGCCAGCAACAAAAAATAAAAGAGCATATACAGTTTGTCAATGGCTAGTCGTCATTTATGCTTTCTTTAGATTGTGCTTACTTCTCCGGTTCCTTATTATATGCTCAATGCAAATGTTTGAGTTGTTACTTCAAGCTAAGTGACAACATTTAGTCCTGGATTCAAACATCAATGGAACTCACATCAGCAATCATAGCACGAAAAAGAAGGAAATATATACTTATATACAGGAAAATTTAAAGCAAGAAATTAGCCTCAAATGTAAAAAGAGTTTCTCTTTGCCTAAATCTCTACTGTTTAAAAGGGGATACAACTATATAAAGAATGTGTTAAAAGGTACATGAATAGAAAAAATAGAGGACGGGACAACATAAGGCAAAACACATCCTAAACTATTTGTACATGTCGATGAAGGTTGTTATGTTTGACATCATCACCTTGACAGTACCAGGTTTTTTATTTTGAGGAATCACCGAGGGGGAGGGGGAGGAGGAGGATAAAGGGATAACCCAAGGAAGAAATTGCAAAATCAGTATACTATGTTGACACAAAGGAGAAATTTCCTTGTGCTGCCACGAAATAATAAATTTAGATAAAGATGCATTCATCAATATGCTTGGCAAACTCAGCAATCTACTTTCTGTAGTTCCTTACTAATATGTAGGGGAACGTTGCATGGGAAACAAAAATTTTCCTACGCACACGCAATCTATCCATGGTGATGAGCATCTACGAGAGGGAGAGTGGATCTACATACCCTTGAAGATCGCTAAGCGGGAAGCGTTAAGAAACGCGGTTGATGTAGTCGAACGTCTTCGCGTTCCAAATCGCTAGCCGTCCCACGATCCCATTACGATCCGTCTCGCGATCCAATCACGATCCGTCCCGCAATCCCATCACGATCCGTCCGGATCTAGTGCCGAACGGACGGCACCTCCGCGTTCAGCACACATACAGCTCGATGACGATCTCCACCTTCTTGATCCAGCGACAGGGAGCGGAGAGGTAGATGAGTTCTCCGGCAGCGCGACGGCGCGGCGGCAGTGGTGGTGGAACTTTTCCAGCAGGGCTTCGCCTAAGCACCGCTGAAATTAGACTAGAGGAGAAAACGATCTAGAGGAATTAGAGGGAGCATGTGGCAATTAGGGTTAGCTCTCCCCTCTAAATCCTCTAGTATATGTAGGAGGGAGGGAGGGGAGGAGGCAGCCTCAAACCCTCAAGGGTTCGGCCAAAATAGGAGGTGGAGGAGTCCTACTCCAATCCTAATAGGAGTAGGATTCCTCCTCTCCACTTGGAAACTCTTTCCACCTTTCCACCTTTGGGTTTTTCCCACCCCTAGTCGCATGGGCCTTAGTGGGGGGTTCGGCCAGCCCACTAGGGGCTGGTTTGACTCCTCCCACAGCCCATGAGGTCCTTTGGGTCGAGACACCCCTCCCGATGGCCCCCGACACCCTCCCGGCACTCCTGGTACACTACCGAAGTACCCGAAACTTTTTCGGTGACCAAAACAGGCTTCCTATATATCAATCTTTACCTCCGGACCATTCCGGAGCTCCTCGTGACGTCCAGGATCTCATCCGAGACTCTGAACAACCTTCGGTCACCACCATACATAACTCTACTATTCCGAAACGTCACCAAACCTTAAGTGTGCAGACCCTGCGGGTTTGAGAACTATGTAGACATGACCGAGACACCTCTACAGTCAATAACCAATAGCGGGACCTGGATGCCCATATTGGTTCGTACATATTCTACAAACATCTTTATCGGTTGAACCTCTATGTCAAGGATTCAGTTAATCCCGTATGCTGTTCCCTTTGTTCTTCGGTATGTTACTTGCCCGAGATTCGATCGTCGGTATCTCTATACCTAGTTCAATCTCGTTACCGGCAAGTCTCTTTACTCGTTCCGTAATACAAGATCCCGTGGCTAACACTTTAGTCACATTGCTTGCAAGGCTTGTTGTGATGTTGTATTACCGAGTGGGCCCTGAGATACCTCTCTGTCACACGGAGTAACAAATCCCAGTCTTGATCCATGCCAGCTCAACAGTCACCCTCGAAGATACCTGTAGAGCATCTTTATAGTCACCCAGTTACGTTGTGACGTTTGATACACACAAGGTACTCCTCCGGTGTCAGTGAGTTACATGATCTCATGGTCATAGGAACACATACTTGACATGCAGAAACAATAGCAATAAACTGACACGATCATATGCTACGTTCATAGTTTGGGTCTTGTCCATCACATCATTCTCCTAATGATGTGATCTCGTTATCAAATGACATATCATGTCTATGGCCAGGAAACCTTGACCATCTTTGATCAACGAGCTAGTTAACCAGAGGCATACTAGGGACACAGTGTTGTCTATGTACCCACACATGTATTTGAGTTTCCAATCAATACAATTATAGCATGGATAATAAATGATTATCACGAACAAGGAAATATATTAATAGCCAATTTATTATTGCCTCTAGGGCATATTTCCAACAGTCTCCCACTTGCACTACAGTCAATAATCTAGTTCACATCACCATGTGATTTATATTGTTATGAATCTAACATCCAATGAGTTCTGGGGTTCGATCATGCTTTGCATGTGAGAGAGGTCTTTAGTCAACGGTCTGCAACATTCAGATCCGTGTGTTCTTTGCGAATCTATATGTCATACTGCAGATGCTACCTCGCTCCACTTGGAACTATTCCAAATGGCTGCTCCACTATACGTATCCGGATTGCTACTCAGAGTCATCCGGATTGGTGTTAAAGCTTGCATCGACGTAACCCTTTACGACGAACTCGTTATCACCTCCATAATCGAGAAATATTTCCTTTAGTCCTATAGTTACTAAGGATAACTTTGACCGCTGTCCAGTGATCCAATCCTGGATCACTCTTGTACCCCTTGACAGACTCATGGCAAGGCACACACCAGGTGCGGTACACAGCATGGCATACTATACAGAGCCTTTGGATAAGGCATAGGGGATGACCTTCGTCCTTTCTCTTTCTTCTGCCGTGGTCGAGCTTTGAGTCTCACTCAACTCCACACCTTACAAATCAGGCAAGAACTGTTTCTTTGACTGATCCATTTTGAACTCTTTCAAAATCTTGTCTTGGTATGTACTCATTGAAAGTCTTATCAGACGTCTTGATCTATCTCTATAGATCCTGATGCCCAATATTTAAGTAGCTTAATTCCAGGTTTTTCTTTGAAGAAACTCCTTTTCAAACAACCCTTTATGCTTTCCAGAAATTCTACATCATTTCCGATCAACAATATGTCATCCACATATACTTATCAGAAATTCTATAGTGCTCCCACTCAGTTTATTGTAAATACAAGTTTCTCATAAACTTTGTATAGACCCATAAACTTTGATCACCTCATCAAAGTGTATATTCCAACTCCGAGATGCTTGCCCCAGTCCATACAAACATCACTGGAGCTTGCATACATTTTAGCATCCTTAGGACTGACAAAACCTTCCGGTTGTATCACATACAACCTTTCCTCAAGGAGACCGTTAAGGAAACGATGTTTTGACATCCATCTGCCAGATTTCATAATCGAAAAATGCAGCAACTCCTAACATAATTCCAACAGACTTTAGCATCGCTACGGGTGAGAATGTCTCATCGTAGTCAACTCCTTGAACTTGTGAAAAACCCTTTGCCACAAGTCGAGCTTTGTAGACGGTGACATTACCGTCCGCATCCATCTTCCTTTTAAAGATCCATTTGTTCTGAATGGCCTTTCGCCCTTTAGGTATTACTTCCAAAGCCCATACTTTGTTTTCATACATGGATCCCATCTCGGATTTCATGGCCTCTAACCATTTCTCGGAATCCGGGCCCATCACCGCTTCTCCATAGCTCGTAGGTTCATCGTTGTCCAACAACATGACCTCTAAGACAGGGTTGCCGTACCACTCAGGAGCAGTACGCGTCCTTATCGACCTACGAGGTTCGATAGTAACTTGATCCGAAGCTTCCTAATCATCATCATTAACTTCCTCTTCAACTAACGTAGGCTCCACAGAAACAACTTTCTGTGATGCGCTACTCTCTGATTGAAACAAAGGTTCAACAACCTCATCAAGTTCTATCTTCCTCCCACTCAATTCTTTCGAAAGAAACTCTTTCTCGAGAAAGGACCTGTTTTAGCAACAAACACTTTGTGCTTGGATCTAAGATAGAAGGTTTACCCAACTATTACGTTAGGGTATTCTATGAAGATGCATTTGTCCGCTTTGGGTTCGAGCTCATTAGGTGAAAACCCTTTTTCACATAAGCGTCGCAGCCCCAAACATTAAGAAATGACAGATTAGGTTTCCGCCAAACCAAAATTCATACGGTGTCATCCCAACGGACTTTAGATGGTGCCCGCTTTTAAAGTGAATGTAGTTGTCTCTAATGCATAACCCTAAAACGATAGTGGTAGATCGATAAGAGACATCATAGTTCGCACCATATCCAATAGAGCACGACTACGACGTTCGGATACACCATCACACTATGGTGTTCCAGGTGGCGTGAGTTGTGAAACTACTTCCACACTGTCTTAAGTTGTTTACCAAACTCGTAACTCAGATATTCACCTCCACGATCATATCGTAGATATTTTATCTTCTTGTCACGATGATCTCAAACTTCACTCTGAATTTGCTAGAACTTTTCAAACGATTCAGACTTGTGTTTCATTAAGTAAATATACCCTATATCTACTCAAATCATCAGTGAAGGTAAGAAAATAACGATATCCACCGCATGCTAAAACACTCATTGGACCGTATACATCAACATGTATCATTTCTAATAAGTCACTTGCCCGCTCCATCAAGCTGGAAAACGGGGTTTTAGTCATCTTGCCCTTGAGGCATGGTCCGCACGTCTCAACCGATTCAAAATCGAAAGAGTCCAAAGATCCATCAACATGGAGTTTCCTCATGCGCTTTACACCAATATGACATTTAGTGGCAGTGCCACAAGTATGTGGTACTATCATTATTAACTTAGTATCTTTTGGCATCAATATTATGAACATGTGTATCACTACGATCAAGATTCAATAAACCATTCTCATTGGGTGCATGACCATTGAAGGTATTATTCATGTAAACAGAATAACCATTATTCTCTAACTTAAATGAATAACCGTATTGGAATAAACATGATCTAATCACGTTCATGCACAACACAAACACCAAATAACATTTATTTAGGTTCATCACTAATCCCGAAGGTAGAGAGAGTGTGCGATGGTGATCACATCAACCTTGGAAACACTTCCAACACTCATCATTACCTCACCCTTAGCTAGCCTCTGTTTATACCGTAGCTTTTATTTCGAGTTACTAACATTTAGCAACCGAACCGGTATCCAATACCCAGGTGCTACTAGGAGTACTAGTAAGGTACATATCAATAACACGTATATCAAATATACTTCTGTCGACGTTGCCAGCCTTCTTATCTACCAAGTATCTAGAGCAGTTCCGCTTCAGCGACCATTCTCCTCATAATAGAAGCACTCAGTCTCGGGTTTGGGTTCAACCTTGGGTTTCTTTACTGGAGCAGCAACTGGCTTGCCATCCATGAAGTATCCCTTCTTGCCCTTGACCTTCTCGAAACTAGTGGTTTTACTAACCATCAACACTTGATGCTCCTTCTTGATTTCTACCTTCGCGGTGTCAAACATCGCGAATAGCTCGGGGATCATTATTTCCATCCCTGGCCTTTTATAGTTCATCACGAAGCTCTAGTAGCTTAGTGACAGTGACTTGGAGAACTATATCAATCACTATCTTATATGGAAGATTAACTCCCACTCGATTCAAGCGATTGTAGCACCCAGACAATCTGAGCACATGCTCAACGATTGAGCTATTCTCCTTCATCTTGCAGGCAAAGAATCTTGTTGGAGGTCTCATACCTCTCAACACGGGCACGCGCTTGAGATCCCAATTTCAGCTCTTAGAACATCTCATATGTTCCATGAAGTTCAAAACGTTTTGGAGCCTCAATTCTAAGCCGTAATGCATGACGCACTGAACTATCAAGTAGTCATCAGAACGTGCCTATTAGATGTTCACAACATCTACAGACGACGCTAGAGGGGGTGGCGCACCGAGCGGTGCATTAAGGACATAAGCCTTCTGTGCAGCAATGAGGACAATCCTCAGATCACGGACCCAGTCCGCATTATTGCTACCATCATCTTTCAACTCTATTTCTCTAGGAACATATAAAAATTCAAGGGAGCTACAGCGCGAGCAAGTAATCTACAACATAATTTGCAAAGACATTTTGACTATGTTCATGATAATGAGTTTAGTTAATCATATTACTTAAAAACTCCCACTCAAATTGACATCCCTCTGGTCATTCGAGTGTCACATGATCCAAATTCACCAACTCAAGTACGATCATCACGTGAGTTGAGGTGGTTTCAATGGTGAACATCTTCATGTTGATCATATCTACTATATGACTCATGTTCGACCTTTCGGTCTCTTGTGTTCCGAGGCCATGTCTGTACATGCTAGGCTCATCAAGTTTAACCCGAGTGTTCCGCACGTGCAACACTGGCTTGCACCCGTTGTATGCGAACGTAGAGTCTATCACACCCGATCATCACGTGGTGTCTCGAAACTACGAACTTTCGCAACGGTGCACACTCGGGGAGAAAACGATCTAGAGGAAGTAGAGGGAGCACGTGGCAATTAGGGTTAGCTCTCCCCTCTAAATCCTCTAGTATATATAGGAGGGAGGGAGGGGAGGAGGCAGCCTCAAACCCTCAAGGGTTCGGCCGAAATAGGAGGTGGAGGAGTCCTACTCCAATCCTACTAGGAGTAGGATTCCTCCTCTCCACTTGGAAACTCTTTCCACCTTTCCACCTTTGGGTTTTTCCCACCCCTAGCCGCATGGGCCTTAGTGGGGGGTTCGGCCAGCCCACTAGGGGCTGGTTTGACTCCTCCCACAGCCCATGAGGTCCTTTGGGTCGAGACACCCCTCCCGATGGCCCCCGGCACCCTCCCGGCACTCCTGGTACACTACAGAAGTACCCGAAACTTTTCCGGTGACCAAAACAGGACTTCCTATATATCAATCTTTACCTCCGGACCATTCCGGAGCTCCTCGGGACGTCCAGGATCTCATCCGAGACTCCGAACAACCTTCGGTCACCACCATACATAACTCTACTATACCGAAACGTCACCGAACCTTAAGTGTGCAGACCCTGCGGGTTCGAGAACTATGTAGACATGACCGAGACACCTCTACGGTCAATAACCAATAGCAGGACCTGGATGCCCATATTAGTTCCTACATATTCTACGAAGATCTTTATCGGTTGAACCTCTATGTCAAGGATTCAGTTAATCCCGTATGTTGTTCCCTTTGTTCTTCGGTATGTTACTTGTCCGAGATTCGATCGTCGGTATCTCTATACCTAGTTCAATCTCGTTACCGGCAAGTCTCTTTACTCGTTCCGTAATACAAGATCCCGTGGCTAACACTTTAGTCACATTGCTTGCAAGGCTTGTTGTGATGTTGTATTACCGAGTGGGCCCTGAGATACCTCTCCATCACACGGAGTAACAAATCCCAGTTTTGATCCATGCCAGCTCAACAGACACCCTCGGAGATACCTGTAGAGCATCTTTATAGTCACCCAGTTACGTTGTGACGTTTGATACACACAAGGTACTCCTCCGGTGTGAGTGAGTTACATGATCTCATGGTCATAGGAACTCATACTTGACATGCAGAAACAATAGCAATAAACTGACACGATCATATGCTACATTCATAGTTTGGTTCTTGTCCATCACATCATTCTCCTAATGATGTGATCCTGTTATCAAATGACATCTCATGTCTATGGCCAGGAAACATTGACCATCTTTGATCAACGAGCTAGTTAACCAGAGGCATACTAGGGACACAGTGTTGTCTATGTACCCACACATCTATTTGAGTTTCCAATCAATACAATTATAGCATGGATAATAAACGATTATCACGAACAAGGAAATATAATAATAACCAATTTATTATTGCCTCTAGGGCATATTTCCAACACTCACATCAGCAATCATAGCACGACAAAGAAGGAAATATATACTTATATACAAGAAAATTTAAAGCAAGAAATTCGCCTCAAATGTGAAAAGAGTTTCTCTTTGCCTAAATCTCTACTGTTTAAAAGGGATACAACTATATAAAGAATGTGTTAAAAGGTACATGCATAGAAAAAATAGAGGACGGGACAACATAAGGCAAAACACATCCTAAATTATTTGTACATGTCGATGAAGGTTGTTATGTTTGACATCATCACCTTGACAGTACCAGGTTTTTTCTTTTGAGGAATCACCGAGGGGGAGGGGAGGAGAAGGATAAAGGGATAACCCACGGAAGAAATTGCAAAATCAGTATACTATGTTGACACAAAGGAGAAATTTCCTTGCGCTGCCACGAAATAATAAATTTAGATAAAGATGCATTCATCAATATGCTTGGCAAACTCAGCAATCTACTTTCTGTAGTTCCTTACTAATATGTAGGGGATACATATATACATCTACGTCAAAGGGAGTCATGACCCAAAGTATGTGTACGGGACACATATGTCTACGTCAAAAGGGTCATGACCCCAAGTATGTTTAGTAAATCACCAAATAAAAACATCTACCTGAGCGTGCAAAATAATTTGTCAACAACTGGGATGGGCACTGGTGAAGAAGATTTTCAATCCACAAATTTAGATCACCAGGCAACCTGCACTTTTCAGAGAAAAGTGGCCACAAGAAATCACAAATTTGCTCCAGCTCCCTCTATGACTGACATAGATACAACCCCAAAATCGGAGATAAAAACGTCCAGCTGAAGCATTAAGGACAGTTACCAGATCTTTAATCTTTCTCCTCGTAAGCTTGTCTCCAACAGCAAAACAAATACGTCGGAGGTGGATTCTTATCTTTCCTGGTAGTTTAAGACTCCAACGCTCCAGCCAACCATTGTGTACTTCTATCGAAGAAGATGAGCCACTTTTTTTGTCCCTGTTAACAATGAAATTTTCTTGCCTTCTCAGCTTGAACGCAAAAAACCTTGTACACTTGTAGTAGGTTGGTAGTGAAACAAGTCATTGCCTACCTCTGGTGCAGACACGGAAGGCCTTTGTCACAGCTCCTCCCGACTCATCCTCACGGAGTCCCACCAGCAGTGGGCACATGCTCCACGGCGTCTCCTCCTCCAAGCGCCTCGCATCTGTCAAGCTCCACCCAAAGATCATCATCCTTCTCTATGGCACACTGTCGAGCACCCATGCCGATGGCACCTCGTCCCCTCCTAATGCATCTAGAATTTGTCTACAGTAGGCACTATCAACTTACCTCGGATGGCACACACAGAACACATAACAAAGCTATTCATCTAGCAAAGAAGCAAGGCTTACATAAGACATTTTCAATTAACGACTCTATCGGCAATTGTTATTTTCAAGACATGATCAAGTAGTGAGCTGCATGAATAATTGATGACATGTATATAAATCATCACATAATTTGGGCCCAACAATAAAATTCTAACTGTTATAGTGTTTGTAAGTTGTCTCTAAACTTTCTTAACCAGCAGACACCTTTTCTTATCCTATCAATGTCGTAATATTACAACCATAAACAGCTACCATGGTATGAAACATCAGTGTTATAGGGATCAGACAAATATGTAAACACATTGTGCAACTAAGCAAAATTATATGCCAGGGTATCGATTCCTGTAGTGAATAATAACACCAACCGCATGAACACCGACAATCGCCAACCGAGCGCCGGCAATCGGGCCACCTCACATGCCAGAGATAAAAGGGATGGGGAACGGCGGGGCAAAGGAGCTCCATCTGGATATGAGGACAAGCCGCGGTCGATGGCATCCAGTCGATGCTAGGCTTAACGGGGTGGCATATAGAGGTCCTCCATCGCACGGATCAGCGCGACGGCCCGGTTCCAGTGTCCTCTTGGTGTATTTGGTTGGAGTGCGGTTGGGGGAGCGACTGCTTGGGCCTGCGGGAGGCAACCTAGCCACCGCATCTGTTCACGGGCGAAGGGACCAATGGAAGGTTTGGCGGCGGCAGCTGCAAGAGGTGGGGGTTTGGGAGCGGCGGAAGGGAGGAGGGATCCATCCAGAGGCGGCGAGATAGGGGGGCGATGGCGTCCAGGTCAAGCGATGGGAGTAGGGGAGGGCACGGGATGTAGGGAGCGATGTGGAAAAAAATAAACACGAATCGGTAGGCCAAATGGATCCGTGCGCCTGCTGTGACCAAGGAACGAACGAAACGAACGACGTACAATCTACCATCACCGACCGCAGACTGCTCCTTTAGGAGTAGAGATACCGACAATTGATTAAAGATTGATTGTGATTCATTCCTTTCCATATAAAAGATACCAAATATACCAAAAATTGATTAAAGATTGAATATGAAAGTTACCAAATATACCGAAAATTAATTAAAGATTGATTGTGATTTATTCCTTTCCATACAAAAGTTACCAAAATATACCGAAAATTGATTAAAGATGGAATATGAAAGTTACCAAATATAGCAAAAATTAATTAAAGATTGATCATGATTTATTCCTTTCCATACTAAAGTTACCAACTATACCAAAAATTGATTAAAGATTGAATATGAAAGTTACCAAATATACCGAAAATTAATTAAAGATCGATCGACATTTATTTCTTTCCATACAAAAGTTACTAAATATACCAAAAAATGATCTTATTGGCAGATAAAATCGGTTTAAAAAGATCGTGGGCTAAAAGAAAACTGGACGAAAAACCAGACGAAGGTGGGAGGGAAGACGAAAAAAACCCAGGAAAAGAAGCTACCAAATCCCGCTTTAGGAGTAGAGATAGGAGGATTTTAACCTTATCCGTGCCATAGAGGACAAATTCTCTAGTAATGTTTGTTGGAACTTAATTAACCTATTCAATGATGTGATTGCCTCTCTGGAACTTAGGGAAGTTCAGAGCTTGGGGGCCTATTTTACTTGGACCAATCATCAATTCAACGCTATTGGATTAGTTTTAGACCACATATTTATCTTTGCCAACTAGGAGTTGTCCCACCCTCTTTCGAGGTTTAATGTAGAAAATAGATTGGGCTCCGACCACGCACTTCTAATCTTTTCTTGTGAGGAATATCTAGCCAAGAAAAATCCGAGTTTTTTTTTGAAATTCAATGGTTCAAGGAAGAGGGATTCTCTGAGTGCATCAAGAACAAATGACTGGTTTGGGCTAATTATATCTCTTTTGGCAGGGGGTCAAATGGCACATTCCAGCTAATAAATTCGTAAATTCTTAATAGATTGGGGTGAAAACTAAGGCAGGGAGGCAGCGTTGATCAAAGTTAATACCTTAAAAGAGATAGTTTGGCTAGATGAGCGAGAAGATTCGTTAGGCATTTCAGAAGCCGAGGGCAACGTAGATACGGCCTGGAAAACATGATCAATAAAATATACAAGGAAGAGGAAATATTTTCGAAATAGCAAGGGCGCTTCCTTAGTCACATCAAAGGTGATATCAATTTTAGTTTCTTTCACACCATAGCCAACGGTAACAAACGACGCACTACTATTTCTAGGTTATTTCAAACATTGGCGACATCACTAAACAAGAAGAGATGTCCAAACACATTTACTGGTTTTATAAAGACTTGATAGTGATCGAGCAAGCGAGGAGAGATATTTTAGCTCATGACCTATGAAGTCAACCCAAGAAAGTATCCGAGGAGGATAACTCTGTTATTATTTTATCTTTCTCTGATTAAGAGATCGACCAGGACTTGTGCGTGATGAAAACAGATACGACCCCAAGTCCTGATGGCTTCCCTGTGGTGTTCTTTAGACATTGTTGGCCTTGGTTAAGGCTAGTAGTTGCCGATATTATCAACTGTTTTGTGTTTGGTCAAGTAGATATCACTCGTATTACTTACACCATTCTAGTGTTGATCCCTAAGCTGGGTGGGGCCGATAAGATCTCGCAATACATACCTATAGCACTTATCAACATCATCTTCAAATTGGTGGCTACATGCTACTTTCTTCACTTAGGTTTGATTGCCCAGATGATTGTTGAAGGCTCGCAAACGACTTTTATGAAAGGTCGTTTCATCTTAGAAGGAGTTCGTTGCCTCAATGAGATCATCCATGAACTTAAAAAGAAAAAAACTTCCCACTATTATTCTTAAACTCGCTTTGTCTGGTTTTGTTTATTAAATCATGCAACTGGTTCAGGGTGGTCAAACTGCAATTTTGGTTAACGGTGAGGTTGGTAGATACTTTAGCAACAAACGAGGCCTACGGCAAGGGGATCCTACCTCCCCCCCCCCCCCCCCTTCTTATTGACATTGTCATGGACTCTCTATCGGCGATTCTGGACAAAGCGCGCGCATCGGGTCACCTTAAAGGTGTAGTGCCTCATCTGATGGGTGGGGGGATCTTTCGCCTCCAATATGCGGATGACATGGTCCTACTTTTTAACCAGATAACCTCAGTATAGCCACCATCAAGATTATCTTAATCTGCTTTTGAGGCCATGTCCGGCATGAAAATGAGTTTTTTTTTTAAATTCGAGTGTTTGCTATAGGGATGCCGGAGGTCGAAGGCGTACGTATAGCGAACCTCCTTAACTGCCTCTTAATATCTGATAATTCCCAAGTAGTTCCTTTTCCTACTAGGACATTAAAGGCTCCCAAATTTGGAATAGATCTAGAAATGCAAAGAAGTCTTTTAGCTAGGATCGAAATTCGGTATTGGTAATGGTAAAGACACGAAATTTTTGTTCTGCTCGTGGTGCGCGTACAAACCGCTCTATGCATTATATTCATTCTTATTTCTCATTGCGCTGACCCTCATACACTAGCGAGTGAAGTGTTTGCCTCTGGGGAGGCCCAGGTAGGATTCGTCCTAGACCTAAACCAACAAGAGTAGAGGGAGCTGGTTTCCCTTTGGGCTGCAATCAGTAGCGTTAACCTTTCTTCTTCTATGGACAAAGTCAAGTGGGCTCTTTAGTCCTCTAGAAACTTTTCAGTTAAATGTATGTATGCCATACTTCTCCGAGGACCATAAATCAATTATGCTAAGGCTCTTTGGGCTGCTCACAGCCCACCTAAAGTCCGGATTTTCCTTTGGTAGGCATCCCTGGATCGCCTGCCATCGGATATCAGTTTACAAAAAAAAGACATGGGCATGTGCGCTTTGTGGGGAGCTAGAGGATGCCAAACATATTCTTTTCCATTGTGCACCGGCTAGATTCCTCTAGAGTTGTGTGTGAAAACTACCACGGCATAGCTACTACCTTTAGTGCTGGTGTTGGATGGTTTTGCGACGCCACCACTAAGTTACGCCTGGTAAGAATGGTGGGTCCCACATACAAGTGACGTTCAATAAAATTCCAATGGCACCACTAAGGGCATAGTGATGATGCAAAAAATATGCCACCGCCATCACTATTTGAAAAAAATAGTGTTGTCGTTGATTGAAAATGGCGCGTCACCAACTAAAGTTGTGGCTAGCCATTTCTCTATTAGTGGATGTTCCACATCTTGTTAGCCCTTTTTAACGAGGAAGTAGAAAAATTCTTAGTGGGGTGTTATGCATAGCATGTCTCACGTAGGAGCTGATCTTTGGGCGATGGAAGAACTAAATAAAACATTATGCTAGTGCAGAGTACCTTGTTATACGTGTAGGATCTCCTGCAGAGGATACAAACGATTGGGTGGACACATAAGGGAAATATTAATATCACCTTGATCTCATATCCTAAAGAAGTTAGATCACCCGTTTGCATAAACAGTTTCTATGATACTCTTTATGATGCTTTGAGTCGGTTTGGTAGGTTATGTTCCAGGATTTACGTAAGTATGTAACTTTGTAATCCAATGCTCATATGGAAATGAATATCTTGTTTAAATGCACTCATGTATGTAAAACAATAAAAACCAATTAATGATTGCTCTTGTTTGTGATACAACCGATTATGTACTCTTATGTGTAGGTGATACACAAGTCTGAATTTCCTTTTGAGAGTGAAATTGGGTATTCAACACACCATGAGAGACTTAGGTACTATGATGATGAATATGACAACATCAGAGCCAAAAAGGTTAAGCGTATACTTGGAGCTGACCAAAGGGCATTAAGCCATCAGAATGTTAATCAACCTAGCCAAATGACATGGTTAAGTGGTTGTTGCGGGTCAACTGCTAATGGTTCTTTGAAGGATGAATTTAATGAAATGGCATTGAGCCGTCGCACCAAAATCAATGACAACCTTGCGAATACATCCTTCTTGTCTATGGAAATCGGGTCCAGATCACCAAGGATACATGGGGTAAACTGTCGAGTTTCTTATTGAGCGTGCAGTCGAAATTTGTATACACTAAATCATTCTCGGTTCTAGCCCGAAAGGAATGCTACATTCATAAACTTCCAACTGAGAAAAGATAGGTTGTGGTCCCAAGGTCCCCAATGACACTTAGAGATGCATTTTTTTCTCACAAGGGAGTTTGACCCTCATAGGACACAAGAAAACAGATTGGTGGTATTGGTTTAAATGTAGCAGGAACTGAGCAGACTCGCGAGAAGTTTGAGAAGGCAGCCAAAGATTCACGAGGATTTTTTTCAAAACATAAGCACCCGCAGATTGTTCACCAGTGCAAGATGGTAAAGGGTTTTCACCATGGAATTTGCCTATCACACTAATACCGTGGTGTATCTTCTTCCGGTCCCAAAGGATATGTATAATATTTGTTTGTACACATAGTTTTCTATCTTGTGGACAACTTTCACTTTGCAACTCGCATGACAATTTGTTTATACTAATTATTTTTATCTCATTCTAACTTAGCTAGTCGTTAGTGTATGTTTGTGTTAATAATTATTCAATATATTATGTAACAACATTTTCTTTGGTATAACTAGCATCGTTAACACCAAAGAATGTTCATTTATTATAAGACATAAATTTATCATATGTTCCCGTATTTTCCATTCCAAATACATATGTACTACGATACTAAAGTATTTTGTTACATACATTGTTTGTGTTTTTTATTATGGTGTTTAAGGAAAATATTTTATTCAAGTGGATTTACCATAAACCTGATCAAACAAAAAATTCACGGTATTCCACCAGTTTATTTATGTCTCTTGATTTATTATAATGCATTTGTATGTGTACCATTTTCTCTGATATTATTAAATATCTATAGAAGTTTATATACCACTTTATGTATTTAACAAATGATTTGGGTGACTATCAAGTTGTTGTATCTAATTAGATATTTCTATTGCATTTACGCTCCGATCAGTTACTCCAAAAGTCTGAACTAATGGAGATGGACGGGCAATATATTTTAAAAATCACTGTCACATCTGCTGCAGTCCTTCGACGTAGGATTGATGTAGGACATACCTACTTATTATTAGCACATTGGTCGGTTTGATATCTCTTGGCTCTTATACATATTTAATTCCTACTCCAGCGAGTTACTATAAGTGGATTTTTGCATCACTTTTTAGTGTCTATTATAGTATGAAGATGAATCTGCACTAAGCTATGATTGGCCACACCCGGTCTCAGGTGTTAGCTTGTTATTGATACCGATGTTAAATATAGATAGAGCAATGTTGAACACCTCTGAAGAACAAGAATTTATTCCTCGAAAAGTTTAACATTAAGAATGACAAACTACTGATTTGCTACAGAAAAGTAACGGCATCGTCTCCGGGAATTTGAGACCCCTATGTGAATTGCAAATGAGGCCCTAATGTTATTTAAAAATATGCTAACCAAAATATTATATAACTAAAGCATGCTCGTGCTTAAGTTATATTAACTTTTAGTAAATGGTATTTAATACAATATCAATAAATATACCAACTATCTTTCCTAAAGAATTCACCCATGGAGCAATAAACATATCTAGCTGTTATTAATCTTTGTCAAAAAATGGCTAATTATTACGTTAATTAACTGAAGAACTCATGCATAATATACTAATTACTAAATAAACTATTGAACATAAAAATATGGCTTAAATCTGCTTTGGCTTGGATCACTTGATCGGCATGGACTATTCGGTGATGCGTAAATAAATCTCCAAATCGATCTGGCCATAGCCCTTCCAATCCACCGTCGTCCGCGTTCTTCTTTTGTTAGTGGCATTGGCCCTTGCGAGAGCTCATTTCTACAAGAATTTGGGGTGTGAATTTTGTCGCCTGTCCTCCTGGCCCTTGGCAAACTCAGCAATCTACTTTCTGTAGTTCCTTACTAATATGTAGGGGATACATATATACATCTACGTCAAAGGGAGTCATGACCCAAAGTATGTGTACAGGACACATATGTCTACGTCAAAAGGGTCATGACCCAAAGTATGTTTAGTAAATCACCAAATAAAAACATCTACCTGAGCGTGCAAACAAATTTGTCAACAACTGGGATGGGCACTGGTGAAGAAGATTTTCAATCCACAAATTTAGATCACCAGGCAACCTGCACTTTTCAAAGAAAAGTGGCCACAAGAAATCACAAATTTGCTCCAGCTCCCTCTGTGACTGACATAGATACAACCCCAAAATCGGAGATAAAAACGTCTAGCTGAAGCATTAAGGACAGTTACCAGATCTTTAATCTTTCTCCTCGTAAGCTTGTCTCCAACAGCAAAACAAATACGTCGGAGGTGGATTCTTATCTTTCCTGGTAGTTTAAGACTCCAACGCTCCAGCCAACCATTGTGTACTTCTATCGAAGAAGATGAGCCACTTTTTTTGTCCCTGTTAACAATGAAATTTTCTTGCCTTCTCAGCTTGAACGCAAAAAACCTTGTACACTTGTAGTAGGTTGGTAGTGAAACAAGTCATTGCCTACCTCTGGTGCGGACACGGAAGGCCTTTGCCACAGCTCCTCCCGACTCATCCTCACGGAGTCCCACCAGCAGCGGGCACATGCTCCACGGCGTCTCCTCCTCCAAGCGCCTCGCATCTGTCAAGCTCCACCCAAAGATCATCATCCTGCTCTATGGCACACTGTCGAGCACCCATGCCGATGGCACCTCGTCCCCTCCTAATGCATCTAGAATTTGTCTACAGTAGGCACTATCAACTTACCTCGGATGACACACACAGAACACATAACGAAGCTATTCATCTAGCAAAGAAGCAAGGCTTACATAAGACATTTTCAATTAACGACTCTATCGGCAATTGTTATTTTCAAGACATGATCAAGTAGTGAGCTGCATGAATAATTGATGACATGTATATAAATCATCACATAATTTGGGCCCAACAATAAAATTCTAACTGTTATAGTGTTTGTAAGTTGTCTCTAAACTTTCTTAACCAGCAGACACCTTTTCTTATCCTATCAATGTCGTAATATTACAACCATAAACAGCTACCATGGTATGAAACATCAGTGTTATAGGGATCAGACAAATATGTAAACACATTGTGCAACTAAGCAAAATTATATGCCAGGGTATCGATTCCTGTAGTGAATAATAACACCAACCGCATGAACACCGACAATCGCCAACCGAGCGCCGCAATCGGGCCACCTCACATGCCAGAGATAAAAGGGATGGGGAACGGCGGGGCAAAGGAGCTCCATCTGGATATGAGGACAAGCCGCGGTCAATGGCATCCGGTCGATGCTAGGCTTAACGGGGTGGCATATAGAGGTCCTCCATCGCACGGATCAGCGCGACCGCCCGGTTCCAGTGTCCTCTTGGTGTATTTGGTTGGAGTGCGGTTGGGGGAGCGACTGCTTGGGCCTGCGGGCGGCAACCTAGCCACCGCATCTGTTCACGGGCGAAGGGACCAATGGAAGGTTTGGCGGCGGCAGCTGCAAGAGGTGGGGGTTTGGGAGCGGCGGAAGGGAGGAGGGATCCATCCAGAGGCGGCGAGATAGGGGGGTGATGGCGTCCAGGTCAAGCGATGGGAGTAGGGGAGGGCACGGGATGTAGGGAGCGATGTGGAAAAAAATAAACACGAATCGGTAGGCCAAATGGATCCGTGCGCCGGCTGTGACGAAGGAACGAACGAAACGAACGACGTACAATCTACCATCACCGACCGCAGACTGCTCCTTTAGGAGTAGAGATACCGACAATTGATTAAAGATTGATTGTGATTCATTCCTTTCCATATAAAAGATACCAAATATACCAAAAATTGATTAAAGATTGAATATGAAAGTTACCAAATATACCGAAAATTAATTAAAGATTGATTGTGATTTATTCCTTTCCATACAAAAGTTACCAAAATATACCGAAAATTGATTAAAGATGGAATATGAAAGTTACCAAATATAGCAAAAATTAATTAAAGATTGATCATGATTTATTCCTTTCCATACTAAAGTTACCAACTATACCGAAAATTGATTAAAGATTGAATATGAAAGTTACCAAATATACCGAAAATTAATTAAAGATCGATCGACATTTATTTCTTTCCATACAAAAGTTACTAAATATACCAAAAAATGATCTTATTGGCAGATAAAATCGGTTTAAAAAGATCGTGGGCTAAAAGAAAACTGGACGAAAAACCAGACGAAGGTGGGAGGGAAGACAAAAAAAACCCAGGAAAAGAAGCTATCAACTCCCGCTTTAGGAGTAGAGATAGGAGGATTTTAACCTTATCCGTGCCATAGAGGACAAATCCTCTAGTAATGTTTGTTGGAACTTAATTAACCTATTCAATGATGTGATTGCCTCTCTGGAACTTAGGGAAGTTCAGAGCTTGGGGGCCTATTTTACTTGGACCAATCATCAATTCAACGCTATTGGATTAGTTTTAGACCACATATTTATCTTTGCCAACTAGGAGTTGTCCCACCCTCTTTCGAGGTTTAATGTAGAAAATAGATTGGGCTCCGACCACGCACTTCTAATCTTTTCTTGTGAGGAATATCTAGCCAAGAAAAATCCGAGTTTTTTTTTTGAAATTCAATGGTTCAAGGAAGAGGGATTCTCTGAGTGCATCAAGAACAAATGACTGGTTTGGGCTAATTATATCTCTTTTGGCAGGGGGTCAAATGGCACATTCTAGCTAGTAAAATTCGTAAATTCTTAATAGATTGGGGTGAAAACTAAGGCAGGGAGGCAGCGTTGATCAAAGTTAATACCTTAAAAGAGATAGTTCGGCTAGATGAGCGAGAAGATTCGTTAGGCATTTCAGAAGCCGAGGGCAACGTAGATACGGCCTGGAAAACATGATCAATAAAATATACAAGGAAGAGGAAATATTTTCGAAATAGCAAGGGCGCTTCCTTAGTCACATCAAAGGTGATATCAATTTTAGTTTCTTTCACACCATAGCCAACGGTAACAAACGACGCACTACTATTTCTAGGTTATTTCAAACATTGGCGACATCACTAAACAAGAAGAGATGTCCAAACACATTTACTGGTTTTATAAAGACTTGATAGTGATCGAGCAAGCGAGGAGAGATATTTTAGCTCATGACCTATGAAGTCAACCCAAGAAAGTATCCGAGGAGGATAACTCTGTTATTATTTTATCTTTCTCTGATTAAGAGATCGACCAGGACTTGTGCGTGATCAAAACAGATACGACCCCAAGTCCTGATGGCTTCCCTGTGGTGTTCTTTAGACATTGTTGGCCTTGGTTAAGGCTAGTAGTTGCCGATATTATCAACTGTTTTGTGTTTGGTCAAGTAGATATCACTCATATTACTTACACCATTCTAGTGTTGATCCCTAAGCTGGGTGGGGCCGATAAGATCTCGCAATACATACCTATAGCACTTATCAACATCATCTTCAAATTGGTGGCTACATGCTACTTTCTTCACTTAGGTTTGATTGCCCAGATGATTGTTGAAGGCTCGCAAACGACTTTTATGAAAGGTCGTTTCATCTTAGAAGGAGTTCGTTGCCTCAATGAGATCATCCATGAACTTAAAAAGAAAAAAACTTCCCACTATTATTCTTAAACTCGCTTTGTCTGGTTTTGTTTATTAAATCATGCAACTGGTTCAGGGTGGTCAAACTGCAATTTTGGTTAACGGTGAGGTTGGTAGATACTTTAGCAACAAACGAGGCCTACGGCAAGGGGATCCTACCTCCCCCCCCCCCCCCCTTCTTATTGACATTGTCATGGACTCTCTATCGGCGATTCTGGACAAAGCGCGCGCATCGGGTCACCTTAAAGGTGTAGTGCCTCATCTGATGGGTGGGGGGATCTTTCGCCTCCAATATGCGGATGACATGGTCCTACTTTTTAACCAGATAACCTCAGTATAGCCACCATCAAGATTATCTTAATCTGCTTTTGAGGCCATGTCCGGCATGAAAATGAGTTTTTTTTTTAAATTCGAGTGTTTGCTATAGGGATACCGGAGGTCGAAGGCGTACGTATAGCGAACCTCCTTAACTGCCTCTTAATATCTGATAATTCCCAAGTAGTTCCTTTTCCTACTAGGACATTAAAGGCTCCCAAATTTGGAATAGATCTAGAAATGCAAAGAAGTCTTTTAGCTAGGATCGAAATTCGGTATTGGTAATGGTAAAGACACGAAATTTTTGTTCTGCTCGTGGTGCGCGTACAAACCGCTCTATGCATTATATTCATTCTTATTTCTCATTGCGCTGACCCTCATACACTAGCGAGTGAAGTGTTTGCCTCTGGGGAGGCCCAGGTAGGATTCGTCCTAGACCTAAACCAACAAGAGTAGAGGGAGCTGGTTTCCCTTTGGGCTGCAATCAGTAGCGTTAACCTTTCTTCTTCTATGGACAAAGTCAAGTGGGCTCTTTAGTCCTCTAGAAACTTTTCAGTTAAATGTATGTATGCCATACTTCTCCGAGGACCCAAAATCAATTATGCTAAGGCTCTTTGGGCTGCTCACAGCCCACCTAAAGTCCGGATTTTCCTTTGGTAGGCATCCCTGGATCGCCTGCCATCAGATATCAATTTACAAAAAAAAGACATGGGCATGTGCGCTTTGTGGGGAGCTAGAGGATGCCAAACATATTCTTTTCCATTGTGCACCGGCTAGATTCCTCTAGAGTTGTGTGTGAAAACTACCACGGCATAGCTACTACCTTTAGTGCTGGTGTTGGATGGTTTTGCGACGCCACCACTAAGTTACGCCTGGTAAGAATGGTGGGTCCCACATACAAGTGACGTTCAATAAAATTCCAATGGCACCACTAAGGGCATAGTGATGATGCAAAAAATATGCCACCGCCATCACTATTTGAAAAAAATAGTGTTGTCGTTGATTGAAAATGGCACGTCACCAACTAAAGTTGTGGCTAGCCATTTCTCTATTAGTGGATGTTCCACATCTTGTTAGCCCTTTTTAACGAGGAAGTAGAAAAATTCTTAGTGGGGTGTTATGCATAGCATGTCTCACGTAGGAGCTGATCTTTGGGCGATGGAAGAACTAAATAAAACATTATGCTAGTGCAGAGTACCTTGTTATACGTGTAGGATCTCCTGCAGAGGATACAAACGATTGGGTGGACACATAAGGGAAATATTAATATCACCTTGATCTCATATCCTAAAGAAGTTAGACCACCCGTTTGCATAAACAGTTTCTATGATACTCTTTATGATGCTTTGAGTCGGTTTGGTAGGTTATGTTCCAGGATTTACGTAAGTATGTAACTTTGTAATCCAATGCTCATATGGAAATGAATATCTTGTTTAAATGCACTCATGTATGTAAAACAATAAAAACCAATTAATGATTGCTCTTGTTTGTGATACAACCGATTATGTACTCTTATGTGTAGGTGATACACAAGTCTGAATTTCCTTTTGAGAGTGAAATTGGGTATTCAACACACCATGAGAGACTTAGGTACTATGATGATGAATATGACAACATCAGAGCCAAAAAGGTTAAGCATATACTTGGAGCTGACAAAAGGGCATTAAGCAATCAGAATGTTAATCAACCTAGCCAAACGACATGGTTAAGTGGTTGTTGCGGGTCAACTGCTAATGGTTCTTTGAAGGATGAATTTAATGAAATGGCATTGAGCCGTCGCACCAAAATCAATGACAACCTTGCGAATACATCCTTCTTGTCTATGGAAATCGGGTCCAGATCACCAAGGATACATGGGGTAAACTGTCGAGTTTCTTATTGAGCGTGCAGTCGAAATTTGTATACACTAAATCATTCTCGGTTCTAGCCCGAAAGGAATGCTACATTCATAAACTTCCAACTGAGAAAAGATAGGTTGTGGTCCCAAGGTCCCCAATGACACTTAGAGATGCATTTTTTTTCTCACAAGGGAGTTTGACCCTCATAGGACACAAGAAAACAGATTGGTGGTATTGGTTTAAATGTAGCAGGAACTGAGCAGACTCGCGAGAAGTTTGAGAAGGCAGCCAAAGATTCACGAGGATTTTTTTCAAAACATAAGCACCCGCAGATTGTTCACCAGTGCAAGATGGTAAAGGGTTTTCACCATGGAATTTGCCTATCACACTAATACCGTGGTGTATCTTCTTCCGGTCCCAAAGGATATGTATAATATTTTTTTGTACGCATAGTTTTCTGTCTTGTGGACAACTTTCACTTTGCAACTCGCATGACAATTTGTTTATACTAATTATTTTTATCTCATTCTAACTTAGCTAGTCGTTAGTGTATGTTTGTGTTAATAATTATTCAATATATTATGTAACAACATTTTCTTTGGTATAACTAGCATCGTTAACACCAAAGAATGTTCATTTATTATAAGACATAAATTTATCATATGTTCCCGTATTTTCCATTCCAAATACATATGTACTACGATACTAAAGTATTTTGTTACATACATTGTTTGTGTTTTTTATTATGGTGTTTAAGGAAAATATTTTATTCAAGTGGATTTACCATAAACCTGATCCAACAAAAAATTCACGGTATTCCACCAGTTTATTTATGTCTCTTGATTTATTATAATGCATTTGTATGTGTACCATTTTCTCTGATATTATTAAATATCTATAGAAGTTTATATACCACTTTATGTATTTAACAAATGATTTGGGTGACTATCAAGTTGTTGTATCTAATTAGATATTTCTATTGCATTTACGCTCCGATCAGTTACTCCAAAAGTCTGAACTAATGGAGATGGACGGGCAATATATTTTAAAAATCACTGTCACATCTGCTGCAGTCCTTCGACGTAGGATTGATGTAGGACATACCTACTTATTATTAGCACATTGGTCGGTTTGATATCTCTTGGCTCTTATACATATTTAATTCCTACTCCAGCGAGTTACTATAAGTGGATTTTTGCATCACTTTTTAGTGTCTATTATAGTATGAAGATGAATCTGCACTAAGCTATGATTGGCCACACCCGGTCTCAGGTGTTAGCTTGTTATTGATACCGATGTTAAATATAGATAGAGCAATGTTGAACACCTCTGAAGAACAAGAATTTATTCCTCGAAAAGTTTAACATTAAGAATGACAAACTACTGATTTGCGACAGAAAAGTAACGGCATCGTCTCCGGGAATTTGAGACCCCTATGTGAATTGCAAATGAGGCCCTAATGTTATTTAAAAATATGCTAACCAAAATATTATATAACTAAAGCATGCTCGTGCTTAAGTTATATTAACTTTTAGTATGTGGTATTTAATACAATATCAATAAATATACCAACTATCTTTCCTAAAGAATTCACCCATGGAGCAATAAACATATCTAGCTGTTATTAATCTTTGTCAAAAAATGGCTAATTATTACGTTAATTAACTGAAGAACTCATGCATAATATACTAATTACTAAATAAACTATTGAACATAAAAATATGGCTTAAATCTGCTTTGGCTTGGATCACTTGATCGGCATGGACTATTTGGTGATGCGTAAATAAATCTCCAAATCGATCTGGCCATAGCCCTTCCAATCCACCGTCGTCCGCGTTCTTCTTTTGTTAGTGGCATTGGCCCTTGCGAGAGCTCATTTCTACAAGAATTTGGGGTGTGAATTTTGTCGCCTGTCCTCCTGGTCCTTCCGATCACACCTCCGCCAAGCACGATTTTGTCGACTCGCCGGACTCGGTTAAACTGGAAACGAGGCGATAACGTAAGGGTTGATCGGGAGAGGCTAGGGGCATGCGATCAACGCGAGAACATTATCTCTCGTATAGCAACACGAAACGAGCTCTCGCCTGAAGGATTCTCCTTTACGCTACGGTACTAGGCCAACCCATAGTTTTCGTTCGCTTGTGATCGTTTCTCTGGTTCGCCTCGCGATCGATTAGCTCATTCCCTCTAGTTTTCTTTTGATTTTTTTCCTTTCTTTGTTTCTTTTGTTTTTTCTTCAGGTATTATTAGTTTTTCATGGTTTTTTTTTGTTTTCCTTTTTTTACCTCATATTTTTTTCGAGTTTCACCGTTTTCTTGTTTCCTCGTTTGTTTCTTTTCTTTTCTACATTCGGTTTTCTCCAAGTGTTTTTCTGGTTTTATTTTTTGGGTTTTTTTCTTTTTCTCTGGTCATTTCTTTTGTTCTTTGTTTTTATCGGGTTTCTTTGTTTCTTTCACGGTTTTCGCTAGTTTATTCTTTCTTTTTTGGGTCTTTCTCGGTTTTTAGTGTGTTTTTTCTTCATTTTTCGTTATTTCTTTTTTGGTTTACTTTGTTTTTCTTTTTTTATCGTTATTATGTTTTCATTTTTTTGCATTGATTTTCTCCGGTTTTTCATTTTCATTTTTTTGGTTCCTTTGTTTCGCTTTTGGTTTTCATTGGGTTTCTTCGTTTTCTTTGTTTCTTTGCTGTTATTCATTGTTTTTTTTTGTTTAACACATGTCAAAAAAAATCGGTACACATTCAACATTTTCGAAAACATTAGAAACATATTTTAAATACATGTTTAACATTTTTAAAATACATGATTAACATTTTCTTTAACGGATTGCAGATTGTACATTTTTGGTATATATCTTTTAAATAAATTTTTAATACATGTATAACATTTGTCAAAACAATATTAACATTCTGTAGTAGATCTCAACATTTTTCAATACATAGTGAACATTATTTTAATGTCAATATTTTTTTTCACACACAATGTACAATTTTAGTATATGCCAGGAATATTTTTGTATACATGTTTAAATACAAAATCAACTTTTTAATCTATATATATATATATATATATATATATATATATATATATATATATATATATATATATATATATATATATATATATATGTTTAGACTATTTTGAAAATATAACCAACTATAAGAAAAGAAAGCAAAAAACGTGAAAAAAAACCGAGAAAAAACGAGGTTGTGGTTGTGGCATGTAGCCTCACGCGCGCCTGGGCCGTCCCATCTCGTGCTCGCCTTCCCTACATCTCGCTATAAACAAGACATAGGGGCACCCATACGCGATCAGTCGGGGTATTGCTCAACCGATCAAACCAAGTCGATAGGGCTAAAATTGTGGCAAACAAAGAAAATATACTAATAGTAAATATAACGTTGGCTCAGAACTAGAGGACCCTAGAATTTGGGGATCCTATGTGGCCACACAACTCGCACAGGCCCATGAACCTGTACTCTGCACATGGCACTACAAATGACATGAATATTCACTAGAGATCATGAACAAGAAAACCGAGGTGATTTATTTTCCGATCTTCAGTCTAGATGCCCACTGCTTCAGTTGAGAGGGCAAATTGGATCCGATTATGTCACATCTAGATGTAAGATAATACCTCACATCTATATATGATGTCAGCGCCACCTCACTTCCTAATTGTTTATTTGATTTTGATTTCTTAAAGCCCAAAACAAAACAAAAACCAGCTTGTCCGCATGTCCGCCTGGGTGGGCTGGCATATATGTTATACCGGCTAGCACAAAGCTAGCGATCGGTATCTTAAAAAAACTAGCGATCAGTGCTTACAAACAAACGATGCTAGCGATCAGAATTTTGATAAGGGTGTGTCTAAAACTCATCTAGATGTGACATAACTATGTCACATCTAAGATGACATCAGCAGCTTCTTATGGTTTTTTGTTTGTCCTTATTTGTTTGTTGGAAAAATGCAATAAGAAACTTGCACACGCTCGCCCTATTGTGCGGCTGGGGGCAACATCAGCGGAGACTTTTCTTTTATTAGGCCCGGCCCACTGGCAAACTTGTATTACCACGCGCTGTAGAAAAAAAAAACAAGGCAAAAGCAGGTTTGCTTTTTTTGAGAGGCAAAACGCAGATATGCTATGCGTTGTTGTTTACTACTAGTAAGTATACAAGCAGTTCCTAAGTTGATCTAGCTTTGCATCGAAGGCTGTTTTCCTTTCGACAAACATCGCTAGTCTACTACAATTTTCATTTCTCTCCAACAAGCTTACGTCAATATATTTTTCCCAAAATTGTGTATAAACTATATGAGAAAGATTATAAAATAATTTGAAAACTCAACATAATTAATCTTGTAGGCAAGCACAACATATAATTCTAGCAATTTGGTCTAATTTTTTGGCAAGCTATATTAAATGAAAATGACAACTCGGCACAATTAAAATGACAAATCGTGTGTAATTGTTTTTGGCTATATGAAATAAAAATGTGAACTCGACATGACTAAAATGAAAAAAAAGTGTAAAGTGTTTTTGCAATTTGTATGAAATAAAAATGGAAACCCGAAATATTTAAAATTACAATTTGTGTGTAATTTTGTTGGCAAGCCGTATGAAATAAAAATGGTAACTTGGTCCAATTAAAAAATGGACAACTACAATGTCAAACAGAAAACATCAAAGTGCCATTGATCACCACCTACCCCTCCTCCCTCTATCTAGATGTAACGTACTTAACATAGACATAATTGTCTTAAAAATGCATAACAAAAATCAGAATAATATGGAACACAAAATTATATTTTCTGACAAAAAACATAAAACAAGCAGACCCGCAGAGGAAAAAAATTAACAAATACAGTGCAACAAGGACAGAAAAAGGGTCAGGCCCAATTGTGAGTTGATGGTTGACTTACAAATGGGACAAAAGATATCAGCCCTAGTTGTAGTTGATGGTGGATTTGCAACTGACACAATAAAAATCAGGACCAATTGTGAATAAAATGGTGGACTTGCAATTGGGGCAAGAAAGGGTCAAGGGCCCAGTTGCATGTCAATGATGGACTTGCAACTAGGAAAAAAAGGTCGGACCCACTTGCGTGTTGAGGGTCGACTTGCAACCGAGACAAGAAATGGAGCCTCCCCATTTTCAAGTTGGAGGTGGAGCTGCAACTAGGACAAACAAAAGGGCAAGGGCACAATTGCGTGTCGAGGGTGGACCTGCAACCGGGACAAGAAGTGGCAGGCCGCCCCAATTGCACATCGGAGGTGGAGTTGCAACTGTGACAAAAGGGGTCGCCCCCAGTTGCGTGTCAAGGATGGGCTTGCAACTAGCACAAAAATATAGGTTGGGCCCCACTTGTGTATCGAGGGTCGACTTGCAACTGGGATCCTTAACTTGCATGTCAGACATGGAGTTGCAACTGTGACAAAAAGGGTTGGGCCCCCAAGTTGCATGTCAAGGGTGTGCTTGCTACTAGGACAAAAAAATGGGTCGAGCCATACTTGCATATCGAGACTGGACTTGCAACCGGGACCCTCCCCCCCCCCCCAACTTGCATGTCGGAGGTGGAGTTGCAACCGGTGACAAAAATGGGTCGGACGTTAGTTGCATATCAAGGGTGGACTTGTAACTAAGAAAAAAGGAATGTCGAGGGTGTGCTTGCAAATGGAATAAAAAATACATTGAGCCCCACTTGCATATCGAGGGTGGAGTTGCAACTGGGACCCCAAATTGCATGTCGGAGGTGGAGTTGCAACCGGTGACAAAAATGGGTCAGCGCTCAGTTGCATATTAAGGGTGGACTTGCAACTAGGAAAAAATGGCCGCCCCATCCCCCCAGTTGCATGTCAAGGGTGTGGTTGCAACTACGACAAAAATGACTCGAGCCCGACTTACATATCGAGGGTGGACTTGCAACTAGGACCCCCCAAATTGCATGTCGGAGGTGGAGTGCAACCGGTGAAAAAAATAGGTCGACCCTCAGTTGCATATCAAGGGTTGACTTGCAACTAGGAAAAAAATGGGCTCAGTTGCATGTTGGGTTAGGAGTTGCAACTCGGATGAAAATGACCCAACGAAAGATGTGATTGGCCCGACAAGTGGCACTGGACGTACGACGAGACATGAGACGCGCGGGACAAAATAACTGTTGGGGAACGTTGCATGGGAAACAAAAAATTTCCTACGCACACGCAAGATCTATCCATGGTGATGAGCATCTACGAGAGGGAGAGTGGATCTACATACCCTTGTAGATCGCTAAGCGGAAGCGTTAAGAAACGCGGTTGATGTAGTCGAACGTCTTCGCGATCCAAATCGCCGAGCGTCCCGCGATCCCATCACGATACGTATCGCGATCCAATCATGATCCGTCCCGCGATCCCATCATGATCCGTCCCGCGATCAAATCACGAACCGTCTCACGATCCTGATCACGGTCCTTCCGATCTAGTGCCGAACGGACGGCACCTCCGCGTTCAGCACACGTACAGCTTGATGACGATCTCCGCCTTCTTGATCCAGCAAGAGGGAGCGGAGAGGTAGATGAGTTCTCCAGTAGCGCGACGGCGCGGTGGCGGTGGTGGTGGAACTATTCCGGCAGGGCTTCGCCTAAACACTGTCGAAACTAGACTAGAGGAGAAAACGATCTAGAGGAAGTAGAGGGAGCACGTGGCAATTAGGGTTAGCTCTCCCCTCTAAATCCTCTAATATATATAGGAGGGAGGGAGGGGAGGAGGCAGCCTCAAACCCTCAAGGGCTGGCCGAAATTGGAGGTGGAGGAGTCCTACTCCAATCCTATTTGGAGTAGGATTCCTCCTCTCCACTTGGAAACCCTTTCCACCTTTCCCCCTTTGGGTTTTTCCCACCCCTAGCCGCATGGACCTTAGTGGGGGGGGGGGCTCGGCCAGCCCACTAAGGGCTGGCTTGACTCCTCCCACAGCCCATGAGGCCCTTTGGGTCGAGACACCCCTCCCGATGGTCCCCGGTACCCCTCCCGGCACTCTCGGTACACTACCAAAATACCCGAAACTTTTCCGGTGACCAAAACGGGACTTCCTATATATCAATCTTTACCTCCGGACCATTCCAGAGCTCCTCGTGACGTCCAGGATCTCATCTGGGACTCCGAACAACCTTCGGTCACCACCATATATAACTCTCTATACCGAAACGTCACCGAACCTTAAGTGTGCAGACCCTGCTGGTTCGAGAACTATGTAGACATGACCGAGACACCTCTACGGTCAATAACCAATAGCGGGACCTGAATGCCCATATTGGTTCCTACATATTCTACGAAGATCTTTATCGGTTGAACCTCTATTTCAAGGATTCAGTTAATCCCGTATGATGTTCCCTTTGTTCTTCGGTATGTTACTTGCCCGAGATTCGATCGTCGGTATCTCTATACCTAGTTCAATCTCGTTACCGGCAAGTCTCTTTACTCGTTCCGTAATACAAGATCCTGTGGCTAACACTTTAGTCACATTGCTTGCAAAGCTTGTTGTGATGTTGTATTACCGAGTGGGCCCTGAGATACCTCTCCGTCACACGGAATAACAAATCCCAGTCTTGATCCATGCCAGCTCAACAGACACCCTCGGAGATACCTGTAGAGCATCGTTATAGTCACCCAGTTACGTTGTGACGTTTGATACACACAAGGTATTCCTCCAGTGTCAGTGAGTTGCATGATCTCATGGTCATAGGAACAGATACTTGACATGCAGAAAACAATAGGAATAAACTGACACGATCATATGCTATGTTCATAGTTTGGGTCTTGTCCGTCACATCATTCTCCTAATGATGTGATCCCCACTACTGGAATCAGCAAATTTGCCATCAGCTAGCTCTTTGCCGTCTGCTAGCTGACGGCAAAGAAGGTCTTTGCCATCAGCTTACAGAAAACTGACGGCAAAGAAAGAGCTCACGGCAAAGATCATGTTTGCCGTCAGCCAGCTCTTTGCCGTCTGCTAGCAGACGGCATAGAAGCTTTGCCGTCAGCTCGCAGACGGCAAAGAGGGAGGGTGGCCCACTAACGAGAACCACCTAACGGCCACTTTCTTTGCCGTCTGCTAGCAGACGGCAAAGCTTCTTTGCCGTCTGCTAGCAAACGACAAAGAAAGTGGCCAACTAACGGCCGTTCCCCCCCCCCCGCCCCCCACCCCACTAGAGAAAGAGGTGGGGCTATCTTTTTTTTTGCGGGTAAAAAATAAAACCGTTGCCCCCACCTCCTCTCTCTCTCTCCGCCCGGCCCCACCCCTCTCTCTCTCCCGCTCGTCTCTCCCTCTTCATCGCGCGAGCAGCTCCGGCGGCCGATTCCGGCGAGCTCCGGCGGGATTCGACGGCGCCCAGCACACCCACATGACCCCCTCGCCCCGCTCCTCCATCCCCTCCGACCAGATCCGACGTGCGCGTCCTCCTGCGACCACGCGCGACCCTCCCCTGCGGCTAGGGTTTCGGCCACCACATCGCCGGCGTGGCTCCGGCGTTGCTCCGGTGACTCAGGTGAGTCCCTTCACTCCTCCTCGTCACATCCATCCCTCTCTTTCTCACCGCGTCGCGTCGCGTCTCCTCTCCCTCCCAGATCTAGCACGCCAGGACGCCGGCCGATTTCCGACCGCTCCGGCTGTCTCCGGCGACGCCCTGGCCCTCTACTGCTTTCTCTCGACAAGCTCTATCGATTCCTCCGCATCGATCTGCTTTTCCCCGCCTCCTGCGGTCGTCCCCTTCGGTTTCTCCCCGTTAGGATTTCGGTGTTGGTGGTGGTTCGGCCGTGGTGCTCCGATGATGGTCCGGTCGCCGTGAGGATCCTCCGGCAGTGCTGGATGTGCCGTGGCGCGGTGGTGCCCCTGGGTGGCACCTCCATGCTGCGGTGCCCCTGGGTGGTCGCCTCCGTGCCCGTGCTCTCGCTGGCGCCGCCGTTGTGGTGCTCTGTGGCGAGCTCCGGCGTGCTGTGGTGGTGTTGGTTGTGCTGCTGGTCACACCATAGTGATGGTGTGGCTGCATCCTGCTTCGGCTACAACTCCTCTTGGTGAGCTTCTCCTTGCTCCCCTCCTCTGATCTCTCTAATGCATAGCTCTAGCTCTTGATCTTGTTGGATGTGAGGCTCTATTAGCTGTGGTTAGCTGTTGTAGATGAGCATCAACTTGTGTTGGAGCTCTCTGTGATGGATTCTTGCTGTGTCAGGGTTTTGGTCAGTGGCCATCTATGTGTATTTGTGAAGTATATATGCTCCTGTACTGCTCTGTTCTGTGTAGTTGCTCCTGGAGTTGTTACTTAATTCAGTTAACTGAATCTCTAGTGTTACATTTTCTTTTCCATTGGTCTGTTTAACCTTTGGAAATTCGTTATCACTTCTGTTGTTATTTGCTGGTGCTGCTATTACTTGCAGTAGTAGTTTATAATGGTACTAGCCCCCTATGCTTGTGGGTGCAGTGCCCTAATTGCAGAAAAATACCAGGTGCAAGTGTGGTGCTGTGTTCTGCAAAAGCAGATAATCATTTGGGGTGCTACCCTGCTATTTCTTCTATGCTATAGTTACTTTACTCATGAACAGATACTCACTTGTTCTTAGTTGTTTTACTTATAATACTGATATGAACAGATACCACTTGGTTTGGCTATTCCTATTGGTCTCTTTCTAATAGCCTATGAATAGATGCGATACTTGGGTTTGGCTGTTACTTTCCTAGTTTTCTACTGATAAGACAGATACTACATCTGATTTGGGCAGTGATGCTGGTCTGAGCCCCCCTCTCTTAGGCTTAATTTACATGTGGCTATCCCTGTGCTTTGATGAACTAGCCCTGGCACTTCCAGGCTGTCTGAGCACATAATCCCTCAAGTATACCTTGAGGTCTTCTGTAGCTTGGTCTTGTGGATTCTGGTAAACCTACTTCTTGTGGACAGCCTGCTCCTCCTAGCTGCTTCACACTATCTCACAGATATGGTTTTGGGCCCAGTCCTGTTTGATGTTTTGGACACCAAGTGTCTAACAGACCCTACTCTACGGTTGGCTGCCCTATTTATACTGGCCTGAATGGTGTGACTAAGTTGTGTGTGTGTTTGTGTTGTCTTCACGGGTGGCTTTGGTGATTGTGGTGTTAACAGCAGCTGCTTGCTGTGTCAAGCTCTCCTTGATAGTTATCTCTTCTAAGCTGCTGGTGGCTGGATGTGTTGGGACTTGGTCTGGTCGGCTGGTTGTGATGTATATCTCCTCCTGGAGCTTTGTTTTTGGCGTTGCACAGTGACATGTACCTATTGTCACTGGACAAAACTGATTGTGGTGATGAAGTCTAATCCTTGGCTTTAATCACTAGTTTTTAGTTGGCTTAATTCCTGGAGCTAGTACTGATAGTGGTCTTTGTGTTGGCATTTAACTTACTACTAATTGTGGTGGCTTCTTGATTGGGTCCTTGGCTGGTTCTCTCCTTTGGCTCTATGGTATTGGCTTACTCTATTTGGCTTTCTAATTAAGATCACTTTGAAAATCAGGATCTTAACTAAGATTGTCTTGATCTCAAGTGCTGGCTCCTACAGCATTTCATTTCACCAAGTGAAATGCTACATTTCTACTCCTAACCCATTCTCTCTTTCTTAGTGTTTTTGTTATGCAGGTTGGAAGAAAAGAAGAAGATCCAGAGAAGATCTTAGTAATAAGATAGTTTTTAGGAAAATAGATATTTAGTTTTAGGTCATTTCTTGCAATTTCAGATATGGAGTGCTTGTCTTTAGTTTTTGTTTTGACTTTGTGAAACTTGCTACCTATGGATGAAACTGTGTAATATTGATGAAACTATGTATATGTATGGATGAAACTTGCTACTATTGGTAACATGTGTTGGATATATATGTGTTCATGACTATTGGTAATATGTGTTGGATATGCTATATTGGTCATATATATATATATATATCTGTGTTTGATTTTCTGTGAAAATGAATTGATATAAGAAAAAACAGAATTAAATGGGGCAATATAGGCACTTTGCCATCTACTGGCAGATGGCAAAGAGCTTTGGGCTGGCCTATTAGGAAGCTTTGCCATCTGCTGGCTGACGGCAAAGACCTTTGCATCTTTTCCGTCAGCCAGCAGACGGCAAAGCATGCTGTTAGCCCCTTAACGGACCTAAACTGCCATGTGTGCCGTCCATGCCCTTTGCCGTCTGCTGGCAGACGGCAAAGATCTTTGCATCTTTGCCGTCGGCCAGCAGACGGCAAACTGGCGCTTACCGGAGCTTGTTCAGCCGGACGTGTTGCCGTCTGCTGGCTGACGGCAAAGACCTTTGCCGTCCGCAAAGCATGCCTTTGCCGTCAGGCATGGCGGACGGCAAAGTTGCTGATTCCAGTAGTGCCCGTTATCAAATGACATCTCATGTCTATGGCTAGGAAACCTTGACCATCTTTGATCAACGAGCTAGTCTATTAGAGGCATACTGTTGGAAATATGCCCTAGAGGCAATAATAAATTGGTTATTATTATATTTCCTTGTTAATGATAATCGTTTATTATCCATGCTATAATTGTATTGATTGGAAACTCAAATACATGTGTGGGTACATAGACAACACTGTGTCCCTAGTAAGCCTCTAGTTGACTAGCTCGTTGATCAAAGATGGTTAAGGTTTCCTAGCCATTGACATGAGATGTCATTTGATAACGGGATCACATCATTAGGAGAATGATGTGATGGACAAGACCCAAACTGTAAACGTAGCATTTGATCGTGTCAGTTTATTGCTATTGTTTTCTGCATGTCAAGTATCTGTTCCTTTGACCATGAGATCATGCAACTCACTAACACCGGAGGAATACCTTGTGTGTATCAAACGTCGCAACGTAACTGGGTGACTATAAAGGTGCTCTACAGGTATCTCCGAGGGTGTCTGTTGGGTTGGCATGGATCAAGACTGGGATTTGTTACTCCGTATGACGGAGAGGTATCTCAGGGCCCACTCGGTAATACAACATCACAATGAGCCTTGCAAGCAATGTGACTAAAGTGTTAGCCACGAGATCTTGTATTACGGAACGAGTAAAGAGACTTGCCGGTAACGAGATTGAACTAGGTATAGTGATACCGACGATCGAATCTCGGGCAAGTAACATACCGAAGAACAAAGGGAACAGCATACGGGATTAACTGAATCCTTGACATAGAGGTTCGACCGATAAAGATCTTCGTAGAATATGTAGGAGCCAATATGGGCATCCAGGTCCCGCTATTGGTTATTGGCCGTAGAGGTGTCTCGGTCATGTCTACATAGTTCTCGAACCCGCAGGGTCTACACACTTAACGTTTGGTGACGATTAGTATAATTGAGTTATTATGTTGGTGACCGAAAGTTGTTCGGAGTCCCGGATAAGATCCCGGACATGACGAGGATCTCCGGAATAGTCCGGAGGTAAAAATTGATATATGTGATAATAGTGTTTTGATCTCTGGAAGGGTTCCGGAGTTCACCGGAAGGGGTTCCGGATGTTTACCGAAGTGTTCGGGTGCAGCAACACTTTATATGAGCCAAAGGGATAAAGCCCACAAGGTATTGGAAAGTGCAAAAGTAGTTTTGCTGCCGCGTAAGCGGTACTACCGCTTGGTGAAGCGGTACTACCGCCCGAGCGGTACTACCGCTTGTGTGAAGCGGTACTACCGCTTGTGCGCGGCTGTGCACGGTTCGGCAGGGATCCGAGTTGGACTCTTTCCCTGCGGGCCAAACCGACCTTGTGCGGGCAAAACCGACCCGGAGGAGGCTTTTACTCCAAGTTTAGACCCCAAGGCTCAACATATAAATAGAGGGGCAGGGCTAGCACACGGGAGACATCAAGATTTCCCCAAGCCGTGTGCGGCAACCCTAACCCTCTAGTTCCTCCGTCATAATCTCCGTAGCGCTTGGCGAAGCCCTGCAGAGATTGTTCCTCACCACCATCACCACGCCGTCGTGCTGCTGGAACTCAACCACTACTTCATCATCGCTCGCTGGATCGAGGAGGTGAAGGCGTCATCAAGCCGTACGTGTGTTGAACGCGGAGGTGCCGTCCGTTCGGCGCTAGTTCGTGATCGGATCGAGGGACGACTTGCGATTTGGATCGCGGAGACGTTCGACTACATCAACCGCGTTTCTTAAACGCTTCCGCTTAGCGATCTACAAGGGTATGTAGATTCACTCTCCCTCTCGTAGATGCTCATCACCATGGATAGATCTTGTGTGTGCGTAGGAAAATTTTTGTTTCCCATGCAACGTTCCCCATCAGTGGCATCATGAGCCAGGTCTATGCGTAGATGAGATCTCGAGTAGAACACAAACGAGTTGTGGGCGTGGGTGTATACATATTGCTTGCCGTTACTAGTTGATATTTGATTCGGCGGTATTGTGAGATGAAGCGGCCCGGACCGACATTACGCGTACACTTAAGCGAGACAGGTTCCTTCAACTGACATGTAATTTTGTTGCATAAAGATGGCTAGCGGGTGTCTGTCTCTCTCACTTTAGTTGAATCGATTTCAATGAAGAGGGTTCTTTTAGAAGATCAAAAAGCAATCACTACACCACGTTGTGGTTTTGCGTAGGTAAGAACGGTTCTTGCAAACCCGTAGCAGCCACGTAAAATTTGCAACAACAATTAGAGGACGTCTAACTTGTTTTTGCAGGGTATGTTGTGATGTAATATGGCCAATTACATGATGAGATATATGTGATGTATGAGATGATCATGTGATGTATAGAATATCACGACTTGCATGTCGATGAGTATGGCAACTGGCAGGAGCCATAGAGTTGTCTTTAATTATTGTATGACCTGCGTGTCAATCATTAAGCGCTATGTAATGCTTTACTTTATCGCTAAACGTTAGCTATAGTCGTGGAAGCAACAGTCAGCGCGACAACCTTATGGCGACACGTTGATGGAGATCAAGATGATGGAGATCATGGTGTCATGCCGGTGACGATGGAGATCATGCCGGTGCTTTGGAGATGGAGATCAAAAGCACAAGTTCATGGCCATATCATGTCACTTATGATTTGCATGTGATGTTAATCCTTTTATGCATCTTATTTTGCTTAGGACGACGGTAGCATTATAAGGTGATCCCTCACTTAAATTTCAAGATAAATTGTGTTCTCCCCAAGTGTGCACCGTTGCGAAAGTTCGTCGTTTCGAGACACGCCGTGATGATCGGGTGTGATAGACTCTACGTTCGCATACAACGGGTGTAAGCCATGTTACACGTGCGGAACACTCGGGTTAAACTTGACGAGCCTAGCATGTACAGACATGGCCTCGGAACACAAGAGACCGAAAGGTCGAACATGAGTCATATAGTAGATATGATCAACATGAAGATGTTCACCATTGAAACCACCTCAACTCACGTGATGATCGGACTTGAGTTGGTGGATTTGGATCATGTTACACTCGAATGATCGGAGGGATGTCAATTTGAGTGGGAGTTTTTTAAATATGATTAACTAAACTCATTATCTAAGAACAATAGTCTAAGTTGTCTTTGCTATATTTATGTTGTAGATCATGGCTCGCGCAGTAGCACCCCTGAATTTTAATGCGTTCCTAGAGAAAGCTAAGTTGAAAGATGATGGAAGTAACTTTGTGGACTGGGCCCGTAATCTAAGGATTATCCTTACGGCTTCCCAGAAGGCTTATGTCCTTGATGCACCGCTTGGTGATCCACCCGCTCCAGTTGAGTCTCTAGACGTTGTGAACGCCTGGCAGGCTCGTTCTGATGATTACTCAATAGTTCAATGTGCAATGTTGTATGGCTTAGAACCGGGACTTCAAAGACGTTTTGAACGTCATGGAGCATATGAGATGTTCCAGGAGTTGAAGTTTATCTTTCAGAAGAATGCCCGGATCGAGAGATATGAGATCTCCGATAAGTTCTATGCTTGCAAGATGGAGGAGAACGGGTCTATCAGTGATCACGTGCTCAGAATGTCTGGGTACTCCACCCGTCTGGCTGAGTTAGGGATGCCCCTTCCGCCAGAGGCTATCACTGACAGAGTTCTTCAATCATTGCCACCTAGCTACAAGAGCTTCGTGTTGAACTATAACATGCACGGGATGAACAAGTCAGTCGCCGAGCTGTTTGCGATGCTGAAAGCCGCTGAGTCTGAAATTCAGAAGGAGCATCAAGTGTTGATGGTCAATAAAACCACTAGTTTCAAGAAAAATGGCAAGGGTAAGAAGGGTAACTCCAAGAAGAGTGGCAAAGCAGTTGCTCCTCTCGTGAAGAAACCCAAGGCTGGACCCAAACCAGAAACTGTGTGTTTTCATTGCAAGGGAACTGGACACTGGAAGCGGAATTGCCCCAAGTATTTGGCTGACAAGAAGGCGGCCAACAACAAACAAGGTATATATGATATACATGTTATTGATGTGTACCTTACCAACTCTCGTTGTAGTGCCTGGGTATTTGATACCGGTGCGGTTGCTCATATTTGCAACTCAAAACAGGAACTGCGGAATAGACGGAGGCTGGCAAAGGACGAAGTGACGATGCGCGTGGGAAATGGTTCCAAGGTTGATGTGATCGCCGTCGGCACGCTCGCTCTTCGATTACCGTCGGGATTAGTGATGAACCTAAATAAGTGTTATTTGGTGCCTGCGTTAAGCATGAACATTATATCTGGATCTTGTTTATTGCGAGACGGTTACTCATTTAAATCAGAGAATAATGGTTGTTCTATTTATATGAGTAATATCTTTTATGGTCATGCACCCGATGTGAGGGGTTTATTCTTATTGAATCTCGATAGTAATGATACACATGTTCATAACATTGATGCCAAAAGATGTGGAATTGATAATGATAATACCACTTTCTTGTGGCACTGCCGTTTAGGTCATATTGGCGTAAAACGCATGAAGAAGCTCCATGCTGATGGACTTTTGGAGTCACTTGATTTTGAATCACTTGACACATGTGAGCCATGCCTCATGGGCAAGATGACTAAAACGCCGTTCTCTGGAACAATGGAACGGGCAAGTGACTTGTTGGAAATCATACATACTGATGTGTGCGGTCCGATGAGTATTGAGGCGCGCGGTGGTTATCGTTACTTTCTTACCTTCACTGATGACTTAAGTAGATATGGGTATATTTACTTAATGAAACACAAGTCTGAAACATTTGAAAAGTTCAAACAATTTCAGAGTGAAGTTGAGAATCATCGTAACAAGAAGATTAAATTCCTACGATCTGATCGAGGAGGAGAATATCTGAGTTATGAGTTTGGCAGTCACTTAAGACAGTGTGGAATTGTTTCACAATTGACACCGCCTGGAACACCACAGCGTAATGGTGTGTCCGAACGTCGTAATCGAACCTTATTGGATATGGTGCGATCTATGATGTCTCTTGCCGATTTGCCACTATCGTTTTGGGGTTATGCATTAGAGACAGCTGCATTCACTTTAAATAGGGCACCATCGAAATCCGTTGAGACGACGCCATATGAACTTTGGTTTGGCAAGAAGCCAAAACTGTCGTTTCTTAAAGTTTGGGGATGTGATGCTTATGTCAAAAAGCTTCAGCCTGAAAAGCTGGAACCCAAAGCGGAGAAATGCGTCTTCATAGGATACCCAAAAGAGACAGTTGGGTATACCTTCTACCTCGGATCCGAAGGCAAAGTGTTTGTCGCTAAAAACGGAACATTTCTTGAGAAAGAGTTTCTCTCGAAAGAATTGAGTGGGAGGAAGATAGAACTTGATGAGGTTGTTGAACCTTTACTTCAACCTGAGAGTAGCGCAGCGCAGAAAGTTGTTTCTGTGGAGCCTACATTAGCTGAAGAGGAAGTTAATGATGATGATCATGAAGCTTTGGATCAAGTTGCTATCGAACCTCGTAGGTCGACAAGGACGCGTACTGCTCCTGAGTGGTACGGCAACCCTGTCTTAGAAGTCATGTTGTTAGACAACGATGAACCTACGAGCTATGGAGAAGCGATGATGAGCCCGGATTCCGAGAAGTGGTTAGAGGCCATGAAATCCGAGATGGGATCCATGTATGAAAACAAAGTATGGACTTTGGAAGTATTACCTGAAGGGCGTAAGGCCATTCAGAACAAATGGATCTTTAAGAGGAAGACGGACGCGGACGGTAATGTCACCGTCTATAAAGCTCGACTTGTGGCAAAGGGTTTTTCACAAGTTCAAGGAGTTGACTACGATGAGACCTTCTCACCCGTAGCGATGCTTAAGTCCGTCAGAATCATGTTAGCAATAGCTGCCTTTTCGATTATGAAATTTGGCAGATGGATGTCAAAACAGCGTTCCTTAACGGTTACCTTAAGGAAGAGTTGTATATGATGCAACCAGAAGGTTTTGTCGATCCAGAGAATGCTGACAAAGTTTGCAAACTCCAGCGATCCATTTATGGACTGGTGCAAGCATCTCGGAGTTGGAATCTTCGTTTTGATGAGGTGATCAAAGCGTTCGAGTTTATACAAGTTTACGGAGAAGCTTGTATTTACAAGAAAGTGAGTGGGAGCTCTATAGCGTTTCTAATATTATATGTGGATGACATATTGCTGATTGGAAACAATATAGAAATGCTGGAAAGCGTAAAGGAATATTTGAACAAGAGTTTTTCAATGAAGGACCTAGGAGAAGCTGCTTTCATATTAGGCATCAAGATCTATAGAGATAGATCAAGACGCTTAATAGGACTTTCACAAAGCACATACCTTGATAAGATTTTGAAGAAGTTCAAAATGGATCAGTCCAAGAAGGGGTTCTTGCCTGTTTTGCAATGTGTGAAGTTGAGTAAGACTCAATGCCCAGTGACTGCAGAAGATAGAGAAAAGATGAGTGTCATCCCCTATGCTTCGGCCATAGGCTCTATCATGTATGCAATGCTGTGCACAAGACCCGATGTCAGCCTTGCCATAAGTATGGTCGGAAGGTTTCAAAGTGATCCAGGAATGGAACACTGGACGGCGGTCAAGAATATCCTGAAGTACCTGAAAAGGACTAAGGACATGTTTCTCGTTTATGGAGGTGATCAAGAGCTCGTCGTAAAGGGTTACGTCGATGCAAGCTTTGACACTGATCCGGATGACTCTAAGTCGCAAACCGGATACGTATTTATTCTTAATGGGGGTGCGGTTAGCTGGTGCAGTTCCAAGCAAAGCGTGGTAGCAGATTCTACATGCGAAGCGGAGTACATCGCTGCCTCGGAGGCGGCGAAGGAAGGTGTCTGGATGAAGGAGTTCATGACAGATCTTGGAGTAGTGCCTAGTGCACTTAACCCAATGACTCTGTTTTGTGATAATACTGGTGCCATTGCTCTAGCCAAGGAACCAAGATTTCACAAGAGGACCAGACACATAAAGCGACGTTTCAATTCCATCCGCGATTACATCAAGGAGGACGACATAAATATTTGCAAAGTACACACGGATCTAAATGTTGCAGATCCGATGACTAAACCTCTTCCAAGGGCTAAACATGAACAACACCAGAACTGCATGGGTGTTCGATTCATTACAATGTAAATCACATAGTGATGTGAACTAGATTATTGACTCTAGTGCAAGTGGGAGACTGTTGGAAATATGCCCTAGAGGCAATAATAAATTGGTTATTATTATATTTCCTTGTTAATGATAATCGTTTATTATCCATGCTATAATTGTATTGATTGGAAACTCAAATACATGTGTGGGTACATAGACAACACTGTGTCCCTAGTAAGCCTCTAGTTGACTAGCTCGTTGATCAAAGATGGTTAAGGTTTCCTAGCCATTGACATGAGATGTCATTTGATAACGGGATCACATCATTAGGAGAATGATGTGATGGACAAGACCCAAACTGTAAACGTAGCATTTGATCGTGTCAGTTTATTGCTATTGTTTTCTGCATGTCAAGTATCTGTTCCTTTGACCATGAGATCATGCAACTCACTAACACCGGAGGAATACCTTGTGTGTATCAAACGTCGCAACGTAACTGGGTGACTATAAAGGTGCTCTACAGGTATCTCCGAGGGTGTCTGTTGGGTTGGCATGGATCAAGACTGGGATTTGTTACTCCGTATGACGGAGAGGTATCTCAGGGCCCACTCGGTAATACAACATCACAATGAGCCTTGCAAGCAATGTGACTAAAGTGTTAGCCACGAGATCTTGTATTACGGAACGAGTAAAGAGACTTGCCGGTAACGAGATTGAACTAGGTATAGTGATACCGACGATCGAATCTCGGGCAAGTAACATACCGAAGAACAAAGGGAACAGCATACGGGATTAACTGAATCCTTGACATAGAGGTTCGACCGATAAAGATCTTCGTAGAATATGTAGGAGCCAATATGGGCATCCAGGTCCCGCTATTGGTTATTGGCCGTAGAGGTGTCTCGGTCATGTCTACATAGTTCTCGAACCCGCAGGGTCTACACACTTAACGTTTGGTGACGATTAGTATAATTGAGTTATTATGTTGGTGACCGAAAGTTGTTCGGAGTCCCGGATAAGATCCCGGACATGACGAGGATCTCCGGAATAGTCCGGAGGTAAAAATTGATATATGTGATAATAGTGTTTTGATCTCTGGAAGGGTTCCGGAATTCACCGGAAGGGGTTCCGGATGTTTACCGAAGTGTTCGGGTGCAGCAACACTTTATATGAGCCAAAGGGATAAAGCCCACAAGGTATTGGAAAGTGCAAAAGTAGTTTTGCTGCCGCGTAAGCGGTACTACCGCTTGGTGAAGCGGTACTACCGCCGGAGCGGTACTACCGCTTGTGTGAAGCGGTACTACCGCCCGAGCGGTACTACCGCTTGTGTGAAGCGGTACTACCGCTTGTGCGCGGCTGTGCACTGTTCGGCAGGGATCCGAGTTGGACTCTTTCCCTGCGGGCCAAACCGACCTTGTGCGGGCAAAACCGACCCGGAGGAGGCTTTTACTCCAAGTTTAGACCCCAAGGCTCAACATATAAATAGAGGGGCAGGGCTAGCACACGGGAGACATCAAGATTTCCCCAAGCCGTGTGCGGCAACCCTAACCCTCTAGTTCCTCCGTCATAATCTCCGTAGCGCTTGGCGAAGCCCTGCAGAGATTGTTCCTCACCACCATCACCACGCCGTCGTGCTGCTGGAACTCAACCACTACTTCATCATCGCTCGCTGGATCGAGGAGGTGAAGGCGTCATCAAGCCGTACGTGTGTTGAACGCGGAGGTGCCGTCCGTTCGGCGCTAGTTCGTGATCGGATCGAGGGACGACTTGCGATTTGGATCGCGGAGACGTTCGACTACATCAACCGCGTTTCTTAAACGCTTCCGCTTAGCGATCTACAAGGGTATGTAGATTCACTCTCCCTCTCGTAGATGCTCATCACCATGGATAGATCTTGTGTGTGCGTAGGAAAATTTTTGTTTCCCATGCAACGTTCCCCATCACATACTAGGGACACAGTGTTGTCTATGTACCCACACATGTATTTGAGTTTCCAATCAATACAATTATAGCATGGATAATAAACGATTATCATGAACAAGGAAATATGATAATAACTAAATTATTATTGCCTCTAGGGCATATTTCCAACAGTCTCCCACTTGCACTAGAGTCAATAATCTAGTTCACATCACCATGTGATTTACATTGTTATGAATCTAACACCCAATGAGTTCTGGGGTTCGATCATGCTTTGCATGTGAGAGAGGTCTTTAGTCAACGGTCTGCAACATTCAGATCTGTGTGTTCTTTGCAAATCTATATGTCATACTGCAGATTCTACCATGCTCCACTTGGAGCTACTCCAAATGGTTGCTCCACTATACGTATCCTGACTGCTACTCAGAGTCGTCCGGATAGGTGTCAAAGCTTGCATTGACGTAACCCTTTACGACGAACTCTTTATCGCCTCCATAATCGAGAAATATTTCCTTAGTCCTCTAGTTACTAAGGATAATCTTGACCGCTGTCCAGTGATCCACTCCTGGACCACTCTTGTACCCCTTGACAGACTCATGGCAAGGCACACACTAGGTGCGGTACACAGCATGGCATACTATACAGAGCCTATGGATAAGGCATAGGGGACGACCTTCGTCCTTTCTCTTTCTTCTTCCGTGGTCGAGCTTTGAGTCTCACTCAACTCCACACCTTACAAATCAGGCAAGAACTCTTTCTTTGACTGATCCATTTTGACCTCTTTCAAAATCTTGTCAAGGTATGTACTCATTGAAAGTCTTATCAGACGTCTTGATCTATCTCTATAGATCCTGATGCCCAATATTTAAGTAGCTTCATTCTAGGTTTTTCTTTGAAAAACTCCGTTCAAACAACCCTTTATGCTTTCCAGAAATTCTACATCATTTCCGATCAACAATATGTCATCCACATATACTTATCAGAAATTATATAGTGCTCCCACTCACTTTATTGTAAATACAAGTTTCTCATAAACTTTGTATAGACTCAAAAACTTTGATCACCTCATCAAAGCGTATATTCCAACTCCGAGATGCTTGCTCCAGTCCATAGAAGGATCGCTGGAGTTTGCATACATTTTAGCATCCTTAGGACTGACAAAACCTTCCGGTTGTATCACATACAACCTTTCCTCGTGGATACCATTAAGGAAACGATGTTTTGACATCCATCTGCCAGATTTCATAATCGAAAAATGCAGCAACTGCTAACATAATTCCAACAGACTTTAGCATCGCTACGGGTGAGAAAGTCTCATCGTAGTCAACTCCTTGAACTTGTGAAAAACCCTTTGCCAAAAGTCGAGCTTTATAGACGGTGACATTACCGTCCGCGTCCGTCTTCCTTTTAAAGATCCATTTGTTCTGAATGGCCTTTCGCCCTTCAGGTAATACTTCAAAAGCCCATACTTTGTTTTCATACATGGATCCCATCTCGGATTTCATGGCCTCTAACCATTTCTCGGAATCCGGGCCCATCATCGCTTCTCCATAGCTCGTAGGTTCATCGTTGTCCAACAACATGACCTCTAAGACAGGGTTGTCGTACCACTCAGGAGCGGTACGTGTCCTTTTCGACCTACGAGGTTCGATAGTAACTTGATCCGAAGCTTCATGATCATCATCATTAACTTCCTCTTCAACTAACGTAGGCTCCACAGGAACAACTTTCTGCGCTGCGCTACTCTCTGGTTGAAACAAAGGTTCAACAACCTCATCAAGTTCTATCTTCCTCCCACTCAATTCTTTCGAAAGAAACTCTTTCTCGAGAAAGGACCCGTTTTAGCAACAAACACTTTGTGCTTGGATCTAAGATAGAAGGTTTACCCAACTGTTACGTTAGCGTATTCTATGAAGATGCATTTGTCCGCTTTGGGTTCGAGCTCATTAGGTGAAAACCCTTTTTCACATAAGCGTCGCAGCCCCAAACATTAAGAAATGATAGCTTAGGTTTCCACCAAACCAAAATTCATATGGTGTCATCTCAACGGACTTAGATGGTGCCCCTTTTAAAGTGAATGTGGTTGTCTCTAATGCATAACCCTAAAACGATAGTGGTAAATCAATAAGAGACATCATAGTTCGCACTATATCCAATAGAGCACGACTACGACGTTCGGACACACCATCACACTATGGTGTTCCAGGTGGCTTCAGTTGTGAAACAACTTCCACATTGTCTTAAGTTGTATACCAAACTCGTAACTCAGATATTCACCTCCACGATCATATCGTAGACATTTTATCTTCTTGTCACGATGATCTCAAACTTCACTCTGATTTTGTTTGAACTTTTCAAACGTTACAGACTTGTGTTTCATTAAGTAAATATCCCTATATCTACTTAAATCATCAGTGAAGGTAGGAAAATAATGATATCCACCGCACGCTACAACACTCATTGGACCGAATACATCAACATGTATTATTTCCAATAAGTTACTTGCCCGCTCCATCATACTGGAAAACGGGGTCTTAGTCATCTTGCCCATGAGGCATGGTCCGCCTGTCTCAACCGATTCGAAATCGAATGAGTCCAAAGATCCATCAGCATGGAGTTTCTTCATGCGTTTTACACCAATATGACATTTAGCGGCAGTGCCACAAGTATGTGGTACTATCATTATTAACTTTGTATCTTTTGGCATCAATATTATGATCATGTGTATCACTACGATCAAGATTCAATAAACCATTCTCATTGGGTGCATGACCATTGAAGGTTTTATTCATGTAAACAGAATAACCATTATTCTCTAACTTAAATGAATAACCGTATTGCAATAAACATGATCTAATCACGTTTATGCTCAACGCAAACACCAAATAACATTTATTTAGGTTCATCACTAATTCCGAAGGTAGAGAGAGCGTGCGATGGTGATCACATCAACCTTGGAAACACTTCCAACACTCATCGTCACCTCACCCTTAGCTAGCCTCCGTTTATGCTGTAGCTTTTATTTCGAGTTACTAACATTTAGCAACCGAACCGGTATCTAATACCCAGGTGCTACTAGGAGTACTAGTACGGTACACATCAATAACACGTATATCAAATATACTTCTGTAGACATTGCCAGCCTTCTTATCTACCAAGTATCTAGGGCAGTTCCGCTTCAGCAACCGTTCTCCTCATAATAGAAGCACTCAGTCTCGGGTTTGGGTTCAACCTTGGGTTTCTTTTCTGGAGCAGCAACTGGCTTGCCATCCATGAAGTATCCCTCCTTGCCCTTGCCCTTCTCGAAACTAGTGGTTTTACTAACCATCAACACTTGATGCTCCTTCTTGATTTCTACCTTCGCGGTGTCAAACATCACGAATAGCTCAGGGATCATTATTTCCATCCCTGGCATTTTATAGTTCACCACGAAGCTCTAGTAGCTTAGTGACAGTGACTTGGAGAAATATATCAATCACTATCTTATCTGGAAGATCAACTCCCACTCGATTCAAGCGATTGTAGCACCCAGACAATCTGAGCACATGCTCACCGATTGAGCTATTCTCCTTCATCTTGCAGGCAAAGAATCTTGTTGGAGGTCTCATACCTCTCAACACGGGCACGAGCCTGAGATCCCAAGAACATCTCATATGTTCCGTGACCTTCAAAATGTTTTGGAGCCTCAATTCTAAGCCGTAATGCATGACGCACTGAACTATTAAGAAGTCATCGGAACGTGCCTATCAGATGTTCACAACATCTACAGACGACGCTAGAGGGGGTGGCGCACCGAGCGGTGCTTTAAGGACATAAGCCTTCTATGCAGCAATGAGGACAATCGTCAGATCACGGACCCAGTCCACATTATTGCTACCATCATCTTTCAACTCTATTTCTCTAGGAACATATAAAAATTCAAGGGAGCTACAGCGCGAGCTAGTAATCTACAACATAATTTGCAAAGACATTTTGACTATGTTCATGATAATGAGTTTAGTTAATCATATTACTTAAAAACTCCCACTCAAATTGACATCCCTCCGGTCATTTGAGTGTCACATGATCCAAATCCACCAACTCAAGTCCGATCATCACGTGAGTTGAGGTGGTTTCAATGGTGAACATCTTCATGTTGATCATATCTACTATATGACTCATGTTCGACCTTTCGGTCTCTTGTGTTCCGAGGCCATGTCTGTACATGCTAGGCTCGTCAAGTTTAACCCGAGTGTTCCGCACGTGCAACACTGGCTTGCACCCGTTGTATGCGAACGTAGAGTCTATCACACCCGATCATCACGTGGTGTCTCGAAACGACGAACTTTCACAACGGTGCACACTCGGGGAGAACACAATTTATCTTGAAATTTAAGTGAGGGATCACCTTATAATGCTACCGTCGTCCTAAGCAAAATAAGATGCATAAAAGGATTAACATCACATGCAAATCATAAGTGACATGATATGGCCATGAACTTGTGATTTTGATCTCCATCTTCAAAGCACCGGCATGATCTCCATCGTCACCGGCATAACACCATGATCTCCATCATCTTGATCTCCATCAATGTGTCGCCATGAGGTTGTCGCGCCGACTGTTGCTTCCACGACTATTGCTAACTCATAGCGATAAAGTAAAGCAAAAAACGACGAAAATAATTAAAGACAACCCTATGGCTCCTGCCGGTTGCCGTACTCATCGACATGCAAGTCGTGATATTCTATACAATACATGATCATCTCATACATCACATATATCTCATCATGTAATTGGCCATATCACATCAGAACATACCCTGCAAAAACAAGTTAGACATCCTCTAATTGTTGTGGCAAGTTTTACGTGGCTGCTACGGGTATCTAGCAAGAACAATTCTTACCTACACAAAAACCACAACGGTGATACAAAAAATTGCTATTCAACCTTCTCAAGGACTGCCTTTGTCAAATCCGATCCGACTAAAGTGGGAGAAACAGACACCTGCCAGCCATCTTTATGCAACGAAGTTACATGTCAGTTGATGGAATCGGTCTCTCGTATGCGTACGAGTAATGTTGGTCCGGGCCGCTTCATCCCAAAATACCGCCAAATCAAGAAAAGACCAAGGGAGGAAGCAATCTGAATATCAACGCCCACAAACTCCTTTGTGTTCTACTCGAGATATCATCTACACATAGACCTAGCTCATGATGCCACTGTTGGGGAACGTTGCATGGTAAACTAAAAATTTCCTATGCACATGCAAGATCTTTCCATGGTGATGAGCATCTATGAGAGGGAGAGTGGATCTACATACCCTTGTAGATCGCTAAGCGGAAGCGTTAAGAAACGGGGTTGATGTAGTCGAACGTCTTCGCGATCCAAATCGCCGAGCGTCCCGCGATCCCATCACGATCTGTCTCGTGATCCAATCACGATCCGTCCCGCGATCCCATCATGATCCGTCCCGCGATCAAATCACGAACCGTCTCACGATCCTGATCACGGTCCTTCCGATCTAGTGCCGAACGGACGGCACCTCCGCGTTCAGAACACGTACAGCTCGATGACGATCTCCGCCTTCTTGATCCAGCAAGAGGGAGCGGAGAGGTAGATGAGTTCTCCAGCAGCGCGACGGCGCGGCGGCGGTGGAACTATTCCGGCAGGGCTTCGCCTAAACACTGCCGAAACTAGACTAGAGGAGAAAATGATCTAGAGGAAGTAGAGGGAGCACGTGGCAATTAGGGTTAGCTCTCCCCTCTAAATCCTCTAGTATATATAGGAGGGAGGGAGGGGAGGAGGCAGCCTCAAACCCTCAAGGGCTGGCCGAAATTGGAGGTGGAGGAGTCCTACTCCAATCCTATTAGGAGTAGGATTCCTCCTTTCCACTTGGAAACCCTTTCCACCTTTCCCCCTTTGGGTTTTTCCCACCCCTAGCCGCATGGACCTTAGTGGGGGGCTCGGCCAGCCCACTAAGGGCTGGCTTGACTCCTCCCACAGCCCATGAGGCCCTTTGGGTCGAGACACCCCTCCCGATGGTCCCTGGTACCCCTCCCGGCACTCCCGGTACACTACCGAAATACCCAAAACTTTTCCGGTGACCAAAACGGGACTTCCTATATATCAATCTTTACCTCCGGACCATTCCGGAGCTCCTCGTGACATCCAGGATCTCATCCGGGACTCCGAACAACCTTCGGTCACCACCATACATAACTCTACTATACCGAAACGTCACCGAACCTTAAGTGTGCAGACCCTGCTGGTTCGAGAACTATGTAGACATGACCGAGACACCTCTACGGTCAATAACCAATAGCGGGACCTAGATGCCCATATTGGTTCCTACATATTATACGAAGATCTTTATCGGTTGAACCTCTATGTCAAGGATTCAGTTAATCCCGTATGCTGTTCCCTTTGTTCTTCGGTATGTTACTTGCCCGAGATTCGATCGTCGGTATCTCTATACCTAGTTCAATCTCGTTACTGGCAAGTCTCTTTACTCGTTCCGTAATACAAGATCCTGTGGCTAACACTTTAGTCACATTGCTTGCATGGCTTGTTGTGATGTTGTATTACTGAGTGGGCCCTGAGATACCTCTCCGTCACACGGAATAACAAATCCCAGTCTTGATCCATGCCAGTTCAACAGACACCCTCGGAGATACCTGTAGAGAATCTTTATAGTCACCCAGTTACGTTGCGACGTTTGATACACACAAGGTATTCCTCCGGTGTCAGTGAGTTGCATGATCTCATGGTCATAGGAACAGATACTTGACATGCAGAAAACAATAGCAATAAACTGACACGATCATATGCTATGTTCATAGTTTGGGTCTTGTCCATCACATCATTCTCCTAATGATGTGATCCCGTTATCAAATGACATCTCATGTCTATGGCTAGGAAACCTTGACCATCTTTGATCAACGAGCTAGTCTATTAGAGGCATGCTAGGGACACAGTGTTGTCTATGTACCCACACATGTATTTGAGTTTCCAATCAATACAATTATAGCATGGATAATAAACGATTATCATGAACAAGGAAATATGATAATAACTAAATTATTATTGCCTCTAGGGCACATTTCCAACAATAACCCGCAATCAAGATTTGCACAAATTTAAAATGAATAGGTTGAACCATCAGAAACATAAATGAGACATTGCTAAATTTGTTTAGAAAAGGTTCATGAATTTTAAAAACAAAAATGGAATATAAAAAAAGGAAATGGAAAAGGAGAAAATGTAAATAAAAAATAGAAAACATATATTTAAAAAATATCATGACTACAAAAAATGTAAAAAAAAACAAAAAAGGAAATGAAAACGAAGAAAAACCAAAAGGAAAGTCGCAGAAAAAGACATGCAACCATTCAACAGATTTTTCTTTATAAAAGTACGCACAAACCTAGTGTTGCACACACAAGTGACTTGCATCTTGCCATTTTCGTGCATTGCTTTGAAAAAAAAACAACTAAAAAAACAATGCAGCTCGCAGCGTGCAGACATGACCGTTGGGCCTGGCCTAGGCAATACTAGGTAACACAGACAATCAGGGGACAAACGCATCTGCGCGGGACGTATGTGTACGAGCTACAGTTGCACCAATCTCATAACAAGTTTAATCCTGTGGTGGTGAAGTTAGATGTGACATAGTTAAATTTCATCTAGATGTGATTTAGCAATTCCGTTTTGATAAAGCTAGGCCCTCAAAATCGTGTCACTATTTGAAGGTTTTTTTTAAGGAGGATGTACCCCCGGCCTCTGCATCTGGGCGATGCATGTAGGCATTTTATTAATTATTCACAAAGCCCTTACAAGGTAATACTACATTAGTAAGCCTGAAGCCACCATCTTAGCAACACCGGTCGCTACTCCTATCCCCATGATGAGTAGGTGCCGAATGTCCGAGCCTAATACCAAACAGACATCACATCAACACCTAACATCTAATGCCGAATGCCTCATCCAAGCCACAATACCTAGACTGGGTTACACACCGGTCTGGCGCGCTTTCAGTGGGCACCACATGCGCACGCTGCAAGGGCCGTTACCTCATTCATCCATCGATCCATCTTCAGATCAGATACTGACGCATCGAACTTGCCAGGCCTCTCAACCATCGAGGCCACCACGACGCCAGACAGCGTCCTCCTCCTGCACGAGTCCATCGCCACCCATCGGACGCTGAATCTCCACTGCGCCACGCCGCCGAGATCCATCGCCATCGATGTGTAGGATGAAGCACCGCTCCACCACGTACCGACGCCCAACCACCAAGCCGTCCACATGTTCGTCCAGCGATGAATGTCTCCAAAGATGATGCCCTCATGGGGGTGACGACAAAGACGTTGCCATCATCCGATCCAGGAGGCCCCTCAATGCTTCCAACGAGGGCTACGACGCCCACGGGCGCCGCCGTCAATGGTAACCTCCTCCAGATCTAAGGTTTTCCCCGGAAACAATGGAGCGAGGGACGCCCCACCATCGCCTCCAACGAGGAAAATGACACCCACAGGCACCGCCGACGATGGTGGCATCCTTACCCACTTCAGCTGCTAGGCCACCATCTCCTCCTCCACTTGATTCGCTGCCGGGAAGCCACCGCGAACCGACTAGATCCCTTTGGAACGACGATGAAGACAACCAAAGGTAGAGGAGGTCACATCGCTCCGTGACCGGCGTCATGGCCACACACACATCGTCCCGAGGCGCCCGCTCAAGATTTGATGAGGACATCAATACCATTGTTACACCCACAGCCCCTGCTGATATACATATTGGACCAGTTACCAGAGCTCGCGCAGGCCAATTGAATTACCAGGTACTTTCGTTTCTTGGAAATCCTTCTAATGTTCATGAACATATGATGCTGTCCAAATTAGATACTTTTGTTTTACTTATGAATGAAGGGCCTAGCATGGACAAGAAGGATGGCCATTGGAGCGGGAACAAGCATGGAGAAGAAGGCGTGCGCGCAGGAAAGAACAATGGAGCTTTCAGTGGTGATTTTCGCACTTTGAAGCCACCATAAGGAGAGCATGAAGGCTTGGACGAAATATTCAAGACACCACTTTATAAATTTCGTCCATAGGCTATTGAAAGGTGCTGCGCCACCTTATTTTTGGGCCAATCCCATGTAATTTCGAAATACCTTATCATAGGCTGTTTTTAGAGTCCGTATGTGTGGGGAAACTGAGTTACGGTTGGTTTCGGGCCCCTCCTCCAAGGGGCCACGAAATTCCCCTCTATTCCCCCATATATACAGCCCTTAGGGCGCTGCTTAAACTTGAGTTTTGTTTAGATTACAAGTTCGCCATAGCTGCAACTTCGCGTCCTTCGTTTGTGTTCCACGACCAGACCAAGACGTCACAGAACCCCACTTTCATCAATAAAGCTTTCCTCTTATATTCGCAATATCCAGATTGCAGTTTCAGCTTCTTGCTTGTTCTTCGTTTGCGTGCATCAAATAGACCCGCGTGGTCAATAACCTCTCGGAGTTGGTTTAGCGATTGCTAAGGCGCGACGTCTTCGCACGTTCGTAGTTGGATCGTCAAAGTCTACTCCACCGAAAACGATAGCCACCATCTAATCAAAAGACAGGGACAACTTCGCCTTTATCAAGTGGTATCAGATTTCTAGGTTGCTCGGTGAGATTTTACCAGTTTTTCATAGTAAGATCGCATCTGTTCTTCATACCTATAGTCCACGAAAAAGCCACAAAAAATAGGGTTAGTTCATCATATTCGAACCAATCTGAGCCTTTGCATAATCTTTTGAGTGTTTTTGCTTTGTTGAATTTGTGGTTGCATCGTTGGGTAGAGTTGCTGGCCTTAGGATCTAGTCCTTTAGAGTTTCGAGTTCTGTTCACAAGTTGTCACGCCGCCACCGCACCATCTTCACCGCCGCCATATACCATCACCCACCATCGTTGTCATCCTTGCCATATATCACCACCCACTATCACCATCCATCTGTGTCCATATATACCACCACAAATCCGCCACCAATCCAAGTCCATCACATATTAGGTTTGAAAAAAAAAGAGTCTGGAGACCCCCGGGCAGTTTTTAGGCCAAAATTTTGGCGGGTGAAAATAGTTTTTCCCTATCATATTTTTAGGCTTTCCAGAGCATTTTGAGACACTCGCCATCATAGTGATTTTTTGTCGCAATCTTTGGTCGTCGCAGCCCCGAATCACTCCCGAAAAAAAAATTGTTAATTTTTTTGTGCCTATCCTGTTTATACGTCTTGGGAAGAGTTTTGAGACACTCGACATTACAGTGATTTTCTAAAAAAAGAGCGCAAAAAAAACAGGTGCCAAAAAAATTAGAGTGTGATCTTCCCTTGATCACGTGTAGCATCATGCTTTTGTTGGTGTTCTAGGTTCGCGTCTCTAGTACGGTTTAGCCTAGGACCAGCACAGTACCGTCGTTGAGCGTTTACTCAACTTTTCATCTCTGAATTGATTATTGCTGGCCTCTTTTGCTACCATATTATAAGCCATCCCAGCTCCACATACATCTACGTCGTGTGTTTGGCACCACCTGGCAATCGCTCCATCCTTTGAGAGTTTTGACTACAACGGTTGTCGATCACCACCTGCTGCTGGGTAAGAACTGGTAAGAATTTGAGATTTGCTTGACGGATTTGTGACACACCACCCACCACCACCACTTCCTAGTAGTTTGTAGGTTCATATTCTTGTGTGTTCCTATTGCCGCTAACCATGACAGGATCACAAGCCGACGAGATCAACTCAGACGACATGACGAACAAGGGGCTCCACGATAAATTTCAGCAAATGATGGGTGAACAGGTGACCGATTTGGTGACGAGCCTTGGAGAGGCTATGGAGAAGCTAGATGGTTTGGAGAAGACGGTCAACGCCAAGCTTGATGCTAAATTCAATGAGGTGCTTGCATGTCTACCTCCACCAGATGTACCTGTCGTACCTCGGCAACAACAACACCAACAATGCCCAAATTTCGCGGGACGATCGTGCGGTGTGCCTATCGACCAAGGCCACAATTCTGGTGCCATTGCTACTGCTGCAGCTTCGGTGGCTGCTGTAGCTACTGCTACTGTCGTTGAGCAGAACGAGGATTATGATAAGGATTATGATGGTGATTATGATGATGAGGGAGAGGTTGCTCCAAATCAGCCCCAGGGGCAACCGCCACCACACGCACCATGTCGTCCACATGGTTACAATCGCAACGGTAAGGCTCCACCACCCCTTCAGGTACGGGATCATGACTATCTCCCTAAACTTAAATTGAATATTCCGACCTTTGAGGGTAGACATGTTCCTGATATATATCTTACTTTGGAATTAGAAACAGAACAACATTTTACATGCTTACAATTTCCTAAGGATAGACGTGTTGCTACTGCTGTTTGTGCATTCACTAGTTTTGCTTGTGTTTGGTGGTCTGAACATTGTAGAATTCATCATGATAATATCCCTACTACTTGGGCTGCTTTGAAAACTGTTGGGGAACATTGCATGGGAAACAATTTTTTTCCTACGAACACCCAAGATCTATCTATGGAGATCAACAGCTACGAGAGGGAGAGTGGATCTACATACCCTTGTAGATCGCTAAACGGGAAGCGTTAAGTAACGCGGTTGATGTAGTCGAATGTCTTCGCGGTCCAATCACGATCCGTCCCGCGATCCAATTATGATCTAGCGCCGAACAGACGGCACCTCCACGTTCAGCACACGTACAGCTCGATGACGTCTCCGCCTCCTTGATCCAGCAAGTGAGGGCGGAGAGATAGATAGGTTCTCCGGCAGCACGACGACGTGGCGGCGATGGTGGTGGATCTGTCCTGGCAGGACTTCGCCAAGCGCTACCGCGACAAACTAGAGGAGAAACCGATCTAGAGGGAGAGGGAGGGCTGCGCCGTGGCTTGTGTGTTGTCTGACCTCCCTCCCCTCACATATATATAGGGGCAAGGGGGAGGGCGGACGCCCTAGGGTTCCACTAGGGTTGGGCGCGGCGGCCTGGGGGGCTGCCTTCGCCCCCAAGGCAGGGGGCGGCGGACAGCCCTTGCCCATTGGCCGCATGGGCCTTGGGAGGCGGGTAGCCCATCCCACCAGGGGCTGGTGCACCTCCCTCTCAGCCCCATGGGGCCCTCCGGGGCAGGTGGCCCTCCCCGGTCGACCCTCGAAACCCTTTCTGGCACTCCCGATGAAATCCGGTAAACTCCGAAACTATTCCGGTGCCCAAATATCAACTTCATATATATATGAATCTTTACCTCCGGACTATTCTGGAACTCCTCGTGACGTCCGGGGTCTCATCCGGGACTCCAAAAAACTTTCGGTAACCAACATATATAACTCAACAATACCAAATCATCACCGAACGTTAAGTGTGCAGACCCTGCGGGTTCGAGAACCATGCAAACATGACCGAGACACCTCTATGGTCAATAACCAATAGCTGGACCTGGATGCCCATATTGGTTCCTACATATTCTATGAAGATCTTTATCGGTCGAACCACGATGTCAAGGATTCAATCAATCCCGTATCCAGTTCCCTTTGTCCATCGGTATGTTACTTGCCGGAGATTCGATCCTCGGTATCTCCATACCTGGTTCAATATCGTTACCGGCAAGTCTCTTTACTCGTTCAGTAATACAAGATCCCGTGACTAACTCCTTAGTCACATTGCTTGCAATCTTCTTGTGATGTTGTATTACCGAGTGGGCCTAGAGATTCCTCTCCATCATACAGAGTGACAAATCCCAGTCTCGATCCACGCCAACCCAACAGACACCCTCGGAGATACCTGTAGAGCACCTTTATAGTCACCCAGTTACGTTGTGACGTTTTATACACACAAGGCATTCCTCTGGTGTCCGGGAGTTGCATGATCTCATGGTCGTAGGAACAGATACTTGACATGGATAAAGCACTAGCAATAAACTAGTACGATCAAATGATATGCTTACGGTTGGGTCTTTGTCCATCATATCATTCTTCTAATGATGTGATTCCGTTATCAAATGACAACTCATGTCCATGGTCAGGAAACCTTAACCATCTTTGATCAACGAGCTAGTCTAGTAGAGGCTCACTGGGTACACAGTGGTGTCTATGTATCCACACATGTATCTGAGTTTCCAATCAATACAATTATAGCATGGATAATAAACGACTATCATGAACAAGGAAATATGATAATAACCATTTTATTATTGCCTCTAGGGCATATTTCCAATAGTCCCCCACTTGCACTAGAGTGAATAATCTAGTTCACATCGCTATGTGATTTACATTGTAATGAATTTAACACCCATAGAATTCTGGTGTTGATCATGTTTTGCCCGTGGAAGAGCTTATTCAACGGGTCTGCAACATTCAGATCCGTATGTACTTTGCAAATATTTATGTCCTCCTCCTTGATGTAATCGCGGATGGAATTAAAGCAACGCTTTATGTGTCTGGTCCTCTTGTGAAACCTGGGCTCTTTGGCTAGAGCAATGGCGCCAGTGTTATCACACAAGAGAGTCATCAGATCCAGTGCATTGGGCACAACTCTAAGATCTGTCATGAACTGCTTCATCCAGACTCCTTCCTTCGCCGCTTTCGAAGCAGCTATGTACTCCACTTCACATGTAGAATCGGCTACCACGTTTTGCTTGGAACTGCACCAGCTTATCGCTCCACAATTCAGAATATATACGTATCCGGTTTGAGACTGAGAGTCATCCGGATCTGTGTCAAAGCTAGCATCGACGTAACCCTTTACGACGAGCTCTTGATCACCTCCATAAATGAGAAACATTTCCTTAGTCCTTTTCAGGTACTTGAGGATATTCTTGACCGTTGTCCAGTGTTCCATTCTTGGATCACTTTGAAACCTTCCGGCCATACTTATGCCAAGGCTAACATCTGGTCTTGTGCACAGCATCACATACATTATAGAGCCTATGGCTGAAGCATAGGGGGTGACACTCATATTTTCTCTATCCTCTGTAGTCACTGGGCATTGAGTCCTACTCAACTTCACACCTTGTGAGACAGGCAAGAACCCTTTCTTGGACTGATCCATTTTGAACTTCTTCAAAACCTTATCAAGATATGTGCTTTGTGAAAGTCCTATTAAGCGTCTCGATCTATCTCTATAGATATTTATGCCTAATATGAAAGTAGCTTCTCCGAGGTCTTTCATTGAAAAATTCTTGTTTAAATATATCTTCATGCTTTCTAAAAGTTCTATACTGTTTCTAATCAGCATCACATATAATATTAGAAATGCTATAGAGCTCCCACTCACTTTCTTGTAATACAAGCTTCTCCATAAACTTGTATGAACCCAAACGCTTTGATCACCTCATCAAAGCGAAGATTCCAACTCCGAGATGCTTGCACCAGTCCATAAATGGATCGCTGGAGCTTGCACAATTTGTCAGCATTTTTAGGATCGACAAAACCTTCTGGTTGCATCATATACAACTCTTCCTTAAGGAAACAGTTAAGGAACGCTGTTTTGACATCCATCTGCCAGATTTTGTAATCGAAAAATGCAGCTATTGCTAACATGATCCTGGCGGACTTAAGCATCACTACGGGAGAGAAAGTCGCATCGTAGTCAACTCCTTGAACTTGTGAAAACCCTTTTGCAACAAGTCGAGCTTTATAGAAGGTGACATTACCGTTCGCGTCCGTCTTTTTCTTAAAGATCCACTTATTCTGTATGGCCTTACGATCATATGGTAAGTCCTCCAAAGTCCACACTTTGTTCTCATACATGGATTCTATCTCGGATTTCATGGCCTATAGCCATTTGTTGGAATCCGGGCCCACCATTGCTTCTTCATAACTCGTAGGTTCACTGTTGTCTAACAACATGACCTCCAAGACAGGATTGCCATACCACTCAGGAGGGGTACGATTCCTTATCGACCTATGAGGCTCAGTAGTAACTTGATCTGAAGTTTCATGATAATCATCATTAGCTTCCTCTTCACTTGGTGTAGGCGCCGCAGAAACATTTTTCTGCGTCGTGCTACTATCCAACTGAAGTGACGGTTCAATAACCTCATCAAGTTCCACCTTCCTCCCACTCAATTCTTTCGAGAGAAACTCTTTCTCGAGAAAGGACCCTTTTTAGCAACAAACACTTTGCCCTCGGATCTGAGATAGAAGGTATACCCAACTGTTTCCTTAGGGTAACCTATGAAGACGCATTTGTCCGCTTTGGGTTCGAGATTATCAGGTTGAAGCCTTTTCACATAAGCATCGCAGCCCTAAACTTTAAGAAACGACAGCTTAGGTTTCTTGCCAATCCATAATTCATACGGTGTCGTCTCAACGAACTTTGATGGTGCCCTATTTAAAGTGAATGCGACTGTCTCTAATGCATAACCCCAAAACGATAGTGGCAGATCAGTGAGAGACATCATAGATCGCACCATATCCAATAGAGTACGATTACGACGCTTAGACACACCATTACGCTATGGTGTTCCAGATGGCGTAAGTTGTGAAACAATTCCACACTATCTCAAATGCATGCCAAACTCATAACTCAGATATTGTCCACCACGATCAGATCATAGAAACTTTATCTTCTTGTTACGATGATTTTCTACTTCACTCTGAAATTGCTTGAACTTTTCAAATGTTTCAGACTTGTGTTTCATTAAGTAAATATACCCATATCTACTCAAATCATTGGTGAAGGTAAGAAAATAACGATATCCACCGCGCGCCTCAACACTCATCGGACCGCACACATCAGTATGTATGATTTCCAAAAAGTCACTTGCCCGCTCCATTGTACCAGAGAATAGGGTTTTCGTCATCTTGCCCATGAGGCATGGTTCGCATGTATCAAGCGATTCAAAATCGAGTGATTCTAAAAGTCCATCAGCATGGAGCTTCTTCATGCGTTTTACACCAATATGACCTAAGCGGCAGTGCCACAATAAAGTGGTACTATCATTACTAGCTTGACATCTTTTGGCATCAATGTTATCAATGTGTGTATCACTACTATCGAGATTCAACAAGAATAAACCATTCACATTGGGTGCATGACCATAAAAGATGTTACTCATATAAATAGAAAAACCATTATTCTCTGATTTAAATGAATAACTGTCTCGCAATAAACAAGATCCAGATATAATTTCCATGCTCAACGCAGGCACCAAAATAACAATTATTTAGGTTTACTACTAATCTTGATGGTAATTGAAGAGCGAGCGTGCCGACGGCGATCACATCAACCTTGGAACCATTTTTGACGCGCATCGTCACTTCATCCTTCGCCAGCCTCCGTTTATTCCGTAGTTCCTGTTTCAAGTTAAAAATATGAGCAACCAAACCGGTATTAAATACCCAGGCACTACTACGAGAGCTAGTGAGGTACACATCAATAACATGTATATCAAATATACCTTTGTTGACGTTGCCAGCCTTCTTATCAGCCAGGTACTTGGGGCAATTCCGCTTCCAGTGGCTAGTCCCTTTGCAATAGAAGCACTCAGTCTCAGGCTTGGGTCCAGCCTTGGGTTTCTTCATGGGAGCGGCAACTTGCTTGCCACCCTTCTTGAAGTTTCCCTTCTTTCCCTTGCGTTTCTTGAAACTAGTAGTTTTATTCACCATCAACACTAGATGCTCCTTTTTGATTTCTACTTCTGCGACTTTCAGCATCGCGAATAGCTCGGAGACAAACTTGTCCATCCCTTGCATATTATAGTTCATCACGAAGCCTTTGTAGTTAGGTGGCAGTGACTGGAGAATTCTGTCAGTGACCGTTTCGGGTGGGAGATGAACTCCCGAATCATTCAAACGGTTGTAGTACCCAGACATTCTGAGTAGGTGCTCATTGACAGAACTATTCTCTTCCATCTTTCAGACGAAGAACTTATCGAAGGTCTCATACCTCTCGATCCGGGCATTTGCTTGAAATACTAACTTCAACTCCTGGAACATCTCATATGCTCCATGGTGTTCAAAATGCTTTTGAAGTCCCGATTCTAAGCCGTACAACATGGTGAACTGAACTATCGAGTAGTCATCAGAATGCGCCTGCCAGACGTTCACAACTTCTGCAGACGAAACTAGAGGGGGTGGGTCACCGAGCGGTGCATCAAGGACATAAGCCTTTTGCGAAGCCGTGAGGATAATCCTCAGATTACGGACCCAGTCCGCATAGTTACTTCCATCATCTTTCAACTTAGCTTTCTCTAGGAATGCATTAAAATTCAGGGGAGCTACTGCGCGAGCCATTGATCTACAACATAATTTTGCAAAGACAACTTTAGACTATGTTCATGATAATGACTTCAATTAATCATATTACTAAAGAACTCCCACTCAAATCAACATCCCTCGAGTTGTCTAAGTGTGACATGATCCAAATCCACCAACCCAAGTCTGATCATCACGTGAGATGGGGTGGCTTCAATGGTGAACATCTCCATGTTGATCATATCTAGTATATGACTCATGTTCGACCTTTCGGTCTCCTGTGTTCTGAGGCCATGTCTGTACATGCTAGGCTCGTCAAGTTTAACCCAAGTATTCCGCATGTGTAAATCTGGCTTACACCCGTTGTATGCGAACGTAGAGTCTATCACACCCTATCATCACGAGGTGCTTCGAAACGACGATCCTTCACAACGGTGCATACTCGGGGAGAACACAATTTATCTTGAAATTTTAGTGAGGGATCATCTTATAATGCTACCGTCGTTCTAAGCAAAATAAGATGCATAGATAAGATAAACATCACATGCAAATCATATAAGTGACATGATATGGCCATCATCATCTGTGCTTTTGATCTCCATCTCCAAAGCACCGGCATGATCTCCATCGTCACCGGCATGACACCACGATCTCCATCATCATGATCTCCATCATCGTGTCGTCATGTGGTTGTCGCGCCAACTATTGCTTCTAGAACTATTGCTAACTCATAGCGATAAAGTAAAGGAAACATGGCAAAAATAATTAAAGACAACCCTATGGCTCCTGCCGGTTGTCGTACTCGTCGACATGCAAGTCGTGATAATCTATACAAAACATGATCATCTCATACATCCCATATATCACATCATGTCTTTGGCCATATCACATCACAACATGCCCTGTAAAAACAAGTTAGACGTCCTCTAGTTTGTTATTGCAAGTTTTACGTGGCTGCTATGGGCAACTAGTAAGAACCGTTCTTACCTATGCAAAGCCACAACGATGATATTCAAGTTGCTATTTAACCTTCTACAAGAACCGCCTCTGTCGAATCCGATTCAACTAAAGTGGGAGAGACAGATACCCGCCAGCCACCTTTATGCAACTAGGTTACATGCCAGTCGGTGGAACCAGTCTCTCGTACGTGGACGAGTAAGGTTGGCCCGGGCCGCTTCATCCCATAATACCACCGAATCAAGATAAGACTAAGGAAGTAAGCAATCTGAACATGAACACCCACAAACTCTTTTGTGTTCTACTCGTGCATGTTATCTATGCATAGACCTAGCTCATGATGCCACTGTTGGGGAACGTTGCATGGGAAACAATTTTTTTCCTACGAACACCCAAGATCTATCTATGGAGATCAACAGCTAAGAGAGGGAGGGTGGATCTAAATACCCTTGTAGATCGCTAAGCGGGAAGTGTTAAGAAACGCGGTTGCTGTAGTCGAACGTCTTCGCGATCCAATCACGATCCATCCCGCGATCCAATCACGATCCAGCGCCGAACGGATGGCACCTCCGCGTTCGGCACACGTACAGCTAGATGACGTCTCCGCGAGAGGTAGATGAGTTCTCCGGCAGCATGATGGCATGGCGGCGATGGTGGTGGAGCTGTCCCGACAAGGCTTCGCCAAGCGCTACCGCGACGAACTAGAGGAGAAACCGATCTAGAGGGAGAGGGAGGGCTGCGCCGTCGCTTGTGTGTTGGCTTACCTCCCTCCCCTCACATATATATATAGGGTCAAGGCGGAGGGGCGGCCTCCCTAGGGTTTCCCCTAGGGTTGGGCGCGGCGGCCTGGGGGCTTGCCTTGTCCCCCAAGGCAGGGGGCGGCAGCCACCCCAGGGCGAGCCCTTGCCCTTTGGCCACATGGGCTTTGGGAGGCGGGGCACCCAGCCCACTAGGGGCTGGTGCGCCTCCCTCTCAGCCCATGGGGCCCTCCGGGGCAGGTGGCCCTTCCTGGTGGACCCCCGGAACCCTTTCCGACACTCCCGATGAAATCCAGTAAACTCCGAAACTATTCCGGCGCCCGAATATCAACTTCCCATATATGAATCTATACCTCCGGACTATTTCGGAACTCTTCGTGACGTCCGGGATCTCATCTGGGACTCCGAACAACTTTCGGTCACCAACATATATAACTCAACAATATCAAATCATCACCAAACGTTTAGTGTGCAGACCCTGCGGGTTCGAGAACCATGCAGACATGACCGAGACACCTCTACGGTCAATAACCAATAGCGGGACCTTGATACCCATATTGGTTCCTACATATTCTATGAAGATCTTTGTCGGTCGAACCACGATGTCAAGGATTCAATCAATCTCGTATTCAGTTCCCTTTATCCATCGGTATGTTACTTGCCCGAGATTCGATAGTCGGTATCTCCATACCTGGTTCAATATCGTTACCGGCAAGTCTCTTTACTCGTTCCGTAATACAAGATCCCGTGACTAACTCCTTAGTCACATTGCTTTCAAGCTTCTTGTGATGTTGTATTCCCGAGTTGGCCCAGAGATACCTCTCCGTCATACGGAGTGACAAATCCCAGTCTTGATCCACGCCAACCCAATAGACACCCTCGGAGGTACTTGTAGAGCACCTTTATAGTCACCCAGTTACGTTGTGACGTTTGATACACACAAGGCATTCCTCCGGTGTCCGGGAGTTGCATGATCTCATGGTCGTTGGAACAGATACTTGACATGGATAAAGAAGTAGCAATAAACTAGTAAGATCAAATGCTATGCTTACGGTTGGGTCTTTGTCCATCACATCATTCTTCTAATGATGTGATCCCGTTATCAAATGACAACTCATGTCCATGGTCAGGAAACCTTAACCATCTTTGATCAACCAGCTAGTCTAGTAGAGGCTCACTAGGGACACGGTGTTGTCTATGTATCCACACATGTATCTGAGTTTCCAATCAATACAATTATAGCATGGATAATAAACGATTATCATGAACAAGGAAATATGATAATAACCATTTTATTATTGCCTCGAGGGCATATTTCCAACAAAAACTGCTATGCATAATCGTTGGGTTCCACCATTTTATCAATGTGAATTGCTTCAAAATTTGCAGCGTTTAAGACAAGGAAAAAATTATGTAGAGGAATATTATCAGGAATTACAAACTGGCATGATTAGATGTGGTATTGTTGAGGAGAATGAAGCTATGCTTGCACGTTTTATGGGTGGATTAAATAGAGAGATTCAGACTATTCTAGAGTATAAGGAGTATAACACTATCACTCGTTTATTCCATCTTGCTTGCAAAGCTGAACGTGAAGTGTAGGATTGAAAGGCAATGGCATGAACTAATTTTTCTGCAGGACGAGCTTCATCATGGACACCACATACATCATCTACTTCTACATGTCCTACTACAGCACCACTTCCTTCAGCCGCCAACTCCAACAGAGATATAAGAAAACAGACACCACCACCAGCCTCCAGCAAGGGCACACCTTCGAGGTCTACACAGAGCTCTTCTTCATCCATGGCATCTGCGGGGCAAACACGTGATGTTATTTGTCGTCGTTGCAAGGGTGGAGGTCACTATGAGAGAGAATGCCCTTCCAAGCGTGTGATGATTGTTACTGAGGATGGTGGATATGCGTCCGCTAGTGATTATGATGAGGAGACTTTGGCTCTTATTGCAAGTGAAGAACAGGGTGCCGAGGATACTGAAGAAGAGACACACTACATGGCTGCTGACTATGCTGGCAGGTATGAAAGTTTAGTTGATCAACATGTTCTGAATGTGCAGGTTACACAGGCTGAGCAAAATCAAAGGCACAACTTGTTCCATACAACGGGAGTTGTGAAGGAGCGTTCTGTTTGCGTCATCATCGATGGAGGGAGTTACAACAACTTGGCTAGCATGGAGATGGTGGAGAAGCTCCACCAGACCACATCCTCATCCTTATTACATCCAATGGTTCAACAACAGGGGCAAGGTTAAGGTAGCACGTACTGTTCATGTGCACTTTAGCATTGCTACATATTCTGATTATGTTGATTGTGATGTGGTACCCATGCAAGCATGCTCCGTTTTACTTGGTAGACCATGCAATTTGATAAAAATTATATACACCATGGTAGGACAAATCAGTATACTCTTGTTCATAAGGATAAAAATATAACTTTGCTTCCTATGTCTCCTGAACATATTATGAAATATGACATTGCTAGAGCTAGTAAAGCAAAACAGGAGCAAAGTGAGAGTGAAAATCAGATTGTGGCAAAGGAATTTGAGCAACATAATAAGCCTAATAAACCATCATCTAGTGTTGCATCTGAAATAAAACTGAAGAGTGGTTGTTTACTTGCCACTAAATTTGATATTACTGATGTGGATGTTACTACATCTGTTTGCTATGATTTTGTATGCAAAGAGGTATTATTTTCATTCGAGGACATGCCTCCCTCTTTGCCTCCTGCTATCACTAACATTTTGCATGAGTTCGCTGACGTCTTTCCACAAGACGTGCCACAGGGATTACCACCTATTCAAGGGATTGAGCATCGGATTGACTTAATTTCCGGTGCATCGCTACCCAACCGTGCACCATACCGTACCAATCCAGAGGAGACGAAGGAGATTTTGCGTCAAGTAAAGGAGCTTCTCGACAAAGGTTATATACGCGAATCTCTTAGTCCTTGTGTTGTTCCTATTATTCTAGTGCCAAAAAAGGATGGTACATCTCGTATGTGTGTTGATTATAGAGGCATTAATAATATTACTATTCGTTATCGTCATCCTATTCCTAGGCTAGATGATATGCTTGATGAATTATGTGGCTCTACAATTTTCTCCAAAGTTGATTTGCGTAGTCGATACCATCAAATTCATATGAAATTGGGAGATGAATGAAAAACAACATTTAAAACTAAGTTTGGATTATATGAGTGGTTAGTCATGCCTTTTAGGTTAACTAATGCACCTATCACTTTCATGAGATTAATGAACGATGTTTTACGTGCTTTCATTGGATGATTTGTGGTAGTCTACTTTGATGATATACTGATATATAGTAGATCTTTGGAGGAACACTTGGATCATTTGTGTGCTGTTTTTATTGCTCTACGTGATGCATGTTTGTTTGGTAACCTTTGGAAGTGCACCTTTTGCACCGACCGAGTATCTTTTCTTGGCTATGTTGTTACTCCACAGGGAATTGAAGTTGATAAAGCCAAGATTGAAGCTATTGAGAGTTGGCCGCAGCCCAAAACGGTCACACGAGTGAGGAGTTTTCTTGGACTTGTTGGTTTCTATAGGCGTTTTGTGAGGGATTTCAGCACCATTGATGCACCTCTAAATGAGCTTACAAAGAAGGATGTGCCTTTTGTTTGGGGTACCGCACACGAAGAAGCCTTCCCCGTATTGAAAGATAAGTTAACACATGCTCCATTACTCCAACTTCCTGATTTTAATAAGACTTTTGAGCTTGAATGTGATGCTAGTGGAATTGGATTAGGAGGTGTGTTATTACAAGATGGTAAACCAGTTGCGTACTTTTCTGAAAAATTGAGTGGGCCTTGTCTGAATTATTCTACTTATGATAAGGAATTATATGCTCTTGTTCAGACTTTGGAAACATGGCAACATTATTTATGGCCCAAAGAATTTGTTATACATTCTGATCATGAATCTTTGAAACATATTAAAAGTCAAGCAAAACTGAACCGTAGACATGCTAAATGGGTTGAATTCATTGAGACTTTCCCTTATGTCATTAAACACAAGAAGGGTAAAGAAAATGTTATTGCTGATGCATTGTCTCGTCGTTATACTATGCTTTCACAACTTGACTTTAAAATATTTGGTTTGGAGACCATCAAAGATCAATATGTGCATGATGTTGAATTTAAAGATGTGTTGCAGAATTGTAAAGAAGGGAGGACATGGAACAAGTTCGTCATTAATGATGGATTTGTGTTCCGTGCTAACAAGCTATGCATTCCAGCTAGGTCTGATCCTCTTTTGTTCTGGCAAGAGGCGCATGGAGGAGGGTTAATGGGACACTTTGGCATGAAGAAGACGGAGGACGTACTTGCTACGCATTTGTTTTGGCCAAAGATGAGACGGGGTGTTGAGCGTTTTGTTGCTAGCTGCACTACATGTCAAAAAGCTAAGTCACGACTCAATCCTCATGGTTTATATATGCCCTTGCCCGTACCTAGTGTTCCTTGGGAAGATCCCTCTATGGACTTTGTTTTAGGTTTACCTCGAAGAAAGAAGGGGAGGGATAGCATATTTGTTGTCGTGGATAGATTTTCGAAAACGGCACACTTTATACCTTGTCAGAAAAGTGATGATGCTGCTAATGTTGTTGATTTGTTCTTTGTGAAATTATTCACTTGCATGGTGTGCCAAATAAAGTTGTTTCAGATCGTGATGCTAAATTCCTTAGCCACTTTTGGAGATGTTTATGGGCTAAGTTGGGGACTAAACTGCTTTTTAGTACTACATGTCACCCCCAAACTGATGGACAAACTGAAGTAGTCAATAGATCATTGTCTACTATGCTTAGGGCTGTTTTGAAGAATAACATGAAAATGCGGGAAGCATGCTTGCCTCATATTGAATTTGCTTATAATCGTTCGCTGCATTCTACTACTAAGATGTGCCCTTTTGAAGTTGTGTATGGTTTCTTACCTCGTGCACCTATTGATTTGTTGCCTCTTCCTTCGGAGAAGGTTAATTTTGATGCTAAAGAATGTGCTGAATTGATATTAAAGATGCATGAGTTAACTAAGGAGAACATTGAGCGTATGAATGCTAAATATAAACTTGCTGGAGATAAGGGTAGAAAACATGTTGTCTTTGCACCTGGAGATCTTGTTTGGTTACATTTACGTAAGGATAGGTTTCCTAAATTGCGCAAGTCAAAGCTAATGCCACGTGCTGATGGTGCTTTTAAGGTGTTATAGAAAATAAATGGTAAGGCATATAAACTTGAGCTGCCAGCAGATTTTGGGGTTAGTCCCACTTTTAACATTGCAGATATGAAGCCTTATTTGGGTGAGGATGATGAGCTTCCGTCGAGGATGACTACAGTTCAAGAAGGGGAGGATGATGAGGACATCAATACCATTGTTACACCCACAGCCCCTGTTGATATACATATTGGACCAGTTACTAGAGCTCGCGCACGCCAGTTGAATTACCAGGTACTTTCGTTTCTTGGAAATCCTTCTAATGTTCATGAACATATGATGCTGCCTAAATTAGATACTTTTGTTTTACTTATGAATGAAGGGCCTAGCATGGACAAAAAGGATGGCCATTGGAACGGGAACAAGCATGGAGAAGAACATACGCGCGCGGGAAAGAACAATGGAGCTTTCAGTGGTGATTTTCGCACTTTGAAGCCACCATAAGGAGAGCATGAAGGCTTGGACGAAATATTCAAGATGCCACTTTATAAATTTCATCCATAGGCTATTATAGGTGTTGCGCCACCTTATTTTTTGGACAGGCCCATGTAATTTCGAAATACCTTATCATAGGCTATTTTTAGAATCCGTATGTGTGGGGAAACTAAGTAAGGGTTGGTTTCGGACCCCCTCCTCCAAGGGGCCACGAAATTCCCCTCTATTCCCCCATATATACAGCCCTTAGGGCGCCGTTTAGACTTTGGTTTTTTTAGATTACAAGTTCGCCATAGCTGCAACTTCGCATCCTTCGTTTGTGTTCCACGACCAGACCAAGACGTCACAGAACCCCACTTTCATCAGTAAAACTTTCCTCTTATATTCGCAATATCCAGATTGCAAATTCAGTTTCTTGCTTGTTCTTTGTTTGCATGCAGGAAATACACCCTCATGGTCAGGTTGATCGTGCTCCAGCGTGGTCAATAACCTCTTGGAGTTGGTTTAGCGATTGCTAAGGCACGACGTCTTCGCACGTTCGTAGTCAGATCGTCAAAGTCTACTCCACCGAAAACGATAGCCACCACCTCATCGAAAGACAGGGACAACGTGACGTGGCTTGAGACTGCGTCGGTATTTCCCCAAAGAGGAAGGGATGATGCAGCACAGCTACGGTAGGTATTTCCCTCAGTTATGAAACCAAGGTTATCAAACCAGTAGGAGAACCACACAACACTATGTAAACGGTACCTGCACACAAAGAACAAATACTTGCAACCCGACGCGTAAGAGAGGTTGTGAATCTCTCCACGGTAAAAAGATAGATTAGATTGTAGTAGATTGGATAGATAGATCTCACAAGAACACAAAATAAAAGAGGCAAATAAAAAGTGCAGCAAGGTATTTTTGGGTTTTTGGAATAATAGATCTGAAAACAAAACGCGGCAAAAGATAGATCGGAAAGCAATATCTTGGAAAAGTAGACCTGGGGTCCGTAGGTTTCACTAGTTGCTTCTCTCATGAGTATAGCACACGGTGGGTAAACAAATTACTGTTGGGCAATTGATAGAAGATCAAACAATCATGACGATATCCAAGGCGATGATCATTATATAGGCATCACATCAAAGATTCGTAGACCGAAACGATTCTGCATCTACTACTATTACTGCACACATCGACCGCTATCCAGCATGCATCTAGTGTATTAAGTTCATGGAAAAACGGAGTAATGCAATAAGAATGACGACATGATGTAGACAAGATCTATTCATGTGGGAAAAGACCCCATCTTGTTATTCTTAATAGCAATGATACATGCGTGCCTTGCTGCCCCTTCTGTCACTGGGAGAGGACACCGCAAGATCGAACCCATCACAAAGCACCTCTTCCCATGGCAAGAAAAATCGATCTAGTTGGCCTAACTAAAACAAATATTCGAACAAGGCTATAAGTAATCATGCATATAAGAGATCAAAGAAGACTTAAATAATATTCATGGATAGAAACTGATCATGAACTCAAAATTCATCGGATCCTAACAAACACACCGCAAAAAGTCATTACATCAAATAGATCTCTAAGAGACCATTGTATTGAGAATCAAAAGAGAGAGAGAAAGCCATCTAGTTACTGCCTACGGACCCGTAGGTGTATGGTCGACTACTCACGCATCATCGGAGAGTCAACAATGAGGATGATGAACCCCTCCATGATGGTGTTAGATTGCATCTCGTGATTCTGGAACTTGCGGCGGCTAGAAGTATTTTTCATCGACTCCTCTAGGGTTTCTAGAATATTTGGGTATTTATAGAGCTCAGAGGCGGTGGAGGGGGGGTCCCGAGGCTACCACAACCCACCAGGGTGCGCCGGGGGCCTCTGGCGTGCCCTGGTGTCTTGTGGGCCCCCTGGGCCTCCTCCCGGGTGTTTCTTTGGCCCACTGGCTTTCTTCTCGTCCAAAAAAATCTCCAAAAAGTTTCATCGCAATTGAACTCCGTTTGGTACTGATATTCTGCGAAGTAAAAAGAAACAAGCAAAAAACAGCAACTGGCATTTGCCGCTATGTCAATAGGTTATTCCCAAAAAATGATATAAAGTTGCTATAAAATGATTGTAAAACATCCAAGAATGATAATATAACAGCATGGAACAATCAAAAATTATCGATATGTTGGAGACATATCAGCATCCCCAAGCTTAATTCCTACTCGTCCTCGAGTAGGTAAATGATAAAAATAGAATTTTTGTTGTGGAATGCTGCCTAACATGTTCATCACATATTCTTTTCTTTTGTAGCATGGACATTTGGACTTTTAGATGGTTCAAAGCAATAGTCTAGTTTTGACATAAAGACTTTAATACTCAAGCATGCCAACAAGCAACCATGTCTTTCAAAATATCAACACTAAAGAAAGTTATCCCTAGCCCATCATGCTCAATCATTGATCCATTCATGAAACACACTCAAATATTAACTACACCCAATGCACAAGTATGATCATAGTGCCCCTAGTTGGTGCTTTATAAGAGAAGATGGAGACTCAAATTAAAAATAAAAATTGCATAAAGTAAATAGATAGGGCCTTCGAAGAGGGAAGTAGGGATTTGTAGAGGTGCCAGAGCTCAAAGCTTAAATTGAGAGAGAAAATATTTTGGGTGGCATGCCTTTCCTGTCAACGAAAACGACCGAGTAGTTCTCAATACTTTCCATGCTAGATACATCATAGGCGGTTCCCAAACATAAAATAAAGTTTATTCCTTTTTCCACCATTCTTTCACAATCCATGGCTAGCCGTATTCACGGTTGCCTTCCATACCAACACTTTCCAAGGAATTTATTATTTCACAACATAAAGTAAATTTCTTTTCATTTTGGGACTCGGCATCCCTATTACCGCCGTACTCTCATGCAGTGACAAGTGAATAAACACTCATCTTGAGAATAAAACATCTAGCATGGAAAAATATTGGACACCCCCTACCGTTTCATGAGCGGTACGAGCACACAAAAGAGAAATTTATTTTGAAAAGTAGAGGTGGCACATACAAATTTGCTTAGAACCGCATGGAAATACCGCATATAGGTAGGTATGGTGGACTCATAAGGCAAAACTTGGTTTAAGAATTTTGGATGCACAAGTAGTATTTCTACTTAGTACAAGTGGAGGCCAGCAAATAGATTGAGAAGCAACCAAACCAAGAAACGAAAATTCACATAAGCGAGCATTGAGCATAACTAACACCGAATAATGCACCATAAGTAGGATGTAATTTCATTGCATAACTATTGACTTTCGTGCATGCATAGGGAATCACAAACCTTAACACCAATATTCTTACTAAAGCATAATTACTCACCAACATCACTCACATATTATTATCATCATGTCTCAAAACTATTACAAGGAATCAAGTTTGATTTGTCCAATGATCTTCATGAAAGTTATTATTATATCCTCCTTGGATATCTATCACTTTGGGACTAGTTTCATATATTGCCATTGGTTTTGACAAGCTCAAATAAATTTAAGTGAAGAACATGAGCATAAAAGTTACAGCTCTCAAAATAATATAAGTGAAGCATGAGAGAATTTCTTCAAAGTTTACTAACTCTCAAATTTATCTAAGTGAAGCATGAGAGTATTTCTTCAAAAATTTAAAGCACACCGTGCTCAACAAGATATAAGTGAAGCACTAGAGTAATTCCATAGCTCAAAAAATTTAAGTGAAGCATATAGAGCAATTCTAACAAATCATAGCATAATTTTGGCTCTATCAAATAAGTGTCTCCAGCAAGGATACTTGTGACAAACTAAAAATAAAATCAAGCAAAGACTCAAATAATACAAGACGCTCCAAGCAAAACTCATGATATGTGACGAATAAAAATATAGCTCCAAGTAAAATACCGATGGTCGTTAGAAGAAAGAGGGGATGCCACTCGGGGCATCCCCAAACTTAGTTGCTTGTTTCTCCTTGGATATTATCTTGGGGGTTCTATAGCATCCCCAAGCTTAGGCTCTTTTCACTCCTTATTCCTTCATCCAGCGTGATCTCACCCAAAACTTGAAAACTTCAATCTCATAAAACTCAACAAAATCTTCGTGAGATCCGTTAGTATAATAAAGAAAATCACCACTCTAAGTACTGTTGCAAACCCAGCATTATATCTACTGTATTCTAACTTTACCATGGCTTATACCCTTCAATACAGACCATAGATTCATAAAAACAAGCACACAATGCAACGAAAACAGAATCTGTCAAAAACAGAATAGTCTGTAGTAATCTGTACTCTAACCATACTTCTGTTACTCTAAAAATTCTGAACAATTAGGACAAGTTAAATAGCTTGTATATAAATACTTTTTTAAAATTTCAGCTCATTATCACGCTCCAGTAAAAAATGAAAATTCCTGCACTGGAGTCAAAGTTTCTGTTTTCAGATTCAGCATTGTTTCTACTCATCTTGTGAATCATCCTAAAGGCTTTACTTGGCACAAACACTAAATAAAACATAAAAGCACAATCATAACATTATCATAATTGTGTCAACACTCAAGAACATAAAGAAAAATGTGAAAATAAATTTATTCATTGGGTTGCCTCCCAACAAGCGCTATCGTTTTACGCCCCTAGCTAGGCATAAAGCATAGATTCAAGTCTTGTCATCTTTAGTTTTTTGCTCCATAGGATGCTCTCATGATCGATTCATATGGTGGCTTAATTATTATTCTAGGGAAGTTTTCCATACCCTTTCTTAGTGGAAATTGAAATTTAATATTGCCTTCTTTCATATCAATCACGGCACCTATAGTGCGTAAAAACGGTCTACCAAGTTAATGGGACAAGACGGATTGCAATCAATATCAAGAACAATAATATCTATGGGCACATAGTTCCTATTTGCAAGAATAAGAACATCATTAATTCTTCCCAAAGGCTTTTTAATAGTAGAATCCGCCAAGTGCAAATTAAGAGAACATTCTTCAATATTGGTAAGACCAAGCACATCACATAGAGATTTCGGAATTGTGGAAACACTAGCACCCAAATCACATAAAAAAAGCACTCATAATTTTAAATCTTGACCTTAATGGTAGGTTTCCACTCATCATGTAATTTTCTAGGAATTGAAATCTCTAACTCCAACTTTTCTTCAAAAGATTTCATCATGGCATCAACAATATGTTTAGTAAAATCTTTATTTTGTTCATAAGCATGGGGTGAATTTAACATGGATTGCAGCAAAGAAATACATTCAATCAAAGAGCAACTATCATAATTAAAATCTTTGCAATCCAAAAGAGTGGGCACATCACTAGTTAACGTTTTGACCTCTTCAAACCCACTTTCATCAATTTTTTCACCCTCCAAATCATTGGGACGCCTTCTAGCTAAAGTTGACTCTACTTCAGTCCCTTTATCATCAATTTTAATATTACTAAACAAGGAATCAATAGAAGAAACACCAATCACTTTAAGATCTTCATCATTTTTATGAAAGCAATCACTAGAAAATGCTTTTTCTAAGAATTCTCTTTTAGCTCTAAGCATAGCAGTTCTTTTCTTACTTTCATCTATAGAAACATATAAAGCTTTAATTGATTCATCAATCTTAGGTGCAAAAGCTTTCAACTTGAGATTTTCTACATCATGAGAAATTCTATCAATGCTTCTAGACATATCATCAATCTTATTCAAACTTTCTTCTATCGTAGTATTGAAAACCTTTTGAGCATTGATAAATTCTTTAATACTACTCTCAAGATCAGAGGGGTTCCTATTATTATAGTAAGAAGAGTTACCATAGGAATTACCATAATTATTAGAGGAATTTCCAGAAAAAGGCCTAGGATTAAAATTACCTCTATAAGCATTGTTATTAAAATTGTTTCGCGAGATGAAATTCACATCTATGGAATCACTATTTTTCTCAATCAAAGTAGACAAAGGCACATCATTAAGATCAATAGGAGTATTTTTACTAGCAACCAACTTCATAAGACCATCAACTTTTTCACTCAAAGTACTAATTTCTTCAACCGAATTGACTCTTTTACTAGTAGGTGCTCTTTCGGTATGCCATTGTGAATAATTTGCCATAATATTATCTAGCAATTTAGTAGCTTCACCCAAAGTAATTTCCATAAAAGTACCACCCGCGGCGGAATCTAAAATATTTCTAGAGAGAAAATTCAATCCCGCATAAAAGTTTTTGTATGATCATCCAAAGATTTAAACCATGAGTAGGACAATTTCTTAGCATCAATTTCATTTTTTTCCCAAGATTGTGCAACATGTTCATGCTCAAGTTGCTTAAAATACATGATTTGAGTTCTAAGGGAAATAATTTTCACGGGCGGAAAATACTTAGTAATAAAAGCTTCCTTGCACTTATTCCAAGAATCGATACTATTGCGAGGCAGAGAAGAAAACCAAATTTTTGCACGATCCCGCAAGGAGAAAGGAAATAATTTCAACTTCGCTATATCATTGTCCACATAGTTTTTCTTTTGCATATCACACAATTCTACGAATGTGTTTAGATGGGACGCGGCATCCTCATTAGGAGTACCGGAAAATTGATCTTTCATGACAAGATTCAACAAAGCGGCATTAATATCACAAGACTCCGCACTAGTGGCGGGAGGAGCAATCGGAGTACTAATAAAATCATTATTATTGGTACTGGAAAAATCACACAATTTGGTATTTTCTTGAGTCGTCGTGACCACGCCAACAAGATTGCAAACAAACAAGAGATCTGACGAGAAAAAGGCGAACGAAAAGGAGGGCGAATAAAACGGCAAATTTGTGAAGTGGGGGAGAGGAAAACGAGAGGCAAATGGCAAATAATGTAATTGCAAGGAGATGAGATTTGTGATTAGGAACCTGATAGATGTTGATGATGTCTCCCTGGCAACGGTGCCAGAAATTCCTTTGACGTGGCATAAGACTACGTCAGTCTTTCCCCAAAGAGGAAGGGATGATGCAGCACAGCTACGGTAAGTATTTCCCTCAGTTATGAAACCAAGGTTATCGAACCAGTAGGAGAACCACACAACACTATGTAAAAGGTACCTGCACACAAAGAACAAATACTTGCAACCCGACGCGTAAGAGAGGTTGTCAATCTGTCCACGGTAAAAAGATAGATTAGATTGTAGTAGATTGGATAGATAGATCGCACAAGAACAGAAAATAAAAGAGGCAAATAAAAACTGCAGCAAGGTATTTTTGGGTTTTTGGAATAATAGATCTGAAAACAAAAGGAGGCAAAAGATAGATCGGAAAGCAACATGTTGGAAAAGTAGACCCGGGGGCCATAGGTTTCACTAGTGGCTTATCTCATGAGTATAGCACACGGTGGGTGAACAAATTACTGTTGGGCAATTGATAGAAGATCAAATAATCATGACGATATCCAAGGCGATGATAATTATATAGGCATCATGTCCAACATTAGTAGACCAAAATGATTCTGCATCTACTACTATTACTCCACACATCGACCGCTATCCAGCATGCATCTAGTGTATTAAGTTCATGGAAAAACGGAGTAATGCAATAAGAACAATGACATGATGTAGACAAGATCTATTCATGTAGGAATAGACCCCCATCTTGTTATCCTCGCTGCTCCTTCTGTCACTGGGAGAGGACACCGCAAGATCGAACCCATCACAAAGCACCTCTTCCCATGGCAAGAAAAATCGATCTAGTTGGCCTTACTAAACCACAGAGTCGAAGAAGAAATGCGAGGCTATAAGTAATCATGCATATAAGAGATCAAAGAAGACTCAAATAATATTCATGGATAGAAACTGATCATGAACTCAAAATTCATCGGATCCCAACAAACACACCGCAAAAAGTCATTACATCAAATAGATCTCCAAGAGACAGTTGTATTGAGAATCAAAAGAGAGAGAGAAAGCCATCTAGCTACTGCCTACGGAGCCGTAGGTCTATGGTGGACTACTCACGCATCATCGAAGAGGCACCAATGAGGACGATGAACCCCTCCGTGATGGTGTTAGATTGGATCTCGCGATTCTGGAACTTGCGGCGGCTGGAAGTATTTTTTGTCGACTCCTCTAGGGTTTCTGGAATATTTGGGTATTTATAGAGCTCAAAGGCGGTGGAGGGGGGTCCTGAGGCCACCACAACCCACCAGGGCGCGCCAGGGGCCTCTGGCGGGCCCTGGTGTCTTGTGGGCCCCCTGGGCCTCCTCCAGGGTGCTTCTTTGGCCCACTGGCTTTCTTCTGGTCCAAAAAAAATCTCCAAAAAGTTTCATCGCGATTGGACTCCGTTTGGTACTGCTATTCTGTGAAGTAAAAAACAAGCAAAAACAGCAACTGGCACTTGGCACTATGTCAATAGGTTAGTCCCAAAAATGATATAAAGTTTCTATAAAATGATGTAAAACATCCAAGAATGATAATATAACTGCATGAAACAATTAAAAATTATAGATACGTTGGAGACGTATCACAACGTCGCCTTTATCAAGATCCACCGTCGCAGCCATGCGTTCAAACCGTGACGAAGATACGCCCCGCCGCCGCCATCATCCCCCCGCACGGGCTTTGCCCAAGCGGGATCCGGCGGCGGCGGGAGGAGGGGAGGAATAGGGGAGGAGAAGCGGAGGGGATCGGGAGATCGGGAGGAGAGGCGGAGGGGGTCTGGAGGGGCACATCGGACACTATTTGAAGCTAACTATCAGAATTTCTTTTGAGGAAAAGCTGACGAGCAAATGTATCAGTGAAAATAAAGTAGGGCTACCACAGATTTGTTCGTTCCTGCGTTTCATCGTCATCTTTTTATTTGCTAGCTTCTAGTGGGCTACTGACATATTATTCTTACTTTTGCCTTTTTTGTGTTTATATTTTCCACATTAATTTTTAATTAAAAAACAAAAAGGTTTGATCAAAACATGTTCATGAATTTAAATAAACATTTTCAAATTTTAAAAAATGTCAATGAATATGATTTTAATATATGGTGAACAATTCTTTAATATGTAATAATCATTTTCTGAATGCGCACTAATTTTTCTGTAATATAAATATACAATGGCTTTTTATATAAATATTCAATGACTTTTTATATAAATATTTTTTAATTATACATTGACATTTTTTAATACACACTAAAATATTTTTTAATAAGCACTTAACCTTTTTATAATATACGGTGAACATTGTTATAATATACACTAATCTATTTTAAAACACGTATTGAACAATTGATCGTGCATTCAAAAAGTATTTGTGGATTAGAAAATATTCATGAAAATCAAAATTTGTTCGTGGATTCAGAAAATGTTCGCCGATAAAAAAAAATATTCACAAATTTCAAAAATGTTCAAGAATAAAAAAATCAGAAATTTGAATTTTTTTTAGAGATTTTAAAAAGACAAAAGGTAAAGGAAATTAAGAAAAAAGAATGAAAAAACGAACATATAAACAACCAAAAGTACTAGAAAACCAATAAAAATAGTCAAGAGAAAAGACAAAAGGGCGGTTGCAACTATCACAAACCCACCAAAAAGGTTCCAAAATATCGTATCCCCGAACCCCAGATCGCTCCCAGGAATCCCCTAATCGCTTCGCAAAAAACCACTCGCTAAGAACGCAAATGGTCCGGCCCGCTAAGAGCGAATAGTAAGTGATCGCTACGCTTTGCAATTGTATAAACCCCCCCCCCCCCTTGAGAGGTCCTTGTTCTAGGTATTAGTGGGCTTGCTGTTTGATTAGCGACATGCGAATAGGACAACTATGAAACTACAAGCCGGGTTGCGAGTCAAGGACGGACTTGCAACTAGGATGAAACAAAGTATGAGCCTAGTTGCAAGTAAAGGGGTTGACTTGCGACTGGGACAACTACATAAAACTATGATAGCATTTGTGAGTCGATGGTGGACATGCAAATGGGACAATAACAAACTACTAGCCTAGTTGCGAGTTGAGCGTTGACTTATGGATGGGATGAAAACAAAACACATGCCCAGTTGCGAGTCCATGGTGGACTTGCAACTGGGATAACTACGAGCCCATTTGCTAGTCGAGGGTGAACATGTAAGTCGAACAACTACGAAACTATGAGGTAAGTTGCAAGTCATGGGCCGACTTGCAACTCGGATGAAACAAATCATGGGGCTAGTTGCGACTCAAGGGTGGACTTGTAACTGTGGTGAAAAAAACATTGCTTCCAGTTGCGAGGCGAGGGTGGGCTTGCAACTGGGACGACTATTAGCTTAGTTGCCAGTCGAGTGTGGACTTGCAACTGGAACAACTACAAAACTAGTTTCCCAGTTGTGAGTCAAGGATCGACTTGTAATTGCAATGAAACAAACTACGGGGCACAGTTGCGGGTAAAGGGTGGACCTACAATTTGGAGGAAAAGCACAACATAGACCGGGTTGCGAGTCAAGGGTAGGCTTGCAACTGGGATGAAAACAAAGTACGAGCCTAGTTGCGAGTCGATGGTGGACTTGCAACTGGAACAACTAAACAAAACTATGATGAGTTACGAGTCAAGGGTGGACTTGCTACTGAGACAACTATGAGCCCATTTGTAGGTCGGGGTGGACTTCCAACCAGGACAATTACGAAACTACGAGGTTAGTTGTGAGTCAAGGGTTGACTTGCAACTGGGATGAAACTAATCATGGAGTCAGTTGCGACTCAAGGCTGGACTTGCAACTATGATGAAAAAGAAAAAAAAAGGCTCCAGTTGCGAGGCGAGGGTGGGCTCGCAACTCGGATAACTATGTGCTCAGTTGCGAGTCGAGTTTGGACTTGCAACCTGTACAACTACAAATATAATAGCCTAGTTGTGAGTCAAGGATCGACTCGCAACCTGGATGAAATAAACAAGTTGCGAGTCAATGATGGACTAACAACTGGGAGGAAAAGCAAAACATAACAGGTTGCGATTCAAGGGTGGGTTTGCAACTGGGATGAAACAAATTACATGCCTAGTTGCGAGTCAAGGGTGAACTTGCAATTGTGACAACTACATAAAACTATGATACGAGTTGCGAGTCGCGAGTGGACTTGCAACTAGGATGAAACAAACTACGTGCCAAGTTGTGAGTCGAGGGTGGACATGCAATTGTGACAGCTACACAAAACTATGATACGAGTTGCGAGTCGAGAGTGGACTTGCAGCCGAGATAACTACACAAAACTACGATACGAGTTGCAAGTCGAGGGTGGACTTACACCTGAGACAACAAAAAATTTACGGACCAGATTGCGAGTCAACGATGGATTTGCAACTGGGATAACTATGAATCTACAAGCCCCATTGTGAATCAAGGGTGGATGTGCAATTGGGATAAAACAAACTACGAACGTAGTCGCCGAGGTGTCGTAATTTTGCATGTCGGGGTGTGACGTGGCTTGAGACTACGTCGGTATTTCCCCAAAGAGGAAGGGATGATGCAGCATAGCGACGGTAAGTATTTCCCTTAGTTATGAAACCAAGGTATCGAACCATTAGGAGGATCACCACCACCTAATAAACAGCACCTGCACACAAAGAACAAATACTTGCAACCCGACGCGAAAGAGAGGTTGTCAATCTCTCTACGGTAAAAAGATAGATTAGGTAGTGATAGATTGGAGAGATAGATCTCTCAAGAACACAAAATAAAAAGAGCAAATAAAAAGTGCAGCAATATATTTTTGGGTTTTTGGAATAACAGATCTGAAAACAAAAGCGGCAAAAATATAGATCAGAAAGCAATATGTTGGAAAAGTAGACCCGAGGGCCGTAGGTTTCACTAGTGGCTTCTCTCAAGAGTATAGCACACGGTGGGTGAATAAATTACTGTTGGGCAATTGATAGAAGATCAAATAATCATGACGATATCCAAGGCGATGATCATTATATAGGCATCACATCCAAGATAAGTAGACCGACTCCTGCCTGCATCTACCACTATTACTCCACACATCGACCGCTATCCAGCATGCATCTAGTGTATTAAGTTCATGGAAAAATGGAGTAATGCAATAATAATGATGACATGATGTAGACAAGATCTATTGATGTAGGAATAGATCCCATCTTGTTATCCTTAATGGCAATGATACATGCATGCCTCACTGCCCCTTCTGTCACTGGGAGAGGACACCGCAAGATGGAACCCATCACAAAGCACCTCTTCCCATGGCAAGAAAAATCGACCTAGTTGGACTAACTAAACCAAAGATTCGAAGAAGAAATACGAGGCTATAAGTAATCATGCATATAAGAGATCAAAGAAGACTCAAATAATATTCATGGATAGAAACTGATCATGAACTCAAAATTCATCGGATCCCAACAAACACACCGCAAAAGTTTACATCAAATAGATCTCCAAGAGACCATTGTATTGAGAATCAAAAGAGAGAGAGGAAGCCATCTAGCTACTGCCTACGGACCGGTAGTTCTATGGTGGACTACTCACGCATCATCGGAGAGGCACCAATGAGGATGATGAACCCTTCCGTGATGGTGTTAGATTGGATCTCGAGGTTCTGGAACTTGCGGCGGCTAGATGTGTTTTTCGTCGACTCCTTTAGGGATTCTGGAATATTTGGGAATTTATAGGAATCAGAGGCGGTAGAGAGGGGCCCCGAGGAGGCCACAACCCATCAGGGCGCGCCTGGGGCCTCTGGCGCGCCCTGGTGGGTTGTGGTCTCCACGGCCCACCTCTCTGGCACTTCTTTGGCCCACTGGGTGTCTTCTGGTCCCAAAAAAATCTCCAAAAAGTTTCGTCGCAATTGGACTCCATTTGGTACTGATATTCTGCAAAGTAAAAAACAAGCAAAAACAGCAACTGCCACTTTGGCACTATGTCAATAGGTTAGTCCCAAAAAATGATATAAAGTTGCTATAAAGTGATTGTAAAACATCCAAGAATGATAATATAATAGCATGGAACAAGCAAAAATTATAGATACGTTGGGGACGTATCAGCATCCTCAAGCTTAATTCCTACTCGTCCTCGAGTAGGTAAATGAAAAAAACAGAATTTTTGATGTGAAATGCTTCCTAACATGTTCATCTCATATTCTTTTCTTTTGTAGCATGGACATTTGGACTTTTAGAGGGTTCAAAGCAATAGTCTAGTTTTAACATAATGACTTCAATACTCAAGCATGCCAACAAGCAACCATGTCTTTCAAAATATCAACACTAAAGAAAGTTATCCCTAGCCCATCATGCTCAATCATTGATCCATTCATGAAACACACTTAAATATTAGCTACACCCAATGCTCAAGTACGATCATAGTGCCCCCTAGTTGGTGCTTTATAAGAGAAGATGGAGACTCAAAATAAAAATAAAAATTTCATAAAGTAAACAGATAGGCCCTTCGTAGAGGGAAGTAGGTATTTGTAGAGGTGCCAGAGGTCAAAGTTTAAATTGAGAGAGAAAAATATTTTGAGTGGCATGCCTTTCCTGTCAACGAAAACGACAAAGTAGTTCACAATACTTTCCATGCTAGATACATCATAGGCGGTTCCCAAACAGAAAATAAAGTTTATTCCTTTTTCCACCATTCTTTCACATTCCATGGCTGGTCGTATCCATGGTTGCCTTCCATGCCAACACTTTCCAAGGAATTTATTATTTGACAACATAAAGTAATTTTTTTCTTTTTCATTTCGGGAATGGGCATCCCTATTACCGCCGTACTCTCGTCCAATGACAAGTGAATAAACACTCATCTTGAGAATAACACATCTAGCATGGAAAAATATTGGACACCCCCTACCGTTTCATGAGCGGTACGACCACACAAAAGAGAAATTTAATTTGAAAAGTAGAGGTGGCACATACAAATTTGCTTCGAACGGCATGGAAATACCGCATATAGGTAGGTATGGTCGACTCATAAGGCAAAACTTGGTTTATGGATTTTGGATGCACAAGTAGTATTTCTACTTAGTACAAGTGGAGGCTAGCAAATAGAGTGAGAATCAACCAATCAAGAAACGAAAATTCACATAAGCGAGCATTGAGCATAACTAACACTGGATAATGCACCATAATTAGGATGTAATTTCATTGCATAACTATTAACTTTCGTGCATGCATAGGGAATCACAAACCTTAACACCAATATTCTTACTAAAGCATAATTACTCACTAACATGACTCACATATTACTATCATCATGTCTCAAAACTATTACAAGGAATCAAGTTTAATTTGTCCAATGATCTTCATAAAAGTTTTTATTATATCCTCCTTGGATATCTATCACTTTGGGACTAGTTTCATATATTGCCATTACTTTTGATAAGCTCAAACAAATTTAAGTGAAGCACATGAGCATAGAGATTTCATCTCTCAAAATTGTATAAGTGAAGCGTGAGAGGATTTCTTCAAAATTTACTAACTCTCAAATTAATCTAAGTGAAGCATGAGAGTATTTCTTCAAAAGTTTCCAAGCACACCATGCTCAAAAAGATATAAGTGAAGCACTAGAGCAATTATATAGCTCAAAAAGTTTAAGTGAAGCAAATAGAGCAATTCTAACAAATCATAGCATAATGTTGGCTCTCTCAAATAGGTGTGTTTAGAAAGGATACAGGTGACAAACTAACAAGAAAATCAAGAAAAGACTCAAATGATACAAGATGCTCCAAGCAAAACTCATGATATGTGACGAATAAAAATATAGCTCCAAGTAAAATATCGATGGTCATTAGAAGAAAGAGGGGATGCCACTCGGGGCATCCCCAAGCTTAGTTGTTTGTTTCTCTTTGGATATATCTTGGGGGTACTGTAGCATTCCCAATCTTAGGCTCTTTTCACTAGTTATTCCTTCATCCATCGTTATCTCACCCAAAACTTGAAAACTTCAATCACACAAAACTCAACAAAATCTTCGTGAGATCCGTTAGTATAATAAAGCAAATCACTACTTTAGGTACTGTTCCAAACCCATTCAAATTTTATTATTGCATTATAACTACTGTATTTTAACTTCACCATGGCTCATACCCTTCAATACCACCCATAGATTCATCAAAACAAGCACACAATGCAACGAAAACAGAATATGTCTTAAACAGAACAGTCTGTAGTAATATGTACTATAACCATACTTATGTAACTTTAAAAATTCTGAAAAATTAGGAAAACGTAACTAATTTGTAAATAAATATTGTGTTAAAATTTCAGCTCAATATGACGCTCCAGTAAAAAACGAAAATTCGAACACTGGAGGCAAAGTTTCTGTTTCAGATTCAGCATTGTTTCTACTCATCTTATGAATCATCATAAAGGCTCTACTTGGCACAAACACAAAATAAAACATAAAAGCACAATCATAACAGAGGCATAATTGTGTCAACACTCAAAAATAGAAAGGAAAAGACAAAAAAAAAATTATTCATTGGGTTGCCTCCCAACAAGAGCTATCGTTTTACACCCCTAGCTAGGCATAACGCATAGTTTCAAGTATTGTCATCTTTGGTTTTCAACTCTTCAATCATACAATTAGATTTCTTCAAGAATTTAGCATGCATACTTTCAACGACAACACTTCAGGAAAAAGACCAAAAAATTCATTCTTGTAAATAGGGTCTCTTACTATTTCAAAAAAGTCGGGATGAATACTAATCATTTTGAGATCTCCTTTGTGGCCACTAGGTGTAGCAACTTTGTTCTTAGTGACTTGCGTGGTTTTGCCAATTTTTACGGGAGTGTTTTCACTATTTTTGACATAAGAAAAAGCAGAACCCAAGTTACTAAAAATTTCTTCTAATTTGTCAATCCGGTAAGGACTCTCTTCTATCCTTTCGTTAACTACGGTCTCTTTTTCCTTTAACAATTTAAAGGCGTCTCCCGCTTTTGACCCAATTTTATTAACAAGATTATGCATTTTCTTATCCAAATTTTCAAGATGTTCTTTGGTAATCATCTTCTTTTCAATAGCATTTAGCCTCTCCATAACATGTTCAAGAGTTAAAGTTGTTTCATTGATCGTAAGAGATGGTGATCACACTAAACTTCCCATGGAATCACTCGTGTCTTAATATTCATGCCATGATTAGATTATATGATCAAGATTATGCTAGGTAGCATTCCACATCAAAAATTATCTTTTTTATCATTTACCTGCTCGAGGACGAGCAGGAATTAAGCTTGGGGATGCTGATACGTCTCCGTCGTATCTATAATTTTTGATTGTTTCATGCCAATATTCTACAACTTTCATATACTTTTGGCAACTTTTTATACTATTTTTGGGACTAACATATTGATCCAGTGCCCAGTGCCAGTTTCTGTTTGTTGCATGTTTTTTGTTTCGCAGAATATCCATACCAAACAAAGTCCAAACGCGATAAAAACTTACGGAGATTTTTTTTTGGAATATATGTGATTTTTGGGAAAAAGAATCAACGCGAGACGATGCCCGAGGGGCCCACAAGCCATAGGGGCGCGCCCCAGGGGGTAGGGCGCGCCCTGGACCCTTGTGGTCACCCCGTAAGGCGGTTGGTGCCCTTATTTCGCCGCAAGAAAGCTAATATCCGGATAAAAATCGTGTTAAAATTTCAGCCCAATCGGAGTTATGGATCTCCGGGAATTTAAGAAACGGTGAAAGGCCAGAATCGGGAAGGCAGAAACAGAAGGAAATAGAGAGAGAGATCCAATCTCGGAGGGACTCCCGCCCCTCCGCCGCCATGGAGGCCAAGGACCAGAGGGGAAAACCTCCTCCCATCTAGGGGGGAGGTCAAGGAAGAAGAAGAAGGAGGGGGGCTCTCTCCCCCTCTCTCCCGGTGGCGCCGGAACGCCGCCGGGGCAATCATCGTGTGACGGCGATCTACTTCAACAACTCCGTCATCTTCACCAACACCTCCATCACCTTCCCCCATCTATCTATAGTGGTCAACTCGCCCGCAACCCGCTGTACCCTCTACTTGAACATGGTGCTTTATGCTTCATATTATTATCCAATGATGTGTTGCCATCCTATGATGTCTGAGTAGATTTTTGTTGTCCTATCGATGATTGGTGAATTGCTATGATTGGTTTAATTTGCTTGTGGTTATGTTGCTGTCCTTTGGTGCCCATCATATGAGCATGCGCGTGGATCACATCATAGGGTTAGTTGTATGTTGATAGGACTATGTATTGGAGGGCAAGGGTGATAGCAGCTTCAGCCTAGCATAGAAATTGATGCATACGGGATTGAAGGGGGACCAATATATCTTAATGCTATGGTTGGGTTTTACCTTAATGAACGTTAGTAGTTGCGGATGCTTGCTAATAGTTACAATCATAAGTGAATAGAATTCCAAGTAAGGGATGACATGCTAGCAGTGGCCTCTCCCACATAAAACTTGCTATCGGTCTAGTAACGTAGTCAATTGCTTAGGGACAATTCCGCAACTACTACCACCACTTTTCCACACTCGTTAAACTAACTTAATTGTTACTTTATCTAAACAGCCCCTAGTTTTTATTTACGTGTTCTTTATTATCTTGCAAACCTATCCCATAACACCTACAAAGTACTTCTAGTTTCATACTTGTTCTAGGTAAAGCGAACATTAAGCGTGCGTAGAGTTGTATCGATGGTTGATAGAACTTGAGGGAATATTTGTTCTAGCTTTAGCGCCTCGTTGGGTTTGACACTCTTACTTATCGAAAGAGGCTACAACTGATCCCCTACACTTGTGGGTTATCAAGACCTTTTTCTGGCGCCGTTGCCGGGGAGCAATAGCATGGGGTGAATATTCTCGTGGGTGCTTGTTTGCTTTATCACTAAGTAGATTTTATTTGCTGTTCTAAGTTGTTCTCTATCTGTAGTTATGGATATGGAACACGAAATACCAAAAAAATTAGTTGAACCTACTACACCAATGGTTGAAGAACCACCCAAAATCTATCACACTGTTGAAGCTTTTTACTTGGATCAACTTCGATCCGTTTGTGCTCGTGCTGAAACCCCAACTAGCTTAGTTGAGGGCAAATCATTAAATGAGCATGCTTATTATGTGCGACACCGCTTATCTCAAAAAGGGAAACTTTTATGGCATCATATTAATACTTTGCAATGCTATGCTTGGAATTTATGCGAAATTTATGATTTTACTTGTTGTTCTGAAGACCCTAAAAACACCTTCCCTATCAATGTGAGTTTAAGGATAATGGAATCGTATATTCTTATGCCAAGGGTGTTTATAATTACTATGATATTGAGCAAATTTATGAATTTGTTGCTTTTAAGGGTGCCTATGAAATTGCTTCTTTGATTGAAAAGTATGATGCTACTTTTTACAAATCTAAAAGTTTTGCCATACTTAAATATTGCTATGAAAACTATGCTTCTAATGCTTATGTTAAGCCATATATTGCGGGCTCCTCCGCTGTCCAAGAGGAGACTAATATTTTGCAGGAAACTATGGAAGAAGAAAATGATGACACTGTGAGCTCATTTGATGAAAAAGATGACGAGGAGAGCGAAGAACAAAAGGAGGAAGAGCGGACTAGCTACCCGTGCCCACCTTCTAATGAGAGTAACTCTTCAACTCATACATTTTTTAATTTCCCTTCGTGCTTACCGAAGGATGAACTCTATGATGATTGCTATGATCCCTTGGATTCGTTTGAAATATCCCTTTTTGATGAAATTGATGCTTGTTATGCTTGTGGCCATGATGCCAAGATGAATTATGCTTATGGAGATGAACTTGCTAGAGTTTCTTATGTTAAGAATGAAATTGTTGCTATTGCACCCACGCATGATAGTCCTATTATCTTTCTGAATTCTCCCAACTACACTATATCGGAGAAGTTTGCGCTTATTAAGGATTATATTGATGGGTTGCGTTCTACTATTGCACATGATAATTTTGATAAAAATAATATGCATGTGCTTTCTGCTCCTACTTGCAATTATTATGAGAGAGGAACTACATCTCTGCCTCTCTATGTTTCCAATACGATAAAATTGCAAGAAACTGTTTATACTATGCATTGGCCTTTACTTTGTGTGCATGAATTGTTCTTTTATGACATGCCGATGCATAGGAAGAGAGTTAGACTTCGTTGTTGCATGATATATGTTACTTTGTGCTCACTACTAAATTACAAATCATTGTTAATTAAAATTGGCTTTGATATACCTTGGGATCCGGGTGGATCCATTACTTGAGCACTTTATGCCTAGCTTAATGGCTTTAAAGAAAGTGCTGCCAGGGAGACAACTCGGAAGTTTTAGAGAGTCATTTTATTCTGTTGTATGCTTTTATATAGTTCAAAAAAAATATTAATAAAGAGGGGAACCTAAAACTTTTTCAAAAAGAGAAGTGAAAGTAAGAAGGACGAGCACCGTTGAAGTGGGGGAGCTCCATGAACTTTGTTCATGCCCATGGAAACTTTGCGAATCTTAATTACAGAAACTTTTCAACAAAAATAATTATCCCTTTCTATAAATCCCTTGTATTATAAAAATAATGTGCCAAGATTTGCCTTTAGGATGATTAGATTGCTTGTTTGGTGTGTGCAGTGCAAAAACAGAAACTTTGGCTGTAGTGCGTGAATTTACATTTTTACTGGAATGTGAAAAGTTTCTGAAATTTTTACACAGTACTTCTATGCAAATTGTTTATTTTGTAGTAATTTTTCAGAATTGTTAGAGTTACAGAAATATAGTAAATGTTCAGATTGCTACAGACTGTCCTGTTTAAGACAGATTCTGTTTTTGATGCATTGTTTTGCTAGTTTTGATGAAACTATCGATTTTATCGGTGGTATAAGCCATAAAGAAGTTATAATACAGTATATACAATGCAAAAATAAAATGTGAATGGGTTTGCAACAGTACTTAAAGTGGTAATTTGCTTTATTATACTAACGGATCTCACGAGGGTTTTGTTAAGTTTTGTGTGATTGAAGTTTTCAAGTTTTGGGTGAGATCACGATGGATGAAGGATTAAGGAGTGGAAAGAGACTAAGCTTGGGGATGCCTGAGGCACCCCAAGGTAATATTCAAGGACTCCCAAGAAACTAAGCTTGGGTATGCCCCGGAAGGCATCCCCTCTTTCTTCTAACAACCATCGGTAATTTTACTTGGAGCTATATTTTTATTCGTCACATGATATGCGTAAATCTTGGAGCGTCGTGTGCTTTTTCTTTTTCTTTTAATAATGCACCATGCTGGTATGAGAAAGTCCTTGGTTGATTTATAGAAGGCTCTTTGCACCTTACTTATATCTTTTGAGTATGGCTTTATAGAATGCTTCATGTGCTTCACTTATATCATTTGAAGTTTGGATTGCCTGTTTCTCTACACATAGAAAACCGCCATTTGTAGAATGCTCTTTTGCTTCACTTATATTTGTTAGAGCGTGGGCATATCTTTTGTAGAAAGAATTAAACTCTCATGCTTCACTTATATCTATTTAGAGAGTCAACAGGAATTGGTCATTCACATGGTTAGTCATAAAATCCTACATAAAACTTGTAGATCACTGAATATGATATGTTTGATTCCTTGCAATAGTTTTGCGATATAAAGATGGTGATACTAGAGTCATGCTAGTGAGTAATTGTGGATTGGTAGAAATACTTGTGTTAAAGTTTGTGATTCCCGTAGCATGCACGTATGGTGAACCGTTATGTGATGAAGTCGGAGCATGATTTATTTATTGATTGTCATCCTTTGTGTGGAGGTCGGGATCGCGCGATGGTTAACTCCTACCAACCCTTCCCCTAGGAGCATGCTTGTAGTACCTTGTTTCGATGACTAATAAATTTTTGCAATAAGTATGTGAGTTCTTTATGACTAATGTCCAGTCCATGGATTATACGCACTCTCACCCTTCCACCTTTGCTAGCCTCTCTAGTACCGCGCAACTTTCGCCGGTGCATTAAACCCACCTTCGTCAAAACAGCCACCATATACCTTCCTCAAAACAGCCACCATACCTACCTATTATGGCATTTCCATAGCCATTCTGAGATATATTACCATGCAACTTCCACCGTTCCGTTTATTATGACACGCACCATCATTGTCCTATTGCTTTGCATGATCGTAAGATAGCTAGCATGATGTTTTCATGGCTTGTCTGTTTTTTGATGTCATTGCTACGCTAGATCATTGCACATCCCGGTACACTGCCAAAGGCATTCATATAGAGTCATATTTTGTTCTAGTATCGAGTTGTAATTCTTGAGTTGTAAGTAAATAAAAGTGTGATGATCATCATTATTAGAGCATTGTCCCATGTGAGGAAAGGATGATGGAATCTATGATTCCCTCACAAGTTGGGATGAGTCTCCGGACTTTACAAATAAATAAAATAGGCCAAAGAAGCCCAAATAAAAAAAAGAGGCCAAAGAAGCCCACCAAAAAAACAAAAAAAATGAGAGAAAAGAGAGAAGGGGCAATACTACTATTCCTTTTCCACACTTGTGCTTCAAAGTAGCACCATGATCTTCATGATAGAGAGTCTCCTATATTGTCACTTTCATATACTAGTGGGAATTTTTCATTATAGAACTTGGCTTGTATATTCCAATGATGGGCTTCCTCAAATTGCCCTAGGTCTTCGTGAGCAAGCAAGTTGGATGCACACCCACTTAGTTTTTAGTTTGAGCTTTCATACACTTATAGCTCTAGTGCATCCGTTGCATGGCAATCCCTACTCACTTGCATTGATATCGATTGATGGGCATCTCCATAGCCCATTAATTTGCCTAGTTGATGTGAGACTATCTCCTTCTTTTTGTCTTCTCCACAACCTCCACCATATTCTATTCCACCTATAGTGCTATATCCATGGCTCACGCTCATGTATTGCGTGAAAGTTGAAAAAGTTTGAGAATACTAAAGTATGAAACAATTTCTTGGCTAAAACCGGGGTTGTGCATGATTTAATACTTTGTGTGATGAAGATGGAGCATAGCCAGACTATATGATTTTGTAGGGATAACTTTCTTTTAGCCATGATATTTTGAGAAGACATGATTGCTTTATTAGTATGCTTGAAGTATTATTGTCTTAATGTCAAATGATAGACTATTGCTTTGAATCACTCGTGTCTTAATATTCATGCCATGATTAGATTATATGATCAAGATTATGCTAGGTAGCATTCCACATCAAAAATTATCTTTTTTATCATTTACCTGCTCAAGGACGAGCAGGAATTAAGCTTGGGGATGCTGATACGTCTCCGTCGTATCTATAATTTTTGATTGTTTCATGCCAATATTCTACAACTTTCATATACTTTTGGCAACTTTTTATACTATTTTTGGGACTAACATATTGATCCAGTGCCCAGTGTCAGCTCATGTTTATTGCATGTTTTTTGTTTCGCAGAATATCCATACCAAATGAAGTCCAAACGCGATAAAAACTTACGGAGATTTTTTTTGGAATATATGTGATTTTTGGGAAAAAGAATCAACACGAGACGATGCCCGAGGGGCCCACAAGCCATAGGGGCGCGCCCCAGGGGGTAGGGCGCGCCCTGGACCCTTGTGGTCACCCCGTAAGGCGGTTGGTGCCCTTCTTTCGCCGCAAGAAAGCTAATATCCGGTTAAAAATCGTGTTAAAATTTCAGCCCAATCGTAGTTACGGATCTCCGGGAATTTAAGAAACGGTGAAAGGCCAAAATCGGGAAGGCGGAAACAGAAGGAAACAGAGAGAGAGATCCAATCTCGGAGGGGCTCCCGCCCCTCCGCCGCCATGGAGGCCAAGGACCAGAGGGGAAAACCTCCTCCCATCTAGGGGGGAGGTCAAGGAAGAAGAAGAAGGAGGTGGGCTCTCTCCCCCTCTCTCCCGGTGGCACCGGAACGCCGCCGGGGCAATCATCGTGTGACGGCGATCTACTCCAACAACTCCGTCATCTTCACCAACACCTCCATCACCTTCCCCCATCTATCTATAGCGGTACACTCGCCCGCAACCCGCTGTACCCTCTACTTGAACATGGTGCTTTATGCTTCATATTATTATCCAATGATGTGTTGCCATCCTATGATGTCTGAGTAGATTTTTGTTGTCCTATCGGTGATTGGTGAATTACTATGATTGGTTTAATTTGCTTGTGGTTATGTTGCTGTCCTTTGGTGCCCATCATATGAGCGCGCGCGTGGATCACACCATAGGGTTAGTTGTGTGTTGATAGGACTATGTATTGGAGGGCAAGGGTGATAGCAGCTTCAGCCTAGCATAGAAATTGATGCATACGGGATTGAAGGGGGGCCAATATATCTTAATGCTATGGTTGGGTTTTACCTTAATGAACGTTAGTCGTTGCGGATGCTTGCTAATAGTTCCAATCATAAGTGCATAGAATTCCAAGTAAGGGATGACATGCTAGCAGTGGCCTCTCCCACATAAAACTTGCTATCGGTCTAGTAACGTAGTCAATTGCTTAGGGACAATTCCGCAACTACTACCACCACTTTTCCACACTCGTTAAACTAACTTAATTGTTACTTTATCTAAACAGCCCCTAGTTTTTATTTACGTGTTCTTTATTATCTTGCAAACCTATCCCACAACACCTACAAAGTACTTCTAGTTTCATACTTGTTCTAGGTAAAGCGAACGTTAAGCGTGCATAGAGTTGTATCGGTGGTCGATAGAACTTGTGGGAATATTTGTTCTACCTTTAGCTCCTCGTTGGGTTCGACACTCTTACTTATCGAAAGAGGCTACAACTGATCCCCTACACTTGTGGGTTGTCAAGAGGCAAATGGCAAATAATGTAACTGCAAGGAGATGAGATTTGTTATTAGGAACCTGGTAGATGATGATGGTGTCTCCTCGGCGCCAGAGATTGGCACGTAGAAGAGACCGCTTCCTCCCCGACAACGGCGCCAGAAATTCCTTTGACGTGGCTTGAGACTGCGTCGGTATTTCCCCAAAGAGGAAGGGGTGATGCAGCACAAAGACGGTAAGTATTTTTCCCTCAGTTATGAAACCAAGGTATTGAACCAGTAGGAGGATCACCGCCACCTAATAAACAACACCTGCACACAAAGAACGAATACTTGCAACCCGACGCGAAAGAGAGGTTGTCAATCTCTCTACAGTAAAAAGATAGATTAGGTATTGATCGATTCGAGAGATAGATCTCTCAAGAACACAAAATAAAAAGAGGAAATAAAAAGTGCAGCAATATATTTTTGGGTTTTTGGAAGAATAGATCTGAAAACAAAAGCGGCAAAAAGATAGATCGGAAAGCAATATGTTGGAAAAGTAGACCCGGGGGCCGTAGGTTTCACTAGTGGCTTCTCACATGAGTATAGCACACGGTGGGTGAACAAATTACTGTTGGGCAATTGATAGAAGATCAAATAATCATGACGATATCCAAGGCGATGATCATTATATAGGCATCACGTCCAAGATAAGTAGACCGACTCCTACCTGCATCTACCTCTATTACTCCACACATCGACCGCTATCCAGCATGCATCTAGTGTATTAAGTTCATGGAAAAACGGCGTAATGCAATAAGAACGATGACATGATGTAGACAAGATCTATTCATGTAGGAATAGACCCCATCTTGTTATCCTTAATAGTAATGATACATGCGTGCCTCGCTGCCCCTTCTGTCACTGGGAGAGGACACCGCAAGATCGAACCCATCACAAAGCACCTCTTCCCATGGCAAGAAAAATCGATCTAGTTGGCCTAACTAAACCAAAGATTCAAAGAGGAAATATGTGGCACCCCAGCTCAGAGAACCGGATTACCAGTGTTTCCAACCCAGAGATCATGTCTTCTGGAAACACACAACAACTTGGTACAGAACTGAACTGAACTTTATTGATAAACTTCGGGTACAAGCTCATATTTTACATTGCTAGCGAGGCCAAAGGCACACCTGGTGCTATGACAGTATCTACATTATTTATGAAACATAGCAGGGCCTCGGGACTACTAAGTAATTCTACGGCGTAGCGGAACCTAGCAGCAACTCCATCCACAGGGACACTACTATGGACATATCCTAGTTAGTGTAGCACGAACCATCAGGACCTCCGTCCTCGGCTTCTCCTGCATCTGGCATGATACGCCAGGTGAGTACTTTGAATGTACTCGCAAGCTCACGACAACCAAGTAATGCAGCAAACAATAGCATGGCAATCAACATGTTAAATGCATAAGCAATTCACTTACTGTTACCGGTTACCAACTTACTCTCTTCCGGGTTGTCCCACAACCCTCGGGATACTCATAACTCATCGAGTACTTCCGAACACAAGACGAGTTCTTCCATCATTATTATCACGGTTATGGTTGACCACCTAGTGAGGTCTGGACGGGCTGTCCAATACCGTGGACGCGGCTATTCGAATAGATTTTTCACTCTGCAGAGGTTGCGCACTTTACCCACACCATGAAGCACCTGGCCTCGTGATCCCATTCGGGTGGACCAGCGTTGCTTCAACGAAACCTGCCTGACTCGTGACTCCCCCATCGTACCACCGGCATTCATCCTCCCCCGGAGTCCTGCCCTGGGTGGCCCCTGTGTCACCTCGTGACACCTGCCACCATCGTGGCCAAACTAAACTGTCCCAAACGGCGACGCCGGCACAAAACTCAACTAGGCTCACAAGGTTATCGCCGCCTACCTGATCAGGGTAGCACGCACGCATAACCCTCCCTTTCTGGAGGTACCGGTGAAGGAGCACGGAGCCAGACCAAGTCAAGGCCGTCCCATACCGGCAAATGTGGTTGCACGGGTAAGCCCGGACAGGTGACTCAAGATCAACCACTAAGTTCATTTAGCAATATAGTGGTTTATTACAATTGGCAACTAAGCATTTAAATTAATTTGCTATGAATTATCCTATAGTAAATAAATAAACATAATGCATTTAAATATGCAATGCTATTGAAATGCTTCATGAAATGGGTATCCTGGCTTGCCTTGCTCTGTTGGGTTGCCCAAGCACTCCTGGTCTTCAAATGTACCAAAGTTTCCTTCCGCAGCGTGATGGGAGATGGCCGGACGGCGTCGTCCCCTTCTACTCCGGCGGCGGTGGCGTTCGGGTGGTCGTCGGAAAGGGCGAATCCGGCAGCAATTCGGTCGGCCAAAGGATCAGGAAGGGCTAGGGGAGCGAACTGATCTCGACGGAAGGCTCAGGTGGAACCGAGGTGGGGTGGAGGTGGCTGGCGACTAGCTCTTGGGCGGCGGGGGTCCTCCGGCGAAGCTCGAGGCTAGAGGGCCTCTCGGCCTTGGCTCGTTGCTCTCGGAGCCAATTGGAGGTGGAGGGAGAGGGGTGAGGAGCTCGAAGGGCTGGGCATGGCCTTTTATAGACGGGGGCGGAGCTTAGGCGAGCTCTCTGGAATCTGGCGGACCCCGGCCATGCCACTGGAGCAAGGACAGCGAGCTGGCCGTCGCGGCGTGGGGGTGAGGTGATGGAGGAGGGTAGAGGAATTAATGCGCGCAGTGGCCGCACGCGGAGGAAGACAACGGCGGCTCAGCCACTGTGGCCGCACGGGTGCCACAGTGCGGCGCCGCGGTGGCGGCCGGCGAGGGGAAGGGTCTAGGGCAGCCAGGTGGACGGAGGGAAGCTTGTCGGCGCAAGCGGACACCGTATGACTACATGGTCGTCGGCCTCCGACGAGACCCGAGCCTGCCGGCGCCCAGAGCGAGGTTTTGGCAGGCTGGCTAGGCGGTCGCCGTGTGCACAGGCACACGCGGCGCGAGCTGGCCTGCCGGGCCGTGTCTGGTGCGTTGTCCTTGTACTCTGGAACCCTCTCGTGGCACTGGCTTGCGCAGTGACCCACTGAGATGAAAGGTAGCGTCATCAAAAGTTTGCTGTCAGCAACTTGGTGTGGTTCTGGAGAAGAGATGAGATGGAGATGAAACTAGTGGAGATGTCTAGTGTGATCTAGGTTGGAAGGACCATAAACTGGCCCAATTTGGAGGGGTTTGAAAGAGATTTGAATATAGTTCATGTGTAAACTGAAATTCTGGTCCAGAAGCTTTATCTGCTTGTGGCACTCACATAGATGGTCTCCTGATGATGAAACTTGGTGGAGGGAAGTCATTTGATGCATAGAAGATGCCATAAAAATTTCATGGCCATTGAATACCTCTAGATAGCACTTCCTTCACAAAGGTTTGGAATAAGCAGAAACTGTTCAGAGTTTTGCTGCTGAAAATTTGTACTGGACAAGATGATATTTTTGGATATTGTGGCAAGATAGGATCCCTAGTATCACAGGGAATTTATTGGGAATTTTCTGAGCTAGGAAAATGGGAGTTGCTTCACAACTGACAAATTCTGACCAGAAAGAAAATAATTATTCTGCCCAAAATTTTGCATTGGGCAATGGAATATTTTTGAAGATTATGGAATAATATGATGATAAGAAGGTGTGACAAGAATTTGGGAATTTTCTGATCATCAGAGCTATAGGTTGCTTCACAAACCATAGTGATGTAATATTTTCCCAAAGGAAGAAAAGTAATTATTGGAAAAGATGAAATATTGGAAATTGTTCCAATAGAGGTGTGGAAAGGTTTTGGCAATGTGTTGAGGGTTTTGGGTTACTTGAGAAAAGATTCAAAAATTTCCAAGGTCCAAAGTCAATAGGAAAGCTTCAAATACCATCAAAATTGCAATTAAACCAAAAAGATTTTGAAAAGAAAAAGTTGCCAAAAACCAGGGTGTCACAAACCTACCCCCCTTAGGATGAATCTCATCCTCGAGATTCGGTTGCTCAGGGAACAAGTACGAGTATGCGGATCTTAGAAATCTTCTCTTTCCCAGGTAGCCTCTTCCTCAGTATGGTGCTCCCATAGCACCTTGTAAAACTTGATCACCATACTCCTGGTAGTCCTTTCCATCTCATCCAAGATTCTGACAGGTTTCTCTTCGTAGGTCAGATCCTTAGCCAGTTCTAGCTCACTCATATCTGCTTGCTTAACTGGTGGTGCAATGCACTTTCTTAACTGTGATATGTGGAAAACGTCGTGAACGTCAGATAGTTCCGGTGGTAATTCCAACTGATATGCTACCCTGCCTCTCCTAGCAATTACTGGAAAGGGACCGATGTATCTTGGTGCAAGCTTTCCCCGGGTATGAAACCTCTTTACTCCCTTCATGGGAGTCACTCGAAGGTAAGCATATTTTCCGGGCTCGAAATTCACTTCTCGGTGCTTTGGGTCATAATAGCTCTTTTGGCGAGACTTGGCCGCTCGAAGATGCTCCTGAATATCCTTGACCTGCTTCTCAGCCTCGAGCATCAAGTCCGTGCCAAAGATACGGCTATCTCCTGCCTGGGACCAATTCAGTGGGGTGCGGCATTTCCGCCCATATAGTGCTTCAAATGGTGACATCTTGAGACTTGACTGATAACTGTTGTTATATGAAAATTCCGCATAGGGTAGGCTATCCTCCCATTTGGGCCCATGGGTGAGAGCACAGGACCGAAGCATATCTTCCAATATCTGGTTTACTCTTTCGGTCTGTCCATCTATCTGCGGATGGTACGTCGTGCTATGCTTCAGCATGGTTCCCAAAGCTTGGTGCAATTGCAACCAGAATGCTGAGGTGAATAAGGAGCCTCTATCTGAGGTGATAGACTTGGGTACTCCATGAAGGCTGACTATCCGGGACATATAGAGTTGTGCAAGCTGGTTTGCGTTGAAAGTGGTCTTTATCGGAATAAAGTGAGCCACTTTCGTGAGTATATCCACAATGACCCAGATAGCATCTTTGCCTCTTGTTGACCTGGGTAGTCCAACAATGAAGTCCATGCATATGTCGTCCCACTTCCACTAGGGAACTGGTAAAGGTTGTAGTAGCCCAGCGGGTTTCTGGTGTTCAGCCTTGACCTTGTTGCAGATGTCACAACAGGCAACATAATATGCTATGTCCCTTCGCATTCCTGGCCACCAAAAGGTTTCTCTCAGATCCTGATACATCTTTGTGCCTCCCGGGTGGATGGAGTACGCGGACTCATGAGCTTCTCTAAGTATTCGTTGTCTCAGATTATTCTGATCGGGCACGCATATCCGTTTCTCAAACCACAAGGTGCCTTGGTCATCCACACGGAAAGACTTGGCTTTCCCTTTCGGAATCAACTCCTTGATCTCTTTTATTCCTTCATCTGGTTTTTGAGCTTCTTTAATTTCCTCCATGAGTGTTGGAGTAATTTCTAAGGTATCCGGGGTAATTGGGCCGCATAACACCATATTGAGCTTAGCGAACTCTTCTTGTAACCATGGATGGATACTTCCAATTAGCGCATTTACGGTGCCTTGTTTTCTGCTAAGAGCATCAGCGACCACATTAGCCTTTCCCGGATGATAGTTTATTCCAATGTCATAGTCCTTGACTAGTTCAAGCCATCTTCGCTGCCTGAGATTCAGGTCAGGTTGGGTGAAAATATACTTGAGACTCTTATGGTCCGTGTATATTTCACAACGTTGTCCAATGAGGTAATGCCTCCAAATCTTCAAGGCATGAACCACGGCTGCTAATTCCAAATCATGCGTGGGGTAGTTCTCCTCATGAGGTCGTAGTTGTCTGGATGCGTACGCTACAACCTTTCCTTCTTGCATCAATACGCAGCCGATTCCTCGTCTGGAAGCATCGCAGTATATATCAAAGCTCTTGTTAATGTCTGGAAGGACTAAGACAGGTGCTGTAGTTAGCCTTGTCTTTAGCTCTAGAAAGCTGCTGTCACACTCCGCCGTCCAGACAAACCTTTGCTTTTTCTTTAGCAATTCTGTCAGTGGCTTAGCTATCTTGTAGAAGCCTTCTATGAAACGACGGTAATAGCCTGCCAATCCCAGAAAGCTACGGACTTCGGTCATCGAGGCTGGTGTCTTCCAATTCAGTACTGCAGTTACTTTGCTGGGGTCGACGGGTACTCCTTGTTCTGACAGGATATGCCCCAGAAATCCCACCTCTTTTAGCCAAAATTCGCATTTACTGAACTTGGCATACAGACGATGGGTCCTTAATCTTTCCAGGACCGCACGGAGGTGTTGTTTATGTTCTTCTTCATCCTTGGAATATATCGGGATATCATCGATGAACACCACCACGAATTTGTCCAAGAAGTCCATGAATACCTTGTTCATCATGCTCATGAAATAAGCTGGAGCATTCGTCAGTCCGAATGACATGACTGTAAACTCATACAGGCCGTATCGGGTGGTGAAAGCTGTCTTGGGTATATCTTCTTTCTTGATTTTTAGCTGATGATACCCGGTGCGGAGGTCAATCTTGGAGAATACCCGTGCTCCGTTCAGCTGGTCGAACAAATCATCAATGCGAGGGAGCGGGTACTTATTCTTGATGGTGACCTCATTCAGCTGGCGATAGTCTACGCACATTCGTAGACTTCCATCCTTCTTCTTGACAAACAGTACTGGTGATCCCCATGGCGAGATGCTTGGACGAATGTATCCTTTTTGTAGTAATTCATCCAACTGCTTCTTTAGTTCCGCCAGCTCTGGACCTGGCATACGGTAGTATTTCTTGTAAATTGGAGCAGTACCGGGAATCACTTCAATTGCAAACTCTAATTCCCGGTCGGGTGGCATGCCTGGTAGTTCCTCGGGAAATACATCCGGAAATTCGCAAACTACCGGAATCAAGTTCATATCCGTGGCGGTAGTTTGGTATGCCATTCCTTTTTTTTGACATCATCTTGCTGGCAAGGAATTGAACTGTTTGTCCTGCCGGGTTAACTAGTGTCACTGTCCTGGTGGCACAGTTGATGCATACCTGATGGGGTGTCAACCAGTCCATCCCCAGTATTATATCCAATCCAGGGGATTCAATGGCAACGAGTGCAGCTGGAAATTTAACTCCATGTATCGAAATTTCCAGATCTCTATATATCAGATTTGTTCTGAGAAGGGAGCCAGGGGATTGTACCACCATGATTTTATCCAAAAGCGAAGGAGAAAATTTGTGCAAGGTGGCAAAATTCTGCGAAATAAATGAATGGGAAGCCCCAGAATCAAATAAAATTACTGTGGGTATGTCGTTAACAGAAAACATACCAAGGACTACTTCTGGAGCTTCGCAGGCTTCCTCAGCGGAGATATGGTGGACGCGTCCGTGGCAGAAGTTATGATTGGGGTGGCGTCCAATATTGTTGACCTGCGGCTTGGAGTTGGAGGATGGCTTCCCGTTGTTGGCGGGGCACTGTTTGGAGTAGTGTCCACTCTGGCCGCAAGTGAAGCAGGTGTTGTTGCGGCGGCAGTCCTCTATCACTGGTTGTTTGCCGAAGGTCTTATTCTGGCTCACCGTCTTATTGTTGCTATTGCCATTGCTCCATGTGGGCTTATATTCAGATGGGCCTGGATGCCAGGTGCGTGGCTTCTGCGCTAATGGCTCACGGTTATCCTTCTTGGGTTCAAACTTCCGCTTGTGGTCATCATTTCCGAACTTATGCTCTCGTTTAGCTATAAAAGCCTTGTTCACCAAAGTCTAGAAGTCCGGAAAGTCCAGCATACAGAGCTGACAACGGAGAGTGTGATTCAGTCCCCCTAGGAATTGATCTATCTTCCTTTCTTCGGTGGACACGTCGTGGGTAGAGTACCGTGCCAGATTGTTGAACTTGTTCAGATACTCCCCCACAGACATATTTCCCAGTGTGAGGGCAAGAAATTCCCTTTGTTTCACCTTCATTATGCCTGTAGGGATATGATACTTGCGGAATAGCTCCTTGAACTTCTCCCAGGAAATATCTTCTCCAGAAGGCCATGTTGTTTTCGTGTTGTCCCACCATATAGCTGCTGGCCCTTCTAGGTAGTGAGTGACAAAAGGAACCTTATCTGATTCTTCACAGTGGGCTATGTCCAGCTTCTTTTCCATGGTCCTCAGCCAGTCATCAGCTTCTATAGGGTCCACAGCTTGACCGAATTGGGTGGCTTGGTGCGCTGGAAATCAGCCAACTTAGAGTGTGTTCCATTGTGGTTGTTATTCTGGCCCACCATAGTCTGCATACTTTTCAGAAATTCCATGAGATCCTGGTTTCTTTTCTCCTCAAACATCCTCATGATCTGATCGGTGGTCGGTGCTTGAGGTGGTGGAGGTGGTAAGTCCTCTGGTGACTGTCCTGCTTGTCTAGCAGATCGACGGACAGGGGTTCTATTTCCACCTTGGCTACTAGCTCTCTTCATCCTAAATTTGTTCCCATTGCAAATACAGAATCGATGAGCAACATCCATAAGGGAAACACAGTAATATGACACCAGAAAGAAAATGCACGAAAAAGGCGAATAAAGCAAACAACATAATTATACAAGATAACCCAACATCATACATGGCAAGCTAGTAGGGGGATATCATGGCTAGACTGCTCATACGGCAGTTGACATATGCAAAGATGCATGCACTACAACTCAAGCCTCCACTCTAGTGGCGCGGGTGGCACGAACACTGCCAGGCTGAAGACTCCTCGTCATCTGATCCTGAGTCGGAATCGGAACTGATGATATGGATCACATCCTCCGGATCAAAGGAAACACGACGACGCTGCTGAGATGGTTCTCCTTCCGAGGAAGAAGGAGCACGACGCCTCAGCATCGGAGCAGCTGGAGTGGCTAGGAGTGAGGCCCACTCTGCCGGGGTCTCACGTCGGCTACCAGACGAAAAGCCTGGTGGCGCAGTAGAGCTAGAAGGAGTATCGAGCCTATGTGGAGGTGGAACTGGTGGTGGATACATAGGTGGAAATGTAGGCTGAGGTGGAGGTGGTACTGTAATCGCGGCTGCAAGTGCCCCCTGGACACGAGACAGCTCCTCAGCCAAGGACATGATTGTACGATAACTGGCGTTCAGATAACGAGATAAAACACCAGTCGCATGATCAATCGCCGGGTCAAATGGCGCGAAAATGACTCACCCTATCGTAGGCGACAGGGTGGGATAGTGGAAGAAACCTGGATGAGTCTGCATCTCAACCTCGTGGAAGCGCAAGTCAGTGAGAGCCTCCATCACAGCAAACTGAATCGCCAGCTCTGGAGTAGAAGCCGTTCCAACCTTGGAGGAGCGAGAGTAGCTACCAATATCCGAGCTCGCGGTCAGGAAAGCCTCTATGTGATACTCGTACACTGACTCGGCAAGCTGCTCACGAAACACCTGGTACCCTGGATCTTCGCCGTTGGGGTACAACCAAAGCCAGACGTTACGGAGCAGTACAGGAAAAGTGAATGGTGCAGGCTCATGATGGTAGTGGTATGGAACTGGTGCCATCTACACTCACAATGCCAACGGTTAGTAAAACAATGAGTCATGATGCATGCTATGCAACCATCAAATGCAGCAAGAAAGATGCACACTCAAAGCCCTACACTAATCGTGGTTCTAGCGCGGGTTAACTAGGGTGTCCTATAGTCAGCACGGCTCTGATACCAAGCGTTGTGGCACCCCGGCTCAGAGAACCGGATTACCAGTGTTTCCAACCCAGAGATCATGTCTTCTGGAAACATACAACAACTTGGTACAGAACTGAACTGAACTTTATTGATAAACTTCGGGTACAAGCTCATATTTTACATTGCTAGAGAGGCCAAAGGCACACCTGGTGCTATGACAGTATCTACATTATTTATGAAACATAGCAGGGCCTCGGGAATACTAAGTAATTCTACGGCGTAGCGGAACCTAGCGGCAACTCCATCCACAGGGACACTGCTGTGGACATATCCTAGTTAGCATAGCACGAACCATCGGGACCTCCGTCCTCGGCTTCTCCTGCATCTGGCATGATACGCCAGGTGAGTACTTAGAATGTACTCGCAAGCTCACGACAACCAAGTAATGCAGCAAACAATAGCATGGCAATCAACATGTTAAATGCATAAGCAATTCACTTACTGTTACCGGTTACCAACTTACTCTCTTCCGGGTTGTCCCACAACCCTCGGGATACTCATAACTCATCGAGTACTTCCGAACACAAGAGGAGTTCTTCCATCATTATTATCACGGTTATGGTTGACCACCTAGTGAGGTCTGGACGGGCTGTCCAATACCGTGGACGCGGCTATTCGAATAGATTTTTCACTCTGCAGAGGTTGCGCACTTTACCCACACCATGAAGCACCTGGCCTCGTGATCCCATTCGGGTGGACCAGCGTTGCTTCAACGAAACCTGCCTGACTCGTGACTCCCCCATCGTACCACCGGCATTCATCCTCCCCCGGAGTCCTGCCCTGGGTGGCCCCTGTGTCACCTCGTGACACCTGCCACCGTCGTGGCCAAACTAAACTGTCCCAAATGGGGACGCCGGCACAAAACTCAACTAGGCTCACAGGGTTATCGCCGCCTACCTGATCAGGGTAGAACGCACGCATAACCCTCCCTTTCTGGAGGTACCGGTGAAGGAGCACGGAGCCAGACCAAGTCAAGGCCGTCCCATACCGGCAAATGTGGTTGCACGGGTAAGCCCCGACAGGTGACTCAAGATCAACCACTAAGTTCATTTAGCAATATAGTGGTTTATCACAATAGGCAACTAAGCATTTAAATTAATTTGCTATGAATTATCCTATAGTAAATAAATAAACATAATGCATTTAAATATGCAATGCTATTGAAATGCTTCATGAAATAGGTATCCTGGCTTGCCTTGCTCTGTTGGGTTGCCCAAGCACTCCTGGTCTTCAAATGTACCAAAGTTTCCTTCCGTAGCGTGACGGGAGATGGCCGGACAGCGTCGTCCCCTTCTTCTCCGGCGGCGGCGGCGTTCGGGTGGTCGTCGGAAAGGGTGAATCCGGCAGCAATTTGGTCGGCCAAAGGCTTAGGAAGGGCTAGGGGAGCGAACTGATCTCGATGGAAGGCTCAGGTGGAACCGAGGTGGGGTGGAGGTGGCTGGCGACTAGGTCTTGGGCGGCGGGGGTTCTCCGGCGAAGCTCGAGGCCAGAGGGCCTTTCGGCCTTGGCTCGTTGCTCTCGGAGCCAATTGGAGGTGGAGGGAGAGGGGTGAGGAGCTCGAAGGGCTGGGCACGTCCTTTTATAGGCGGGGGCGGAGCTCAGGCGAGCAGGCGAGCTCTCTGGAATCTGGCGGACCCCGGCCACGCCACTGGAGCAAGGACGGCGAGCTGGCCGTCGCGGCGTGGGGGTGAGGTGATGGAGGAGGGCAGAGGAATTCATGCGCGCAGTGGCCGCACGCGGAGGAAGACGACGGCGGCTCAGCCACTGTGGCCGCACGGGTGCCACAGTGCGGCGCTGCGTGGCGGCCGGCGAGGGCTTCTCCGGCGAGGGGAAGGGTCTAGAGCAGCCAGGTGGACGGAGGGAAGCTTGTCGGTGCAAGCGAACACCGTATGACTACGCGGTCGTCGGCCTCCGACGAGACCCGAGCCTGCCGGCGCCCAGAGGGCGGTTTTGGCAGGCTGGCTACGCGGTCACCGTGTGCACAGGCACACGCGGCGCGAGCTGGCCTGCCGGGCCGTGTCTAGTGCGTTGCCCTTGTACTCTGGAACCCTCTCGTGGCACTGGCTCGCCCAGTGACCCACTGAGATGAAAGGTAGCGTCATCAAAAGTTTGCTGTCAGCAACTTGGTGTGGTTCTGGAGAAGAGATGAGATGGAGATGAAACTAGTGGAGATGTCTAGTGTGATCTAGGTTGGAAGGACTATAAACTGGCCCAATTTGGAGGGGTTTGAAAGAGATTTGAATATAGTTCATGTGTAAACTGAAATTCTGGTCCAGAAGCTTGATCTGCTTGTGGCACTCACATAGATGGTCTCCTGATGATGAAACTTGGTGGAGGGAAGTCGTTTGATGCATAGAAGATGCCATAAAAATTTCATGGCCATTGAATACCTCTAGCTAGCACTTCCTTCACAAAGGTTTGGAATAAGCAGAAACTGGTCAGAAGTTTGCTGCTAAAAATTTGTACTGAACAAGATCATATTTTTGGATATTGTGGCAAGATAGGATCCCTAGTATCACAGGGAATTTATTGGGAATTTTCTGAGCTAGGAAAATGGGAGTTGCTTCACAACTGACAAATTCTGACCAGAAAGAAAATAATTATTCTGGCCAAAATTTTGCATTGGGCAATGGAATATTTTTTAAGATTATGGAATAATATGATGATAAGAAGGTGTGACAAGAATTTGGGAATTTTCTGATCATCAGAGCTATAGGTTGCTTCACAAACCATAGTGATGTCATATTTTCCCAAAGGAAGAAAAGGAATTATTGGAAAAGATGAAATATTGGAAATTGATCCAACAGAGGTGTGGAAAGGTTTTGGCAAGGTGTTGAGGGTTTTGGGTTACTTGAGAAAAGATTCAAAAATTTCCAAGGTCCAAAGTCAATAGGAAAGCTTCAAATACCATCAAAATTGCAATTAAACCAAAAATATTTTGAAAAGAAAAAGTTGTCAAAAACCAGGGTGTCACAAAATACGAGGCTATAAGTAATCATGCATATAAGAGATCAAAGAAGACTCAAATAATATTCATGGAGAGAAACTGATCATGAACACAAAATTCATCGGATCCCAACAAACACACCGCAAAAGTTTACATCAAATAGATCTCCAAGAGACCATTGTATTGAGAATCAAAAGAAAGAGAGAGGAAGCCATCTAGCTACTGCCTACGGACCCGTAGGTGTATGGTGGACTACCCACGCATCATCGGAGAGGCACCAATGAGGATGATGAATCCCTCTGTGATGGTGTTAGATTGGATCCCGAGGTTCTGGAACTTGCGGCGGCTGGATGTGTTTTTCGTCAACTCATTTAGGGTTTCTGGAATATTTGAAAATTTATAGGCATCAGAGGCGGTAGAGAGGGGCCCCGAGGAGGGCACAACCCATCAGGGCGCGTCTTGGTGGGTTGTGGTCTCCACGGCCCACCTCTCTGGCACTTCTTTGGCCCACTGGGTGTCTTCTAGTCCCAAAAAAATCTTCAAAAAGTTTCGTCGCGATTGGACTCAGTTTGGTACTGATATTCTGCGAAGTAAAAAACAAGGAAAAACAACAACTGGCACTTTGGCACTATGTCAATAGGTTAGTTCCAAAAAATGATATAAAGTTGTTATAAAGTGATTGTAAAACATCCAAGAATGATAATATAATAGCATAGAACAAGCAAAAATTATAGATACGTTGGAGACGTATCAGGGCGTCGTAATTTTGCGTCGGTCGCCGGGGCGTCGTAATTTTGCGTGTCGGGCATCGTAATTTTGCGTCGGTCTCCAGAACGTCGTAATTTTGCGTGCCGGGACGTCGTAATTTTGCATCGGTCGCCGGGGCGTCGTAATTTTTACGTGTCGGGGCGTCGTAATTTTGCGTCGGTCGCCGGGCATCGTTATTTTGCGTGTCGGGCGTTGTAATTTTGCGTCGGTCGCTGGGACGTCGTAATTTTGCATGCTAGTATGTATATGAGGGACCAGATATAAGATACACGAATGTGGACGACGGGATTTGAGGAGTGCCCGACCAGTGTCACGGACGCGACCGGACGTGTCCGCGGACGTTTAAGGGCCCGAATTTGCAAGTCGTGACTGAAGATGCTCTTAGGCAGTTAGATATGAGGTAGCTATTTTACATTTAGATGTAAAATAACAAAACCGAATTTTCTAACTCATCAGCTTGATTGAAGAACTATCTTGGGAGCTGCACGAAATAATCAAAGTATAACCCTCATGAGCATATGTGTCCTATTCCTGTCCTACTCCTAGGTATGAAAGGGATACGTCCAAATAGCATTGGTACGCTGTGTGGCCAAAGAAGCTAATATACTACCTTGAAATCGGGCAAAAGAAACTGAAACGTGAGAACATGGATCCATGCATTCGGCATGCGTGCCTCAGACTATTCCGCAATGGATATCACCAGAGCCGCACACTGGTCGTGCGCGGGCGCATTCATCCAGAATTCACCGATGCTTTTGCATCATCGGCATGCCAAAGTCAATCAAACCACGAAGAGCAACACATCAGCTGAATCTCAAAGAAAACGTGCCTCAAATCAAAGATCTCATAGGCAAGTCAAGAACGAACATGGCGACCAAAACTCACGCGGCGGGATGATAAATTAAAGCTAAAAAGACAAAGAGGGGAATCGACCAGCGAAATAAAATGTAATCACAAATTCAAAGCAGAATAAGAACTCGGTGAGGCAAAGCCATGTCACCAGGAATTCCCTATTTCCCGCTCTCTGCGTCAAACTGCCGGCGCTTCGCTTTTCTATTTTTTTTCTTTTTTTTCTTTTTCTGTTTTTTTTTCGTTTTTCTGTTTTTGTTTCTATTTTTTTCGTTATGAACAAAATTAAAACAAACCAGTAATTCCTTGAACCGGTTTTTTTTTCGTTTTTCTGTTTTTTTTTGTTTTGTTTCTGTTTCTTTTTCTTTTCTTTTTTTCGTTTTCTGCTTCTTCTTTTTCTGTTTATTATCAAGGTTATTTATCTTTTTAAGACTAAGTTCATGTTCTACAATTATTTTTAAAATTCGAAAAATGTTCTTACTTAAAAAAAATGTTCCAAATTTCAAATAATTGTCGTTTTTCAAAAACTATTCATAACTTCCAAAAATGTTCGGGATTTTCAAAAAATGTTCTTGTTTTTCAGAAATTGTTCTGGATTTACAAATTTTGTTCATTTTTACAGAAAATGATCCTATTTTCACATTTTGTTTATAAATTTCAAAATTTGGTCGCCTCATTTCAGAAAATGTTCGGTAATTCAAAAAATGTTCACATTTTAATATTTTGTTCACAAACCAAAAAATATTTGTTTTCGAAAAAATTCCCATAGTTAAAAATTTGTTCAGAAATTCATAAAAATGTTCACTTGTTTAAATTTTGTTCATAAATTAAAATATGTATGGGAATTTTTAAAAAATGTTTCTGTTTCAAAATTTTGTTCACAAATATTAAAATGTTCTGGACCTTCAAAATGTGTTCCCGCTTTTCCAAATTTGTTCAAAAATTCCAAATATATTTTCAATTTCAAATTTGTTCACATATTTTAAAACAACTCATGTTTCCAATTTTGTTCACAAATTCAAAAAATGTTCACATATTTAATTTTTGTTCACAAATTCTAAAATATTTTGGTTTGTCCAAATAAACTCCTATTTTCCAAATTTGTTCACATATTCTGAAAATGCTACAGATTTCAATTTTTGTCCACAAATTTAACAAATGCTCCATGTTTTAGAAATTATTTTGCAAATTAAAAAATGTTTGTGTTTTTCAAAAATAGTTTACTTTCTAAAAATGTTCACCTTTTCAATTTGTTATTTTTTTCAAAAATTTGTGTTTACAAAAAGTAGTTCATAATTTAGAAAATATTCTCGTATTCAATTTTTTGTTCTTATTTTGTTTTAATTTTTTAGTTCCCATATAATGTTTGTGTTTTTAAAGAAATTCCTTTTAGAAAATTATCCTTGAAATTTTTAAAAAAGTTTTAATCTGTTGCGGATTATAGTTCATATATACTGCGTTACTTTGCAGTAAACCCGTGTTACCACAGTGGCTATGGAGTAGCTTCCCTGGCGTGAGGACAAGAGATCGATCCCCCGCCCACAAATTTTATTTTGTTAAATTTGGCTAACTTGTTTTATTTTTCACGGCTACCTATTGTTCTTTAATACTCGCGCTGCAATTGTTGCATAGTATGTCGCGTGTCATAGTGGCTAGCGCATCGCGGGCACCTATAGCTGGTCACGGGTTTGTTTCCTAGGTAGCGCGTCCTTGTTTTTTGCGATTTTTCATTCCGTCAAGGGTAGCGAATGGGACGGCCCAGGTGACCCGTCTCCTGTGCGAAGATGCGCCTCTTTGCCGCAGTAAGCGGCACATAGGAGGTCCCATGTCACCACGCACCAGCATGGTTGCGGCAACACCTGATGAGGAACAGGTGGCCTCGACAATGGTGGTTTACGGGCCGGGCTAAAGAGAAGCAAGAAGAACCGCGTGTCACCAGTCTGGAATGGGCCTTCACCTCAAAAAAAAGTCTGGAATGGGCCTAGTAGTTCGTGTAACTGTATTACTCGAGTGGGGGAGATAGGTGTGAGTAGGTGGCATGGACAGAACGGCGACTTCATCTGTCTATGAATTCCTCAAGACGAACCTCGCCAAGACGCTCAACACCCACTTTCAGAAACAAGACGAGGAGGTAGTCCAGGTGGTCCGCTCGATGTGCTACCCGCGGTGTCCACGTCCAAGCCCACATAATTTACATTCATGGACACCCACGCGTAGAGCACCCAGACATGTGGATTACTTGGGCTCTCCCGCGGCGCCCGCATCTAACCCCACATCCTTGGCAAGTCAAGTTGAAACTCACAGTCGATGATGCAGCCGTGTGGGGATTAGCCATGGCCGCAGCGCCACCGTCCAGCTTCGCCATGGACGCCGCAGGGTCGCCGTCTACCTCATCCTGGCCGCCCCAACGCTGATGTCCAACTCCGCCATGGACGTCGCATCGTCGTCTATCTCCGCCATGTTCAAGTTAGGCCAGTCTTCTTCTTCCCCTCCCTGGCTCCCTCATTTGTGATTTCTTTCATGTCAGCTACCTCATAGTCTCGCATCTTCTTCAGCCAATTTCTTCTAAATTGTTCAGAGTTCGGAGCAGAGCCATTCGGTCATGAACTTGTTTGTTCCAACTTGTTGAACTTGAATCACGTACTACCTTGAACTGCCAAAACGTCTTATATTTATGAACAGAGGGAGTACCATCTATGGCTGCAGGGTTGACCATGGTGATAATGGGGTGAGCGGTATCCTCCCTCCTTATCGAATCCTCCCTGATTGCTTCCTCTCTCCAGAACAACATGGAGGAGCTGACTGCTTCAAGGAGCACCAGCTGCAAACAAGCAGCTTGCGCTTTGCTCTCCTCTTCTTTCGAGCTTATTACAGTGGCACTTTTATAGAGTGGATTTTTAGATCCCGGGTGCCTAGACACCCACTTATCTCACCATTCATTCAGAATATGATGCATAGAGATTTGTGCCCCGGACTGTAGCAATGAAATCCATTAGCAGTTCTGCTGCTTCATTAAGCACAGGAGTAAAGACAAAAAACAAGCTAACCTGGCTCTAGTCTAGCCCTGCCCCTCCTGGCCTGATTACCTGCTGAAAAGAATATGGGTATTGGCGATGTCATGTCGGCCTGGTAGAATATACACAACCTGCGAGAGACCCAAGAAAGTTGAAAGGAGTGACCATGCAATGAAATCTCATGTGATTCGGCTGGGTGGGAGGCATGCACTGTCACTTCAATCATCACCCGCGTGAACCGCCAGCGAAGCTATGCATGTCAGCTTGTTGAAAAGAAAGAGTGAGAAGAGAGAGCAAGCTTTGTGCATGCATGTGTGACTGCTTTCAAAGAGAAAAATGCGTGACAAGAGAGAGATTATATTGTGTATGCATGTGTCAGAGTGTTTCCTTCCTGGCAGGCCTAGTCTTTCTGCATGCTACTTCCTCCTCCCGTCGCTGTTTGTCTGCTTGAAAAAGCGTGCCTAATTACTCTGGTACTGCAAAAGCTACTGTAGTTGGACAGTGGCTAGCACAAATTTTATTGCCACTTGACGGACTAATACTAGAGGGTACCGGGACACCCGGGTGTCGTCGCACCTTTTCGTTCATAAAATCATTTTTGATGTGATTCTTCTGCCGAAGCGACGCCTGCCGAAGCACTGAGTTGTGATTTCATCGAGGGAGAACTTCTCTACACCCAAGCAAACAAAGGTGCTACGAAAAAACGTGATTTGCAGTTCTAGCTCTGAAGCTTCTTCCCCTGGAAACAAAGTCTGAACTTCTCTACTCCTTCCGTGTCCATAGCAAAACAGAAAATATAAGCAAAACAGAAAGTTTCTTGAGCCCAAGATTTACATGGGATTGTATGTGGGATGTGGGAAGCCCACTTGTCCCGTTTAATCTTATGTGGGCATATGCGGGCTTTCCACTTACACTACGCGGCAGATGTGGAGGTGGACGCGGGCTCCCGCGGAACGTCCCACTTGCAGCCTGAGCTCGATGAGATCCGCGCTGGTATGGACCGCATCTCTCCAGGCGACTCCCCTACCCATGGTGGAGCTCCGGCTTCGTCCTCTGCGTCGCCAGGGAGTAGCGGGTCCAGCCCTGAAGGGCACCGATTTGCATTAGAGAACCGGGGGGAGGACCACGTTCCCTATGTGCCTCCCCCGACACAAGGTATGAGACCCGAGCAAAATTTTGTTCCTCATGCATATAATACTATTGTATGATACTACCTTCATAATGCATAGTATCATAAACTAGTATCATATATGTGACCTCATTTATTGACATGCAAGACACATAGTAGTATAGCATTTAACATGACACGGTATCTACCTATGTTACTCTAACCCTCTCTCTCTTCTTTAATTGTCTGCCACATAAGCATGTTTGCTAGTCCCAAGTGCATGATACTAGCTATGATACCCCCACTATGGCCAGCCTCATACTTGTTCAGCCGATTCACTGATCAATTTTTCCATGGTCCTCGTATCGAGCTGCCGCGTTTTAATGGCTCCAACTCAAAGGCTTTGGCAGTCTAGATGCGAATATTACTTTCAGTTATAGGGAATGCGCAAATCGTTGCGGATTCAGCTTGCAACTTCCTTGTTCGAGGGAGCAGCAGCCCGCTGATTGGAATTTGTACAGAGAAGAGTGCCTCTTGCCACTTTGCACGAATTTTGCAAGCTACTGCAGTGCCGTTTTGTTCGTAATCTTCATCAAGTGATGGTACGTCAGATGTTTCATATCTTTCAAACTAGTACTGTCGAAGAATATGTGGTACAATTCTCAGATCTTTATGACCACCTTGCTGCATATGAAGTGTTGCTTGAATCAGTGCACTATGTTACTCGCTTTGTGACCGGGCTGAAACCTATTGTGCGTATGTTGGTGGCATTACAACAACTGACAGATTTAGACACTGCTTATCAACTGGCGTTGCTGCATATGTCGCTGCTCAGATCACTCTTCTTCATCAGTTTCGACAACAAAACGTCATGTTTACCAACCCCGTTTACTAGTGATTGCAACCAGACCCAATGTGTCTAGGGCAATTGATGACAGAAGATTGCGAGTTGAAAATCCAAGGCATGCTAGTGGTGAGGACAAGTGGGGGCACTTAGAGCTTACAGAGGAGCTAACGGGCTTTGTTTCATTTGCGGTGAGAAATGGAGTCGTGCTCATGTCTGTAAGCAATCTATATCTTTGAGTGTTGTTCAAGAAATGGTGGAATTTTTCCACTGCACTCTGACACATATACCACTGACGATGATGAGGTTAATTTGATGGTTTTATCAGCTGAAGCCCAAGGTACTGAGAGAGCTAATAAGGCATTTCAGATTGTTGTGGTTTTGCAAGGATTGCAGAAAGTTTTTCTCATCGATTCTGGCAGTACCAATTCGTTTATCGATTCTTGTGTGGATGAATCCTTATTGGGGGTGCAGAACTGTCCTACGATCAAGGATAAGGTGGCGGGCGTTGGAATTATCACTAGCACTAAATGTCGGTCCATCTTCTAGGAAACAGTTTGTTACTCACTTCAGGATAATACCTCTTATTACTTATGATGGTATACTTGGTCTTGACTGGCTTGCCTTCCATAGCCCTATGACTGTAAATTGGGATCAGAGATGGCTGTCCTTTTACTATGCTGGTGGTTTAGTCCCTCTTCAAGGGACTGTTCCTTCTGGGTTTGCATACACTATTGTGGGATTATCAGTTATCACTGGAGAAAATGTTGGTGTTGTACTGCCAGAGATTCAAGCCATTTTGGATCAACATCAGGAGGTGTTTAGTGTTCTAGTTGGTCTACCCCCAGAGAGATTATTTGATCATTCTATACCACTTATTCCTGGTGCACAACCCTTCTCACTCAGGCCTTATAGATTCCCCCCTGAACTTAAGGATGATATTGAGAAAAAACTAAGCTATCTAGGCCATGTGATCAGCAAAGATGGAGTTGCTACGGATGATTCTAAGATCAGCACCATTAAGGACGGGCCTTCTCCTGTCTCAGCCAAGGAAGTGAGGGGTTTCTTGGGCCTTGTGGGGTATTACAGGAAATTTATTCATCATTACGGTATTATTTCCAAACCATTGACTAATTTGTTGCATAAGGGGATTCTTTTCATCTGGTCTGATGTTGAAGAAGAAGCATTCCAAACACTCAAAGCTGCTTTGATTTCTGCCCCTGTCCTTGCTTTGCCAACTTTCAAAAACCATTCTGAGTGGAGATGAATGCTTGTGATAAAGGTATTGGCGTGGTCCTTATGCAGTATGGACACCGTCTGGTGTTTGTTAGCAGAGCACTTGGCCCTCGCAACCTTACCCTCTCGGTGTAGGAGAAGGACTTTTGCTATTTTGCTAGCCATTGAACAGTGGCGTTCCTATTTGCAGTTGAAGGAATTTGTCATTCAAACCGATCAACATGCCCTTGTCAACTTAACTGAGCAACGCCTTCATACTCCGTGGCAACAAAAGGCACTTACTAAGCTCATGGGATTGGATAACAGAATCATCTACACGAAAGGAACAGATAATAGAGTGGCCAATGCGATGTCTCGTCGTCCCACTACTAATTCAGTAGTGTTGGCCATGTCCAATGTTCAGCCGACTTGTATTCAAGAGATTTTGCTGAGTTATACTGCTGCTGAGAAAACTTTGAATATGTTATAGAAACTAGTTGTTGATCCAGCTGATATTCCCCACTTCACATTGCATAGTGGCTTGCTTCATTATTGTGGTCGACTATGGATTGGCAAGGATCTGAATTTGCAATGCAAGATAGTCTGGAGTTTACATGCTGGTTTAGTGGGTGGTCACTCCGGCTTCTTAGTTACTTACAAACATATTTGTCAGCTATTTCACTGGAAGGGCATGAAAAAGTTGATTTGTTCCCTGTTATAGCAATGTGAGACTTGCCAGTTAGTTAAACCAGATCATTTTGCAAGCCATTTTAGCTGGGCTACTTCAGCCTCTACCAATTCCAGACGCCCCTTGGGACATGATGACTATGGACTTTATTGAAAGACTCCCAGCATCAGACATATCCAATAGCATCCTAGTGGTAGTTAACAAGTTTTCGAAATATGGATACTTCATTCCCTTATGTCATCCTTATACTGCTAGTGTTGTGGCTGAAGCTTTCTTGGGTCGAGTTTATCGTTTGCATGGATTGCCGCTGTCCTTTGGTACCAAATTGTGATCCAGTTTTCACTAGCATTTTTTGGAGGGAATTGTGTCGTCAGACTGGCATCAACCTAAAAATGAGCTCGGGCCAGCACCCTCAGACTGACGGACAAACGGAAAGGGTGAATCAGCAAGTGGAAGGATACCTTCGCTGTTTCATCAGTGCTCACCCCCATCGGTGGTCAAAATGGTTACCACTTTGTGAAATATGGTATAACTCAAACTGGCACTCTGTCGGCGTACGACACCTATGGGATCGCGTGGATCCCTTTACGGTTCGGCAGGGAGAAAGGTTTGCACAAAGAGCAGATCTAACGACCAACACGAGGGATTTTTACCCAGGTTCGGGCCGCCTAGAAGCGTAAAACCCTACTCCTGCTTTAGTTGTATTAGATGTGTTTATGCCCAAGCTTCAGGAGCGCTATGTGATGAACAGTACACAGCCGCTACGCATGCAGAATGGGCTAGCAAGCCTCCCCCTGTAGCTCCGCCTTGGGCCTCCTTTTATACGTCAAAGGGGTCACCAACAGTGGCGTACAACACATACATGAGGTGTAAAGTTGCTACAGTGTTATCATACCTAATACTGACGGCTTAGGACAAATGCATTAAACGCTCCGTTGAGGTGTCCCTTAGCTTCTTGGGGACGGAAAAAGGGGCCGTCCCATCAGCACCGCTTAAGCCTATCCGCCGTTAACGCCTTGACACGTACCCAGGAGGACAACAGCTAAACGACAAGCTGGTCGCTGCGCTGGAGCGGTGACAAGGTGGCGAGGTCTTGCCGGGCGCAAGCCTTGCCGGGGCTTCCCGAGCCATCCCGGCAAGATCTTGCCGGGATCCCAGCCTTAGGTCTTCTATCTTCTGATTATTGCCTCAAATGCTTCCTTGATATTCTTGCGCTTGTATCCAGTTGTCCCCCGGCAGGCCTTGCCGCTAGGGTGGCTTCAACTGCCCGTGCACAAGTACGGGGTACTAAAAGACCCAAACTTTAGTACACCGACAGGAGCCCCTGGGCCTAGGCCATACACGGGTGCGAGGCGTTGTTGGGCTAGGCCCAAACAGTGCACGGGCACGCGTGGCAGGAGTTAACCGCTGTAACCATTCCGTTTACTGCGCCCCCCCCCCCCCACGACGCCCATTAAATGCGGGACGTGGGGGACGTGCGCGGCGCGGCCGTTACAGCAGCGCGCTCGCAAAAGCGTTTCCATATTGATTAGTAAAGATGTAGCCTCGCGTCTTCCCCATAAAAAGGAATCCGCAGAGGCGTTGCTCATTTACCTCCTGTCTTTTCCAATCTGGGAACTGCCGTTGTCTTCTTCCTCGAGCCCGAAGTAGAGCCATTCCCATTCATCCTCCGCCTCCACGCCCTCTCCGTTCTCGGCCATCTGCCCCCATAGCTGCCATGCCGCCCAAGGCGAGCAAAGGCAGGGAGATGGAAGCCGCCGTCTCGGTGAGCGAACTGGCAAGGATGCGGAAGGAGCACGCCGTCTTCCCCCCGGTGCTCGATGCGAGCGCCCTGAAGGAGCGGTACCAGTGCATGGGGGCGAAGGAGACGAAGGCCCATCCTGCGACTCACGTGAGCCCAGGTTCTTCCAAGGGTGGCCCAGACAAATTTCATTTCTTTGCCGATTATTTTTACTGCGGGCTCTGTCCTCCATTTTCCGATTTCTTCAACGACATCATGTACACATACGGCTTCCAACTTTTGGACTTTACGCCGAATGCAGTGACATGCATGTCGATCTTTGCCCACCTCTGCGAAAACTTCGCCGGAGTAGTCCCTAGCACAGCCCTCTTCCGCCATTATTTCATTCCCTGCATTCAAAAGGGCGAGGCCCTTTCCGGTTCCATCACTTGGATTCCACGGACATGGAATAAGGAGGTTTATCCGGATGGGGTCTACCGCGAGAAGTGGGAGGAATGGCGGGCCAAGTGGTGCTGGATTCAGGAGACAGACCCCCAGCCCTTCTGCTCGCTGCGGCAAACAAAGATGGTGCGCGGCAACGACTGGAGTGCCTTCGATCCTGAGGATGGAAAGCTCACAGTCGCAATTACTAGGATTCATCGCCTCTCTGCAGAACAAAGGGAGGCCAGCCTGGGAGTTCCGGAATGCGGCAGATATCATGAGGTTGCGCCCCGGGCTGAACAACAACTTAACGTTTATGCAGCACGCAGCCCTCTGCCAGAAACTCTTCAGGACTAATGCGGTATGCAGGCTGCCGGCAAGCATAGTCCCTCTGTGCAACAACTCCGCTCTGGCCTCAATCATCGCCATGATGCCGGCGTTTGACGCTCACAGCATTGACGGAACTTGGATCGAGCCATCTACAGAGCAGGCACAGCAATTCTTAGATAACCTGTCGGAGAGGGCCATCCGTGAAGAAGAGAACCTTATCCGCTCCACCACTAAGGAAGAAGTGGTGTACATCGCCAGCAGGGCGGAGGAGGCAAATCTTGCCGCGGAGGCCGGCAGTGCTGGCTTCGTGGAAGGGGAAACCAGCAAAGGAGAAGTGCTGTCGGAGGAAAGACTTGCCAGGCAGGGTGAGGTTGCCGGAAAGCAGAGTGGCACTGCTGCCGGGGGCCCTTCTGCCGAAGACGCAGCCGAGGAGGAGCTGCACGAGGAGCCTCCAACTCTCGAGCCGAGGAAGAGGTGTGCTCTTCGAAAAGTCACATCTGGTGCCTCTGCCCGCCAGCCTTCCTCGAGTGGTGAAGCCCCCGGCAAGGGGGCGGCCGGCAAGGCCGCGCAGCAACCCGCCGCAGCCAAGCGACCCAGGACCGCCCCTTCACCTCCTCCCACGGACACTGCGGCGGAAGTCGACTTCGACCTCTCCGCCTTCAGCTCGGAAGAAGAAGAGTAAGAGTCCTGCCACATCTTTTAAGCTTCTGAACTTCTGACTTTGCTTAACTTATTTGTCTTGCTTTGATTTGTTCCCGCAGAGACACGGAAACATTGGCGCAAAGGATGGCGAAGAGGGCGAAGACCTAGACGGATGATGAGCCGCCGGCAAGCACCACAGGTGCGCCAGAGACGATCAACATCAGCCCGGAGTCAAGCCCTTAACGCAGCCCCCGCCGCAGCCCCCAGCGTGAGCCCATCACTCACTTTCCGCTGGCAAGTGTCGGGGTGTGCATCTTCTCTACTGACATCACCGGGCTTGCAGGAGGAGAACGACAGCAAGAAGAGCCACTGAAGGCCGTCCCCAATGCGCCGCCTCCGTCAACCACGCCGCCCAGAGGCGGATCTTCGGCAAAGGCTTCCTCTAGCGAGCTCTATCGTGATGAAGAGGAGCCGGCAAGCACAGGCACCGGCAGCTCTACACCGGCAACTAATGTTGCGGAGAAAGGAGAGACCACCTCCCAACAGCCTGACGCGGGTAAGCCGTTTGCCTCAGAGTACTTAATATTTTGTCTTTCTTTTTTGTCTTCTTGAACTTCTTCCTCAGCCTAATCTCGTTTGTTTTCTTGACCTCCAGATCTTCCCTCGACGGAACACATGGATGTTGATGCCGTTATCGAGGAGACCGCCAGGAATGCTGCCACTGAGGCTGACAGGGCTGCCGCTGACGAGGCCGCCAAGAATGTCGCCGCCGAGGCCACCAAGGATGCTGCTGCCGAGGCCGCCAAGTCCGCACAGGAAGAGGCCACCAAGGAATCTGCTGAGAGGGCCAGCAAGGAGTTCGGTGACCATACTGACGCATTCCTGCCGCAGGAGCGCCAAGCGCTACACCGGCCACGGAGCCCCCAGTTGCCGGTGAGGCGATTGTTGAGGATCAACCAACAACATCCAGCGCCCCCCCCCCCCCCGTCAAGCAAATACCTCAAGGTTGGCGACAACCTGTTCGTCAGCATACCAGGGACGGCAAGCATTGGGGTGCCAACTGAAGGGGAAACCTTTGACGAGGACGTCATTGCCGCTGCCGGGCTCGGGATTGTCGACGAGCCATGCGCCAGTAGCAGCAAATCCGAAGAAGAAAAGCTCCTCCAGGACATGAGCAATAACTTTCAGAAGCTCCAAGCGCTTCACCGCGCCCGGAAAGATAAGCTAGATTCCAGGGCGGCAGTTGTCGAAGCAGCGGAGGCAGACTTCCAAAAGCGCGACGAGGAAACGCAAGTCTGGTACGCTGAGGCCGTTCAGGAGCTGAAAGCGAGTCAAGAGCAGCTGACCCAGAACTGGAACGAGCTCCTCATGAAGCAATCTGATGTCGAGAAGGCACAAGAGGAGGCTAAACAACAGGCTACTACAGAGGAGGCTCGCCTAACAGAGCGCCGCGTCGGGCTCGACGCTTATGAAGATGACCTTGCCGCTCGCGAGAAGGCGCTCGCCGCCAAGCTCCGCAGCAAGGATGAGGAGATCGAAAGACTTGTCGCGCAGCGGACCCAGGAGCTAGAGCAGAAACACAAGGAGACGCTCGAAGCTCTGACTGTAGATCACGCCGGCAAGCTGAAGGAAGCCATCAATGCTGCCGAAGCTGCAGAGGCTGCCAAGAACGAGCTTGATGACAAGGTGAAGAAGCTGGAGGCGAACCTTGAGGGTCACGGCAAGGAGCTCTCCACACTCAAAGCCGACAGAGAGAAAACTCTCCACAGCTTGATGGAGATGCAAACCTCCATGTCCGACAAGATCAAACAGCTCTCCTCAGCCAATGATTCCATCGCCGATCTGAAGCTGAAGCTGGCCATACTGGAGCAGTCTCTTGAGAGCAGCACGGCTCGTGAGAAGGTCTTGATCAAAGATCTCCAGATGGAGAAGGACCTGCTCAAGAGCGCCGCCGTCTCCCATAACGACTATGTGGCAGGTGTGCAGATCTGGACTGAGCGCCTTATCGACGTCGCGGAAAGGCTCACAGCACAGCTGTCCATCATGGGCCTGCAGGGCTTCAGCTATTCTTCCGACGACAGGGTCTCCACGAGCGCCAAGTTGACCATGTTCTTCGATGGCATGATTGACGCCCTGAAGCAGCTCCATTCTGACCGTGCAACCCATCTGGCCAATGAATCCCGCAAGCTCTACCGGGCCGTCCTCCAGAAGGTGCTCGTCAAAGTGGCGCACAAGAACCCCGGCATCAACCTCACCAACGTTCTTGACCACTTGCCGAAGGACGTGGACGTCAAGGAACTTGAAGAACTTGTCGCGCCCATCGTCGACAAGGTGGGTCAAGTCAAAAGGGTTGAAGGCCAGCGCAGGGACTAGCCGCTTCACTCCTCGTTGTCCCCACCATTCCATGTCAAAGACAATTTTATCTTAGGTTAGAATCGCGACAACTATTAATGTAATGTAACTTGTTGTGCTCTGGATGAATGTATGCTATTCCCCTTGTTTGATTTCTTTCTGTATGTATACGCCCTACGCTTTATTGGAAACTTGCCGGCGTGCGCACCCTTGCCGCGAGCGCTAGGTGCGGGACTTTAGCAGCCTGCTGGAGGTGCCGCTACCGGCAAGAAACCTTGACGTTTTCAGCGCAGCCACCTAACCTGTTGAGCGGACTCGAAACAGAGTAAGGGCGCAACCGATCATGACAAGGTTCCTTCGCGTGCAGGTTTTCCATACAAAAGTCGAAATTGTCCAAGGAGAATAACCTTACAAAACAAAAAAATTGTATAAAGTTTCTGCAACTTAGCTTTTTGTCGCTGTACTCCTTCCGGCAAGATGTCAACCTTGAACGTCGCCTGTCGGTATCCATACCATCCTTCCCCCCCCCCCCCCCCGGCAAACTTGTGCGCGAGGGAACCTTCTGTCCTTTGAGAAAAAGAAAGAAGAGAAAATAGAGATATGGAACCTTGGCGGTTCGTTAGTGCTTACCGGGAGCAAGTGTAATACAATATCTCAGATAAGCATGTATATAGATAAACATGAAAATCGACAAGAATTGCAAAACACTTAGTCTTATTCGACTATGCACAGGGTCTGCGCCTGGCTTTGTACAAAGGTTTACATGCCTCGGCGGCAAGACTCGTACAAAAGGTGGTTGCCGGGAGGCCCGGCAACCGCGCCTTATGGATAGAACTTACGAAGCTGTTCGATATTCCAAGAATTACTCACTGGAATGCCATCTTCGGTCTCCAGACGGACTGCGCCAGGCCTGGTGACTCGCACTATCCAATAAGGGCCTTCCCACTTCGGTGTCAACTTGTTGGAATTCTTGGCCGACTGAACGTGCCGAAGAACAAGGTCGCCTTCCTCAAGACTTCGGGCATGAACCTTGCGGCTATGGTAGCGGCGCAAGCCTTGCTGGTAGCGTGCAGCTCGCACAGTAGCCTGAAGACGATCTTCCTCAAGGAGCGTAACGTCATCTTGCCGCAACTGCTCTTGCTCAAGCTCATCATAAGCGAGCACTCAAGGTGACCCGTATATGAGTTCTGTGGGGAGAACTGCTTCCGCCCCGTACACTAGGGAGAAGGGTGTCTGGCCGGTGGCTCGATTTGGTGTCGTTCTGATTGACCAAAGAACCGCCGGCAGCTCATCAATCCAGCGTCTTCCGCACTTGCGCAGCTTGTCGAAAGTTCTTGTCTTGAGGCCCCGCAACACTTCAGCATTTGCCCTTTCCGCCTGGCCGTTGCTCCTTAGATGAGCAACAGAAGCAAAACAGATTTTTCCGCCAAGGTCTTGGACGTACTGCATGAAGGTGTGGCTCGTGAACTGCGTGCCGTTGTCGGTGATGATCCTGTTAGGCACACCGAAGCGGCAAACTAGTCCTTTGAAGAACTTGACGGCTGACTGTGTTGTCACCTTTCTCACTGCCTCCACTTCCGGCCACTTTGTGAACTTGTCGATCGCGACGTACAAGTACTCAAAGCCCCCGGTAGCATGGGGAAAAGGGCCCAATATGTCGAGCCCCCAGACCGAAAATGACCAGGAAAGAGGGATCGTCTGAAGAGCTTGAGTTGGCTGATGTAATTTCTTTGAATGGAACTGGCACGCTTCACACTTGGTTACTAGTGCAGTTGCATCCTGGAGAGCAGTGGGCCAAAAGAAACCTTGCCGGAATGCCTTACCAGCAAGAGCTCTTGATCCTATGTGGGAACCACATATACCTCCATGTATCTCCGCCAACAGCTCTAGTCCATCCTCCCGAGGAATGCACTTCAATTTCACACCGTTCGGTCTCTTTCTGTACAGGACGTTGTCCACGAACTGGTACATATTAGACCGACGGGCTACTTTCTCCGCTTCTTCCTGTTCCTCGGGGAGTTCTCCTGTCTGAAGGAAATGGACGATGTGCTATGCCCATGCTGGAGCCTGAGGCTCGACAACAAGGACTAAAGGCATGTCCTCTGCCGTGGGAGCATTTGTCTCTACAGCAAAGGCTCGAGGCCCTGCCGGAGCCTGTTGCTTCCCGGCAAGCTCGGCGGGAGCGTTTGTCTCCACGGCAAGAGCTTGAGGCCTTGCCGGAGCCTGTCGCTCACTGGCAAGCTTGGCGTTGTTCCCGGCAACTTCTTTGTCGGCGGCCTCTGGGAGTTCTGCCGGGAAATACTTGCCGGAACTCAACTTCCTTCTCTTATCTTGCTTTGCTGATGGTGCTACGGACGGCTGAGTCAGTTGAAGCACAAAAGTCCCTGGTTCCACAGGTAACTTGAGGGCCGCACGCTTTGACAGGTCGTCGGCAATGCTATTTTCTGCACGAGGAATGTGCTCCATTTGCAGACCGTCAGAGCGCTCCTCCAACTTCCTCACTTCATCCACGTAAGCTTCCATCAACGGGCTCTGATAATCCTTATTAACTTGCTTAACGACAAGCTGTGAATCACCCCTGACGATGAGCTTCTTAATTCCAAGGTCCGCCGCGATCCTGAGACCGGCAAGCAGCCCTTCATACTCTGCAGTGTTATTCGTCGATATCTCCCGGGGAAAATGCATCTGAATTATGTATTTGAGGTGCTCTCCGGTGGGTGCGACAAGCAGCACGCCAGCACCGGCGCCTTGCATCGAGAAAGCCCCATCAAAATACATAATCCATTCTTGATTCGTTTCCTTGCCGAGGAGAGTTGTCTCCGGAATCTCTTCGTCTGGCGTTGGGGTCCATTTCGCAATGAACTCTGCCAAAGCTCTGCTCTGAATAGTTGAAGTACTTTCAAACTTGAGACCAAAACTTGACAGTTCCAAAGCCCACTCCACAATCCTGTCGGTTGCATCTGGATTCCGCAAAATCCGCTGTAACGGAAAGCGAGTGACGACGGTGATCTCATGTGCCTGAAAGTAATGGCGCAGCTTCCTCGAGGCCATAAGGAGGCCGAAGAGCAACTTCTGCACGCCAGAGTATCTTGACCTAGCCCCCTGCAAAAGGGAGCTGACAAAATAAACTAGGCGCTGTACCATCTTCTTCTTCTGTGTTGCTTCGATTGACTGCGCAGATCCTTCTTTGCCGGCACCAGACTCTGCCGAGGAAGGTCCCAGCTCGTCGCTCGGCGGTCTTGCCGCTGCCGCTGCTTCTTCGTCGACTTCTCTCTCCGCCACCAACGCAGCACTAACCACTTGATTCGTTGCCGCTAGATATAGCAGCAACGGCTCTTGCGGTTTTGGCGCGACTAGCACTGGCGGAGAGGAGAGGTACCTCTTCAAATCCTGCAGCGCTGCCTCCGCTTCCGGAGTCCATTTCATTGGACCTGCCTTTTTCAAGATTTTGAAAAAGGGCAGGGCGCGCTCAGCAGATTTGGAGATGAACCTACTCAGAGCAGCAACGCAGCCGGCAAGTCGACGCACATCTTTGACGCGTCTCGGTGCTTCAATCTGCTCAATTGCCTTGATCTTGTCGGGATTCGCCTTGATCCCACGTTGAGACACAAAGAACCCAAGAAGCTTGCCGGACGGAACGCCAAACACACACTTCTCAGAATTGAGCTTCAAATTGATCTTGCGCAGATTTACAAATGTCTCTTCTAAATCTTGTATGAGTGTTGCCTTGTCCTTGGTTTTGACCACTATGTCATCCATATAAGCTTCCATATTTCTATGTAGCTGGGGCTCAAAACCAATCTGGACCGCTCTTGCAAAAGTTGAACCAGCACTTTTCAACCCAAAAGGCATACGTAAGAAGCAATACGTACCACATGGGGTGATAAATGCGGTTTTCTCTTCGTCTTCCTTTGCCATGAAGATCTGATGATATCCTGAATAGGCGTCAAGAAATGAAAGCAAATCGCAGCCGGCAGTGGAGTCCACAATCTGGTCGATGCGCGGCAAGGGAAAATGATCTTTTGGATAGGCCTTATTGATATCTCTATAATCAATACAAAGCCTCCATTTTCCATTCGCCTTGCGCACTACAACTGGATTGGCCAACCATGTTGGATGGAACACTCCTCTGACCAAACCTGCCGCTTCCAACTTCCTGATTTCCTCAGCGATAAATTCTTGCCGCTCCAAGGCTTGCTTCCTAACTTTCTGCTTGACGGGCCGCGCGTGGGGACAGACAGCAAGGTGGTGCTCAATTACCTCCCTGGGAACACCGGGGATATCAGATGGTTGCCATGCAAACACATCGATATTCGCCCGCAGGAAAGCAATGAGCGTGCTTTCCTATTTGTCGTCGAGGGTGGAACTTATGGTGAAAGTTCCTCCCGTACCATCCTCCTTGGCGGGCACCTTCTTAGTTTCTGGTGGAGCTGCCTTGGATTTCTTTCTCTTGCCGGTGGAGCTCTCTGGCACATCCTCAACAGGAGCGCAGCACTCCGAGGAGGTGCGCTTGCCGGAGTGTGTGCGAGAGGTCTTGCCGGTCTTCTTCCCCCCGGGAGCTTCAGCGGCAGGAGCAAGTACCTTGGCGGCAGATGCTGCAACTGCCTCCCGGTAAAGTTGGTCGGTGCAGATAAGCGCATCCTTCTTGTCGGAGTTGATAGTGATGACGCTCATCGGCCTGGGCATCTTTAATACGTTATAAGCATAGTGCGATGCCGCCATGAACTTGGCCAGTGCTGGACGGCCAAGGATCCCATTATATGGCAATGGAATCTTGGCGACGTCGAAGACAATCTTTTCTGTTCTGAAGTTCAGGTCACTACCAAATGTTACCGGTAGTGTGATCTTACCCTTCGGCTGGCTCCTTCCTGGATTGACCCCTTGAGACGTGCCCGTCTCCTCAAGATCTTCATCAGGAATTTGCAACCTTTTGCTCACAACGGGCGAGATCAAGTTCAAACCGGCCCCACCGTCAACTAACATTTTCGTCACTTTGAGGTTGCGAATCGTTGGAGAAACCAACAATGGCAGACACCCGACCGCAGTTGTGCGATCAGGGTGATCCTCAGCGTCGAAAATGATAGGCGTGTTGGACCACTTCAATGGCTTCCGGGCATCGACAGATGGCTCCGTCGCGTTAACCTCGCGCGCCCACTGTTTAAGTCGGCGGTGGGAGGAATGCAACGAGGTGCCTCCGTCAACGCACATGGTGTCTGTAGCTTTCTGAAACTCTTGCTCGCTGGACTTGTCGTCCTCGTCGTTGTCATCGTCACCCCCCTCTTACTTATCGCGGCCTCGAGCGGGCCTCTCCTTCTGTTGTTTGGCCTTGCCGCGGCGACCTCCTCGGCCACCGCGTTTCTTGCCGGACCCCTCTGCACCATCCTGGGCCCTCTCCTTATCTCGCCTTTCATACTCGGCTTTCTGCTTCTCGACAAGCTGCTCAACTTGCCGGCAGTTTTGGAGGTCATGGCCCTTGGTGCGATGGATCTTGCAGTACTGCTTGTCAGAGCCCTCCGGCTTGTCGGCAGCCGCCAGGGCCTGACAGGAGGCGCACCCGGCAACATCCTTGCCGGGGCCGCCAACTTTGGCCTTCTTGGCGGTGTTGGGGTTGCCGGATTCCTCGACGGCAAGCACGGCTTTGCCCTTGCGCTTCCTGTTACGCCGTCGGCCTTTCTTTGCCGGGGCGGCGGCGTCTTCATCTTCGGAGTCGACTCCTGCACCAGCATCCTCGCCGGGGAATCTCCTCCCTTCTTCAGCCCGTGCACATTTATCAGCCAGAGCGTAGAGATCGGCAACATCCCTGACTTTGTTCATTGCCAGCTCTTCGCGCATCCTGCGGTTGCGCACGTTCTGATGGAACGCGCTGACAACAGCGGCAGGATGAACGTCTGGGATGTTGTGATGTACACGACTGAATCTCTGTATGTACTTGCGCAAAGTCTCGCCCTCTTTCTGGGGGATGAGATGCAAATCACTTTCCTGGCCAGGAGCTTGGTGGCCTCCGGTAAAGGCGGCAACAAACTCATGACACAAATCTGCCCAGGAAGAAATGGAACCTTCCGGCAGATGCATCAACCACGACCTGACGTTGGGCTTAAGCACCAACGGGAAGTAGTTGGCGAGTATCTTGTCATCGCGAGCCCCGGCAGCCTGCACCGCGATGGTGTAGATGCTCAAGAACTCGGACGGGTGAGTCTTGTCGTCGTACTTCTCCGGGACCTCTGGTTTGAACGTGCGGGAATTGGGCCACTGGACTCGCCGCAGCTCACGGGTAAAAGCTGGACAACCCACCTCATAAGGTAGGTCGACAGGATACCCTGGCGCAGGCTTGTCTACAGTGGGTCCTGCGCGCCTATCAGATTGATGGCGCGCTTCCCGCCGCCGCTCGATGGTGGTCCGAGCGTCTTCCTTGCTTCGTTCCCGAAGAATTTGACGTTGGTCGCGGCGAGTTCGCGCATCAGACGACGCCGTTGAATCATCGTCACGGGCGTCGATCCGTCGAGTCAGCGACTGCTGTTGCCGCCGCGGAGGGGAGTGCACCGTGGTCGTCCCACCTCCAGTCTTTTCACCGCCGACGCGTGCCGGCTCGGTGGACTGCCGCCGTGAAGGTTCCGCCTGCTATGGCCTATCTTCTTTAACGAGATCCATGAGGCTCTGGATAGCAGCTCTCCATTCTTCGAGCCTCTCCGCAGCAGGAGGAAAGTTCAGGAGCAGCTGTGCTCACGCCAACGCTTCTGCTGGTGTAGGCGGCGGCGAAAGATGCGAGGAACGTGAGGAACGTGAGGTGCTCTGACTCCTAACTGTGTTAGAAGGAGCTCCATCGTGGTCCCGCGATCGCACGCCGCTTCCCCCAGCATGTTGACGTGCATGCTGGTCCCGCGCATCTCGAGAGTGATGCTCAGGAGCCTTTCCATGAGGACGCTTGGAACCACCAACATCGCGGCGTTGTGCATCGCGCGCGTCCTGAGAAGGCCGCGGCGCATGCGCCGGCGTGGGTGTCTTAGAAGGCGCCCTTCCGTCTTTGGAGTTCACTACGCCGCCCGTAGGCAGCACAGCTCAGTCCTTAGATCTAGGGGCGTGCGGATTGCCGTTGCCGCTGCGAACGACACCGCTCGCCTGGCTTTGATTACCAGAATGTCGTGGAAGCTCCGGATCTCCGCCTCCTCCGCCTGCGTCCACACCGTCGCCCGTCCACGTAGCTACAGGCACGCCGGACGCGGATGGACCAACCGCCGTAAAACCCTTCCGCTTGGGGGCCATGGCAATGGAGATGATGAAGAAACTGGCGCGCTGATCACTAGATCAGGTTCACGCAACCTCTTCCCCTACCTGGCGCGCCAAAGATGTCGGCGTACGACACCTATGGGATCGCGTGGATCCCTTTACGGTTCGGCAGGGAGAAAGGTTTGCACAAAGAGCAGATCTAACGATCAACACGAGAGATTTTTACCCAGGTTCGGGCCGCCTAGAAGCGTAAAACCCTACTCCTGCTTTAGTTGTATTAGATGTGTTTATGCCCAAGCTTCAGGAGCGCTATGTGATGAACAGTACACAGCCGCTACGCATGCAGAATGGGCTAGCAAGCCTCCCCCTGTAGCTCCGCCTTGGGCCTCCTTTTATACGTCAAAGGGGTCACCAACAGTGGCGTACATCACATACATGAGGTGTAAAGTTGCTACAGTGTTATCATACCTAATACTGACGGCTTAGGACAAATGCATTAAACGCTCCGTTGAGGTGTCCCTTAGCTTCTTGGGGACGGAAAAAGGGGCCGTCCCATCAGCACCGCTTAAGCCTATCCGCCGTTAACGCCCTGACACGTACCCAGGAGGACAACAGCTAAACGACAAGCTGGTCGCTGCGCTGGAGCGGTGACAAGGTGGCGAGGTCTTGCCGGGCGCAAGCCTTGCCGGGGCTTCGCGAGCCATCCCGGCAAGATCTTGCCGGGATCCCAGCCTTAGGTCTTCTATCTTCTGATTATTGCCTCAAATGCTTCCTTGATATTCTTGCGCTTGTATCCAGCTGTCCCCCGGCAGGCCTTGCCGCTAGGGTGGCTTCAACTGCCCGTGCACAAGTACGGGGTACTAAAAGACCCAAACTTTAGTACACCGACACACTCCTCCACGGGCAAGTCACCCTTTGAGATCATCTATGGCCATCCCCGTCGTTACTTTGGGATTTCCTCCGTTGATGCTATTGCCAATACAGATATTCAGCACTGGTTAGATGACAGACATGTTATCATGGAGTATGTTCGCCAACGTTCGTTGAGGCTCAGCAGAGGATGAAAATTGTGTCATACAAGAACAGAACTGAGAAAGTTCTCGATGTGCGGGACACAGTCTTTTTGAAGATGCAACCATACATCCAGACTTCCATTACACCACGGTCCAATCATAAGCTCCTGTTCAAGTATTTTGGACCCGTAAAGACTCTCGCTACAGTTCGTGTTGTTGCTTACCGACTGGAGCTACCTGCACATTGCCGAGTTCACCATGTGTTTCATGTCTCCCTGCTCAAGCGTCAACGCGTCATATAGCGCCAGATCAACGGGTATTCCCTGAAATACTACCATTACCAGATGCTCGTGTACATGTTCCTGCTTGTATCCTGGAGCGTCGTATTATCACAAGGCGCGATAAATCAATTCATCAAATACTAATCAAATGTCGTATTATCACAAGGCGCGATAAATCAATTCATAAAATACTAATCAAATGTCGTATTATCACAAGGGGCAAGAAGGTACCTGCGCGTGTCGCTGGGCTGGAATGGGCCCAGTAATTCATGTAACTGTATTACTCAGTGTGTGGCATGGACAGAACGGTGGCTTCGGCCGAGGAACAAATGAGAGAGATAGGTGTGAGTTCATCGGATTTTTAATCCTTCCTCTGTAATAGCTAGACCTCCATGAATCTCATGAATTCGTAGTTTCCTCACAAGCTGTAATAATAATTACGTAGAAATAAACAAGCAGGTAGGCTGCCAGATGGGAGATGGATTTTGAGGCTTTTTCTTGGTGCGAAACAAAGGTTGGAGCTGGAGATGAGAGGCGAGCTAGTAGATGAGAAGGAAGTATAGATGGACGTCACGTACGTATGGTACTAGCTGTTGGGTTCGCCCATTCATCAGGTTTGACCGGTAGTCTTTTTATAGGTGAAAACAATGTTTTTTTACTAACCCCACAAAAAAAATGTTTTATTTACTAACATAATAAAGGCGACAGGTGAAATACTCCCTCCGTCCCATAATATGAAAACGTTTTGCAAGCTAAAACAGCTTGCAAAACGTTCTTATATTGTGGGACGGAGAGAGTAGCAGATTTGGTTCAATCTACACAAGAATCAAACGTAGATGGGATGGTTATTGTGTCTTTGGCCTATCCCAGTGTCCAGCGTTCAAACCCTATGGGACGTGCAATAGAAATCCAACGGCCATCGAGTCATTCGGTTGGTAAGCCTTATTTCCCTGCCATTCGCCAAATAGCTTTTTCGAAACTGCTGTTTTGCTATTTACAGAAAATAAACTCTGCACATAGCACTGCAAACAAGATAGGGCGACTTTTCAGGTCTTGAGTCTGGATGCCCATTGCTTCACTGCTTAACTTGATAGGGCAAATTTTGTAACTCGTCAGCTTGCTTTAAAAAGAAAATTATTCTTGGGGGGCTGCGCAAAATAATGAAAATATAACCCATGAGTCCTGACTGACTCATTTCTCCAACGGCTGAAAGGGATATATATGGTCAACTACCATTAGGTAGTATTACTGTCATCCCTACGATCAAGCCTCTGTCTTGTCTGCATTTGGCAGGTGGTGGTGTCCCTGCAAAATACACAGTTTACCATAAATCATGCCTAGATATAATGAGACATCAGTGGATGGCATTGTTTGCGATTGTAACATACCAGATACCACACAATGGAGTACCATGCAGCGTCTTGGAAGCTCAAGGAGATCGACATGCCGGCTTGGGGATCACAACGCACGATGAATGTGCCTGCGAAACAAAAATGACAGAAAATTTTTTTTTTTTGACGCGTCAACGGCGGGCTTACGCCTGCCTGAACCTTTATTGCCAAATCAACGATACGAAGTTACATTGGTTACCAGAGATACAAGTGGTTTGGGAGAGGATAGAGGAAAGCGAGAAAAGGAAAAATACAAAGAGCTCGAAGACTATAATCTCGCAGCAAGGTGCCATTGAGCAGAATCATGATGCCATTGAGCAGTGGGTGACAAAGAAACTAAAGATGGTGCACATTCTGAAACTGCTCATACTAACATATCGAAAAAGGTCAATAGTAGAGAACTATTCAAAATTTAGCAGGAGATAGTTCTTGACCACAACGACTAGAGACAGATGAAAGCAATTTAAAAGAGAGATGTTCCCCTTGCCATTCTTGCCTCCACCGACCCCAAAATGCCTGCATCATAGTTCAAGACAAAAGGCTGAGAGTGCAACTCCGAAGGAAAGTAAATGCTTAGTTCAAGAGAAAAGGAACAGATCTTTGATGCTGCGCTGGGGGCAGTGCTTGCAATTCTGCACTGCAGCCTCAGCAGAATCTTCCTGGGGGTTTTCGACTTTTCGCCTGAAAATGTCAAAAAATTAGCGTTGCATATCTGGCTCTAATCTTTATACCAGACGTTTACATTAAACAGACACTATAAGTACATGGCATCATGACAATGAACTGATAGGCAAATCAGAAAAATACTGAACTACAGTATATAGCATGTTGGCAGATCAATACATCACACATTCACACCCAACGATGTCGTCATACCTTCTTGTGGAATACAGGACACTTTCTATCATAAACGGAACTTTCCCTGGGCAGACAGGTTGTCTTACCCTTCTTGTACTCAGTGGTCTTGTGAAGGGTGTGCTTTGCTGCACTCCTTGTTCTTGCAGTAGGTATTCTTGGTCTTTGGAACGTGCACCTATATAGTATTTTCAATAAAAATAATGTTAACATAGCGTTTGCGTGAACAGAATACAGGTTCAGATGACACTGTGATAGCTAAAAAAAACACCAGAAATGAGCTCACCAAATGCTAAAAAATACCCGGAAAACCTCTGTTACAAACTTGTGTTCAGTCCTCAGAGACATGCCTATGGCTGTCTGTCATCATAAGAATAATCGGGCCCCAAAGATTTCATGCCATCCTAGGACCCAATAATTAAAATATCAAATATTAAACGGTAAGGACTTAAAAGATATATCACTTGGCAAGAAAGAAGAATGCCTCATAGGTTCAGGTGAAAAATTAGAAGAAATTGATGACAACTGGTTATCTGCTCAGGGCAATGCATGAAAACAATGGACCTGTGGGATTAGTCTTAGGTTAGCTCAGTAAAGTACACAAGAAGTTCAGATATCAAAAGCACCAAACAAAAATCACTGGATACTCCACAATATGGTCAACCACATTGGGTTTTAGATGTATCATGCAATGTGAAGTTGCATGAAGCACACCCTTCACAAGGTCATTTGAGTATATAGTTGACCTAACGACAGAATAAAACTAACTAGAGTTGTTTCAGATACAGCGATCCATTCCATCTAAAAAGAAAGGGCATCTGCCTGATATAAACTAGTAAAGCTGCTTTCAGAACTAATGCTCATCTCATACATGTAACTAGGAACCTAAAGCGGTATAAATCAAGTGCAAATACACCGAATTAAGTAAACATACAGTTCATCAGTACACACAAATGTAGTATGCACATAGAGAACATAACAGCAAAGCCTGATTACAATAAGCAGAATGGACAGTAATTTAATCCTGTGCTTTTAGAATCAGAAATGTTGTGTGCTTCATTGGAAATCATTACACGATTATCAGAAACACGGACCAATTGCTCTTCATCTGTTCATCATATTTCAAACTAATGATAAATTTGATAAAATCATGAGGGAATATAACAAACAGCAAACCTACTACTGTCTATATCATGTAGATTATGTATAACAAGGAGAACACTGTTGTAAAATGAATCTTTCTAGTACAAAAAAGCTTATATGCTGCCGATTTGACATTCAGAATGAGTAGGAGCAATTTTTTATCAAATCGATCAGATACCAATTGTCTTCCTCATTATGCCAGTGACACAATTATACGAAAAGCAGTGGAAAAAATGAGGAAAGGAACTGACGGAGCAAATGTTTTAATAGAATGGATTACATCAGACTTGTCATCTGTTTTCAACAGCACAGAGAAGTACGAGAAAGCACATAAATGCTCTGATCTCACATAATGCTTAGCTACTCATCCATGCCTTGCTAAACTAACTCTGCTGCTGAACTTCTTCTCAGCTTTCCCTCACACGCCTCATTTCTTCTGGCCGGCGGAACCCTTCATCCCTTTCCCCCCTTTGGCGCCTCCTTTGCCACCCTTCCCCTTCTTCCTGCTTCTGTGAACATATCCTGACTGAACCGCTGCTTTAACATCTTGCTCTTCCGCTGGCTTCTCTATATCTAGATAGACATAATAAAAGGGGGTTGGTCTCTTGATCTTGATCTTTGTCAGAACCTTGATCGATGCCAACGTTGCCACCATCATCTTCACCTCCCTCTAACAAACCTGCATCAGCATCAGGATCAATTCGCTTGGCATGTTTGTGTTCTTGTTTTACTTCTTCACCTTTTTTTGTCACATACCGCTCATAAGCTTCATCAAGCATCTCCTCCAGTTCGTGTTCTTCATCAGAATCCATTTCTTCCATTTCCTGTAAAAGTTGAACATCATCTTTGACCTTGGTGTCCGTCGCAGCACCATCAGCCTTTGGTGTAACTTGCGAAGATGGCGCCAGGGCTTTCCTTATGCGTGCGCGCCACTTCAAGACATGCTTGAAGCTATTTTTATCCAGCACCTGTAAATCCTCGCAAAGGTATTTGACCTCATCTGTGGTGAGCTCATGGTTCTTGATAGGCAGAGATGCAGGATCATCAAATGTAATCTTAGTGAACGAACCAAGGAATTCCCGGGGTTTCTGCGCCTCGGACCATATGAAATCTGATGCCAGGCCAACCTTCTCCAGTACCGTGACTCCAGGTTCATACCCACAACGAGTTCTCTTTCTTTGCATTCTTAGTGTCAAGTACATCCTTAGGCGTGTTCTTCTTCTCTGGATCCACACTGAACAAGTGCTTGATATCAAGAAGCTCTGGTTGAATCTTTGCAGGGGCTTTATACTTCAGACAGATGATGTAAATTTCAGCCGATGTGCCGCGAACAGCTGCTTAAGGCAGAACATGATGGCGCTGTAATCCTGAGACCTGAAGACCTTGGTGACGAAGGCGCCCCTGGGGGCGAGGAACATGGTGGCCAGGCGGACGGCGTCGATGACGAGCGCGGACTGCGCGGTGGCCTCCTGCGCCCACGCGCCGCCGACGTTTGGCGAGCCGTCGTGGAGCACGACGTCGAAGGCGGCGACCCCCTTGGAGTCCATGAGGCTCCGCACGGCGGAGCGGCACTTGGTGGTGGTGATGTCCTCCGTGAGGGAGTGCGCGCCGCGGACGGGGCGGATGGGCACGAGGTCGACTCCGACGACGAAGGCGCGGGCGGGGGCGCGGGCGACGGCCACCTGGACCCAGCCGCCAGGCGCCGCGCAGAGGTCGAGCACGGCGCGCGCCGCCGGGAGGAACCGGAAGCGGTCGTCGAGCTGCTGCAGCTTGAAGGCCGCGCGGCTCCGGTCCCCCTGCTCCTTGGCGAGGTGGTAGTACTCATCCTGCCGCTGCTTCCCCTTCGCCTTGCCCATCGCCGCCACCGCCGCCGCCGCCAAGACGAGGGATCGTGTTTGGTTGAGTTTGCGGGTCGGTGCAACAGTACTCGATTCCGGCACGGGTCGCGCGAGCCAGTCCGACTCAAACTCAGCAATTGTTCGTTCGTTTCGGTGCGGTCCCGTCAAAATCGGAACAAACCTATCCTATCCTATCCTATCCTTAGGCCAACTCCAACGCACAACCCAGACGGACGGACGTTTTATCCGGATTTCGTCCGTTTAGGATGGGAATGGGGAGGCCGATATCCGTGTCAGGCCGGCCTGGCGTCGAGGCACCCAACGCGCGGCCCCAACCGTAAATTGTCCGCGGTGGACACAGAAAAAAAAAAACTTAAGCAACAACTAAATAAGGCATTTTAACTAAAAAACCTTAAAATATAAAAAAAGTCCGCCGTCCTCACGGCCCAACCATAGTACTTAGTTTAATTAACATAAAAAATGCAAAAGATAATGCGACCGCCCTGTGCGCCACAGAAGACCTCGTCGTCGCCGCTGATGTCGTCGCAGCCACCCTCTTCAGGCGCCACCATCCCCGTCGTCGCTCGTCAGGTCGATGTAGGGTGGGGGCGTCCAAAGGTGCGGCGGCGGCCCCCAGATTGGGTCAGGGGCGTACTGCGCAGGCGGCGGGGGCGGCGGTGGCAGAGGTGCTGGGTGTGGCGACCACGGCGCCTATGCACGCTCCTCCTTGACCTCCTCCTTGACCTCCTGCTTGATGTCCAGCTTCGGGACGTACACGTCCCCGGAGGCCGACAGCTCAAGCATGTACTGCAGGCCCTGCCACTCCTCCTCCTGTTGGCGCCTATACTCCCTCTCGGAGTCCTCCATGACGGCCTGCAGGAGCCGCTCCTCCTCCTCGGTCGTCATGGTGGGTGGTTGCGGGGGTGGCGGCGATGGGGAGGGAGACGGCGTCGGCATCAGGCCACAGATCCGCGTGCGGCCGCGCACCCTGGGTGGGCTCGGTGCACGCGCACGAGGCGCGGGCCGCGCACTATGGGATGCACGAGGCGGGCTACCACGACCGGCAAAAAAGGTTTGCCGGTGCATGTCATGCTCATCCTGAAACCAAGTGTCCCACAGTGGCGAGTCCACGACGTGCCTGCGGTCGGCGAGGAGCTCGCGCGGGATCCTGGCGCAGCGACGGGTGATCTCCCGGAGGCGGGGCCGGCCTGACGCCGGCACGGGGGGAATGGGCACCCGATCCGGGCTCAGATGCCACCCATTGGGGAGGTGGGCATCTGACCACGGCAGCGGAGTGCCGGTCTCCTAGTACCGGCGGCACACCTCGACCTTGACGTAGGGCCGGAAGCGTGGCATGGCCGCCGGAGGGGAGATGGAGAAGGAGGCCGGAGAGGTGGAGTGGCTGCCCACGCTACCAGACGAGGACCCTGCCTCGTGGTCGTGCTTGGCCTTCTTGCCGGTGGAGTGCCACTTCCAGAACCCCATGGCCTGCGGGGGAGCGAGGTCGACGGGCTAGGGTTTCGGTGTCTCCGATGGGGGAGGCAGTGGTGGGGGAGTGGATGGGGACGGCGAGTGGAAGTCCACGGCTTCCCCATAAAAAAGGACGTGGCCGGGTGGCGGCTGGGTGGCTGACTTGCGGGCCCAACCACCCGTGCGCATTGACTACGGTCGGTGGGAGGTTCCACCTGTTGGGGAACGTTGCATGGGAAACAAAAAAATTTCCTACGCACACGCAAGATCTATCCATGGTGATGAGCATCTACGAGAGGGAGAGTGGATCTACATACCCTTGTAGATCGCTAAGCGGGAAGCGTTAAGAAACGCGGTTGATGTAGTCGAACGTCTTCGCGATCCAAATCGCCGAGCGTCCCGCGATCCAATCACGATCCGTCCCGATCTAGCGCCGAACGGACGGCACCTCCGCGTTCAGCACACGTACAGCTCGATGACGATCTCTGCCTTCTTGATCCAGCAAGAGGGAGCGGAGAGGTAGATGAGTTCTCCGGCAGCGCGACGGCGCGGCGACGGTGGTGGTGAACTAATCCGGCAGGGCTTCGCCGAGCTCCGCTGAACTAAACTAGAGGAGAAACGATCTAGAGGAAGAAGAGGGCTGCACGTGGCAATTAGGGTTAGCCCCTCCTCTCTAAATCTCTAGTATATATAGGAGGGAGGGAGGAGGAGGCAGCCCTAGGAACCCCTAAGGGTTCGGCCGAACCTCCACCAAGGGGGAGGAGTCCACCTCCCACAAGGGAGGTGGAATCCTAGTAGGACTCCTCCCCACTTGGCCTCTTTCCCCACCCCTTGCGCAAGGGCCCATTAGGGCTGGCCGGCCAGCCCACCAGGGGCTGGTGGAACACTTCCTAGGCCCATGTGGCCCTTGGGGCAGGTGGCCCCACTTGGTGGATCCCCCGGAACCCATTCGTCACTCCCGGTACACTGCCGGAAATGCCCGAAACTTTTCCGGAGACCAAAACGGGACTTCCTATATATCAATCTTTACCTCCAGACCATTCCGGAGCTCCTCGTGACGTCTGGGATCTCATCCGGGACTCCGAACAACCTTCGGTCACCACCATACAAAACTCAATACTACCGAAACGTCACCGAACGTTAAGTGTGCAGACCCTGCGGGTTCGAGAACTATGTAGACATGACCGAGACACCTCTACGGTCAATAACCAATAGCGGGACCTGGATGCCCATATTGGTTCCTACATATTCTACGAAGATCTTTATCGGTTGAACCTCTATGTCAAGGATTTAGTTAATCCCGTACGCTGTTCCCTTTGTTCTTCGGTATGTTACTTGCCCGAGATTCGATCGTCGGTATCTCTATACCTAGTTCAATCTCGTTACCGACAAGTCTCTTTACTCGTTCCGTAATACAAGATCCCGTGGCTAACACGTTAGTCACATTGCTTGCAAGGCTTGTTGTGATGTTGTATTACCGAGTGGGCCCTGAGATACCTCTCCGTCACACGGAGTAACAAATCCCAGTCTTGATCCATGCCCACTCAACAGACACCCTCGGAGATACCTGTAGAGCATCTTTATAGTTACCCAGTTACGTTGTGACATTTGATACACACAAGGTATTCCTCCGGTGTTAGTGAGTTGCATGATCTCATGGTCATAGGAACAGATACTTGACATGCAGAAAACAATAGCAATAAACTGACACGATCATATGCTACGTTCATAGTTTGGGTCTTGTCCATCACATCATTCTCCTAATGATGTGATCCCGTTATCAAATGACATCTCATGTCTATGGCTAGGAAACCTTGACCATCTTTGGTCAACGAGCTAGTCTACTAGAGGCATACTAGGGACACATTGTTGTCTATGTATCCACACATGTAATTGAGTTTCTAATCAATACAATTATAGCATGGATAATAAACGATTATCATGAACAAGGAAATATAATAATAACTACTTTTATTATTGCCTCTAGGGCATATTTCCAACACCACCCGACACGCGGGCCTGACGCGGACGTGAAGAGGATGCGTGCCCGTCCGTTCGGTGTCCCCTTGACCGCAAATCTGGCTCAACTATGCGCCTGGAATGGGTCGAGACGGACCGAAAACGGACACGTTTTGCGGATGGGGTTGTGCGTTGGACCGTGTCGTCTGTCCGTTTGGGCCTAAACAGACGCGGCCGGACATGATGGGGTCTAGCGTTAGAGTTGGCCTTAGAGCATCTACAGCAGGACCCCTCATACCTTCCTCAAACGCCCGGGCAGGCCGCCCGACCACTGCTCGGTCAAAAAAATCGACTCAGACGGGCCTCTCAAACCGGCTCAAACGCCCGGGCTGACCGGCACCCCTCATTTCCAGCCCAAATATGGGGCGGGTATAGGGGAGCTCGGGCACGCCCGTCACGTCGGACCCGACACCCCGACCCCACCTCAAATTGCCTCAAATTCCCCAAACCCTTCCTCCTCCTCCTGCCGCCCTCCACCATTTCTAGCGCCCGACCCCTCACCGTCCGGCACCCTTGCTCTCCATCATCACCACCTACCCCGATCCGCTGTCGTGATGTCTTCAACCCCATCCCCGACTGCCGCGACGGAGACGCAGTCCGCCTTTTCCGTTGGCGTCCCTTCCTCCGCTTCGTTTTGCAAGCCGGAGAACATCGCCCGTAACATGCGTAGTCGCCGGCAGCGAGAGAGGGAGGCGGAGGCGGCAGCGCAGGTAGGTGCGGGCATCATCGAGGAGATGTCTCCCCCGGCACGCCGGGCTCCCCGCACCCCATCCATCCAACCGCCGGCACGGATTGTGCCGTCCGGCACTATCGAGACCAAGGAGGATGTGACGGCCGGCTGGACCATTCCAAAGAGCTTTCCGGCCACGCTGCAGCCGTCGGTCCTCGAGTGTGAGTCGCCGCAGCTGGTTCGGGAGCGGTTGAGCACGGACACCCCCACCGCCCGGGCTGCATTCGACATGTTCGACGGAATGTCTGAACAAGACCGGGTACATTTCCTCCTATCCGATCACATGATTAATGTTTCGTACAGATCACTAGTTTGCACATGATGATTGCTTGCAAACCATGAATGTGTAGGAGACGTACTTGGCAAGCATGATCAATGAGAATGAAGATCCGGCCCATGTGGAATTTGAAATGGAGGAGACGGACGCATTTGTGATGGGGACAACATTCAATCCCAATCCTACCAAGAAGAAGAAGGGCAAGACGACGAAGGCAAGAGATCTTGTTGGTCAATTCTTGGTTGAGCACAACATTGGATCCAATAAGCGGCACCGAGCAAAAGGGTAGCACGTATTGGGAGAAGATTTGGAAGGACTATCATGAACGAAAGGAGTATGTGGAGCCGCACCTATCGTGAGCACCCGGAATGTGGCATCTCTCCAACATCGATGGGGGATCATTCAAGGAGAAGTGAACAAGTACGTCGGTTACTACTCACAAGTGACCAAACGGCCTTAAAGTGGGATGGGAGTGGCAACACATGTAAGCTCGATTGCCTCATCTTATTGTCATTTCAATATGTTTGTGTGCTTTTCATTCTTGTGCTCATATGTATGTTGTATGCTAGGCGGCGGTGGCGGCCACTTTGTATCACGAGACCGAGAAGTGGCCATTTTCTTTTAGCCATTGTTGGCTCTTATTGGATGGCAAGCCAAAGTGGCAACAAGTTGTGGCCGATCTCAAGGCCGGCAAGAAGAGGAATGATGTCTCAAGCTCCCATCAATCCATTGGGCTGGACAATGAGGACGACGATGTTGTCGGCACCAATGGAAGAGCTACCATGCCAAAGGATAACCGGCAAGTCATGGGCAAAAATGGGAGAAGGTAAGGATCTCCCGTGATACCGCGGCTACAAAAATGTCGGCCACATGGACGGGCATTTTTTCGACAAGGGAGAGCAAGAAAGAGGAGAGGTACAAGTTCATGTTGGATGCGCAAAAGGAGAGGATGCAGTGGGACCGTGTGAGGGCGGAGAGGAGGCTTGAAATTGAGAGGGGGAAGATCAAGTTCGGTAAGCAAGAGGCGGCGATCAAATGGGAACTCGATAAGGCCAAGACATTTGGAGAGATTGAGCTCGAGAAGGAGAGGTTGCAACTCGTATGGGACGCGAAGGATGCGAAGATCATGTTGGCGGATGAATCCCCCTTGGATGAACATGCCAAGAAATGGCTTGTGGAGAAGAAGAAGGAGATCAACAACCGTAGAGCCCTGGAGGCGGCGAGGGCGGCTACGGCTGTGGCAGCGTAGCAGGCGGCCAGGATGCAAGCGGAGGATACAACCCGGATGCAGGCGGAGATGGATACCCAGGCGGAGCAGGACGCATGGACGAACTTGTCCGGCCAGTGATCCGACAAGCAGCACTTGTTGGTCGGACATTGATTTCATTTTGTCATGTTCGGTTTGTTGAACTATGTTATCATTTGCTTTTGTTTAAAACTATTGAATTCGGACTATTTGTATCGGATGATCGACGTGCATGGCTTTGTATGGATTTGAGAGTCCGGATATGAGGCATGTGGATGCACGGAGCAAAATATGAGGGGTCGTCCGGGCGCGTCCGCGGGCATATAGGGGACGGATTTGCAAGGTCTGGCTGTAGATGCTCTTATACTATATCGTACTCGCGGTGCCCCGGCTCCACACAGTTACACAAATTCATCCGATCCACGGCCGCTTCTATCCATGGCGATGTCAGACTTCGGCGCCTTGGTCAGAACTCCCGCACGATGTGCTAGATCTTGTCATCGACCGCCTCGTGTCCTCTCCTCCACGAAGAGGCTTCTTCTCCCCGGCGTGGTCGTGGGTCAGACAACTTTGTGGTATTCCCGCTGGCATTGAAGAGGTGCGCCATGACCGACATTGGGTCTCGGCCGATCGCGCTCGCTTCCGTGTAGTGTGTCATTCATGGCGTCTAGCTATGCGCTGGCACGTTTCGGTATCGCGGCGGCAGATACCTTGGATAGTCATGGCAGGTGGCTCGTTCTTCACACCTTCTGATGCTATTTGTGCCTCGCCTCCCGGGCTCCCTACCTTGCCCAGCAACACAACATGCATTGCCTCCAGCGACGATTGGTTCGCCCTCGACTTCACCGACGCCAAGAAGATGCATAGCTACTCCTTGCACAATCCGTTCACTGGCACCACCGTGTTGCTCCCTGAGTTGGATGCTGTCATCGACGATGCTTCTGAGCTTTTTATGGTCCGTACAGTACTCCTATGATCAACGCCTCATTAGACACCCACCGGGTTATTATCATTTCGGAGCGTGGTGTGACGACCATGATAATTGTGAGTCCAAAATCAATGATATAGGCAATAAGGGCAAAGTCACAAATATTGATGACCATATCGAGGTACCGAGCAAGGAGGATATTGAGGAGCACATCTTAGATGAACTTCAGAAGAACACCGGCAACGGCATGATTCTTGAAGGCGCAACATGTTGGTTAGGTGATGAGGAGCCATACGAAGCTAAGACTCTCGTCACTGTCAATCGACACTTGGTTAAGTCATGTGGGAAACTGCTAATGGTGAAACGACAATTGCATTGGCCTTCCTATTGTATGAACTTCACCCACAGGGTGGAGGTTTACGAGGTGGATGTCAATGGAGGCGCGCATTGGGTGCCAATTTCCGGTGGGCTGGACAATCAAGCGCTTTTCATCAGCAGATTTTTCTGCAAGTCCATTTCTACATGTGAAGACGTGGACCAAGATGCTCTTCATTTTATTGACACGGGCAAGAAATACGATATGAAATCCCAAATTATGAGCCCCACCTGGAGGGAGATTGACTACCATGGGTCAATGTGGATATTTTCTCCTGAGCTAGTGGTTTAATATCTTTGTAACACTATATAATATAGGTGATCGACAACATCGTTTCTTCAAATCAGTGGTTTAACTATGTAACGGTATATAATCGAGTGTAAGTTCAGGATTTAATTTGTGTGAGAAAGGTTCACAAGGCTGTTGTGCTTTCAATATGATATATAAGAAAAGGGCACTTGATAGAACCTGTAGATCGACTAGTATAGATATGTGACGGTGGTGCTGTGCAGAATACCTCTGTGGTCATGATTCGAGTGAGATAGAGAGAACAGAGAGAAAGATGGGGAGGAGCACTACCTTCTCCTTGTGATGATGAACCCGACGGGGTGGACATGGTGGCGAGGTGGTGGTGGTGAATATGAGTGGGCAGTGGCGGCGGCGGAGCTTCCCGTCACTGTCAGCGCGAGACCTAGATCGGGTCGGGTGTTTTCGGTGGGGAGCCTGGCAACGCGGTGAACCTCGTACTGCGTGCCGCCGGCCCCCACCTCTCTTTATAGCACTGCGTGACAGGGGCCCACCAACCATAATGGGTTGGGCGCCCCCGATCAGGGCGCAGATCACAGGGCCCGGTGGGCCGTTGGGCGCACTCGGTGGAGATCAACCTAACATTCTCCCCCTTGATCTCAACTTTACCTTTAACCATATACTTTTTACTTTACTCGTTTCATCACAGATCAATATATAGAACATGTTTCATCGTCACAGCTCAATTGCCGATAGAATCAGACAGCTACAACATATCTCTCTGTTTTGAAACAAATTCTGTTCCTTTTGGGCCTCTCATGATCCAGGAATCATAGGCTTTCCATTAAACCCATGCCGGCTAAGTGTTCCTTGAACACATTGGGTGGTAAGCCTTTCGTAAGCAGATCCGCAAGCATATCCTTTGTCCTTATATGCTCGAGACTTATAGTGTGATCCTGGATTTTATCTTTCACAACATAATACTTTATCTCTATTGTTTTTGCAGCATTACTCGACTTGTTGTTGTGAGCATAGAATACCGCGGGCTGGTTGTCACAGTACATCTTTAGTGGTTTGTGAATACAATCTACCACTTTCAAGTCGGGTACAACTTTCTTTAGCCATATCGCCTGCCCCGTGGCCTCGAAACATGCTATAAATTTTGAATACATCATGGACGATGCAACTATTGACTGTTTGGAGCTTCTCCACGAAATAGCCCCTCCAGCGAGAGTGAACACGTATCCTGACGTGGATTTTCTATCATCTCTGTCCCCCGCAAAATCTGCGTCTGAATACCCCCTTATCTCTAGGGAATCAGATCTCCTGTATGTTAGCATGTAGTGCTTCGTGCCTTGCGCATAACGCAATGCCTTCTTTACCATCTTCCAGTGCTCCATGCCTGGATTCTCTTGATATCTACCGAGTACCCCGGTGACAAAAGCTAAATCAGGGCGAGTGCACACTTGTGCATACTATAAGCTTCCAACAGCCGAAGCATATGGTACTGCTTTCATTAGATCGATCTCGTACAGGTTCGTGGGACATTGGAATTTCCCAAAACTATCGCCCTTGACTATAGGAGCAGGTGTGGCTTTACTCGCATGCATATTATACTTTTGAAGAACCTTTTCTAAATATGCCTTCTGCTATAGTCCTAAGACTCCATTTTTCCTATCTCGGTGAATTTCTATGCCCAAAACATATGATGCTTCACCAAGGTCCGTTATGTCAAAATTTGAGGACAAGTACTTCTTTGTTTCTTGGTAGTAGACTAACATCACTGCTAGCAAGCAAGATATCATCCACATACAAGATTAGGAAAATATATTTCCCATTTTTAAACCTTTCATAAATGCAGTTATCCTCAATATTTTCTTTAAATCCAACACTTTTAATCGTTTGATTAAACTTTAGATACCACTGTCTAGAGGCTTGCCTTATTCCATAAATAGATTTCTTCAGGCGGCATCCCATATTTTCCATGCCTTCCATGATAAAACCCTTGGGTTGCTTCATGTAAACTTTTTCTTTTAAATCACCATTCAGAAATGCCGTCTTGACATCCATTTGATGTAACTCTAAATCAAAATGTGCAACTAATGCCATTATGATTCTGAAGGAGTCCTTACATGAGACTGGGGAAAAGTCTCATTGTAGTCTATCCCTTCTCTTTGTGTAAATCCTTTTGCCACAAGTCGTGCTTTATACTTTTCTACATTCCCATTAGGGTCATACTTAGTTTTGTAGACCCATTTACAGCCTACTGTTTTGGCTCTTTTAGGAATTTCCTGTAAGTCCGAAACATCTTTGGAACTCATCGATTTCATTTCATCTTCCATTGCCTCTAGCCATTTTGATGATTGCGGGCTTCTCATGGCTTCTTCATATGTAGTGGGATCACCTTCCATATGAACCATTTCTGTGTTATAAACTTTATAATCAGTAGAAATAGCTGATTTTCTTGTTCTGTTAGGTCTTCTAAGGGCCTCAGTTTCTGGCACATTCTGTGCCTCAACTTCCGGCACATCTTCTACAATTGGCTGCTGCACCTCCCTTTCATGCTCAACAACGGGTTCAGTCAGCTCCTGACGGACAGGTTCCGGTACGTCTCCCATAGTTGTCATGAGTGGAGTTACAACTGGTAATGAGAAAAATGGCTCCTGAATCATCGGATTAGGTGCATGCACCCTCTTCTCCTCAAGATCAACTTTCCGAGCTACCATGCTCCCCCTCATCATTTCGTCCTCTAAGAAGACTGCATGTCTTGTTTCTACAAACTTTGTATATCTATCTAGACAGTAGAAACGAAAACCCTTTGATCTGTCTGGATAGCCAATGAAGTGGCAACTCACTGTTTTGGGATCTAACTTTGCAATATTTGGATTAAACATTTTGGCCTTAGCAGGGCACCCCCACACCCTGAAGTGTTGTAGGAAGGGCACTCTTCCTGTCCACAGCTCGTACGGTGTTTTGGGCACCGACTTGCTTGGTACTCTATTGAGAATGTGAATGGCGGTTTTAAGTGCCTCCATCCATAATCCCAATGGCAAGGTGGAGTAACTCATCATGCTGCGCACCATATCCATAAGTGTACGGTTACGCCTTTCAGCTACTCCATTTTGCTGAAGCTCGCCCGGCATTGAATATTGGGCTACTATGCCAGTCTCGTGTAAGAACTTTGCAAAAGGTCCAGGGACTTGGCCATATGGAGTGTGTCGACCGTAGTACTCCCCCCCCCCCCCACGGTCAGATCTGACTATCTTTACTCTTTTATCATGTTGATTTTCAACTTCAACTTTGAATATTTTAAATTTATCCAACGCTTCAGATCTTTCTTTGATTGGATAAATATAACCATAGCGAGAGTAATCATCTGTGAATGTTATGAACGAGTCATATCCATCCACACTTTTCACCGGAAATGGTCCACAAATGTCAGTGTGAATGGTTTCTAGTGTGCCTGTGCTATGGATTGCACCATTTTTGATTTGTTTTACATACTTTCCTTTAATGCAATCTATGCATTGTTCTAAGTCTGAGAACTCTAACGGAGGAAGAATTTCACTTTTGACTAGTCTTTCTATTCTCCCCCTGGAAATATGGCCCAAGCGACAGTGCCATAATTTCGATGAGACATGAGTTCTCTTTCTTTTCTTTTGTTCTTTATTCGATGCGGGAACATGCTCATTCACATTACACACAGAATACACTTTTTCACGTAGTGATAACAAATAAAGCTCATCGTGTAGAAAAGCAACACCCACATGAGTATTATTAAACCATATGGCACACTTGCCATGTCCAAAGTGACATTCATAATGGTCTTTATCCAAACACGAAACACTAATTAAGTTTCTGTGACATGAAGGAACATATAAAACATCTCTAAGTAGAAGCTTGAATCCATCAGCTAACTCCAAGGAGATGCCACCGACAGCTTCAACTTCTGCTTGAACTCCATTTGCAACTTCAATGCATCTTTCTCTTCTTTGCCTAGTCCGTGTCGAATGGAATCCCTGTAATGAGTTTGCAACATGAACAGTTGCACCTGAGTCAATCCACCAAGTAGATTTCGAAAACTGTGTATACAAGGATTCATTTACAAAGGAAACAATGTTGTTACCTCTCTTTGCCATTATTGACTTTAGCCAATCAGGGCAATCTTTCTTGTAATGCCCAGTCTTCTTACACTGGAGGCAAGTATCTTTGTCCACTGGAAAAGACTTCTGCTGATGCTGATGCTGCATGTGAGATTTTCCATGTGCCTTTGAAGGGGAACCTTTGTTATTTTGATTGTAATTCTTTTTCTTGTTATCCTTCACATAGTTCAGAGAACCACCATGTGAGGCTTTAAGTCTTTCCTCTTCTTAGACACACATGGCTAGTCTTTTCAATGTCCCATTTTTCAGGTGACATGTTGTAGTTGACAACAAAGGTGTCAAACTCTTTTGGCAGTGAAGCCATAACCAGGTGGACCAGGAGCGCGGGTTTGAGCTCCAAATCCGCATCCATGGGCTTAAGCTTAGCTGCCATGTTGCTCATCCTGAGGATGTGCTCTCTTATGCCATGACCACCGCCTGTGTAGTTTTCTGTCACCAGTTGCTTTAGCAACTGGGTGGCATATATCTTTGAAGAACCAGTGAACTGGCTCTTTATCTTTGCAAGAAACTCCCCTACGGAAGTGCACTCTGCAATTGAGCCCACAATGGCGTTCTCAATTGTGTTCTTTATGAAGGTCATACACTTTTTGTTGGCGGTGTGCCACTTTTGGTTGTCGAGGGTATATGACATCTCCAATGGAGCATAATCCCTCCTCTTTTTGTCCCACACAGCATCATCATCAGTTGCCTCTCTAACTGGCTCTGTAGGTCTGACCGGCTGTGGAGTGTCCACAACCCAGTCCACCTCAGCACAGACAAATGCCAGGTCTACTTTCTTCCTCCACTCAGTGTAGTTGTCACCTCTGAGTGTTGGAACATCTTTTAGGCAACTCATCAACTGGTAACCTCCTGAAATCACAATTGAAGTGAGATCATTGTAACAATTGCATGCATTAATCTAACGTTGGTCAAATTAAACATACAACTGTTTATGCAATTAAATCTATATTACCGTTGGGCAAAAAATAGAAATAAATGCACCTTTTATAGCAATAATAAAAACATGATCATGTTATTAACAACGTTGGTCATAAAAATAACAGAATCATATTTATTTTAATAATTACTTTAATATGCTCTTTAAATTTAATTCACTTTAAACTTTTATTTTCTTTGTAAAAGAGCACTATAATTTATTTTGCAGCGGAAAAACATGAATATAAAATTCATGAACTTTTTATTCTTTACAGAAACTTTTCTTTTACTAAAGAAAAAATTCATGAACTTTATTATTTTCTTTATAAAATTCATGAAATTTTCTTTTTCTGAAAATTTACATTTTCATTTTCAGAAACTTTTCTACTTTTTTCTTTTCTATTTTCTAAACAGAAATTTCGTTGGAAAAAATTTGAATAGAAAAAAAAAGATAAAAAACTGTTTGAAATTTGCCCAAATTGGACAAAAAACAAAAAAGGAAAAATAAAACCGTGCGCGCCTCTATGGGCCGAAGACCGGCCCAGCTGCGGGTCTGCTGGTCGCGGCCCAGCGCGGCCTGCCTTTCTTTCGGCCCAACAGGCCCGTGAGGCAGCCTAGGGTTAATCCCAGCCTTCGGTTGTCATCCGACGGCCTGGCGCACCGATCGGGCGCACAAAACAGGCTGAGCCGTCGGTGAGGGGGAAACCCTATCTCATTTCCCCTCACACGCGCCGCTCGCCCCTTCTTTTCTCACCACGGCAGCGATTCCAGGCCACCGGCGGGCCTTCTCCAGCCGCCGGCGACCGGCCACGAGCGCCACCGCGCCGCTGCGGGCCACGGTCTCCTTCCCCCTTTCCTCTTCCTTTCACCACCGCCCGCTCCAGATCTTTCGCCGGTGGCGGAGTAGACGACGGCGGAGCACCATACGACGGCATGAAGCAGCGTCGTTGCCATCCCCCTCGCCGGCTGCGCGTCCCCCTTGCGGTGAGCGCGCCGCCGTCGAGCGGTTTGGCTGCGGTGCACTTTTCCCCTCGCGGGGTTGCATTCTTCGTTCGGTGCCCCTTCTGGTGCGCATCGGATCGAGAGGAACAGCGCGGCTCGGAGGCGGCGCACAACTCCGGTGAGCTGTTCTTTTTCTTCTCCCTTTCCCCTCTTTTCTCTGTTAGGGTTAGGGTTTCTGTTGGGTGGGGATTTCCTTTTCTTTTCTTCTTTCTACCGAAACAGATCTAATGACTATTGGCTCTGAAACCATTGATAGAACCTGTAGATCGACTAGTATAGATATGTGACGGTGGTGCTGTGCAGAATACCTCTGTGGTCATGATTCGAGTGAGAGAGAGAGAGAACAGAGAGAAAGATGGGGAGGAGCACTACCTTCTCCTTGTGATGATGAACCCGACGGGGTGGACATGGTGGCGAGGTGGTGGTGGTGAATATGAGTGGGCAGTGGCGGCAGCGGAGCTTCCCGTCACTGTCAGCGCGAGACCTAGATCGGGTCGGGTGTTTTCGTTGGGGAGCCTGGCAACGCGGTGAACCTCGTACTGCGTACCGCCGGCCCCCACCTCTCTTTATAGCGCTGCGTGACAGGGGCCCACCAACCATAATGGGTTGGGCGCCCCCGGTCAGGGCGCAGATCATAGGACCCGGTGGGCCGTTGGGCCCACTCGTTGGAGATCAACCTAACAGCACTCACTACCGATCAACTGCAGAAAGGACTGAGGAGCTAGCATATACTCCCTTCATTTCTAAATATAATAAGCCTTTTTAAATATTTAGTACGAAACTATATACGGATAAATATGATATATATTTTAAAGTATAGATTCACTCAGTTTACTCCATATTTAGTCCATATTGAAATCTCTAAAAATGATTATATTTAGGAACAGATGGAGTAGCTTTGTAACGTTCGAAATTCTTCTTTTGTTTCCTAGAAGAATAGTTGTGTGTGTGAGAGAGAATCTTTGTAATGTTTGATTATATTTAGGGCATATATGTGTGCTTGCTTTCAACTCAAGTCCATCCTACCAGATCTGTAGTCACCGTTTCCTTGTGCTGATTAGCAGAGAGACAACATTTTTTGCTAATTCTCCGCTACCAGTTTTCACAATTCTGAGTGAATCGAAAATTAATAGAAAATCACAGCCAACTAAGAATTAGCAAAAGCTGGGTTCATGCAACACGACGCTTGCTCCGTTTTCCCCCTTATCTGACGCATGCAACCCACCCGAGTGTAGTAGCAAGGCTGGCGGCACAATAACATTGTTACAGTACGTACTCCCTCCGTCCGGTAAAGAGTGAACATTTGGCTATAAAATTTGTCCATAAAAGAGTGTACTTTTATCTCTCCAATGCACTTTAAAGTAGAAAAAATTGTTTCTCTTTCATCACACGGTAATCAAGACCAATAACATTCTACACATAGTCTTCTTAAGTTTTACATGCACTTAGCTCATTGGAGGTTGGGTAATTAAAGAGGAGAGAGATGGTGCCTTGCACATTTCCAATGCATTTTTTTACTCCACTCCATAATTTGTCCTAAAATTTCTATATGTTCACTCTTCACCGGACGGAGGGAGTACTAGACTATTATGATGATGACACTCAAACTGACTGCATCTTTGTTGGATTGATCTTAAATGTCTTGCCTTCTGTCCCACCGTAAGATCCATTCACAAATGCATATAGCTTTCTACCTTGGACTAGACGAGTTTTGAATGAATGAATTCCAAAATAGGGTTCCTCTTTTACTTGGCAAAGTATTATGGCGGGGGTGAATTCTTAAACAATGGTTATATCTGACGGGTTGGAAATGGACAGAATATTGATATTTGGCGAGACACTTGGATCCCGAAATGTGCGAACAGGAAAATTATTACACCTAGAAGGGGGAATCTTCTGTCTAAGGTCTCTGATCTTATTGACCCAGTCACGAATTCATGGAATAAAGATTTGGTGAGACAAACGTTGTGGCCAATTGATGCTCAAAGGGTGCTCGCTATTCCACTTCCCATGCATAATATGGCGGATTTCATTGCTTGGAGCTATACAAAAAATGGTTTGTTTACAGTTCGATCGGCCTATTTGGAAGAATGGGACCAACAACATGGGAAAAAAATTGCAACACGCAAATGGGATGGGTAGAACCAATGTCAATCCTATTTGGGGTAAAATTTGAAAGTTATCTTGTCCGGCAAAGGTAAAAAACTTCATTTGGCGTACACTACATGGAATCCTCCCGTGCCGAGTTACACTAGCTAATAGACACATGAAGGTTTCGCCCATCTGCCCATCATGCTTAAATGGACCAGATTATACAAAAGGCGTTTTTTTCGGGTGTCGAAAAGCAAAAGAAGTTTGGGGCAAGTTAGGCTTGTACGAGGTGATCAATAAAGCATGTGTTGTTGACTGTGCGGGAGAGGCGATTAAGGAGGAAAGAGAGTACTTTGGTGAACCCAGGAAGAACCAATGCCATACACGTGAACCTAGGCAAACCACTTAAATGAAAAAAGATGACCAATGCATGAGAGAGTTTAGGTGCTAAATCATTAAATAGAGTGAGCTTAGCAACAACAAGTTAAGCACCTATGCATTGGGAAGTTGAGTTGCTAAGCTATTTAATGCTCTTAGCACCACATCTTAGCACCTTTGCTTTGGAAGCAGCCTAATTCTAAGTCCGCTCGTAAACAGCTCCATACTTTTTCGCTTGGTCTGGTTGGCGCTACATCCACTGATTGGACGAATTAATTAGCCAGGGCAGCTGCGTTGCATGCAAGCGCGAGAGGCGAGGCTGCATGCAGAATTTAATTAGTTACGTCTGCGCAATTGAAGCAACGGCCAATGCATGCCCGATTAAAAAGGGCCTTCCTTTTCTGTATATCTATTGGTGCGTGTGGTCAGCAATGCACGCGGATTTAAAACCTTCCCGTAACTGACGCCGATTAAACTTTGCATTGGTCCCTGCGTTTCAGTCGAGGGGACTTAAAAACCCCGACGGAGGTAGTAGTTGTTAACTCAGACAATATGAAAGTGATTGAGACAATGAAGAAGACACTCGGCGGGAGCGGCAGCTGTAGTTTTCGATGATTGCTATTTTTTGGCTTGTGATTTCCCTATTATTAGATTTGAACATTGCAATAGGGAAGCAAATAAAGTGGCTCATGAAATTGCTAGGCTAGCGAATTTTTTCTGTCACTAGGGATTGGTTTGAGGAGCCCATGAATGATATTGTATCTTTTCTTATTGACGATGTAACCGTTATTTTTAATTAATAAAGTTACAGTTTATTTCAGAAAAAAGATGAGTTTTGAATGAGGTTAGCCTAAACCCGCTGGAAGCAAGGTATTGACTGTCTCAATGCAAGTAAAAAATGTGTTAAGACTTAAGAACCAATACAGTCCACCGCATTTGCATACCGTCGATTTGCTTTGTTTGCTTTTGTGGGTGACTCTATTATCATATGCATTTCTTCAGACACCTACCAACCAGAAAATGCAACGGACTATTTGACACAAAAAGACGTACACAAAACTGCAGAGTTTTTTCCATAAAGGTTCTGTGGAATATTAAGCGATCCAAACCTCGGTTTCTTTTGCTACAAATAATTTTATTTTGTAGGGGATTTTTTTAACTGGCAAAAGATTTGCCGCATATATTAAGTAAGGAGGAAATAGAGTTTGTTACATCACCACCCAAAAACGCGACATGACAACTACTCGCGCAATACAAAAGACCCTAACTTTTCTGCCCCGGCGATGATCCAAAGGTTTGCCTCGGCGACAATGGTGTTGAGCACAATCGGTGGAGGAGCGCTTTTGTGTCGGGACACCCTTGCGTTCCGCTCGTTACAAATTGCCCACGACACGAGCATGGTGATCAATGCCTTGGCCTTCCGGTTGGTGATGCATGTGGTGCTTGTACTCGTCCATTGCGCCTCAACGGAATCGAACAGGTGCCAAGAGGACGTGTCCATGTCGTCGATGTTGAATTTCTGGATGACCAAGTTCCAAAACCTCAAAGTGTAGCGGCATCTGAAAAAGAGGTGAGTCCCACATTCCTGAACTCTCTTGCACATGGGGCAAGAGCCGTAATTTGGCCATCCTTGCTTAGCCAGCCTGTCAATGGTCCAAATCCTGTCCTAAAGTCACAACCATGCAACGAACTTGACTTTTGGTGGGGCCCAAATTTTCCAAATCGTTTGGTCCATGGGGGAGAGAACCATGCCCAAAAATTGTGCTATGTACACAGAGGCCGCCGTGTTATGCCCGGAAGCCGAATGCTTCCATAGGATGTCATCCTCAGTGAGCTCATCAAAGATGGACCTCATGAAGAAGCATCCAAAGGGTGAAGAATTGCCCAATGTGCTTGGCAGAAACAGCGGCGGGTGGTCTGATTTTGAGGATCCATGTGTTGTCCTTGAGGGCCTCCGGAACCTTCCAATTTTTCAGTGAAGAGGCTTCATAAATCAGCGGAGCAACGTCCTTGGGCTTGCGCCCAAGTAGCCAAGGGGAGTTCCAAAAGGGTGTCCTCGCACCGTTCCCGATGGTGATGGTGGTAGAGGCATGGAAGAAGTTGAGGTCTTCCTCATCACACGGATTCTTCCTTCCCACCCACAACTTTGTGGGCTCCTTCCATTCAAACCAATGCCATCTCAAACGCAACGCCCGTGCAAATTTGTTAGTGTTGAGGACCCCCAAGTCCACCATATTCATGCGGCCTACTGACGATTTCCCAATTCACCTTGAATTTAGCCCCGGTTCTCCTATCCGAACCGGCCCACAGGAAAGCCCTCTCAAGCTTGTCCATGCTCCGCAGGATGGTCGCTGGATGGCAAGAGGCGTGATGAAGTAGACCACTTGAGAGGCAATGACCGACTTGACAAGGGCTGCACACCCAATGGTGGTGATGTTCTAGCCCTCATATGTTGTCAATTTGCTTGCCACTTTATCCACAAGAAATTGCATATCCACTAGCTTTAGATTCCAAACCGAGAGAGAGAGAGACCAGGTATCACAACGAGAACAAAGCCCTCACTGCCGGCAAACCTTAGGTGATGATGGGAACCACGGAGCTCTTTAAGGAAATTTGTGCATAGGCCCGTGACCTCCCCAAAACCACCCAAGATAACAGCGAGGTTGCCCGCATCTCCTTTGATCGGAGCCAGAAACACAAATGCGTCATCCGCATAGCGAGAGGTCCGCACCATAACACCTCTACCCCTGATCTTGTGTAATAACCCCTTTCTTGTCGCCACATCAAGGATTTGTTGAAGAGGATCAATATTTATGATGAAGAGAAGGAGGGAGAGGGGTTCCCCTTGTCATATCCCACGACCATGCTTGATGGGAGCACCGGCCACCCCATTCAGCAGGATCCATGAAGATGAGGAACATAAGAGAGCCGCAATCCAATCCCAAAATTTACACTGGAAGCCACGCGATGAAGGAGGTCAAGTAAGTACTCCCATTTGACCGAGTCAAAACCCTTGCGAATGTCAAGCTTGAATAGTAGAGAAGGGGTCTTGCTCTTGCGGAGCTTCCAGGCCAAGTTTTTGACATACATGAAGTTGTCATGGATACTCTGTGTTTTGATGAAATCACTCTGGGAGTTGGAGATGAGAGCAGATATGTGGGGGCCAACCCTGATGGAGAGGATTTTGGCTATAATCTTGGCGATAGCGTGAATGAGGCCAATAAGCCTAAAGTCGGTGATCCTCTATGCCCCCTCCTTCTTGGGAAGCACCACAATATTTGCAGAGTTGAGCCAGTGAAGATTTGTTGTGTGAATGGATTCAAAATGGTGAATCACCCGCATGAGGTCATGTTTGATGGTGACCCAACATCTCTTGAATAAGAGACCGGTGAAGCCATCCGGCCCAGGCGCCTTGTCGCTAGGCATGCCATTTATCACCTTGAGGACATCCTCCTCCTCTAAAAAGAGAGCGCCAAGCTCGTGCATGTCATGAGGCTCCAAATTGAGATCCTCCCAATTAAAGTCCTTCGAGTTTATACTCCCTTTTTTCATGACATGCGAGAAGTGGTCGTGAATTGTCTCCTCCTTGGCTTCGTGCTCGGTCACCCACCTGTGCTCATTCAGAATTCTATGAATGTGGTTTTTTCTCCTTCCCGCATTGACCCGGCAGTGGAAGAACTTGGTGTTGGCATCTCCTTCTTTTATGTTGGAAATTTGAGCACATTGCTTCTTGCGCGATTTTTCGAGCACGGCCAATCTTATGACCCTTTGCTTAAGACTAGCCCGAAGATCAAGCTCTACTAGGGAGAGTTGTCTTTCGTCATGTGCAATGTCCATGTGGAGGGTCACCAAAAGGGATGCATGAAGATGGAGTTTGGCTTTCGAGAAAAGACTCCTACTCCATTCAGTAAGGAGGAGCGTCGTTTTCTTGAGCTTGTGGAATAGGACAAGGTATGGCTTAGTGTGATCAACCCGCTCGGCCCATGCCTTATTGACCACCTCACTGAATCCGGGCATCGAAACTCAGAAGTTCTCTAACTTGAAGGTCATAGGCCTCCTTGGCCCTTATCCTCGGCAAGCATAAGTGGGCAATGGTCAGATAGGGACGATGAGAGTGCATGCAACACATGACTATTGAAGGTTGTGTACCATTCCTCATTGCAAAAATTGGGTCAAGCTTGCAGAGGGTTGGGCTTGCCCTCTCATTGCTCCATGTGAGCCTCCTATTCTGTAGGTGAATTTCTTTGAGCTCATAGCTACTGAGTGTTGCGAGAAAGCGGTTGATTCTATTGCAGTTAACATTCCGCTTCTTCTTGTCCCTTGCCCGGTAGATTTGGTTGAAATCCCCACCGGCTAGCCAAGCCACCCCAGGAGGTGGCTTACGGCTAATGAGCTCGGCGAAGAAGGCCTCTTTGAGAGAGGGGTCGGTTGGGCCATAGACGGAAGTGATCTTAAAGAGCACATCCAAATCTCTAATTTGAACCATGGATGAAAGGTAGTAAGTTGTGATGGAAATGTTGGATATCTCAACCAAAAGCCCATCCTAGATAACAAGAATGCCACCTCTGGTGCCAATTGCCGGCCATTGCACGTAACTACGCATTCTTTGCCCCCCCCCCAAAAAAAAAGCAATCGTGAATTGGTAAATATCATTGAGCTTCATCTCCTAGAGACACATAACATGGCAAGAGGAGGAGGCAATTGTAGCATCGACCGTAGATCTTCGGTCCGGGCAGTCGAAGCCACAGACATTCCAGCTCAGGAAGTTAATCAGTTGTGCTAACATCTGGCAAAGGTGATGGCCATGAGAAGCACAGGACACGACAGAACATCACGCAACGGTAGTGATAGAATAAGGCTTGCACCCAGATACAACAGCAATAGCCATATCACACCTTAAACAACCACAGTAGAAGCCGCATCCTGAAGATGGTGCTACAAGCCCAACACACCTCATACATGGCACATAGCCAGCACACACACACTGTCCTTCCTTGGATAAATTTAACCCAACAACTAGGCTGCCCTAAACTTCTAATATGTTGTACTATCATTGGAAACCAGCACTCTTAGGCTTTGAACAAGCACACTCCAGTTCAGGATGCCCCCTGCTATGGCACCACCTCCTCGTCACTCCTCTCCACATCATGCGCACCTCCCCGTCGTGTGCCAGACATGCCTCCTCCATAGCTTCGGTGTTGCCGTCATCAAGCTTGAAGAGTCTGCGCATGGCGGTGATCACCTCTAGAGACAGCTTGTCCTTGAAACGCCCAGCAAAGTCATCGAACGCTGATGCAGTTACATCCTCCCCATCTTTGATGATGCCTAGAGAGCGGCAAACCAGGATTTCTTCCCTCCGAGCCACCGGGGTGGTCTTGGCGCGGCTCACCGCCCGCGTCCTGTGGAGCGAGAGAGTGCTACCAACTCTGGAGATGGCCATTCCTGCCATAGTTTTCCGACGATTTGCCGGCACATGGTGTGGAGTTGGAGCACTGGTGGCCAGGATGGGCTCCTGTCGGTCTTCAAACAGGGGTGCGAGGCACTGGCGGCCAACCACACCAGTAGGAGCCCGGTGCTACCGCACTGACCCGCTGAACATCAATGGCGGCATGGGAGAGGCCTCAAACCCAAGTGGCCTGACAGGCGACAACACATCCAGCAGCATCATCGGGGGCGAGCATAACTCTAGCAGGGTCTCGCTTGGCGTGGCCATCACCAGCTCAGGCGACCGGGCTTCATTCCTCTTGGACCGCGGTGGAGGTGGGAGGACAGTTGTTGGCGACAGCGGCAGCGAGACAAGTGGCGTGAGATTGTCTTGTGAGTGTCCGCGAGCGACACGCGGAGAGGGGTGGCAAACCACTGTGCGGCCAAAGTCTTCGTCAACAGTCGGCGTCGTGGGGAGTGCAGCATGGCGGGTGATCACCTCTGGAGCTAGTAGGTGGGGCGGCAGACAAAATAGAGTGCTCCTTGCTACGCACCTCGTTATTGCTGGCTAAGCCTGAGCCAGCGAGTACAGTTGGTGGCTCGATCGTAGCCTCTCGGGGACGCCCGTCGCGGCTGGCGTTGCGTCGACCGCCGCGATCGTGCCCATAATCGCGCCCCTGATCACGGCCCCTTTGCTGGCGGATAGGCTCCGATCCATGCACCCCAGCTTTGGTCGCCCCTGGATTTGTCCCTCCCCATGTTGCCATCGTCGTCGCAACAACGGTCACGGTCACGGTCGCGATCATCATCGCGGTCTCGCCTACGAGGATCCATCGTCCTGGAGATGCATTGGCGCCGGTCGCGTGGCTCTGTCTCACCGTCGACGACACCGATCCAGTAGTCATACCCCATTGACACCAAGGCCGGCCCTTGCGCGGGATCCACATGAATGGCAAGATGGATGAGCACCTCGTGCTCTAGGCCTCACCAACCGTAGATGGGCTCGCCTCTGTATGTCACTGGGAGAGTGGTCCAGTGCACGCGCGACATCTTTGCAGGGCAGGTAGTCCATGCCCAAAGCCCCAGGACCTCAGTGTCGGTCTTCATCTTGGACGCCATCTCGACATAGTCAAGCGAGCAGCATGCCTCGGTGGCATTGGCGATGGCGAGGTAGTCCCAAGCATGGAGAGGAAGGCCTTCCAGGCACAGCCTCAGATGGTGCCTGTGGTCCACTGACGTGGCTTGAGACTGCGTCGGTATTTCCCCAAAGAAGAAGGGATGATGTAGCCCAGCGACGGTAAGTATTTCCCTCAGTTATGAAACCAAGGTTATCGAACCAGTAGGAGGATCACCACCACCCAATAAGTAGCACCTGCACACAAACAACAAATACTTGCAACCCGACGCGAAAGAGAGGTTGTCAATCTCTCTACGGTAAAAAGATATATTAGGTAGTGATAGATAGGAGAGATAGATCTCTCAAGAAAACAAAATAGAAAAGGCAAATAAAATATGCAGCAATATGTTTTTGGGTTTTTGGTTTTGTAGATCTGAAAACAAAGATGCAAAAAGATAGATCGGAAAGCAATATGTTGGAAAAGTAGACCCGGGGGCCGTAGGATTCTCTCATGAGTATAGCGCACGGTGGGTGAACAAATTACTGTTGGGCAATTGATAGATATCGAATAGTCATGACGATATCCAAGGCGATGATCATTATATAGGCATCACGTCCAAGATAGGTAGATCGACTCCTGTCTGCATCTACCTCTATTACTCCACACATCGACCGCTATCCAGCATGCATCTAGTGTATTAAGTTCATGGAAAAACGGAGTAATGCAATAAGAACGATGACATGATGTAGACAAGATCTATTCATGTAGGAATAGACCCCATCTTGTTATCCTTAATAGCAACGATACATGCGTGTCTTGCTGCCCCTTCTGTCACTGGGAAAGAACACCGCAAGATCGAACCCATCACAAAGCACCTCTTCCCATGGCAAGAAAAATCGATCTAGTCGGCCTAACTAAACCAAAGATTCGAAGAAGAAATACGAGGCTATAAGTAATCATGCATAGAAGAGATCAAAGAACACTCAAATAATATTCATGGATAGAAACTGATCATGAACTCAAAATTCATCGGATCCCAACAAACACACCGCAAAAGTTTACATCAAATAGATCTCCAAGAGACCATTGTATTGAGAATCATAAGAGAGAGAGGAAGCCATCTAGCTACTGCCTACGGACCCGTAGGTCTATGGTGGACTACTCACGCGTCATCAGAGAGGAACCTATGAAGAAGATGAACCCGTCTGTGATGGTGTTTAGATTGGATCTCGAGGTTCTGGAACTTGCGGCGGCTAGAATTGTGTTTCGTCGACTCCCCTCGGGTTTTTGGAATATTTGGGAATTTATAGGCATCAGAGGCGGTGGAGAGGGGCCCCGAGAAGGGCACAACCCATCAGGGCGCGCCGGGGCCCCCCTGGCGCGCCCTGGTGGGTTGTGGTCTGCTCGGCCCACTTCTCCGGTATTTCTTTGGCCCACTGGGTGTCCTCTGGTCCAGAAAAAATCTCCAAAAAGTTTCGTCGCGATTGGACTCTGTTTGGTATTGATTTTCTGCGAAGTAAAAAACAAGCAAAAACAGCAACTGGCACTTTGGCACTATGTCAATAGGTTAGTCCCAAAAAATTATGTAAAGTTGCTATAAAATGATTGTAAAACATCCAAGAATGATAATATTACAACATGGAACAAGCAAAAATTATAGATACGTTGGAGACGTATCAGCATCCCCAAGCTTAATTCCTACTCGTCCTCCAGTAGGTAAATGATAAAAACAGAATTTTTGATGTGGAATGCTGCCTAACATGTTCATCATATTCTTTTCTTTTGTATAGCATGGACATTTGGACTTGTAAATGATTCACAGCACTAGTCTAATTTTAACATAATGACTTCAATACTCAAGCATGTCAACAAGCAACCATGTCTTTCAAAATATCAACACTAAAGAAAGTTATCCCTAGCCCATCATGCTCAATCATTGATCCATTCATGGCACACACTCAAATATTAGCTATACCCAATGCTCAAGTACGATCATAGTGCCCCCTAGTTGGTGCTTATAAGAGAAGATGGAGACTCAAAGTAAAAATAAAAATTGCATAAAGTAAATAGATAGGCCCTTCGCAGAGGGAAGTAGGGATTTGTAGAGGTGCTAGAGCTCAAAGTTTTAAATTGAGAGAGAAAAAATGTTTTGGGTGGCATGCTTTTCCTGTCAACAAAAATGACAAAGTAGCTCACAATACTTTCCATGCTAGATATATCATTGGCGGTTCCCAAACAGAAAATAAAGTTTATTCCTTTTTCCACCAAACTTTCACTTTCCATGGCGGGCCGTATCCATGGTTGCCTTCCATACCAACACTTTCCAAGGAATTTATTATTTGACAACATAAAGTAAATATTTTTTCTTTTTCATTTCGGGAATGGGCATCCCTATTACCGCTGCACTCTCGTGCAATGACAAGTGAATAAACACTCATCTTGAGAATAACACATCTAGCATGGAAAAATATTGGACACTCCCCACCGTTTCATGAGCGGTACGAGCACACAAAAGAGAAAATTTATTTGGAAAATTTAGAGATGGCACATACAAATTTTCTTGGAACGGCATGGAAATACCGCATATAGGTAGGTATGGTGGACTCATAAGGAAAAACTTGGTTTAAGGTTTTTGGATGCACAAGTAATATTTCTACTTAGTACAAATGGAGGCTAGCAAATAGATTGGGAAGCAAACAAACCAAGAAACGAAAATTCACATAAGTGAGCATTGAGCATAACTAACACTGAATAATGCACCACAAGTAGGATGTAATTTCATTGCATAACTATTGACTTTCGTACTTGCATAGGGAATCACAAACCTTAACACCAATATTCCTACTCAAGCATAATTACTCACTAACATGACTCACATATTACTATCATCATGTTTCAAAACTATTACAAAGAATCAAGTTTAATTTGCCCAATGATCTTCATGAAAGTTTTTATTATATCCTCCTTGGATATCTATCACTTTGGGACTAGTTTCATATATTGCCATTGCTTTTTGGCAAGCTCAAACAAATTTAAGTGAAGCACATGAGCATAAAGATTTCATCTCTCAAAATAGTATAAGTGAAGCATGAGAGGATTTCTTCAAAATTTACTAACTCTCAAATTAATATAAGTGAAGCATGAGAGTATTCCTACAAAAATTTCCAAGCACACCGTGCTCAAAAAGATATAAGTGAAGCACTAGAGCAATTCTATAGCTCAAAAAGTTTAAGTGAAGCACATAGAGCAATTCTAACAAATCATAGCATAATTTTGGCTCTACCAAGTAGGTGTGTACAGCAAGGATACAAAGGAAAAATAAACAAGCAAAGTTACAAGACGCTCCAAGCAAAACTCATGATATGTGACGAATAAAAATATAGCTCCAAGTAAAGTACCGATGGTTGTTAGAAGAAAGAGGGGATGCCACTCGGGGGCATCCCCAAGCTTAGTTGCTTGTTACTCTTTGGATAAATCTTGGGGGTGCGGTATCATCCCCAAGCTTAGGCTTTTATCACTCCTTATTCCTTCATCCATCGTGATCTCACCCAAAACTTGAAAACTTTAATCACACAAAACTCAACAAAATCTTCGTGAGATCCGTTAGTATAATAAAGCAAATCACTACTTTAGATGCTGTTGAAAACCCATTCATATTTTATTATTTCATTATACCTACTGTATTTCAACTTTACCATGGCTTATACCCCCCGATACAAACCATAGATTCATCAAAACAAGCACACAATGCAACGAAAACAGAATCTGTCTTAAACAGAACAGTCTGTAGTAATCTGTACTCTAACCATACTTCTGTAACTCTAAAAATTCTGAAACATTACGACCACGTAAGGAATTTGTATATAAACACTGTGTTAAAATTTCAGCTCAAGATCACGTTCCAGCAAAAAATGAAAATTCATATACTGGACGCAAAGTTTCTGTTTCAGATTCAGCATCACTTCTACTCATCCTATGAATCATCCTAAAGGCTTTACTTGGAACAAACACTAAATAAACCATAAAAACACAATAATAACAGAGGCATAATTGTGTCAACACACAAAAACAGAAAAGAAAAAGCAAAAATAAATTTATTCATTGGGTTGCCTCCCAACAAGCGCTATCGTTTTACGCCCCTAGCTAGGCATAACGCATAGATTCAAGTATTGTCATCTTTGGTTTTGGATCCATAGGATGTCCTCATGATTGATTCATATGGTGGATTAATTCTTGTTCTAGGGAAGTGTTCCATACCCTTTCTCAAGGGAAATTGAAAACGAATATTGCCTTCTTTCATATCAATTACGGCACCGATTGTGCGTAAGAACGGTCTACCAAGTATAATGGGACAAGACGGATTGCAATCAATATCAAGCACAATAAAATATATGGGCACATAGTTCCTATTTGCAAGAATAAGAACATCATTAATTCTTCCCAAAGGTTTTTTAATACTAGAATCCGCCAAGTGCAAATTAAGAGAACATTCTTCAATATTGGTAAGACCAAGCACATCACATAGAGATTTCGGAATCGTGGAAACACTAGCACCCAAATCACACAAATCAAAGCACTCATAATTTTTAATCTTGACTTTAATGGTGGGTTCCCACTCATCATGTAATTTTCTAGGAATAGAAATCTCCAACTCCAACTTTTCTTCAAAAGATTTCATCATGGCATCAACGATATGTTTAGTAAAAGCTTTATTTTGCTCATAAGCATAGGGTGAATTCAACATAGATTGCAGCAAAGAAATACATTCAATCAAAGAGCAACTATCATAATTAAAATCTTTGCAATCCAAAATAGTGGGCACATCACTAGTTAAAGTTTTGACCTCTTCAAACCCACTTGCATCCAAATTTTCATCAAGATTTTCACCCTCCAAATTATTGGGACGCCTTTTAGCTAAAGTTGACTCTACTTCAGTCCCTTCATTATCAATTTTAATATTACTAAACAAGGAATCAATAGTAGAAACACCAATCACTTTAAGATCTACATCTTTTTTATGAAGGCAATCACTAGAAAACGATTTTTCTAAGATTTCTCTTTTAGCTCTAAGCATAGAGGTTCTTTTCTTACTTTCATCCATAGAGACATATAAAGCTTTAATAGATTCATCAATCTTAGGCACAAAAGCTTTCAAATTGAGATTTTCTACAACATGAGAAATTCTATCAATGCTTCTAGACATATCATCAATCTTATTCAACTTTTCTTCTATCGTAGTATTGAAAGCCTTTTGCGCATTGATAAATTCTTTAATATTACTCTCAAGATCAGAGGTGTTCCTATTATTATAGTAAGAAGAATTACCATAGGAATTACCATAACTGTTAGAGGAATTTCCAGGAAAAGGCCTAGGATTAAAATTACCTCTATAAGCATTGTTATTGAAATTGTTTCGCGAGACAAAATTCACATCTACGGAATCACTATTTTGCTCAATCAAGGTAGACAAAGGCACATCATTAAGATCAATAGGAGCATTTTTACTAGCAACCAATTTCATCAAAGCATCAACCTTATCACTCAAAGTACTAATTTCCTCAACCGAATTAACTTTCTTACTAGTAGGTGCTCTTTCGGTATGCCAGTGAGAATAATTAGCCATGATATTATCTAGCAATTTAGTAGCTTCACCCAAAGTAATCTCCATAAAAGTACCACCCGCGGCAGAATCTAAAAGATTTCTAGAGACAAAATTCAATCCCGCATAAAAAAATTGTATGATCATCCAAAGATTTAAACCATGAGTAGGACAATTTCTTAGCATCAACTTCATTCTTTCCCAAGATTGTGCAACATGTTCATGCTCAAGTTGCTTAAAATTCATGATTTGCGTCCTAAGAGAAATAATTTTCGCGGGCGGAAAATACTTAGTGATAAAAGCATCCTTGCACTTATTCCAAGAATCAATACTATTGCGAGGCAAAGAGGAAAACCAACTTTTTGCACGATCCCGCAAGGAAAAAAGAAATAATTTCAACTTCACAATATCATTGTCCACATCTTTTTTCTTTTGCATATCACACAATTCTACGAACGTGTTTAGATGGGACGTGACATCCTCATTAGGAGTGCCAGCAAATTGATCTTTCATGACAAGATTCAACAAAGCGGCATTAATATCACAAGACTCTACACTAGTGGCGGGAGGAGCAATCGGAGTACTAATAAAATCATTGTTATTAGTATTGGAAAAATCACACAACTTGGTGTTTTCTTGAGTCATCGTGACTACGCAAGCAGGATTGCAAGCAAGCAAGAGATCTGACGAGAAAAAGGCAAACGAAAAAGAGGGCAAATAAAACGGCAAATTGATGAAGTGGGGGAGAGGCAAATGAGAGGCAAATGGCAAATAATGTAATTGCAAGGAGATGAGATTTGTGATTAGGAACCTGGTAGATGATGATGGAGTCCCCTCGGCGCCTACGATAGGCACGTAGAAGAGACTGCTTCCTCCCCGGCAATGGCGCCAGAAATTCCTTTGACGTGGCTTGAGACTGCGTCGGTATTTCCCCAAAGAGGAAGGGATGACGCAGCACGGCGACGGTAAGTATTTCCCTCAGTTATGAAACCAAGGTTATCGAACCAGTAGGAGGATCACCACCACCCAATAAGCAGCACCTGCACACAAACAACAAATACTTGCAACCCGACGCGAAAGAGAGGTTGTCAATCTCTCTACGGTAAAAAGATAGATTAGGTAGTGATAGATAGGAGAGATAGATCTCTCAAGAACACAAAATAGAAAAGGCAAATAAAATATGCAGCAATATGTTTTTGGGTTTTTGGTTTTGTAGATCTGAAAACAAAGATGCAAAAAGATAGATCGGAAAGCAATATGTTGGAAAAGTAGACCCGGGGGGCGTAGGATTCTCTCATGAGTATAGCGCACGATGGGTGAACAAATTACTGTTGGGCAATTGATAGAAAATCGAATAGTCATGACGATATCCAAGGCGATGATCATTATATAGGCATCACGTCCAAGATAGGTAGACCGACTCCTGTCTGCATCTACCTCTATTACTCCACACATCGACCGCTATCCAGCATGCATCTAGTGTATTAAGTTCATGGAAAGACGGAGTAATGCAATAAGAACGATGACATGATGTAGACAAGATCTATTCATGTAGGAATAGACCCCATCTTGTTATCCTTAATAGCAACGATACATGCGTGTCTTGCTGCCCCTTCTGTCACTGGGAAAGAACACCGCAAGATCGAACCCATCACAAAGCACCTCTTCCCATGGCAAGAAAAATCGATCTAGTCGGCCTAACTAAACCAAAGATTCGAAGAAGAAATACGAGGCTATAAGTAATCATGCATATAAGAGATCAAAGAAGACTCAAATAATATTCATGGATAGAAACTGATCATGAACTCAAAATTCATCGGATCCCAACAAACACACCGCAAAAGTTTACATCAAATAGATCTCCAAGAGACCATTGTATTGAAAATCATAAGAGAGAGAGGAAGCCATCTAGCTACTGCCTACGGACCCGTAGGTCTATGGTGGACTACTCACGCATCATCGGAGAGGCACCTATGAAGAAGATGAACCCCTCCGTGATGGTGTTTAGATTGGATCTCGAGGTTCTGGAACTTGCAGCGGCTAGAATTGTGTTTCGTCGACTCCCCTAGGGTTTTTGGAATATTTGGGAATTTATAGGCATCAGAGGCGGTGGAGAGGGGCCCCGAGGAGGGCACAACCCATCAGGGCACTCCGGGGCCCCCTGGCGCGCCCTGGTGGGTTGTGGTCTGCTCGGCCCACTTCTCCGGTACTTCTTTGGCCCACTGGATGTCTTCTGGTCCAGAAAAAATCTCCAAAAAGTTTCGTCGCGATTGGACTCCATTTGGTATTGATTTTCTGCGAAGTAAAAAACAAGCAAAAACAGCAACTGGCAGTTTGGCACTATGTCAATAGGTTAGTCCCAAAAAATGATATAAAGTTACTATAAAATGATTGTAAAACATCCAAGAATGATAATATAACAACATGGAACAAGCAAAAATTATAGATACGTTGGAGACGTATCATCCACATGCTCCGAGTGAGCTTCGAGCCGCCATGGCCTAACTTGGAGCTTTGTGGAGGCAAACAGTAGCTCGGGGCGGCCAACTGCATCGGTGCAGTGTTGCTGATGGAAGAAGCGTATGAGGAAGGCCTCTGGCATGTGGCATACGACCGTAACGTCCATAGCTAGCATACTGATCTCCTTGACGACAACGGCATGCCCATCCTTTGAGCTTGCTTGGGACTAATGAAGCGGGTGATGGGCCCCGGAGGGTGCGGACGAAGATGCGGGGCCAAAGGGTTGATGAAATCGCTTGCATGGTGCCCTGACCTGAAGCACTTTCGACAGGTGATAGGATTCTTGGAGGCTGCAGTTCAATGGCAAGGGAGAAGGCAGTGGAAGCACAGTACTTTAATCTAGTCGGGGAGGGGATGGTGTGGCTTGAATGGTGTCGGTGGAAAAGTCGACTGGCGTGGCCGATTTGACCTGATGGTGACACATATGTGTGCATCCACGACCTCGAGCCCCGCAGCAACCATGCGGGGTGCAGGCGCACGCGATGAATGCGGCCCACTGGCCTCGCCTTGAAAGCGGGCCAACCATCCCCCGCTCTAACACCGGAGTTAATGCGAGCGGGGGAGGAAGGTACATTGACAGCTCGAGTAGAAGCGGTAGGTAGCAGCTTGGGTGTGTCTCAGGGATACAATCCACGTCTTCCAGCTCGCGGATCGGGCGCCCTGGAGGTGGCGGTGGAGGGGATGCGATGTCCGATCCAGATCCACTGCAATTGCACCCCTTGAGGCAGCCGACAGCGCGGCAGGGAATCCCCACACCATCGTGGAGGGGGTGGGGGTGAGAGCGGCGCACGGATTCGGTGGCCGGCAGGTTTGAAGCACTTCGAATGCCCTCTCCACATCCTTCCTAGCTGCTTCCTGCATTGTTGCAAAATGGCTTTGTTTATTATCGTGTGGTTCAGATATGGTCTTCACAAACGCCACCCACTGAGGATAGATGCCATAGGCAAGATAGTATCCCATGTTGTACTCATGGTCGTTGACAGTGTAGTTGCACGAGGCGATTCCCCATTACAAAGCCTCGTGAACAAGGGAGATCTTTTAAGCATGTTGATGTCGTTGTGAGAATCCTACATTCCAAAAAAAAGCATGCCAAATCGATAAGTCATGTGATGTTACTGCTTCCAATATGATGGTGGTCTCTTTGGTGTGACCTTGATACATTCCCCGCAAACCTTCGGGGCAGTTCTTCCATTGCCAATGCATACAATCAATTGATCCAAGCATTCCTGGAAAGCCTTTGGCATTTTCAATAGCCAACAACTTTTATGTGTTCTGCACATTTGGTTCTCTCAGATACACCTGCACCACGGCGCGGGCAAACTTGACAGTAGTCTTCAGGCATGTGTTCTCCCCCATCTGGACCATCTCACCAGTGACATCTACGACAGTACCAAGTGCAAGCATCCTCGGATCAGCCGTGCATTTCTGCTTAGCAGAGAAAGAACCGCAACAATCCCTTGTGAGCTTGAAGTTGTCATCGTGTGCCTCTAGTCCCTCCATAATGCGTAAAAACAATGATTTCCGCATGCGAAAACGACGACGATACCATGAATCATCCGGAAAAGTTGGGTCCGAATCAAAGTAGTCCTTGTGCAGTAACCATGCTCTAGAGATCCTATCCCGATTGATCACTCTTTTCCGTTTGATTGAGACCTTAAAGTTTAGAATATGCTTCACATGTCGGTCCATTTCCTCTTCCATGTTCATGAGCATGATCATGTTCACTTCTTCGTCTGAATCCAACGAATCAAAGAACTCAGCTTCAATCCTTTTATCAAGCTCCGTTGGTCCATACTCCTCGTTCGACTAAGCATCGGAATTCATGGCTTTCCCTGTAAATAAATCACATAAAACCGGGTCGGACATTCCGTCGAACACATAGAGGGCAAGGAGCAGCCCGAGAGTTGCGCTACGTACCGCGGTGGCTTTCGGGCTGGCGACGATGTCTACGACGGCGAGCATAGGAGAGAGGAGTGTTGTGCCGATCCTGGTGGCGCTAAGGCTCGGAACGGCCGCGGAGGAAGACTGGCGGCGGAGCTGCGAGACGTGCGGCACAGAGGAAGAAGAAGAGAAGAGAGGAGAGAGCAAATGGATCCGGTAGGTTCAGGATGGATTTGGTGCAATTTGGGGTAGTGGATACTCCACAATATGGTCAACCACATTGGGCTTTAGATGTATCACATGCAATGTGAAGTTGCATGAAGCACACCCTTCACAATGTCATTTGAGTATATGCCACAGTCAAAGATGCATGAATACAAGCTATAGTCGACCTAACAACAAAATAAAAACTAAACTAGATTTGTTTCAGACATGACGAGCGATCCATTCCATCTAAAAAGAAAGGGCATCTGCCTGATATAAACTAGTACATCTGCTTTCTGAACTAATGCTCATCTCATACATGTAACTAGGAACCTAAAGCGGTATAAATCAAGTGCAAATACAATTAAGTATTCATACAGCTATTAGTACACAGAAATGTTGTGTGCACATAATGAACATAACAGCAAAACCTGATTACAATAAACAGAATGGACAGTAATTCAATCCTGTGCTTTTAGAATCAGAAGCATTGAGTGTTTCATTGGAAATAATCACGTGATTATCAAAAGCACTGACCAATTGTTCTTCATCATATTCTAAACTACTGTCAAGTTTGGTAAAATAATGAGAGAACATAACAAACAACAAACCTGCGCATCTAGTTAGTACTTACTGTTTGTCTTCCTGCATCCTGAAGATAACGTAACAAGGAGAACACTGCTGTGAGATGAATCTTTCTTCAAAAAAAAGCATGTGTGCTGCCTATTTGACACCCATTCAGAATGAGCACGAGAAATTTATCACCAAATAGATCGGATGCCAATTGTCTTCCTCATTATGCCAGCGACTCAAACAGACGAGAACAGACGGAGCAAATGTTCTCTCAGGCAAATGCCTCGATTGTCCACCTGGATTAGTAGAATGGATTACATCGGACTCATCATCTGTTTTCATCATCACAGAAAAGTACTATGAAGAAGCAAATAAATGCTCTAATCTCACATAATTCCTGGTTACTCATCCATGCCTTGCTAAACTAACTCGACTCAATGCAGGGTTCTGCCGCCGGCCTTCTTCCCAGCTTTCACTCGCATGCCCCTTTTCTTCTGGCCGGCGGCACCATCTTCCCTTTCCCTCCCTGGGCGCCTCCTTCGCCACCCCTTCCCTTCTTCCTGCTTCTGCGAACACATCCTGACTGAACCACTGCTTTACTATCTTGCTCTTCTGTTGGCTTCTCTTAGTTCTCTATATCCACACATAATAAAAGGGGGCTGGTCTCTTGGTCTTGATCTTCATTAGAACCTTGATCCATGCCAATGTCGCCACCATCATTTTTACCTCCCTCTACCAAACCTGCATCAGCATCAGGATCGATTCGCTTGGCACGTTTTTGTTCTTGTTTTACTTCTTCACCCATTTTGGTCACATAACACTCATAAGGTTCATCAAGCATCTCCTCCAGTTGGTGTTCTTCATCAGAATCCATTTCTTCCATTTCCTGTAAAAGTTGTATCTTTGACCTTGGTGTCTGTCGCAGCACCATCAGCCTTTGGTGTAACTTGCGAAGATGGCGGCAGGGCTTTCCTTATGCGTGCGCGCCACTTCAAGACATGCCTGAAGCTATTTTTATCCAGCACGTGTAAATCCTCGCAAAGGTATCTGACCTCATCTGTGGTGAGCTCATGGTTCTTGATAGGCAGAGATGCAGGATTATCAAATGAAATCTTAGTGCATGAACCAAGGAATTCCCGGGGTTTCTGCACCTCGGACCATATGAAATCTGATGCCAGAACAACCTTCTCCAGTACCGTGACTCCAGGCTCATACCCACTGCGAGGTCTCTTCGTCGCATTTTTGGCATCAAGTGCTTGATATCAAGAAGTTCTGGTTGAATCTTTGCAGGGGCTTTATACTACTTCAGACAGATGATGTAAATTTCAGCGACTCTCTCTAGGTTTAGTCACCTCGACCTTATCAAATACGAGTAGCTGCTTCAGGCAGAACATAATGGCGCTGTAATCCTAAGACCTGAGGCCTGAAGACCTTGGTGACGAAGGTGCCATTGGGTGCGAGTAACATGGTGGCCAGGCGAACGGCGTCGATGACGAGCGCAGACTGCGTGGTGGCCTCCTGCGCCCACGCACCGCCGACGTTGGGCGAGCCGTCGTGGAGGACGACGTCGAAGGCGGCAACCCCCTGGGAGTGCATGAGCCCTCCGCACGGCGGAGCGGCACCTGGTGGTCCTCCGTGAGGGAGTGCGCGCCGCGGACGGGGCGGATGGGCACGAGGTCGACGCCTACGACGAAGGCGCCGGCGGCGGAGGCGCGGGCGACGGCCACGGGCCACCTGCACCCAGCCCCCCGGCGCCGCCCAGAGGTCGAGCACGCCGGGAGGAACCGGAAGCGGTCGTCGAGGCCTGCAGCTCGTAGGCCGCGCGGCTCCGGTACCCCTTCTTGGCGAGGTGGTAGTAGTAGTACTCGTCCTGCCGCTGCTTCCCCTTCGCCTTGCCCATCGCCTCCGCCGCCGCCGAGACGACGGATCGTCAAAGGGCCGGTGCCACAGGTTCCGACACGCTAATTCGAGCCGAGCCCGACTCAAACATAAACTCGGGAATTCGGAACCAACCTATGCTATATAGGGTACGTATAGGCAACACGTAGGGTAGTACTCGCGGTGCCCACCCGATCGATCCACATCCGCTTCTGTCTATGGCGACGTTGACTCCGGCGACATGGTCAGACCTCCCGCCGGACGTGCTAGGCCTGGTCATCAACCGACTGGTTTCCTCACCGCTCGACGCCTCGGTGTGGTCGCGACTACGACGGCTCCTGCGTTTGCCCGCTTGCTTCAAAGCATGGTGGCGAGTCCGACGGCCCGCTGGCTTCAAGAAGGTGCGACGTGACCGGCATCGGGTCTCCGTCGACCGTGCCCGCTTCCGCGTGGTGTGTCGTTCGTGGCATTTAGCTATGCGCCGACACATTTCGGCTTCACGGCAGGTACCCTGGATTGTCACCTTTGATGGCTCGTTCTTCACACCTTCGGATCCTATTTGCCCCTCGCCTCCCCGGCTCCCCACCTTGCCCAAGAACACAACATGCATTGCCTCCTGCAACGATTGGCTTGTCCTCGACCTCATCGATGCCGAGAAGCTGCATAGCTACTCCTTGCACAATCCCTTCACTGGCACCACCGTGCCGCTCCCTGAGTTGGATGATGTCATCGGCGATGTTTCCAAGATTTTCAAGGTCCGTAAAGTGCTCATGCGGTCAACGCCTTCTGACATCATCGCTGTCATGACAAATAATTGGAATCACCCGCTTATCTTAATCCGACCAGGAAAGGGTGTGTGGTTGCCTGAGCCACAAAGCGCCCCCTTCATCTACATCGTTGACATTGCCTTTCTTGGAGACAAACTATATGGAATCACCCGGGCCGAGGACCTAGTCTCACTCGATATAAATTTTGATAGCGAAGGCATGCCCATCGTTACTAGTATCGACCGCCTCATCAAGCACCCATCTGGCAATTACGATTTCGATGTGTGGCGCGATGTTGACGACAACCACAATGATAAGGGTGGTAAGGATGAGGGGGCAAATAATTATGGGGGGCACACTGAGGTGCCGAGCAAGCAAAATTCCGAGGAGTGCGCCTTAGATGAACTTCGGAAGAAAACCGGCGATGACATGATTCTTGAAGGCGTAGTATGTTGGGAAGACGATGACGTGCCGTACGAACCTAAGGATCTCATCACCGTCATGTGGCACTTGGTCGAGTCATGTGGGAAACTGCTCATGGTGAGGCGACAACTACATTGGCCTTCTTATAGTATCAACTTCACTAGCAAGGTGGAGGTTTACGAGACATGTGTCAATGAAGGCGCGCGATGGGTGCTGGTTTCAGGTGGGTTGGACAACCAAACACTTTTCATCAGCAAATTCTTTTGCAAGTCCATCTATACATGTGAAGAAGCTGACCGTGATGCTCTTCATTTTATTGACACGGGTGAAAAGTATAATATGAAGTCCCAAACTATGAGCCCCACTTGGAGGGATATCGACTACCAAAGGTCTATGTGGATCTTTTGTGAGGAGCTAGTGGTTTGATAATTTTTGTAACAATATATCATTTGTTAGGTAGGTGATCCATGGCAGTGGAGGAGGCAGGGGATTGGCAGGAGCCATAGCTTCCCCATGATCACGTATTTTTATGTGTGTGAGTGTGTGCGCGATGTGTGCTTGTTTTATGTTGTTAATCCCTTAGACTGTAGAAAAATATAAATGTGTATTAGTATAACATGCCCCCCGTTATCACAAGTTCATCTGGCCTTCTTCATAGTTGATTCTTGGCTCCGCCATTGATCCATGGAGTATCCTATTTTAGGATCTAGTGTTTGTAAATTCGTTGTCATTCAATATTTTTCTTTCTCTGACCAACCGCACAAGCCGCAAACTGAAGTCGTGTTAGCTTGGAAGAAAATCCTATAGGACCTGGTCTTTTTCTTCATCAAGAAAGACCCTCTCCCGAGCATGAAAAGTGGCATTGCTAATCTCAAAGTATCCTAACGCATTAATTCCGTCATGAGGGCATCTCCAACACTGACCAGCAAGTCGTCCGCATCTGTCCGGCCGCACGGTCCGGACTCCGCAAACTATCCAACTACGTCCCCTATCGGTCCGTGGACCAGTCTGAACCGCCATTTTCCCGCAAACTGGAACCAAATCAAGGGGGGCTTTGCAAGAGTGGGGACACAAGACGCGTAGAACTCCGACACCCCCAACCCATCCAAAACCGAGGTAGAGCCCGCGCTTTTGTAGCTATAAGCATTGTTTCCACGGCAAAATCCCCCTTTCACAACACTTTTCTCTTCCATCCTGCTTCTCTCCACCCAATTCCTGCCCTCTTTCGTCATCGCCACCACATGGACCCGCACGAAAAACAGTCAGAGACGACGATGGTGGAGGATCTGCCGATCTGGCAATCATGCTCGCCCGAAAGATGAACTTGGAGACACGGGAAAACTACCGCCTCAAAGAAAAGGCAAAGGCAGACGATCAAGAAGCAGAAGGTCGGGACAGGCAAAGGTGGTGGTCGTGGAGGTGGATGTGCAGGTGGCAGCCTTGGTGCAGGGCGGAGCCTGGGATGCGGGGTGCCCTTGTCGTCGTCTGTGCACACAAAACCCTGGCCGGAGTAGTACAAGGTGCCCTACTTTTACGCCGCCAAGCAGCTCGGTAGGCTGTCCCCGTCATCCGCCGCCTGGCACGTGCCTTAGTGCATGGACATCAACGCGACACTGCTGCTTTTCTCGGAGTCTGCATCATCGCAACTTGTACGATCACGGACATCGGGCTTGGAGCAACTGGGTGCTTGCATGCTATTCGTCGGTATGCCTCAAGCGGGGCGAGCCGGTGTATGATCCATGGGATGGAGCAACAAGGCTCAACGTTTTGGGCCAATGTTCACACCTGATTCCGTGAGCAGAAGCATTTCAAGCCCTACTCCTACGAGCTCATCCGCAACCGTGGGGTGAAGTCTCTCAACCATTGATGATACATCATCCAAGAGGTCGTGTCCAAGTATTTCGGTCACTTGAGGCAACTCACCGGGAGGTGGCCAAGTGTTGTGCAGATCTCCGAGCAAGTAAGTTGTTATGTCTTGATCATTTGGTCAGATGTGCATTTTTGTGTTGATCATTTGGCGGGGTGTGCATTGTTGTGTTGATCATTTGTCCAGACGTGCATTGTTGTTAATCGTTTGGTCAGATGTGCACTCTTGTGTTGATCGTTTGGCCGGATATGCATTGTTGTGTTGATCGTTTGGCCGGATATGCATTGTTGTGTTGGTCCTTTGACAATGTTTTATTTTGTAGCATTCACGTGCATGCAATGTGTTCTTGAAGTTGGATAAGAAGAACTTCAACGTCATGCATTGTCGGTTGAAGTGGAATGGACAACCCAAGTGGAATCTATTCATTCCCAAGACGGCCAACATGGATGATGGCTCGAGAGTTTGTGAGTTTTTATTATGAGATTTGACTTGGTTTTCATCGGGTTTCGATCATTTCTCCAATATTTCTAACGCTAATCCTTCGAGAGAAAAGAACATTTGTTTCTCCATTGTTCAGAAGGAAAATCATATATAGAAGGAAATCAAGGAGAATTACTCCAAATCAAGCAAAAAGGAGCAACTTCCATGTTGGGAGATACACAATCAGGTGCACCATAGCACAATACGGCCAACCATATGAGTGCAAGCATTCATATGAGCGGTCATATGAGGTTCCATAGGCCTCCTCCCGTCTATAGGAACAACTTTTGTGAAGGACGACACATCATTCGAGAGACCTAGCCGCTGCCAAGCCATCTAGAACAAAGAGAGAAGAGATCCGAAGATGAAGAACGACCAGAGATCCTTTTAGTTTTGTTGTGCCACCTTCATACTCATTTCACTTCATCTTCACTATTGTAAGAGAAATTCCAAGTTGTAAGATCAAGGTGTTATAACTCCATTCGTACTCATATGAAGATTGAGACTTGTCTAATCATTCATCTTATTGTGGATCTTCACGGTATTATCAATATGGTTTTCATGGATTTATTCTCTATGATGATTGGTTATTCTCTTCCGATGTGTGAGTAATTTCCCCTAGGTGTGGGAGATGTAGGTGAGTGGTAAGAATCATTTGTTCCTATCTTATATGTCATCATTCGTTTTTGTAGTCTTATGATTTGTTTAGTAAGTTGTTATATTGCGGTGAACCCTATGCGTGTTGTCCAATTTAAGGGCCCTTGCAATATGATCTAAAGACCTACACATGTAACACATATTGTTTAGGAAATCTGCAACCTCCGACGTGACAGGTGGAGACATCTATGAGGACCGAAGACAATATGAGATATGGGTGATCCACCGAACTTAAATGGATGGTTTCGGTTTAACTACCTTAATTGTGGAGACGGCCATGCTATGGCAACGTCGAAGTAGGACCATAGTGTGGAATAGAATCCCGCGAGGAGGAGTTCCATAACTTTAGGGTGATCTGCCTACGGAACAAGCAAATCAAATACTAAACTCGTGATACAAGGTATTGGGATTACCATTGAACTAGCATACTTGAGGTATACCATGATCTGAAATTTCTCCGCGCCTAATCTCTCTACTACAACAAAAAACACTTCCACTATATATCTTTATTTTGCGTTCTTTATTTCCAAGTCTTTATTACTCCCGCTACAACCATCTCGTCATATTTACTACTCTGGTTTATTTGACTCTTGGAACACTAATAGCTTCTGCAAAATCACAAGCAGTTACTTCACATAAGAGCTGTGACAACTTATGTGTGAGAGAAACGGTACTCATAAATACTCTCCCCCGTTCTTCGTTGGAATGATAACTATTTGGGATAATTACACGAAAGTGCTACACTACCTTGTGTGTCTTGCAGGCCCTCAAGCATTTTTTGGCGCCGTTGTCAGGGAGTGAAGCGCAGAGTATTTGTTTTGTAACCATTCTGTAGGTGTTGTTATTGTAGATGTTTCATATTACCGACATGGGTTCTACTCGTTCTGGGGAGCCTTATATGCCATATTATATTCCATATTTCCCACCGGAACTTCAAGCTCCATTATTAGAAAAATACCAAAAAATCAAACTACTGAGCTATACTTTGTTTGCAGAAATGATGATTACTCAAAAGGAAGAAAAATATGTGACTGAATACTGTGCTTCGTATATGGGCTCAAGTTCCCCCATAGTTTATCCTACAAACTATGCTACTGAGTATTTTCAAGGACTGAGGAAGAAGACCCTCAAGCACCGCTTGTGTTCTTTGACACTTTATGTGAGGATTTTAAAATCAAAGATGTGTCCAGAGATTTTTTTTATTTTGAAACTGTTCAAGTTTTCTCTCAAAGATAAGGTAGAAGAATGGCATAATAGGCTACAATATTGCAGCATAACCAGCTGGAAGATGTGTGCACAGAAGTTCATGGCTAAAATTTTCCCTTGCTCTAAAATTGCAAAACTCCGAAATAGTCTCACTTCTTTTGTTCAGAAAATCGGAGAGGCCTATATGTATCTTGGGGGAGATATTCTAAACTTTTGAACCTTTTCCCTAACCATGGTTTTGATGAATATGTTATACTTCATATATTTATTATGGAATTGTGATGAATCTAAATCCATTATTGACTTAAGTGCAGGAGGAAGTTTTATGTCCCTTACTCTAGAGCAAGGAAAACATTGATAGAAAAAAATTATTACTGCTAGGGAGCAATGGAATATTGAGGTCCTATTAAACACATGGGAAAAAATTATCATGTTGAAGACATGGAGGAATTTAAGAAGGTGACTCAAGAAAATGGTAAACCTGTTGAACAAGTTATCCATGAAAAATTGGATCTATTTAGTATCTATCAATAGGAAGACGAGTGCAGGGAGACGATGAACAGGTTTAAGCATCATCAAGAAGGTTTCAACAGAGACCTGATGCGGTGTATTCATCAAACTGAAAACATTATATCTTACCTCTCCAAGGAATTGGATGGTTTAGGTCATGCTGTGAAAAATCTTGATAAACATTCTTGCATGATAAAAATTCAATGCTCGCAAATTTTAGAAACTCAATCTTTAATTCTTGCCCAACTTGATGATGATAACCTTGTTTCTTATGGAGTTGGTACTCAAAGTGTTAAAATGAAGCTGGATCCAAAAGGACGTGAATGGTATGAAAAAGAACAAGCAATGAAGAGGAAAAAAAGTCAGCAGCAAACACAAGAAAATGAAGAACTCCTCAACAATGACAAAGCTCAGGAAGAACCAGCTCATCAAGATGCAAAAGGTAATGAAGAAGAAGGGGAGAATAATAAAGAAATTGATTCTGATGCAGAGACTATCAATGGTAACAATGATAATAATGAAGAAGAGGCTGCTCCGGAGTCTCAAAAAACAGAAGAAACAACCATACAGAAGAGGAGCAGGCCTCCATATAGTACAAGAGGTGAAAGCAACCAGGCATATAAAAATAAAGAGAAAGGTAAGGAGAAACAGAGAGGTAAAACAAAGAAAACTCTCCCTTACCCTAAGGCAGTTAGGCCACCTTTGAATAATGAGTTATATGCTTCTTTCTTAAAGGCTATTATGAATCTTCAAGTTTCTTTGCATGTGAGTGTCATATTGAAGATTCCTAATTTTGCTAAGTTTATGCATGATATTATTAATTATAAAAGAAGTATGAATCTATAAAAACAGGTGACTACGATAACAAAGTACCCCTTTGAGGACAAGATACCAGCAAAGCTCGGACATCCAGGTATACCGAAAATATCTTGTTCCATAGGTAGTATCGATATAAACACTATTGTTTGTGATATTGGAGCCGGAGTAAGCGGTATGCCTCTAATTAACACTCTATCGCAAGTTGAATTTAGGAGAACGCATCCTGACAGGAATTACTTTGCAGATGGTTGACATGTCTACAAAGAAACTAATAGGAGTAGCTGAAGACGTGCTCTTGAGATTCGACAGACATGTTACTCCTAATGATTTCATTATACTTGATATGCCTTAGGATGAAATGTTATCTATTATTCTTGGGAGAACATTTTTGAATACCGCTGGTGCAACCTTGGACTGTGCTGAAGGGAAGGTAACGTTCAGAACAGGGGTGATTTTACCGTACGAGCACCCATGGGCACATGCCCGGGCTCAACGGCTCTGTTTAGATGAACTCCAGCGAGCTGCCCAAGCCGTCAAAACTGTTAAACATGTTGAAATATGCTAGAAAATTGCGAAATAAACGCTGGAAACGAACAAACTGCAGTATCTGCGCCAGTTTGAGCGGTTTCGTACCTATTGGGCCTTTCTCTCTACAACCAGGAGGCTATAGGCCCATTCATTTGCTTCGTAACATGGGCTATAGGCCATCTCGCAGCAACTCATGAGATTGAGAGGAACAATCTTGTTAGACGAGGGATTTCCGATTCGCTAGATGGATCTAACGCTTGGCGGTACGCACACTGCCCTAGCTACTCCTCTGATCTTGGAGGCGGACTGGCTGCCGGTGGAGTGTGGAGAGCTGGTGAGCGGCTGACAAGAGATATGACGAGGTACGGGGCCTTGACTCCAGCCAGTGACAGTTGCAAACTTGCAATCGGAAGCACAAGTGTGAGGGCCAAAGTTGCGATTCCTCCCACCTGAATTCCACACCAGCAATGATGGGCGCGCGACAACTAGGTGAGGTGTTCTATACATAATTTATCAACAAATTGTGCAGTTCAACTCTGATTGTGCTAGTTCAAACTATGATTGTTTAAATTTTAGAACTGAGCAGATTTTTTTGTTTAACTGGAAGAAATTCACAAGTGGTATGGTGACAAAGCCAATAACAAAGGGATGAACATGAACATAAACATTGGAGATTGGTATTTTCTCTATATATAAACGTGAAAGGTTTTAGGAAATTGTTTGGTATTGTCTCTTCTGTTTTTATTTACTGCTATGATATATGAAACTGTAGTGCGTATATTAGGCATGATGTTTATCCAAATATGATAATTGTGGTGTTTACATTAGACCAAAGTAAACTTTAACTTATGACGTGCCCAGGCTTTGGCAATTGGCTAGCTCCACCACTGGTTCGGAATATATGACGAAGAGATCATGAGATACTTCCCGAAGAAACCCGGAGAGAAGTAAAATTATATTCCACCTCCGAAGTGAATATGTGCGGTAAGTAATGAAAAACTTAGACCACCGGATCTTAGTCATGAGATTGTTGGAGAGCAAGCTACATCAAGGGTAAAATGCATGGTTCGTGTTCAATTCAACATCAGTAGGGACAACATTTGGAATATCAAGAAAGTCGAGCTTAGTCACAATCATCACTTTGTAACTCCCGATAAGTCGCATATGCTTAGGCCACAATGTAAATTATTAGACACTAATCATCACATAATCAAGAAAATGCACACATCTGGAATAAGAGCATTTGAAATATACAATTTCCATGAGCACCTATATGGAGATGCGGAAAATGTACCCTTCTTGGTTATGGATAGCAACAACTACATAAAAAAGTGAGCGCAAGAAGTACCTAGAATCAAAAGATGCACAAACATTGTTAGAGTAATTTAAGAAGAAAAAAGGAAAGAAGCTTCATTCTTCTATGTTGTGCAATTGGATAAAGAAGATGGTACAACAACAAATTTCTTTTGGGATGATGGTCAGGAAATCATGGACTACTATATTAGTACAGATGTTGTTTCTTTTGATACTATGTTTCAAAGAAATAATTATTGTTAACCACCACAAGCAAAGCATTATTTTTGGTGCATCATTGTTACATGATGAAAGAAAATTGTAGTTTGAATGGCATTTAGTGTCTTCCTTGAAGAAATGTCAGGTAAGCAACCCGAAACAATATTAAGTGATCAATGTGTGGTGATTATGAATGCAATAGAAAGGTATTTCCGAACACAAAATATCATCTCTGTCTATGGCACTTGTATCAAAATGTTTCTATGCATCTTAGTCATGTCATTTGCAACCGTCCAGAGTTTCTTAGAATTTTAAGAGATGCATATATGAAGATAGGTCATTGCCACATTTTGAGAATATATCGCACGAGTTGTTGGTTAATTACAACCTCGAGGGAAATTCTTGGATGGTCAATTTGCACAAGCTTCACGAGAAGTGGCTAGTGTTCATTATCTTGATTCTTTTAGTGGAGACATGAAAACAACTACAAGAGTGAAGGGATGAACAATGTCTTTATGAAGACATTTCGCCAAAAACTCTCGATATCAGAATTTATAGAGGTACATGACAAGTGCATGGCTTGCCTTCGCCGAAAAGAGAAGTATGAAGACTTCAAATCAGTTGTGCAGCCAACCGAACCTTTACAATTTGTAAGTTAAACAATGCTTCCACTATCTTTTCCATTAGGTATCTAGCCTAGTGTGTAAAATTATTTTCCATTCTCTTTATTGGCACATGTGTCACAAGAAACAAATGATTGTGCTTACAATATAAATCTAGTGTCGGCGTCCTGCGATGTTTGTTCAACCTATACCATGAGAATATACAGCATTGTTACTTCAAGCTCATGAAGATTCCATAATGTTGCCTCTTTTTCGATTATATTTTTATGAAAGAACTAGTATGTCTCTGTTCAGTGTTTTGACCTCGCCAAAACATGTTTCGAAAACCATCATTGGATGACTTAGACCTCTTTTGGAAGCAGCTAGAAGCAGGCATTGCCGACCTTGCGAGGGATGAAGTGGAAGAGTGACAGAATTGGGACCGCGCGCTCGTTGCCGCCCGTGCCGCCACGGAAGCATGGCCAGCATGCGACAAGCGCGTCGAGGCCATCTTCCAAGGCATCGAGGCCTGCAATGCCGTCGTGTACAGGTGCCCGCCAACCGTAGCTGCAACTAGGCTTCATAGGCAAATTCAGCCACCACAAGTACTAGCTAATTAGGTTATGTATTAGTTATTTTATCAATGTAAGTCGCAATGTGACTGGTTTTCCGCCCAAATTATTAGAGACGAAGTCAATTTGAATCAAAGTTGTTGTGAATTTTCGACTATTGGAGAGAACCGTTGTAGTCAATGACAAACAAGGCCTACATGCAAGAAAAAATATAGAGGTTCCCTTTTTGCCGAATCAGCTTTTGTGCAGACAAGGTTTTGGTAGTTGCCTAATTATAACCATTATATTATACTCAGACAATCAAGAGAAAAAGCACATCTAGATTCAACTTTCACCATGCACTTCATAACTTAGCACACCACATTGTCCCATTTGCTCTTATAGTATGGCCAGTCTAGCAAGAATAATGCTTAACTAGAATGAAAAGCATGCTTCGTTGTTTACTCTAATGGCGTGCATTCAAGTAACCCAACGAAACCACCAATAGGAATTTTTCAAAGCACACAGTGTTGCCTTATACACAACTCACATAGGTTATTTTCGCATGACATATACCATTTCAACTTCTTTTGGTAATTGACACAAAATTGAAATTACCAATGCAAAAGATAGGTTGTTGCATAATCAAGTTGAGTTGGCTTATTCCAGAACTCATGAAAGCCAAAGCAAAATGTACCTTCCCGGAATGGCGCTAATCATTGAAGACACTACGACCAAATCACAAGGATTTCCATGGAATAAAATGAAATAAGAATTATTACAACTAAGCAACTTCCTGAGCTTCATCCTTTTCGGATTTCATGTGTAAACAAAATACATAGTGCTTGATCAACCTTCAACTTGTTCCTATCATTCATGCGCAGACAGATAAGCAACAAAACAAAGGGAAAATATCATTTGTTTTGCACTCCCTTAGCTTGCTCTTGATTACATTCTCATCCTTCATTGTCTCAATGTGTTCTGGTGAAGTTCAAGCAAATTCATAATCAAAATGGGCTAATTGAGTTTCTGAAAACTCCCAATGCTTTGTATATGTTCACTACAAACAAAAACACACAAGGCGACATGAATCCACACGACATTATTTTGTCCTCACCATTTTTTTGATAAAACTTCTTCTGTTATTCTGTAGGTTGTTTGTCAACATCAATATAAAACTGATGCAAATTTCCCCCAAAAAAACATATTTGAGATTAGCTACCAATGCAACACCAAAAAACATATTGGACAAACTACCCCTGAAATAGATTGGCACACTTTTGCAAATTAATTTAAGTACAAGAGAATGAAATCCACAAATCAGCTAACAAAGTTAGCCATGACACATGGTACTAAGTACATAGCACCTTGCATGATTCTTGATTCCTTGCAGCCGCAAACTGGAAATAATGACGAACTACGCATATTGGACAAAGTACCCCTGAAATAGATTAGCACACTTTTGCAAATTAATTTAAGTACAAGGCAATGAAATTCACAAATCAGCTAACAAAGTTACATAGCACCTTGCATGATTCCTGATTCTTTGCAGCCGCAAACAGGAAATAATGATGAACTACGCACTAGGCTGAACCTCTTTGCACAAGAAAGAAAACAAACACAATCTGTAGGTCATTCAACTCCTTCAATTCCTTAATCCACTGCGGTGAGTAATTCACATTGCAAGCTAAATACAAACAACATATCTTGGGAGTCTATAGTCAAATTAATAATCAGAACAATAATGCAAGCAAGTCTCTAAGAAAAATCACATGTGCAAAACTAACAACTATGGTAAAGTCCAAACAATGGCTACATTCTCTAATCTACCTTGCATGGCAGCAAGAAAAGAGCGACCACAACACACATTATATCTGACTATGGTCAAAATAACATTACTCATTTCCACACTAATATCACGGTGTTGAAAATAATATACAAGATCGTTGACAACAGCACCTTAAAACCTTTGCACCTTTTTCTCGAACACGCACCAACCCGTGTGTTTAAACCGCTCGATCTGTTGGAATAAAATAATGCATCTCCTGGTCATATAAACATGAGACCACACCACAACACAATACAAAATTGAACTGCTATAGCCAATGATAAACTCAAGATGCGGGAAAATCTCACATTACAAACTAACACGTACATATTTTTGGCACTCGGGCCACCATGTTGTATCATGTGAAATGTGTAAAATAAATGCAAAGAAAAAATACTTTTCTTTTTGTATCGGTCAAAGGTGTTGTAGATCACATGCCGAAAGGACATATATGGTTTCTCCGGTTTAGAGACTTATCAAAGTTATTAACATCAAATTTGATTTTCTAGATGCAACAAGTACATGCTTCAATTTGTCTATTTGTAATTTTCCATGGAACTAACCGAAAATTGCCTATAATCGAGTTGTGAAAATTTGAGGAAGAGTTAGTAGTGGTGATGAACATGGATTAGTAGTTTAAACTTTAAAACAGTGTTGGGATCTATAACAGATAAATATAGAATTTCAAGATAAGAAAAATGAGGGAGGCTTAGTAATGGGAAGCATTTTTTTTATGGAAGAAGACGCTACTCGTGCCGCTCTGCACGGCGCCCAAATATATCCATGAATCTAAAACCAAGAAACCATACAAGCCAAAGCACAAAATCGAACAAAGTATCCACGTGCCAACAAACTCTAATCCATCAAAACGGTACGGAGAAATAGGCACTGCGAAATGCAGATTACATATCAAATCAACCAACGGGATATAGGGCTATCTACTAATCAAAGGGAAAGGAAGGCAAAAATCTACCTCACGACTGGCATCCACTCCAAAACTCTCGCTCCGAGGCACCAACCTCCCAGTCGAAAGAAGCGGGAAGAAGACCGACACTCCTAGCCACTAACGCGTAGAAGCCGATCACTCTGACGATGCCTACCCAAGGTCGTCAAACAAACTCTCACAGCCGACAGTCACCCCTCCGTAACTTTGCTCCTACACGTCATGTAGGCTTCGATGGAAGGAGGCACGGAAAGAGCAAGAACAGCAACCGTCCCAATCTTTTCCCTTCGACACCGACCCACGAAGTAACGTGACTCACGTAATTCTAAGGACACCGATTTTGCGTAACCCATTCAAAACTGAGTGACTCAATTCGAAATTGAAACCCCAAATTAGAGCTAGTTTAGTGAAGTTATAAAAGATAGACATTGCCCTCCCGCATAAATCAGCAGTTTGGAGTAGTCAGCACCCCAAAAAAAAATCTCACCTGCACAGACGATTCGCCCTCGCGCAACACCCCCAACTTTCCCCACCTCTGTACGATCGAGCGCTAGGGTTAGACAATGTCGAGGCTTCCGATGGTCCTTCCCTTCGCCGTCCGCCGTGCGGCCACCGCCACCACCGCCGCGGGGAAGGCAATCTGGGACGGGAAGGGGGTGCTCCTCGTCGGCGGCGCCGCGATCGCTGCCTGGGTTTTCCGCGCCGACCTTCGCCGCCTGTTCTCAGGCGACTGGTTCTCCGGTCGACACGACGGGGATCTCAGGTACAGCCACTTGTTCTCCTCCTCGTCCTCGTCCTCGTCGAGCGCTCCCTTCTCCTCTTCCTCCTCCCCTCCCTCTGTTCCGCAGGGAACAATACTTGAAGCGCGCGTTTTGTGCAGGGTTAAGGGACGGCGCGAGGACAACAAAGGGGCGAGGAAACAGCACGGCGACGGGTACCGGTTGTACTCCCGCAACCGCGGGGGCGCGGGCACCCGCTGAATCAGGTAAATCGATTGGAGGTCGATCCGTCTGTTTGGGTTTCCTGCGGTCGTAGAGGGTGTGCGGTCGGTTGCAGGCCGATCTGTGTGGTAAATCGGTTGGAGGCCGATCTGTCTGATAAATCAGTTGGAGGTCGATCCGTCCGTTTTTAGGTTTCCTGCGGCAGTAGAGGATGTGCATGTTGGGAGTAGTCTGCGTGACGGGAACAGAAAAAACATATACTTATGAAAGGAATTTATCAGATTTAGTAGTAATTTTCGTGAACTGTGCTTACTCTTTTTGTTGAGAAATGGCGAAAGCTAAACCTAAAAGGATCTGCTAGGTTGATTTTGCTTTCGCATAACTTGGCAAGAAAATTGCATCGTTTCTCTCGTTCCCAAACTGTATAAATGATGCCTTATGTTTTGTTCATCCCATTCTGATATAACAGTCATTTGTTTGTATGCACATGTGTATTGTACTGCTGAATTTTGTTGAACTAGCGTGGACTCGAAGTTTGTATGTCGACCTGAATTCTGTTTAATTCCCCGCCCCTGTCCGCGAGCTGCAGCGTGACTTTAGCTGTTTAGTAGATCACTGTGAGCTGCAGTGTGCAGTTATGCAGCTTTTCTGGAGTTGCTTGCTTGATATTCCATGATTGTCTTCTCCTTGTAAGATTTTTGAACAAAGAGGACAGAGCTTGTAGGAACACGCGATCCTACATCTGCTTATTTCAAATGGTTGCCGAAAGCAACAATCTCTAGTTGGGCTTCAGATTCCATTTGCTTTGTATATAGTTTTTGCTTCAGTTGCAACTGTAACTGAGTGGCAGCAATTCTGAACAATGATCCTATTCTTTTTTGTAATATTTGAGCCAAATTTTACGAGAATATAATGTGTTCCTCCCTTGAAATATTCCTGTTTCATTTGTGATTGAAGTACTATTCAGTTCATAGATGCATTCTTTGTCAAAAAGAATAATCAGCCTGCTGAATGTCTTATGGGAGACTATTACTCTTGAAGAAATTATTTGTCATAATATATAATGCCTTTGTGACTAACTCACCAGATCTTTCATTTGAGTATATGTTTCCCACTTTGCTAAAATGTTTTTACTACTACCATTCACGAATCCGAGCATTGTGGCTGCATCCTTTTTCTAGTGGCTCGCCCATTAATTGAGTGGAAGAGGTCTTTCTTACCTATTAACCTTGTTTGTTCGGCTCTGCTGGGTCATCCTTATTGCGCATGTAAACTGATACCTCTGCCATTCATTACGAAAATGTTTGGTTACTTCTTTAAACAAAGAAGAAACATAAAACCATTTCTCTTAGGTTTTTATGTTTCCCCTGCAGATACCACATTGTTAGTTGATCTCATTTTCGAGAATTGCCTTTGGATGATGACTGTGCAGTAGATGATATATACATAGCATTTTCAGGGTCCAGTACATAGCCGAGAGGGTACCGATCTACATATTTTGGCTGTAAAAGGTTTCCAGTACACACAGTTCTGGGCACTTCTAGCTACCAAGTAGAGTGCTTTTATAGCCTTTAGAAGGATGTCATATAATCACGATGTCTTAGACATTAACCTGTGAGCTGTTCCTGAAATATCTGTGGTGGTGTTATTAAATATTTCCAGTTTGTGCCGCTCATGTTTATTTCTATGATTGTTTACGAAATCAATATGAAAGTAAATTCTTGAACTGTAAAGACTGCACCGGCAAATGAGATCAAGTCTCACAAACAGATAACGAAAGCCCTACTGACCTTCTAAATGATTTGCCAACTACATTTTTCTCATTTGTCCAAAGTTACTGATCAACTTTTTATATTTTGCAGGTTATCTTAATTGGTGAAAAGAACTGGACAATGGGGTGGGGGTTGACATAAATGGAGATAATTTTTGGTTAACAAACTAGTGGTTTAATGACTTTAATCCGGTTATCATCTTATCATCACTGAACCTGAGACTAAAGCCGTCATGTATTGCTGTCATGATCTTATTATCGTTGAATCTGAGACATATGCCGTCGTATATTGCTGTTGAATCAGTGGACAAAGGTGATATAGATGATGCTGGGATGGAAAATTTTGCAATAAATCGTCGTCTATCTGTTGCTGTCGAATCTGCTTGTTTGAGATGGCTTATAGTAAAAATCTTGCTAGCTGTTTGGTTGTGCTCTGTTTCTTGTTACTTCTTTTGTTTTGAGCTAAGGTGTTATTTGGTTTGTACCTGCTGGGGATGACAGCTCCTGGCCTGGAGCCTCCTGATGCATCCAGGACTCTGTTTGATTCGCGTCTGGACCATCCAGTGGTAGCCCGACCAGGAACTGTCAAAGAAGTGATTAGCCTGGAGGCGCGGCAGCTGCCCTAGGTCCTAATTCAGTGTAGGCAAAGTGGGATAGCTAGCAGCGACATCACAGTAGGCGTACAGCGTACTTGTTGGCTGCATTTGACACGCGGCTCAGTGTCAGCGCTGATATCCTTCTCACCATGGCTGTAGAACTTGCTTGAGGGAAACAGGTGCCAGATTGTCACGCTCTCCATGCCAGCTTTCCTCGTGAAATTCTGAGCGTCTGAGACTGGATGGATTAGGAAGATCTTCCCCTATGGATATGTAACAGTAAGAGAGAGTAAGAGAAGAAGATACCGGTCAAAAGTAAAACCAGCGCTTAGATTTGATCCGCATTAGACCGAGAAACGCCGTCAGGTGGCACTGCCATATATAACCGACATTTGAGAGCAGATCCTGTCAGAGTTGGGAGTCACTTCTGTGACTAAAAGGGTGATATGAACGACAAGTGCAGACAACCAGAACATCAAAGAACATGTGTGTTAGCCAAGGGAATACAGATAGTTGAACTGTCAAACCAGGTTGGAAATTGGTGCTGTGTGATAATAGCATGAGTACCTTTTTGTACTGTGTGATAATAGCATGAGTACCTTTTTGTCCACACATCTCCATGAACAAATTGCGCTGGGCTAATCTTGCAAATACTCGGTAACCGACATGCGGGCGAGGAGCTTTGCTGCTGCACAAAAACTCCGGTGACCAACATGCCGATGAATGGAAGCGAACCTTACACTCCGCCTTTATTTACCTTCAAAAGGGATAACAAATGAGGACAAAGAGCTAGAACAAACTTAAATAAATTTGAATTATACTAACTAGTTACTCTTCATCCCTAGTTGAATAGTTTATTATTTGAGCAGAATTTCAGTATGATACGGTACCAACCGGACAGGAAAAAGTACAGTGGGTGGAGGAGAGACTCAAGGAAAACATGACAAGACACACGTAATACATTTTGGGTTGCCAGCATAGAGATAGAAGACACACAAGACACAACAATGCTTTATAGGCCGAGGTCATATGAAGTTCATTGTGGCTGCCCCAATGATTTCATTCATATCAAGAAATGTACTATATAAATATTAATACTTCCTCTGTTCCCAATAGTTGAAGTCCTAGGTTTGTCTTAAATTGAACTTAAATACCGTGTATACATTAATACTTCCTTTGTTTCAAAATACTTGGAAGTTCTAGGTTTGTCCTAAATCAAACTTCTTTTAAGTTTAACCAAATCTACAAGAAAATAAACCAACATCTACAATGCCAAATTAGTTTCATTAGATTCATCATAAAATATATTTCCATACTATATATATTTAATATTATGGACATTAGTAATTTTTTTCTATAAATTTGGTCAAACTTGAGCAAGTTTTACTCAGGACAAACCTAAGGGCATGTTTGGCAGCAAACAAAACATACAGCCTAACTTGTGGCGTGGTAAAATGTGGCCAGCTTAGCATGCCAGCCAAATAAGCTCTAAAACTTCCAAGTGTTTTGGAACAAAGAACTAGCATTAACAAAAGTATAAAGTCCTAAGGGCATCTCTAGAAGATCCCTTATAAGTTAAATTTGAGGAGAGAAAAATTGTCGTTTAGGGGATCAGGGATTGCTAGCAGATCCCCTAAAACCAAAATTTCCTCAAATATGCCTCCTCCACTCCAAAAAAAAACTCCCCACACTCTTGGTTTTAGTCTAGACGTGTGAGTTCTCAGGAACCCCCCCCCCCCCCCCCCCCCTCTCGCTCGGTTGTAGCTTTCTCACCCACATTGTGCCGCCGGCCGTCCTTGGTCCCCATGACCGGAAAAATGGAAAGCCCCTCCCCTGTCGCACCGCTGGCCACCTTCGCTGGCACCGGCGGCAAATTAGGCATCGCAAGCACCAAAATGGCGGCGTCAAGGGAGGAACATCATCAATAACCATTCGTAGCTTGCTGCTACCGTCACTCGTGCCGATATAACCAGCCTACTGCCCTTGCCCAAGCCGCCCGACAAACGGGGTTGTTGGCCAAGGCGCTAACAACACGACAACCATGATGAAGAAGAAGAAGACTTCTGCATCCCGGCACTTTCCCTCCCCCCGCGTGTGGTGCCCACGACTACTATGTGGCCTCCTGCTGCCGTGTCGCGACCACTTTCACCTCCAGCAATTGATAATGACTTGGATTCGGAGGAGACCATGAGTGAGACCGACGTGCTCCCTGAAAGGTGGATTTTTCCTCTCTTTTTTTTTTTGCAATGGAGTGATGCATAATTTGATATTGATTGTTAGGTTCTTTCTTTGTTTTTGTAGTGAGCAACTGAATGATAATGATGTCGCTTTCATGGAAGAATTGAATGTAACCCATGACCTCGAGCTCGATGACATTGTCGTGTCAATGCCATTTACGGATATACCTAAACAAGAAATGCCAAGGTGGTGGAGGAGGTCGAGGAGGACACCCAAGTAAACAAGAAGAGGAGTAGGTCATGCAACTACAAGACCGAGGAAGGCAGCAACTACATTTCACTCGTGTGGACACCTTGGCTAAGTTTTGTGGTGGCAGCAGCAGTGGTGCTGCCGACGGTGATGGCGCGAGCGCGTGAGGTCCGTTTGAACTACGATGGCTTTTGGTCCACCATATGTTTTCTGAACCTGTTCATTCGGTGCCTTTTGGCATAAATTATGGTTATGTTTGATGGATTTGACGAACTTTATTTATGTCCATAGTTGGATTATGATTTGTATCATTCAAATTGGTGTTGAAATGTGATTAGTTTGTTTCAGTTGTTTGAGCAAACATTTTAAAGAATTGGTAGAATAATGATTTTAGGATAAGGGATCTGCTTGCTGAGCAAAAAGTCATTTCCCTAAAAAGAAATAGGCTAATGGAATAGGGGGATTTTGCTTGCTGAGCAGAAGTCATTTCCCTAAAAAGAAATAGGCAAATGGAATATGGATTTTTTTTTTTGACTTTCAGGATAAGGGAACTACTAGAGATGCCCTAACCCGTGTTCTGAAGTGACAAAAAGTACCCGTATAAGAAAATTAATCACGTTGTATCTCATTTAGCACTCCATTTTCCAATTTGTACCGCTCGCGATTTAACGCAGTCCTCACCAATGGAGCCCACGTGCATAGCAGATTTAGTTCGTGATTAGTTGGCATGGTGCAAATGTGTCTTGTCTGGTGCTTCCTACGTGACTTGGAGCGACGCAGCTTCGTAAGCCCAAACAAGCTGGCAACGGAGCCACCAAATAAACCACAGTGATTTCTCCGGCAATTGCCACCGGGCACGCTATTCTAATCCACATAGGTAGTGTCCGGCAATAATACCGTTTCTGAGTGGCACATGACTGTTTCGCCGGTGTTGCAAGCGGCCCACGCCTGTTACCGATGCTACGACCGGTGGTGCGAGATGTTGCATGCAGGGTCGCCAGTGCTACAAGCAGACCACGCCGGCCACCAATGCTGCGACCAGAAATGTGCTGCAAAATGTGAGGGTCAGACACCACTACCCCGCGAGGAGGGGGGGGGGGGGGGGGGGGGGGAGGAGGAGGCTAGTGTTGCAAGGCGGCTGCCGACGAGCTTCCCTCTGCCACAAAGCGATGTCGCCGATGTTGCAACGGAGAAACATGGTGATGCGAGCAGGATGCGCCGACACTATGCCTCCACGAGCGTGGCGAGTGCTACTATGAGGGGATGGTTGGCGCTCCGGTGCTGCGAGCGGGAGAAGCGGTCCTACGGGCAAGGTGAGAGGGGGCGCGGGAGGACGACGCAGAGCAGGAGGTGCAGGCGAGGAAGAGACATGGGTGCATAATCTGGTGATTGCCATCAGCCTAATCCTACTGTGTGAGACATGCCCGATCGGCAGGCCGACGCCTGGCGTCTCCCACAAAAATACACTTGATTGTGTACGCGCCGTAGCCGGTGTACGAATTTACAACTGAGGTTTTATTGCCCCGAGAAATAGTATGACTGTATGTATGGTGCACATCCCCGTTCTGAATACAAATATATTTCTGAAACAGCTCACGACAATATGTATTTACCACTACAGCAAAGTTAATATGCAGAGGCAAATACAGTGTTGAGAGCGAAAATGGGCGGAATCAATAGCAGAACAAAAATATTAGGATCTATTCATAGCTAAATTTTCTTTTATTTATTGAATTGAATATGGAATTAAATTATTATATAAAATGTACAGTTCCATGTGTTGTATCTAAGTCAACAATATTGTTGTCTGGTTTTTTTAAACTCCTTGTGGTGCAGCAAAGTGGGGTGACTTGGAATCGAACAAACTGGCAGGTCCAATCTAATCAGACAAGAAAACAACTAGGAATACGTGAACAAGTCGCCTGACTATGAAGTAGAGCGGCCTGTTCATGATGAACGGAGAGGAGGAAATCTCATAGGCAAATCGCAACATAAAAACCCGAAAACAAAGTCCTGTGAAGTGCAAAAAGGAGAGGCAGAGATAACAAACCTCTGCGGATTAAAGGGCACGAGGAATTGCTGCGCCCGCGCCCGTGTAGAGAGAGAAATCTGCAGGATTGAAAGAGGAATCAGGAACAGATATACTGTAGAAGACAGCACGAAGATTACCTCTGTCATAACCATGGAAAGCGCTCACTGAGGGAAGGAGATCTGCCGACGAGCTGACTGAATCGGGCGGAGATAGACTAGGGTTCGTTCGTTCGTCCGTCCGTCCGTCCGTCCATGAGATCCGCATCGGGCCTGGACCTGGATGGAGCGAGGGCAGAAGATAAGGGAAAGGGGGAAAGAGAAGCGAGGCATTAAGAAACTGCCTTCCCGCAAAAAAAAAAAAAAACAATTAAGAAACTGCCTGTGCGTACGTGAGCAGAACGCGGCTCCGGCGGGTAGCTGGGGCTGCAGATGGGTCCGGCTCCTTCACGGGCCCGTGTTGTCGGTGTCAACGGGGTACGTGCGTCGGTTGGTTCGTCTCGAGGCTTCGTTCCGACCGAGGAGCGATCTGAGATCTGACCCCCGGTACCGGAACGGAAAGCAATTGCAAGAGCCTGACGCAACCGAGTACGTACGTACTATTTGTGGAGGGGATCGGCGGTGGCAGGCAGGCAGGCAGGTCCCATCGGCCCGTGCACATTTTCTCGTACCAGTGCGAGAGATAGTAGTACTGTAAGTTTGTGGTAACTACCGAAGTCTGATTAGTCTATGGTCTGAAGTTTGATTAGTCTACTCTAGGCTGAAACTAACTCTGTTGTATGGTCTGAAACTACGTTTGTGGTCGGCCTAATATCCACCTGTATCTGTGTATGATCTGAAGTTTGATTATTTTTTATTCCCTCCCCACATGCATCTGTTTACGATGATGATGGATGGATGAACAACACTGGAGAAGTTCTGACTAGCTCATTGGTTTATGTCCTTATATTGACTGTAGTTAGAACTGGTTACCATGGAAAGCAGAATAGGACTCGATGCATTAGTTTTGTGTCAATGCATACTCTTGGTTTCAAGAAGATGTTGTTGGTACTCTTTGCTGCATGGTTAGCATGAATTGAAAGTAACCAGATTTAATTCGGTTGACTTGAGTTATCCGAAGTTGACCAGTAACAAGAAGATTTTTCCCATTTTACTTGTGTTGAATAACATGTGAACAAAATTCAGGTTCCGACAGTGGTAAATTAAATCTTGTTAATATAAGGCCTCTGTACTCTAATTTGAAAAGTGAGCAGGTATTGTGGCAAGCTAGAATTCCATCAAAGTGAGCAGGTTTTTGAAGAAAACACACTGTAAATTCAGTGTCAAAACAATTGACATAAGGGAGAAATAATGGGATGTAAGCTGATATTTGTCATTTATGTGTGTCATTTGTTTAACTTTTGTAGGTTAATCTGTTCTTCTACAGGGAACCAGAGGAAGCAAAGGATGTTGGACTAGAAAACTGATTCGTGCCTACTCCAGAAACTGATTGGTGATTACTCCATAAACTGACCGGGGTATCTGGTAAACTGATTGGTGACTACTCCATTTATTGGAGTATCTACAGTAGATGGTCGATCTACCGTAGGATAGAGATGATCACATTTATAACAGTTTGGATGGTTGATCTACAGTAGACTGACAATACTACTGAAACTAATCTCTACAAACTTTAATCTGTACAAACTGACATCTATATAGATTGTTCAGCAAATGATTTTGCATTAGTATAAAATTTTTGGAGTACAGCACTAGAGCATCAGAGTAGAATAATTACAAGAGTTATACTGCATGATTTTGCATCAAAATAATTACAAGAGTTATACTGCATGATTTCGCATCAGAATGATTTTTGCATCATTCTGAAATTTCAATTTGAATCAGAGCATCAGAATGATTTTGCATCAGAGCATCAGACTGAGTGTTCTGAAATTTCCAAAAAACTTTACTCAATTTGGATTTCAGTTTCATTTCAATTTCAGTTCACGGTCTTCATTTTCAATTTCAGTTCACGTGCCATTCATGTGCTTCTCGTCGGCCTCGGCACTGGCTTAGGCGGACCGAGGCGGCCGGCGTGCGGCCGGCCTCCAGATCCCCGGCGACTGTGAGGTAGTCGACGCGCACCCACTCCCGGTGGCCCTCCTCTTCGCGGCTCCTGGGCACAAAGGAGACAGGGAGGTGAGGGAGAGAAGAAGGGAGAAAGGAGGGGCGGTGCGACGACCTAGGGAGGAGCTCGCCGGAGCTGGGAGACAGAGGAATCCAGAGCGACGGCGCGAAGTCCTTGCAGGTGGAGGCAGGCGTCGAAGTAGAGGACAAGATGATCCCCGGCCTAATTGAAGTTGTGCGCTCAACTTCCCCGATCCATCCCCTCCTACCCATCCGACCCTTCCTCGATGGCTTGCCTGCGACGAGCCCCTACGCGGGGTAAGGAGGGGGACCACGCGAGGTGGAGCACTCCAGCCCCCTCCTAGCCCTACCACGGTGAGGCCTCCTTTCCCTCTCGTCTTGCCTGAGCCATAGGCTGGCGGTGCTGAGACCGATCTGCTCCCGCACACACGGTTGCTGTGTCATGGTGACAGCCACGAGCACCTATGTCACGCCCCACTTTTTCTTCTAGTTCTTTGTTTTTGTGGTGGATGCATCCATGATTATTTGTTTCAACTATTGATTTTCACTTCAGTCAATCAAACCCAATCTGATGCTACCCTTTTACTTGTACAAATAAACTATTGTTCACTAAACCGAGCAGCTAGCTACTGGTGTCTCAAAGATTCAGCGCATATTGGTGCTTATGGTCAGGCCTGCCTCAAGGTAGAGGAAGAAGAGGTGGCCTGAAAGAGAGAGGCTGCAAGGTATAAGGCTTTTGATTAGGAGACAGTCCAGCAAGTTGGACGAACTGTTGATAAAGAGATAATTCTATTTTGAATTTGTGCCTGAAAAGCAGGATTGGATCACGGATGTATGTTGGTTATGTCTCTCATGGTGTGTGGAACCAGTTATTGGTTATTTTCATCTTGTTTGTTGACATTGATGGTGTTGTCCATTGATTTAACAGATGAAGCTAAAGATGAAGAGGAACGTGTGGAAGAGGAAAAGAAATGACATGGTAGAAATTCAGTCACACATATCAGGGTCATGGCGAGAGGATTGATCTGCTTGATTCGCTCCTGATGGTCGGTGGATTATTTCTGGTAGGGCTGAGAGTTCTGTGAAGGTAAGATTTTGATCCAACCTATTAAGCAGTACCACAAACAAATTATAGGAGAATTTGTTGTTTGGTCCAACCTATAAAGGTGCCATATATGCTTAGTTGCTCACAACAGTGCTAATATTAACAAGATGAATAAACACATGCTCTAACGGAAGATATCCTTTATATTTTTGGGGTCACTGATTGTTTGATTTGACAGGTGGAAAGCTCTTGCATGACTTTAGCTTCCTGAAGGTCCGCTTAACTATTCAGGTTTTCTTCCCCATGAGTTTTTACGGGTCACATGTTAGATGGTGATAGTATTGTACAACCTGTACAACCTGTACATAACATATTTCCTCCAAAATAATTTATATATCATACCTTGCTTATATTGTTAATGAATTTTGTGATAATCTTCGGTTATACTGTTATATATAGCACTTTCCTGGTTATATGGTTCACATTCTCCAAACCAATTCACAATGTCCACTCCAGATTTGGGCCTTACGTTTTTAAATTATTTTGTAACATTTTGGTTGATCTTTGATGTTGCTCCTTAATTTTTTTACATTGACTGGTGTAGAACTAAATGAGTGTTGCCATTCACGGGAAGCCCCAAGCTTTAAAACAGTATATGAATGTTGTTAGCTCGGTCCTTCACAAATAACTCCCTTGATGTGTGTCATCTGTCATTTCATATAACATCTGGTCTTTCTATTTTTCATTGATTAGTCTTCTCCTGGTGCACTGAATCTGCAAGGGCATGTAGACGACAGGATGAGCAGCAGCGTAGGGGTGGTAAGATGGGGCGTGTTGGTGTACGCGAAGCAGACATGCATGAATCTTGGCGGCGGATGCTTGCTGGCCATAGTGGCGGCATCAATTCAAGCTGGGAGGCGGGAAGCTGGAGTAGCAGGAACGATTGGTCGCCCGTTAGGCATCATACTCCCTTTTCTTTCCATAACAAATCCTTTGGAGCAGACATGTGGGTACAGTTACAGAGTCTGAAGATTGTTTGCTTTTTTTTGTTAGTTCAGATTTAAATTTCTCAGATTTTCACTATTTGATCAATCGATCCATGTAGATCTCATTGACATGGTTTGTAGAATGTACCTTTCCGCATTTACACTATTTGGTTAAATGCCTAGCTGGTGATAAGAGGAAGAGGATGATCAGGAAAGCATGGAGTTGAGCGAACGAGTACATGAAGAAAGGCCATTTAGAAGAAAAAAAATACTCTCTCCGTCCCAAAATAAGTGACTCAACTTTGTGAGAGGGATATTGGATGAGCAACAAATTTGAATGGGGATATTGGGATTTTAACAGGTCCTGGGATTCAGCCTGTGGCGCACGGAGGCCCTGCGGTGTAAATCCTTTCTCCTGTCTCCTTTCATACTGGTTGATTCGGTATGTTTATGTTCTTCATAGTTTTGTACTTGAGTACTGTATGATGGCATTCAAATCTTAATGTCACTGCAATGATGTTGCATATGTTTTTAATGGTACTGGAGCTCTGAAACTTTTATCACCTATTTGAATGAAGAATTGGTCCAATGATTGTCATTTTTGTATTTTCATATAGCATGTAGAAGTATATTCTCAGCCAATGATGAAAGGAAGTCACTGCGGTTCACATCTATTTGATGTATTAATTATGTTCTCATGTGCATTGGTAACCCTTGTTGATCATACTTCAGCTTCATGTTTTAAAGTTGCTTCATCTTTTATTTTCTTTGCATCTGCCAGATATTGTTTTAATCGTTGTCGTGATCATCTTAATTGGACTATTTAGTATGCAATGCTATGGTACAGATAGAGTTGGATGGCCTTTTGCACCTATGGTGCTCATCTGGTTCATTTTAATTGGAAGTGTCAGAGCACTGAACATACACAAGTATGGTAGCTCCGTGTTAAAAGCATACAGTCCAGTCTACATATGTCGGTATTTCCAAATGCGAGGGAATTCTGCTGACAGCTGGACCGTTCTTGGAGGAATTATGCTTAGCATAACAAGTCAGGACGTTTTACTTCAGGAATAGAGATTACCTTACCATCAATTTATAATAGATCGGGTGTAACAAGTAGAGATTCTGCTGACAGCTGGACCGTTCTTGGAGGAATTATGCTTAGCATAACAGGTCAGGCCGTTTTACTTCAGGAATAGAGATTACATTACCATCAATTTATAGTAGATCGGGTGTAACAAGTAGAAAATTGTTTCTATCTCTTCAGGAATTGAAGTATTATATGCAGATCTATGTCATTTTCCTGTATTGTCCATTCAGGTAACATATCTTAAGTAAGATAATGTGATATATCTGTATGCAATTATGTGCTCCCTAAAAGAAAAGTGCTTATTTGCAGATTGCGTTCACCTTCATTGTATTCCTATGCATTCGACTGACATACACAGGGCAGACTGCTTACATAATTTCCAACAAGCAACATGCGAGTGCTTTTATAAATCTATTCCAGGTCCTCCTTGGCTCCTATAGCTTCTCATGCTATCAACTAATCTTAGATAGATCAGTCGATGTGCCACCACATCATATTTGCTGGGTGCACATTGGCATAGTGATCGTTGGTAATTATTATTGATAGTGCATAAATTATATTTGTAAACTGTTTTTCAGGTCTTTGAGGAAGAAAGGGAGGAGCAGCAGTCAAGGCTGGGCTTGGTGGCCTTGACGCCTATGACCTATATGCCAAGCCTCACATCACCCTGTTATTGTGTTATCTGCTTCCATGGATTTAGCATTGTGACTGATGTACTGCCGTATAGAAATATGATTATTTGATGTATGACTTAGCTGAGTTCCCTGTTTATGAGCAAGGCTCTCTTTTAAAGTTGTTCGTTGTCCTCATTCCTCGTGGTCTCTGAAACAATATTTAGTTGATAACTGTGGCAACAAAGGATCGTTTGCAAACAAGGTTCTCACCCCTTATATTTATTTTGGCATGGAAAAGCATTTTGATTATCTGTTTAGTACTCCCTTATAGCAGACTAGCAGTAAGCTTCATATGAATGGTCCATGAATGTTGTTATTGATAAAGAACTGAATATAAGACAAGTTTACGATTATGTGAGGAAGCGAGCATCAACTATAAGGAGGCAGAGATTGAAACATTTATTCTTTCTAAGGCATGAGAGGATGAATGTTTGCACGTGAGAATTCTCAAAAGTTCTTTTATCTTATACCATAACTGCACAGCCAAATTATCTCGCCTTGAGTACTCTGTTCTTTTAATAAAAGTGTGAGATTTTTTTCTCCCGATGCAACGCACGGGCATGTGTACTAGTCTTTCCCTAATAATATAATTATAATTATTTTAAATAATAATAATAATAATATAATAATAATAATAATAATAAATATAATAAAGCACGGATAACTTCTGATCGTACGTCGTGGCGTTTTTGTAAAAAAAGTCCCTCGGTTTTCCGGTATTCAACCCGCAGTCCATTTAAGTTAAAAAAACGTTTCATTTTTACCTAAACCCCCCTGGCAATCACCACCGGGCACCATGGGCTTATCCATTCCCGTCCGACAGGCGAGGAGGCGAGGGAGCTCGGGGAGTCCCCGACGGGGCCTTGTCGCCGGCGACGCGAGGCCGAGGGGGCAGCGTGCGGTCGCGAGGAGGCGGGGTCGAGGAGGGGCGGCGCGCGGGCGCGAGGAGGCGTGGTCGAGGATGCGCAGGTGGACGGCGCCGGCGGCTTCCAGCGAGGAGGCGAGGGAGCTCCGGCCGGGGCTTGTAGCTTGCGAGGCGAGGCCGAGGGGGCGGCGCACGGGCGCGAGGAGGCGGAGTCGAGGAGGCGCGGGAGGACGCCGGCCGGCGGTCCGGCGAGGAGGGGAGGGAGCTCGGGGAGATCCAGCAGGGCTTTTCGCCGGCGAAGCGAGGCCGACGAGGCGGCGCGTGGGAGCGAGGAGGCGGGGTCGAGGAGGCGCTGGAGGACGCCGGCCGGTGGCCGGGGGCTTGGCGAGGGCGCGTTCACGAGGGCTTGGCGGCGGCCAACGTGCTTGCTTGGGAGGATGGAGACGGCCTCGCCGGGGCTCTGGCTCGGCAGTATGGCCTCGGGCCGTTGCCGGTGACCCCGGCCACCCAGCCTCCTCCATGCTCAGATACGACCTCCCCGCCTCCTCCAACTGCTGATCTGGTGCACGGCTCAACGATCGGCTCAAGCCCAGTGTGTCAACGAGATGCTCTTCTGTCGCCATCGCTGGGGACGCGGCTCCACGCAGGAAGGCTAGGGGGCAAGGCGTCGGTAGTGAGGTGTTGGATCTTGGTTGAGATGGAAGAGAAAGGGGATCGTGGCTACTTCTTGCAATCGATTTAGAGGGGAAAGATTCAGGTAGAGGAAACATTGCAGTGCCACTGCACGCTATCTCTGAAAAAAGATTCAGATGGAGGAAACATTGCAGTGCTGATGAATGCTATCTCTGAATAAATTGCGGTGCCGCTACTGCAGGCTATCTCCAGAGAGAACTAGCAAGGGAAATTGTTCGAGAGCAACACATTTTTTTTGGGATATGTTGTTTTCTTTGCTTGCTACGTGGTAGATAATGTTGAGGGAGAGATTTCAAACTGCTGGATGTTGCTATTGTACACACTAGAAGCTGCTAGATGTCTTGATTCCCCAAGTATACTTATCTGTGGGATAATGGAAAATAGGCCAACCGTTGGACCTTCATCAATTTATTAATTTTTTTTCTTTGTTCTTGATAGACATGCACAAGTCAATGGCTGGTCACTTCTTTATATGTGATCCTGAGCTGATCTAAAGGTCCCATGTTTCTTGATTGGCAGGCAAGCAGGCGAGCAGGAGGACCATAGGGCAGGGAGTGTTTGGTTTCAGAGAGATCGTTGGGGAGGAGTTCATGACCATGTTCCTGCAGTAAGGTTTAGAGAGTGGTAACTACTTTGTCAAACACACATCTTCCTTTCTTGATACGTCTTTTATTTTTATTTTTGGTTATGTGTGAGAACTTTTAGTACATCTCCTTGTCAAGGCTGGACCTTTTGAGAACTTTGAAGCAAGGACGTTGAGAGAAATTGTTCCATGAAACAGCTAATAAGTAAAAATACTACTATTCTTTTGTGATAGTTTGCGATATGCAAAGATAGATATATTGAAGTTTGTAATGGTTGATACATATGAAACTGTTCTTGCTACTCTTTTTTCCTTTTTTTTAATATCGTCCTATATATACAAATTAGAACCTTTCCAACATCTGCATATTTCAGGTTTTGAAGGAGGTAGAGAAAGCGATGTTCATATAACTCAGTGCAGCATCAACTAGATGGGTTCCTATATTTTGATGATTATTAGAGAGAAAGAGAGAGGGTATGGTTACCAGAAGTCTGTGTGTATGTCTCGTGTAATGATGCCATGTTGACCACATGTCATGAATAATCATTAGGATAGCACAACAACACGATGTGTAGGTTGAGATAGCATAGCAGTAGAGCTAGATTAGCAAAGGAAAAGCAAGCACAAATCCTCCGAATTGCCTGGAGACTTCTCGTGTTTGCTATTGCAGTTATAACTCTGAAAGATTGGTTGTTTTGTATTACAGAGAACAGCTAAGTTTATGGAATCCCTTACATGGAAAACATTTCATGAATTACTGCAATTGACATAGTAAGTGATGTCTCATCACGTACTTAAAAGTAGTCTTCATTTTGAAGCTTGGGTCAAGACTTCTGCTTAAGCATCTTTTGTGGCTGATGGTGATTACTGATTAGGCATGAGTTATGGATTTGTGGACGAGGACGACCGCCGCGTGCTCGGCGCCGGATGCAAAACCGCTCTCGGTCGTTGTCGGTGATCACCGGCCACCACAGCTCCCGCTACTAATGTGTCACCATTGAGGCCATGGCTTGCGGGGGCTAGGTTGTTGTCGATCTGTTCCTCTCGGTGGACGGCCTCCTTCGCCCATGGCCAGATCTTCTCGTCGCCGGCCACAGGAGGACAATGATTTGACCGTGCTCCATGACTACCAGCACCAAGCGGGGGAGCACTGCGCCAGCCTCCTCTCCTCTGGCCCCAAGTCAGACCACCACCACAACCAGACGTGTGCTTCCATAGGTAAGGAACTCTGTATACAGATTGCTTTGACACTTTTGTGACGACACTATGGAGCGTAATAAGTTAGTATATCACTTTGTGGTTGCATCAGCATAATGAATTTGATATTCCAGACTGTTGCCTGTACAAGTCAAACTCACTACATTGATCGTTTTTTTGTTTTTCCCCATCGATCTGGCTTTGACCTTGCACATATTGTTCAGACAGTAAAACAGGAACACTAGGCCATCACTGAATACACGAGTATGATATCTATATCATTTCCAGTAAAAAAGTATTGAGATATTTAGGTCCCGTACAATCAGTATGAATTTATATCTATATGTTAACAAATAATGCTGTCCTTAGTTGATCGAACATGTTATGTTGTTGCTGTTCTGCTTCATTAATAAAATGGGGCAGGGGGGGCGACCCCTTTATTTAAAAAAAATGTTAACAAATAATTTCAGGCTGAAAAACAAGCATGAAAATTTCACCTCTTGGAATATGAAAACAGTGGCTTACTTCAGCAGGCAAGCTTAAGAGATGGTTTACAGTTAATAGCTGGGTTCACAAATGTGGATTCTTGCATCTCAGAGGTTGATAAATACATATGTTGTCATGTTTATTACATCTGGGTGTGCGCAAAGTGGTCATGGTGAATTGAAAAATAACAGAAACAGAGGCCCCTATTTATTGTCCGAAGATTGGATGTCTCATAGCTGTCTGTCAGAGGGAAAAATTCAGCTCCATAACCTCCATGTAATTACCATTATCCATGTTCCCTCCTGCCCACTTTTGTTCATACCTATGTTCGCATGTTCTATAGAAGCCGCACCTTTTTTCCCTTGTCAGTAAATTGTCAGAAATACAGACTCACGGGCAAATGAATTGCTTGATTCAGTGCTTTGCCAGATCAACAATAGAATCGTTTTAAGTAGCACATGTCCTTCAATTTTTATTAATGATGCAGGTGAGATATACTCCAATGCATGAAGACGGGTATTTTTCGTAGAACAGGCGATGGAAAATATACTCTCATGCATGCCCTTTTCCGTATCATGAATCCTACTGTCTGTATAGACTATAGACCTTACCCCTGTAGGAGAGTACAGTGACAATAATATCCGGGAGGTAGCCTCGATGTTCAGATGGTCATGACTTGTCATTTCTCAAATTACTAAACAAACACTTAAAAAATATTGCCATGGCTTGGAGTATGAATATGTTGTTCACAACTATTTTTTAGTTTATATGTCTCCACAATTATTTTTGTAATCCTATGAACCTACTTCTTCCTGTTGATACTTTGCAAACCTTGTAGTGGCAACAATGGTTGTGTGCATTTCTCGAATACATAGGCCCTATGATCTTCTTAACTCATCTCAGAAATATTATTTGACATCTTAGGCCTTGGATTATTTTCATCTAGGAGATGAAGTTCGGAGGAAAGAGCTAAAACTTGACTCACCAGGTATTCTCTATATTGTACCATACAATTCATATTCTGGTAGCCTTGCTTCTTCCGAAATTTCTGAAATTCAAAATTACCCTTGAATTGGTAGAGAATGGAGAGAACTGGAGCATGGGCCATTGTCAGCTTCTCTCTCGGAAGGGTGATTCTTAGGCGGACCAAGATACTGTTCCTGGACGAAACCACTACTTCCGTGGATAGTGGAACCGATAACCTGATCGAGAACACACTAGAACATCATTTCTCATGGTCGATTGTCATCACGATCGCGTATCGAATCACCTCGGTCCTTCACAACGATATAATCTAGATTCTTGACAATGGTGAGCTATCATATGATTACCCCTTCATACCATAACCATTTATTTTGTGGACTAACAAACACTGCCAAAAAAAATCTAGGCCTGATTGTGGAGTCTGGAGCAACCAATGCCAGCCAAGTTATTGGAGGAAATTTTTCTCTGTTCTCAAAGCTTGTGGTGGAATACATGATGAGGTTGATGCACACTTGAGCCAGCATCAGAATTGTTATCAAATTAAATTTTACCTTATCCAAATTGTTGTATTTAAATATTAGAAAGATACTACGTCTCTCTGATTCATCGGATGTGGTGAAGAAGTTGGCATGTAATATGAGAACTTTGTATAGCTAGGCGCACTACCAGGTTTCGAAAGATGTGCTGGCTCTTGACTTATTTCTGCAGACGACGTCATATCATGAACTAAGTGGAGTAGCCAAACTAGATTTGCAGGGTGTGCTCCATTGACCAGTTTCTCTGTTCTACCCACGTGATAGTGTGTAAAGGAATGACTTGATTCTTTTCATCAAAACAAAAAGGAATGCATATATATTTTACTTGGTTTCTTTTCATGTTGGCCTTAACTAACAAACATGTTCTCAGCAAGGTCTCCATCTTTGCCATGGGATGAGAACCACACTTACACAACAGAGGCTATTGAGTTGTATTGTCAGGTCTATTTATGCATTCTGTATTTTACATGAAAGAGAATCTCTACAACTGCACCTTCTGCAAAGTGCTAGCACCTACAGATGATCCGATTTTTCCTCTTGTAAATGTCATGAGGCATGAGCCACAACCTCTTTACATGATCCCCCTCTGGGTACACCAAACATTGTCCTTCTGATTTATTTTTCCAATAGATGATTGTGGACCAAGTTGTTTCAGTCCATGCTCTTTTAATGTACTAATTTTTTGTGTGATGCCACATAAGTTATATTATTGCTATACTTAAGTGTTATTATTGGTAGTTGACTTATCTAGCAATAGAACGTCGGGACGGTAGCTCTAGCCTCTACCAACATTTTGAAAATTGTAGCATCCTTTATACTAATATTAATTTTTTTGGATGGTTCTTTTTCTTGAGAGGCCCCTCCCGTCCACGGTCTCCTTGATCTCAGGATCTGCTCCTTCCCCACGCCTGGTTCCTAGCAGTGCCAGACAGATCCATTCAAGCAGGATGGTGTGCAAGTTCCTTTTTTTAAGCTCAGGTTCCTCCTTCTTGCATGGGTTATTCTTATTTATTGATTTAATTTGTAGGATTTACATAGATAGGTGCAATTTGATGAACTTGAATTCTTTTATGTTGGACATTATCATTTTTTGTGAGTTTTTGTTGTTCGTCCGTTGCAACGCACGGGCACTTTTACTAGTAATATTAAAGGAACGAGTGTTTCTCCACTTTTTTTGTCTAGCCTGGGTTTCATACGTCGTGTCCGGCGCTAGGTAGGATCGAACCCAGCACCTCACGGTTTCATATGAACGTGCAAGCCACTAGACCACATGGTGTTGGGTGATTAAAAGAAGCGCTGGACTCTAAATATAATGCTCGCTCCAAGTTGTTGTTTTTTAAAAGAGGTAAAACTTGGTGCGCGAGGAGAGTGTGGAACCCAGGACCTCCCTGTTTAAAAAAGAGGTAAAACTTGGTGCGCGAGGAGAGTGTCGAACCCAGGATCTCCCTGTTGAATGCAATAGGCACCCGACCAGATGGTATTTTGGTGACTAAAAGAAACGATGATCTATAAATATACAATTCAACATTGTTTTAGTATACGGTGAATATTATGTTAAATGTATTTTTTTAACTTGCAAAAAATTCCAAACATTTTTACAAAGTTTGAAAAAATAATAATTTAAAACTACGCCCAACAAATATTTAGTATGCGGTGAACATTTTTCAAATACATACTTAATATTATTTACTATATGGTGGTTTGTTTAAATGCACATTAAACAAATTGCCTATACACGATGAACATTTTTAATATATAGTGAAGAGCTCACAAGTGAATGGTGAACCTTTTTTTTATATATGGTGAACTTTCTTTTGATTAGGTGAACTATTTTGAAAACATGAATACATTTTGAAATTTCAATCTTTTTGAAAAGAAGCGACCATTTTCTAAAAATTTGACAAATTTTGAAATTTTAAACATTGTTGAAGAATTCGAACTTATGGAAAAAGATAAAAAGAAGGAAAGGGAAAAAATAAGCCAGAAAAAGAAAAAGAAAAACCGAAACGGAAGGACCGAAAAAGTCGGCCGTCTAAACACTGCCTTCAACGAAGCGGCGACGTTATGTTGCTCACAAGCGTCAAATAAAATCAGCAGAATCTTGCGGTGACAGTGGGCACATGCAGCGAAGCAACACATGTCGTCGCAGTGGGCGCATCCTCAAGAATCATCAATTGATATTAGTTGCTTGGATCTGTAAGCGAGTTGCCTTGACACCGACCACCTGACATGCGACCGAGTTAGCACTCAACGTTGCAACAGAAAATTGTCCAACATTATTGTTAGCCGCACAGTATCATGACCAATGTTTTGAATTGGCATCCGAAAAACCGTACCACAAAGTGGCCAGTTGTTTTTGTCATTGGCGACATTTGTCCCATAGCCCAGTTCCTCGATCCGAACAAACCTATTATAGGGCCACATGTGTTTGCTCCGTAACGATGTATGAGGGTTGTGCTGCTTGTGCATGAGGCATTGTATGGAGCATGTGCCCGAGGGACATAGGGGTCATCCCTCACGTCCAACATTCCCTTGCACTGGCACGCTTCAATCCCTTGAGCTGGTGCGATTCAATGACAAGTGTGCCATGTGATGGTCAAGCTTATCGCCTTTGGATTGACCATGTCTAGATGTGTCATGATCAGGTGGACACCGGGGTCATCGCCAGTAAGGTCGGCAAGGAGGTTAAGCGGTGATAGATGAATGTCGTGTTGAAATAGAGGACATGGACTTGCACGCCGCACGAGGTGGAGTCTTTGAGTCATGCTTTATTAGGCTAGATGAGTGCGATATTATTATTATTTTTCCCGTTGCAGCGCACGGCCATATGTGCTAGTCTATTAAATAAGCAGAAGAGAATTGTCCAGTTAATTACGGAAAACCGAACAAAAACCAGAACAACAAGGGCCAAGCCCACTCCCATAGACTGAAACACTCAGGGCAAAGCCCACCCTAAACGACGACATGTCGACCTGCGGCCAGACAACACAGCTCCGACTCTGACGGAGAACTCAGAAGAACAAAACCAGGCACGGCTAGCGCCACGAAAGATCACCGAACGGTCCACCTGCAGCCAGTCATCGTACACCACAGGGCCCCGCCGACGCAGCTTCGACTCCACATCAACAAACAAACCGAGACAATACCGTGGACACGCCGGAGAAGAGCCGACTACCGCAACCATTGCCGCGCCGCCGACCTCGCTCCCATCATCATCGTTGCCACAGAAGTCTGGACGCCATAGTGATTCTCTCGGGGCCGCCGCCCCGACATCCACCGCTCCGTCGCGCCCAGCACAATCAACCGGCACCGCCTTCCGGGACTGCCGCCCCGACATACCACCGCTCCCCTCGAGCAGCAACGCCGCACAACCCAGCTGCCCGCAGCCCACGCTGCTCAGGGCAACCGCTCGCAGACCACGAACGTAGCACTGGGGCCGCCGCCCCGACGTAAAGTCAGACCGTCCCCTCTGGGGCGCATCGACCAAGCCGACACCCCTACCGCCCAAGCGGGACAAGGATGCCACCCAATCAATGTCAAGATAGAGCCCCACCTCATAGAGCTGCCACTCAGATTGTTTCCGAGATCGCCATCTCGACGCACAAACAGAAACCATCCGGAGCCGCCGCCCCGACGCCCGCTGTCCCCGACGACGAAGAGATCCGTGCAAACTGCAGTATGCTGCCTCTCCAAGGCGATGCCTCAAAGAAGGAAATGACGTAGCCGCCATCATCGCCCGCTTCGACCATCCGAAGCTAGAGATTTCTCCCGGAGAGTCATGTAATGGAGCTCCACGGCAACGCCTTCAAGAAGGGGAACGATGCCATGGCGCCGCCGTTGCCGGCACCGACCCAAAGTCAGGGCTAGGCTTTCGCCCGGAGTTCCACCACACCTCCGAATCCGAGCAGATCCGGAGCACCACACAGCACACAATCTCCATGGTCGACGTCCACCGGCTCCACCTCGTGATGCGACGCCCCTGGCCAGCCGCGAGCCCTCGCGGTCGAAGCCGCCGCACCACCTTCCAGATCCATGGCAGGCCGCCATCGCTATGGATGAGCAGCTGCTGGCCGTACCCGCCACACACCGGCCAGCCCCACGCCCCCTTGTGCCGCAGCACCCGCAGCAGACCCACGCGACCCGGCCAGGGCCAGACGATTACCAGGCCACGCGAACAACGGCGCCCACACAAGCCAGATCCGCGCCTTCGGCGCATCCGGCACCGGCGCCGCGCCCACTCACGCCCGCGCCGCCCAGGAGCCCTGGACCTCCACGCCCAGGCGCCCCGAACCGTGCTGCCCGGAGCTTGGCCCTCCGTGCCCACGGCCACGCGCCCCCACCTCCAAGCTACCCAGGGGAGGCCGCCACCGAGCAAATCCGACCGCCGCCGGGCTTTGCCCGTTGGCGTGAGCCAACGGCGGCGAGGGGAAAGGAGAATGGGGGTGGCGGTGGCGGAGGAAGCTTGGTCTCCGCCCGAGCCACTCCAGAGAGCGACGCGGGGGACGGGACTCGCACGCGGACGGAGGGAGTAGAACTTAACTGTATAGGATTGTAAATAAAATAAAATTGAAGTGACGATTTTGAAAGAAGCTGGGGCAGGGAGCGACTCTTGAAGAATCGGTCAAAAGAACTGACTCTAAGGCATCTACAATGGATTTTTTTTCAAAACTATGACGCATTTTATAGCAAATTCGGAAACTATAGGACCGAACGCAAAAAATTCAGAAATATGACCCCGTCGGCCTCTGGTGGGCCGAAGAGGGGCCCGTCGGCCTGCGGTTGGCCGAAGACAGGCCCGTCGGCCTGCGGTGGGCCGAAGAGGGGCCCGTCGGCCTCCAGGAGGCCGAAGAGAGGCCCGTCGGCTTGCGGGCGGCCGAAGAGCGCCCGTCGGCCTCCAGGCGGCCGAAGAGCCGCTGGATAAGCCCGAGCCGCTTGCAGCTCCTTTCTTCCTTCTCTGCTCGCTAGCTCCTCCTCTCTCTCTCGTTTCTCTCTGTACTTTCCACCCCCGCGCCGATCTCTTCCCTCGTCCACCCATTTTCCTATCCAACCCACAGAAACAATAGATCATAGCATTCTTCGCCGGCCTACGGTATTTTATTTTGCTACTGGGTAGTTTTTTGTGCGTGAGGAGGAGCCATGGTGGGGTGGAGGAGGTGTGGCTGGTGAGGAGGTGGTGGGGTGGAGAGGAGGTGGTGGGGTGGAGAGGAAGAAGAAGGGGACACACGCGTCGAAGGTATACCAATGACGTCACAAATTTTCTATGAGCTGTACAGTTTATTTAGTGTACATAGTCATTTTAGTGGATAGTTAGTGTAGCCGGTAATAATTTTGTTCGTTGCGATTAATGAGAAGGTGGCAATGTTTGACAGGTGAAAATGTTTGAATCGGTAAATTTGACTGTTTACTACGGCCCTGGTAATGTTCGATATAATGAGTTGGGGGTTGATCTTAGCGAGTTTAAAAATGGCGTCATGACACTTTCAGACCCGGACAGACTGGACATTAGACAGTTGAAGCACTGGTTGACTACTAGTTTTGGGTTGGATCCTGAAGTATGTTCCGTCAGTATTCATGCATTGTGGACCAAATCCTGTAAAAATGTCAAGTGGGAGTTGATGCTGATAGATAGGAGCCAGCATTGGGTGACCCTGTTAAGTCGTTGCCGAGACCGAAGAATCCACCCATATGCCTTAGTGCAACCAGTGGCGAAGGAGGAGAATACCGTACAACTCCACGTGGGGTATGAACCAGGCCAAGGTAGTCAAGTGGCTAACGAGATTTATTTATCCGGGTCACAGCCACCGGATGTGGATGCTAGCCAAGCCGAGAAAGAGTCAGACTACGTGCCACACAATGTTTGTGGTCATGATACTGGGTAGAGTATTCAGTCGATAATATTAGCTGGTTCTGGTGTTGCTGATGGGGATGAGGAAGGCTATAAAATGCAGAGGGTGATGGAGGAAGAGGACGAGGATGGATTTGCGGAGGATCTAGATTCTGAAAATTCTGAGGATGAAGTGGAGGTACCAATTCCTTCTGCATGGGATCAGGACATATCCACCGGCCTTACTGTCAACGATGGCCATGAGACTCCATGGCAATATAATCTGAACCAAGTCTAGATAGGGGCTATGTTTGATACAAAGAAAAAATTGAAGTATGCGGTGATAAAGTGGGCTATGTCTACGCATAGGGTTTTCCGGACACACATATCGAGTCCAACAAACTATACCGTGAAGTGTGTTGAAACAGGTTGTCCTGCGAAGGTGCACGGGCACGTGCCGAAGTATAACATCCACTGGGTTGTCACCAATGTGGTCCCACATAATTGTGTGAGGAAAAACCTGTTGGTTCGTCATCCAAACCTGACTTCAACTCTCATTGCGCAACTCATGTATACTGAGATAGTGGAGAAGAAAGATATGGAAGCAAAACACATCCAGACAGCAGTGAAGGTCAGATGGAATTATGACATTCCTTATGAGAAGGCTTGGAGGGCTAAGCAGAAGGCCGTGGAGGAAAGGTTTGGGACGTTCTTCGACTCATATGATAATGTTGTCCGTCTCCTTGACATACTGAAGGAGAGGAATCCCGGCACTTATGTTAACATACAACACACGAGGTTGGAGAGTATACCAGATTTCAAGGTGTTGAAACGAGTATTCTTCTCTTTCGCTATGTGCATTGAAGCTTTCCGGCATTGTCCTCCTGTGATGTTTGTGGATGGTACATTCCTGACTGGTCAGTACAAAGGGCAAATCCTGACTGCTATTGGTGTGGACGGGAACAATCAAATCATCCCACTTGCCATGGCATTTGTGGAGGGTGAGAACTTTCCGAGCTGGGTATGGTTCTTCCGGCTAGTTAAAATTGCGATCGTGAAGGACCGACCAAACGTGTGTGTCATTCATGACAGACATGCTGGTATATTGAAGGCCGTGAAGACACTAAGGAATCCAACAGCTGACGAACCAACACCTTGGAAGGACTTGCAGAGCCGGTGGTGCATGCGCCATCTTGGGGCTAATTTTTTCTCACAGTTCAAGAACAAACGATTGATGAACTTGTTCAAAAAATTATGCAAGCAGAACCAGCAGCGCAAATACGAATTTATTTGGTCAAAACTAGATGAGTTTACTAAGAAGCAGGTCCGTGCGAGGAAGAAAATGGAAAAAGATCAGGTTAAATTAGCAGCACTCATCGCGGAACTAGAGGAGCCAGTAGGTCTTTGTGACTTGCCAGCAATTGACCCTCCTAATACTCAGAGAAAGAAGGGCAGGGCAATAAAGAATTTTTCTGAGTGGATAGAGAAAGAGCCTCCAGTGAATTGGTCTTTGCTGCATGACACCCATGGAGCTAGGTATGGCCACATGACAACCAATCTTGCAGAGGTGTATAACTTTGTACTCAGAGGGAATAGAGCATTGCCACTCACAGCTATTGTGGAGGCTGTATTCCATGGCACTTTGAGATATTTCAGAGAAAGGCACGAGTTAGCAAAGAAGCATATTGCAGATAATCAGAACACACCTTATTGTAGCCGTGTCATGAAGTACATGGCAAAGAAGATAGAGAAAGCAAAGAAGCACACTGTCAGACTCATAGGTAATCAGGAAAGGAGGTATGAGGTTCAGCTTCCTACTGATGGTTTTGGTTCTGCAAATGAGGTGAAGACGCACGAGGTAAAAATTGGAACGGAATTTTATCCAACTTGTGAGTGTACATGCAACAAACCGAAGTTGTTGCACCTGCCTTGCTCACATGTGTTGGCTGCCTGTGGCCAGATTGAGTTGGACGCTATCTCCTTCGTGTCCCCATACTATTTAAAAGATGCAGTACTCAATGTCTGGACAGGTGAGATGACATGATTTAGAGTCGTCGGCAATTTCAACAAGGTAAACGATGGGGAGAGAGTATACATCCCGGATCCAGAACTTCGGCGAACAAGCAGGGGCAGACGTAAGGTAAAGCACATCCGAAACGATATGGACCAATCTGAAGCTGGTGGAGCAACCAGACAATGTTTGCTATGCACGGCTTATGGGCATAGGATGAAATATTGTCCCGACCTGAACAAAGACAGTGCTTCCACATCGACGAGTGCTTCCACATCGACGACTGCGACAACAGTAGCAAGAGGCGGGCGTGGTCATGGCAGTCGTGGTGGTCGTGGCAGTCGAGGCCGAAGGGGCGGACGAGGAAGAAATAACTCACAAGCTATATAATGTGTCGGACTAAGTTTTAATTTGTAATATGTCTGGACTATGTTTTAATGTGTAATATGTCGGACTATGTTTTATTCTGTAATATGTCGGACTATGTTTTATTCTGTAATATGTCTGGACTATGTTATAATTTGTAATATGTCTGGACTATGTTTTAATTTGTAATATGTTTGGACTATGTTTTAATTGCAGATATGGCTTCGTATTCGTTGCTTACTGGTAATATCGATAGAGGGCACCGGGCCGCACTTATGGAAGCGGGCAAGAACTTAGACGTGTTGATCACTCGCACCCCAAAGTCTAACTGGATGATACACCCTTTATGGGTTGATAGGTATGTGTCGGTACAATGACTTACTATGTTTGACATCCTTTTGATAGCCACTAAATGTATGCTACATTCTCTTTATTTTGTAGGTTAAGTTGGGCTGGACTTCTACCCTTGGCACGGCTGGTTGAGGGTACATTGGATGAGTGGGTTGAACATCCGAAATTGGATGAGGCAGGTGAACCAATGCAGTTACACAAGAGGCAAGTGACACGTTTCTCTTACGACAGGTCACTCCTTACCTGCTTAGTAGATAGATGGAGACCAGAGACACATACGTTTCACTTTCCCTGGGGAGAGATGGCGCCTACTTTACAGGATGTGTCTTACTTGTTGGGATTACCTCTGGCCGGTGCTGCCATAGGTCCTTTAGAGGCAGAACCTGGTTGGCTAGTATCGATGCAGGCCCGTTTTTTGGCTGCGGTGCCAACTGCTACGGGCCTAGAGAACGATCGTCACGGGCCTCGTTTTAGGTGGTTGAGCCAGTTTCAGGTAACCTTCACGGCCAGTTTAAAAAATGTTGTTTTCATTGTTGTCCTCATTGCATAGTTCATACAATCGTTTGGTTTCTATGTAGATTGTCTCCTTAGGATATCCCGATGTTCAGTTGTCAGAGGCACAGATTGACCGATCCCTAGAGGCATATATTATGTGGTTGTTCGGCAAGACGATGTTCACGGAGAACCACGTGACCACTGTCGATGCACGACTCATCGGTATTGCACGAGAAATAGCTGACGCACGTTGCCCGGGGGACATTCTGCAGAGGAGTTTTGGTTCTGCTGTGTTAGCGGCTACGTACAGAGGCATGTGCAAAGCTTGCTTGTTGAAGTCTAGAAAATCAGGTCTTGTTGGATGTCCACTATTGTTGAAGCTGTGGTCATACGAGAGATTCCCTATTGGTCGACCCTATGTCTGCGTTGATAAACCTTTTGGTTTTGAGGACATGGCTGGGACTTATGTGCCTTCTATCGGCGACTTGCCTACTATGGGATCTGTTTGGGCACGGAGAGAGGTATTTTCATATTAAGTAACAATATGAATTACTAATGTTTATTTCTTGCCATTCAATAGTATTACTAATGCTTATTTGTTGTCATGCACAGAGACAGTTTGTGCATAGCCAGGTGAGGGGCTGCTACCCCTCCTTCACGACGCAGTTTGATAGTTTGCACGAGGATCAAGTTATCTGGGAGCCATACTCCCATCAGGCTATATTATCCAGGTGTCCAGTTGGGATTTCTGGATTGTGCACTAGAGATCGGCACTATTGGATGACCAAGGCCAAGTTGGTGTTCGACGTGACGGTTGAGGAGATGGCTCTTCATAGGGTGATGAGACAGTTCGGTCTATGCCAAGAGCCTGGCATTCCAGTTATTCCACACTTACCAGATCACGTGCACAAGTAAGTAATACTATTTTAGTTCTCATGTCTGCATTCAGAATATAACTAATCATGTAACGCGCATTTCAATCTCAGGTACAGTCGCGTAGGAGGAAACAAGTCCCTGGATTCTTGGCTTCGCGACATTAGCCCTTACGTGGACGAATGGACTACTGCGCCGACAAATATCTGGGATGAGGTTCGGCCCTTTGACTGGGACAAGTTCGGGTTGTATCTGCAGCATTACCGGCATAGCACGAGGATCTACTTGGTTCCATCAGCAGCTCCTGATCAGATCGAAGCCCCTCTTACCAGCAATCTGTTCCCAACTGCCTCTGTTGTGGGAACCAGACACCACGCGGTACGTGCTATGGTTCTCACATGTTAAGTTTTCTCTTAATCTAAACATATACAATTGGTTAACTATTCGTGTTGTCTGCCATACAACGATGATCTAATTGGTTAACTCTCCGTGTACAGGGTGACTTGACATGCGAGGCGCTAGAGGAGGTTTCCGCTTTAATGCAACGCTTTGAGAGGGGAGATAATATCCCACCGCGAGAGAACGTCTCATGGTTGAGGCGTCTTGATGAGAAGCTACGCGGGATTTACGCAGTTGTTACATGTAGACGATCTTCGGATGTTGCTATTCCTCGTCCAGCACATCGTCCGCCACGCCCCTCTCTGCAGCGTTCAGAACCTCGACCCTCTGTGCACCGTTCGGAACCACGACCCTCTGTGCAGCGTTTAGAACAACGACCTTCACAACCAGGGAGCTCTTCCTGGCAGCAGACACCTCCTTCACAACCAGAGAGCTCTTCCTGGCAGCAGACACCTCCTTCACAACCAGGGAGCTCTTCCTGGCATAATCAGATGGACCTAGGTAACACTACTTTGTACATTCTTTTAAACATTGTAGGTTCGCAAATCAATTTTACATGTTTTACTTTACCGCAGTCGGCAGCCAGTCGCAACCGTTCATGCATTCAGTCCAGTCATCGATGCTTAGTGGTGCTGGTTCGTTCTTAGACGGCGACGGCGACGACGATGACCGAGCTGCAAACACCTATGAGTTCTCGCAGACAGTTCTTCACACTCCACCACCACCATGGACGCAGGAGACACAGACACTGACAGACGAGGTTGTCTATGGTCGTGGTCATCGTGAGACTCGTCCACCGCCTGAGCGCTTATCGCCTTCCGGTCCTCGTCCGAGGAAGACCCAGATTCATCATCGTCCCCAGCAGTGATATGGTTATCTATGTATGAGACATTACTATCTAATTATGTATGAGACATATGTCTATTTTATGTATGGGACAAATTACTATCTACTTATGTATGAGACATATTCATGTTCTATTTCAGTGGTCAATTGGTTTAGAGGGATAACACTTGTACTGCAAACTAAATGCATCCAACGCCGCGCTTTACATAAAACATAATGCCCACAAAACAAGACAATACACAAAGATAATATAAAATACAGCTGAATTAAACAATACAACTGAAATTACAAATTATAGCTAAAAAACTACATGAATGCATCATCGTCCTCCTCCGTCCATGCAGAGCTCTTGCCCTTTGTCGATGCAGAGCTCTTGCCCTTTATCGATGCAGAGCTCCTGCCCTTCGTCGATGCAGAACTCTTGCCCTTCGACGATGTGGTAGTCTTGACCGTGGTGCTCGGCATGAAGAGGTCAGGTCGTCTTCGTCCTCCGTCGATGCAGATCTCTTGCCCTTCGTCGATGTAGAGCTCTTGCCCTTCGACGATGCGGTAGTCTTGACCTTGGTGCTCGGCATGAAGAGGTCGTCTTCGCCCTCACTGTCTGCTAACCATAAATCTGAATTATTTACAGCAAGCCTGAGGTAAGATTCACCTTTATGCAGTTGCTTCTGCCATCTGCCATGCAACCTGAGAAGTTCTTTCCGTATCTCCTCAAATGTCCTGGGAGGCCACCCACTCCTAGCTAATGAGTGAGCCAACTCATTCATTGTGGTGTCACTACTGATGAGTTCCTCCCATGGAACTACTCTATCGTCGATCTTGAAATTGGCGGCTAGACGGAGAAGACGATCGGACATACCAGAGTGAAAACTACGATCAAAAGGATAACCGGACATCTCCACGAAACTACACTTGCCTGCTCACCCACCTTACTGCGGAGGGGGTTTTATAGGTTCAGAAGAGAAGATGGCGGGAAAGAATGGCGGGAGAGAAAGGCGGGAAAGAAAATGGCGGGAGAGAATGGCGGGAAAGAAAATGGCGGGAAAGAAGGGCGGGAAAGAAAATGGCGGGAAGGAAAATGGCGGGATAGTAGGGCGGGAAAGAAAATGACGAGATAGAATGTCGGGAAATGGTTGCGGAAAGTACAAAGTTGGAATGTGAAAGAGGGGGAATGGTTGTGCAGGAATTATAATGCATTTAAGTGAAAAAAAAAACTTCAGATCAGGCCCCCAGGGACACTTCGGCCGCTTGGAGGCCGACCAGGGCTCTTCGGCCGCCTGGAGGCCGACGGGCCCCTCTTTGGTCCACCGCAGGCCGACGGGTCCCTTTTCGGCCCACCGCAGGCCGACGGGCCTATCTTCGGCCAGCCAGAGGCCGACGGGCCACTCTTCAGCCAGCCAGAGGCCGACGGGGTCACATTTCTGAATTTTTTGCGTTCGGCCCTATAGTTTCCGAATTTGCTATAAAATACGTCATAGTTTTGAAAAAAAATCTCTACAATGCAGGACGCTAGGATGGGGCGTCAGGATAAGTTTCCTAGTCGATCAGCAGTTGGCCCAACAAATCCTGACGTCCCGTATGGCATCGGCACAAAAAAAGGAAACAAGTGCTTAGGCTCATGCAACGTATGGAATCAACGAAAGAAAATGATCTGAGTACAATGGCTGGCTTTCCTTAGCGTCCGTGATTAGCTGCAGCATTGGAACGGTAAGCGCCTTGATGATTTTATAATTTTGAGATCTTTTATGGTACCCCGTAATAAAATGAGTCCGTCCATTCGGGCAAACCCAACGCTAGAGATTGATTTGTACTGCTTCAACGGGCCAACAGTATATGCGGTCCAGCCCGAGCAAAGTGGAGCAGTATACGAAAATTGAGGGCAGCTTGGGAACATTGTATTATTTTAGCCCGCCAGCCCGCTGACCTGACCAACGCCTACGCCGCTGCCGCCGCACGCCCGGCTCATCTCCCTCTGCGAGCCCCCCTCCTCTTCCTCTGCCATTCTCATGGAGAAGAGCGACTCCCACAGCTGGCCCCTTGTCTGATCGCGATTGAATGCTGAAAGCATCAATTTTTGTCTTATCAGATTCAGGAACCTGAAGTTTGATCTGCGTGCCTACCCCCATACAACGTTCTGGAAATTGTGCTTTAGTTCGAGAATTTTGAAAATGTCTGTGGTTCGTTCAGTTTCTACCTTCTACAATGCAATCACACAATCGGGACACAGACGTGTGACGCGGCAACAAGTTCACGGCCATGAGACACGGCTACTGGAAGGGCGACAACGGAGCGCGGCTGGAGATAGATGGACATGGCAAACAAGGGCCGATGCCCCGGCGGCAAATGCCTATTTCCTAGAGTGACATGATGCGGGATATGGGACGAAGTATTAGCCCATGAGCCCTCTATGAAAGAACACATTTTTACCGTGGAAACTAAAAAAGGTCTATATTACCCATATGAAATAAACAGTGAGATTAGAAATATACTGCTGCCTCCTTGGTGGCAGTATAGGGTACCGTAAAAAAGCTCATAATTTTACAGGAGTTATTTTACTTTCCTAAGCGTCTACCTAAACGCTTTGCATTAAAGATGCCCTAATTACCAAGGAGAAAACCGTGTCAGAACCATGCAAGCAAACCAGGCCTAAAAGAACTCTTCTATCACATCATAAAAATTTCATCTCTTAGTAATAAAAAATGCCATCTATGGCAATAAAAATGTCATCTCTTAATATAAAAATGTGGTCTCTTAATATTAAAAAATGGCATCTCTTGATATTAACATTTTCATCTCTTAATGTAGAAATGTCGTCTCTTAATAATAAAAAATGATATCTCTCGATATTAAAGTTTTCATCTCTTAACAAATTAAAAAAATGCCATCTCTCAATAATAATAAATGTCATATCTTAATATTTAAAAATGCCATCACTTAAAAATAAAAATGCCATCTCTTAAAAAAATGCCGCCTCTTAATATAAAAAATGCCACCTCTTAAATAAATAAAAATTACATCTCTTAAAAAAAATGTCATCTCTTAAAATAAAGAATGCCATCTCTTAATATAAAAAATGCCATCTCTTATAATAAATAAAAATGGTATGTAACATAGTTTGAAAGTTTGCAAACTGCCATGTTGAATTTTCCTAGAGAAAGTGTCATCCGGTGAAAAACGGGAAAAGGGGAGGTTGGGATTCAAACCGAGGTGACGATTGGTGAAGGAGTGTGTTGTTGCCAATGGGTTAGCTCTAGTCCTTTGAATACCACTAGTAGAAAATAGGCCTTTGGACCGAAGCATTAGTCCCGGTTGGCTTTTGGACCGGGACTAATGGGAGCATCAGTCCCGGTTCGAGAGGCTAGGACGCCGGCAGGCATCAGTCCCGGTTCAGCTGGGACCTTTAGTCCCGGTTCCAGCCACCAACCGGGACTAAAGGGGTTGCTGCCTTTTAGTCCCGGTTGGTGTCTAGAACCGAGACTAAAGGTTAGGCCATTAGTCCTGGTTTTAGACACAAACCGGCACTAAAGGGGTGGTGGCAACCGTTCGCCTGGCGCGAGCCCTTTTAGTCCCGGTTCGTGGCTCAAACCGGGACTAAAAATCCCAACTGTTCAAATCCCGCGCCTTGGAAGTTGTTCCGCGCGAGATCATACATGGGAAATGCTACAGTAACGCGACGCTACAGTAAACGTGACCGGCCTCCATTTCTGTTCGTCTCCCTCTGCTCTCTTCTTCCCCCATCCCCCACCATGAATCCAATCACTCTCTACGGGAACGTGCTCGCACATGGCACGACCAATCTCCATGTCGTCTACACGAACGACATCGCCAAAGTGGAGGGTTTTCTTTCCAGGTTTGAGGAATGGCTTCAAGAGGAGGAACACAAGTTCATGGGCCTCGATCTCGAGTACACGGCCGATGGTCGCAATGTTGCCGTCGTCCAACTTTGTTTCAAGCAACATGTCATGGTCTTCCAGTGGGCAAGGTAATACGAAACTTGTCATGGTTTTAATTGGGGCTTTTCTTTGATTCATAGGATAGGAAAATTGCATAGAAATAGGAGGATTGGGAATGTCGAGAACATGTCATAGTTTCCTTGATTCATAGGAAAATGCATAGGAAAATTGGGTCTTTTCTTTGATTCATAGGAAAATTGGGGCTTTTCTTTGATTCATAGGAAAATTGCATAGGAATAGAAAATTGCATAGGAATAGGAGGATTAGGAAAATTGCATAGGAATAGGAATAGGAGGATAGGAATAGGATAGGAAAATTGCATAAGAATTTTCCTTGTAGTTGCATATTGGCCATCGTGGGAGAACATGTCATAGTTTAGGGGCTTCTTTTGATTCATAGGATAGGAAATGCATAGGAATAGGAAACTTGCTATGATTCTTATTATACTTGTTATGATTCTTATTATACTTGTGCCGAATTATACTTGTTATGATTTTTATTATACTTGTTCTAAATTATACTTGTTATGATTCTTATTATACTTGTTCTAAATTATACCTGTTATGATTCTTATTATACCTGTTATGATTCTTATTATACTTGTGCCGAAATATACTTGTTATGATTCTTATTATACTTGTTCTAAAATATACTTGTTATGATTCTTATTATACTTGTTCTAAAATATACTTGTTGCAGCAGTATTTAACACATTTGTTCCATTTTGTTGTTGCAGTAGTGACAAGCACTGTCCAAAACTCATGGAGTTCCTTCGCAGCGGCATATATTTTGCTAGCGTTGATATAACGAATGACAAGATCAAGATGAGGCGCACCTGGGGTATTGAGATACCAGCTGAATGCCACATTGATCTTCAGGGCAGGTTCAGGCTTGAGCATGACAAGACTTCAATGGCTGATATGGCAGCCGCCCTGATCGACGAGGACTACGCGGATATGAAGACAAAATTCCCCAAGTCAGGGCACAAACATTGGGAGAAGACCCCACTTGACCCTATCAACATTGAGTATGCAGCAATAGATGGGTGCGTTGCATACGAGTTGTACCGCAGGATTAGAATCTTCAATTATGGGCAGCGTCACCTCGTACCGCTAGTACCACCACCAGTGCCCCATGGGTCTCCTGCTTGGGGGTATTCTGATCCGGACGACGAGTAGTGTTTGCAATGGCGAACACTTTTATCTCTATTATGTAGTGCTTGGGGGTCTCCTGATCCGGACGAGTAGTGTTTGCAATCCGGAAGAGTAGGATTGGTATCTTCAATTGTGCAGTACTTTCTGTAATGGATATCTGAACTATTATTTCTATTATGTCCCTGTTTAAGTACGGTTTGTGTGTAAGAATATTTAGTATGATGTGAGCAAGCTTTCTGAAGCATTGTGATGTATGTGATGAAGATTGTCCATGGTTACGACGCAATAAGCAAGGGACACACGCGAAGAAAAAGTTTTATACCCCAATATCCCACTCTGAAATGACGATACCATGCCAAGTTTCAACCTTTTCAGAGTTCATTTGTACTGCTTTTTAATTTCAGGGTCATTCAGCTCAAAAAAATCATTAAATGCATGAAAAATAGCAAATGAAGTTAGAAATGGTTGAAATTTGAGGATGTGGCTTTGAATGGTGCATATTGAATGCACAAAAAGTCTGGAGTTGAAATAAGTTTAAAAAAATGAAATGCCTTTTTAACAGATGAGTTTTCGTCCGAAACCCTCATACTTCGAAGGAGATGGTCCAGTTTGTACACGAAGTGCATCCAGTTTTTGTTGTAACCCTCTCAACTTTTTAGCACATGCTATGTGGGTGAAATGATGATACCATGCCAAGTTTCAACCTTTTCAAAGTTCATTTGTAGTGCTTTTTAATTTCAGGGTCATTTAGATCAAAACAATTCATTAAATGGATGAAAAATAGCAAATGAAGTTAGAAAGGGTTGAAATTTGAGGATGTGGCTTAGAATGGTGCACATTGAATGCACAAAAAGTCTGGAGTTGAAATAAGTTAAAAAAATGAAATGCCTTTGTAACAGATGAGTTTTCGTCCGAAACCCTCATACTTCGAAGGAGATGGTCCAGTTTGTACACGAAGTGCATCCAGTTTTTGCCGTAACCCTCTCAACTTTTTAGCACATGCTATGTGGGTGAAATGATGATACCATGCCAAGTTTCAACCTTTTCAGAGTTCATTTGTGATGCTTTTTAATTTCAGGGCCATTTAGCTCAAAAAAATTCATTAAATGGATGAAAAATAGCAAATGAAGTTACAAAGGGTTGAAATTTGAGGATGTGGCTTAGAATGGTTCATATTGAATGCACAAAAAGTCTGGAGTTGAAATAAGTTAAAAAAATGAAATGCCTTTGTAACATATGAGTTTTCGCCCGAAACCCTCATACTTCGAAGGAGATGGTCCAGTTTATACACGAAGTGCATCCAGTTTTTGCCGTAACCCTCTCAACTTTTTACCACTTGCTATGTGGGTGAAATGATGATACCATGCCAAGTTTCAACCTTTTCAGAGTTCATTAATAGTGATTTTGATTAAAACAAATGAAGGTATAAAACTAAAAAGAGTTAAACAGAATCTGGTTCTGATTAAAACACCTATTTAAAATATCCAAAAAATTCCAAAATTTAACATAATGATAAAACATACTAATATTAAACAACAGCAAAAACAATCACTCAAAAATCTATTTTTAAACTAAAGTTATTCACAAACTAGTGATTCACAAAAATTTCAAAAGAATTCAAATTTAAACTATTTAAATTTGAAAACTACTGGCACTAAGAGAAAGTTTGTAATTGTTTTGACCTAAAGCAAAAAGATTCATTAAAAACTATAAATATTCTAACAGTTATTCCAAATATAAAAACAGTTATTCCAAATATAAAAACAAAAAAACAAAAAAAAGAAAATAGACCTTTAGTACCGGTTGGTATCACCAACCGGGACTAAAGGTCCCTTCCCGTGCGAATTTGGGCCGCCGAAAAGGCCTCTTTAGGCCCGGTTGGTATCACCAACCGGGACTAAAGGGAGGACCTTTAGTCCCGGTTGGTATCACCAACCGGGACTAAAGGGGCTTTAGTCCCGGTTGGAGCCACCAACCGGGACTAAAGGCCCTGGGGTATTTAAGCCCTTTTCTTCCTCCTCGGTTTCTCCCCCGACGCGCGCCACACTCCACTACGCCGCCAGGCTGTCGAATTCCGCCCCGACGCCGTCGCCGTCGCCGTCGTCGTCGCCGTCGCCTAAGCCGTCGTCGTCGTCATCGTCGTCGCCGGTCTCCTCCGTCGCTCCGTCGCCGTCGCCGCTCCTCGCCGGTAAGGCTTCCCCCTCCTCTCTGTCCCCGTCCGCCCCGCGCGCATTCGCCGCTCGCCCCCGCCGCCTCCTCCGCCTCCGCCTCCGGCCCCGCCTCCGCCGACGCCCACCGCAGCACCGCCGCCGGCCCCGCCTCTGCCTCCGCCTCCACCGATGCCACAGCAGCACCGCCGCCGGCCCCGACGATCGCCTGCCCGGCATCGTCGGCCTCCTCCACGATTTAGTTGTTTAGTTAATTTAGTTGTTTTAGTTGTTTAGTTTTTTTATGTTTTAGTTAATTTAGTTGTTTTATGTTTTATTTGTTTTAGTTGTTTAGTTTTTTTTATGTTTTAGTTGTTTTAGTTAATTAAGTGTTCATATTGTTTTAGTTAATTTAGTTGTCTTATGTTTTTGTTGTTTTAGTTGTTTAGTTTTTTTTTATGTTTTAGTTGTTTTAGTTGGAAATAATGTAGTATCGTCGGTCGTCGGTGACGCGATATCGAGGAGTCCCCGGCGATCGTCCGTGAGGGAGAGTCCCCGACGATCGTCGGTGAGGAGTCCCCGATGATCGCCGGTGAGAGAGTGCGCACCAACACACCATGAGATATGAGAGTTATTTAAGGAAAGCCTCGACAGACCGAAAGTAATAATCAATTTATATGGCATGTGCGTATGTTATTGCAATTAGGTCTATTTGGTCATGTGCGTATGTTATTGCAGGGAACACCTCCTTGTGCCTATGTTTTGCCGGAATGTTGATTTATTTCCGTTCCGGCAAATTTTAGGCGCTCAATATGTCTTACATTAGCAATGGTCATGCCATAATTTTTGAATCATGAACACAGGAAATGTCGTCGTCTGATGACGACGATAGGATCCAAGCGTGTGAACTCCGCGGCGAAGATAAGGGTCTTTGCGACCAGCCTGGGCTGCGAGACGACAGGTTCTTCACCATCAAGCTTGACGAGACCTTCGATGTTTCTACGGTACGCAACGATGACAAGTGTTTTTTCGTAATTAAGCATGACTTCTGTTTCTTTGCTTCAACGTGTAATTTCTGTTTTATACAATTCGACTAGTTCATCCCCTGTCATGCAAGACGGTATTTCTTGGAGAGGCTCGGTTTCGAAGAGCACGAGAGTTTCGAGACGAGGAGAGCCAACCTGAGGACTAAACATGGTCACACATTTCTGGTCAAAGTAATGAATGCAGTTAATAACACAGAATTAGGGTGCTCAAATTGGAAAGCTCTTTGCAAGGCATATGGATTTCAGGAGGATATGGAAATAACCTTCGATCTTCTTCCTGAAGATCATATTGAAGGTAACATCGACATTTGGATGGATGTCGATATGCTTCCTGTTTTACCTCCATGTGAGTTTATCAACCATGCATATTTGTCAAGTAATTTGCATTCTATATTTAAAAATAGTTAGTGTTCATCCATACTAAATTTGTTAATTTATAATTTACAGCTTATTTCGTTTCTTCGAGTGAAACACAGAAAATAATTGACACGACACCCTACACCTATGGATCACATCTAACTTGGGAGGAGAAGGATGATCTTATCAACTTTGTTATTGGTGTCCTAGTTGGTAGGGAGATCTTCCCGTATAATTTGGGAACTGGCCCAAATTATACATTCTACAGGACACTAGTGCATAGGTTGAGGGCGGATGACATTCGCCGAAATATCTTGGTAAGAGTTGCTAATTAAGTACACTACTATTGCGTAAATGGTATTGATTACATTGCTAACTAGGCTACTATTATGTTCTTCAACAGAAACTGCCAAATGAAGTTGTGCCTCCGTTGATGCAAGCCGAAGGTAATATGACAATTAAAAGCCCTATGAGGCCCCGGTTCTCTTTTGCATACTCGACTGAGCGCAAACCACCAAGACGGCTCCAAATTGAAGCATGGGGAGAAATAAAGAAGGATCGCAAGCCACAAGTTGGAGACCATTGGTCCTATGAGAGAGAAGTTTTTCTGGTTTATATTAACTTGCATGATCGATTAGGATGATTATTATTATGATGTTTTTTTGTTTTATGAGATTTTAACTTGGTATGATTAAGATGATGATGAGTTGTTAGATGAGTAAGGTGATGATGAGTTATACGACATATATTTGATTAAAGTGGATGGATGCAAGTGATCATGTTGAATTAGAGGAAAAAATTAAATGGAAAACACAAAATGAAAAGGAAAAATAAACAATGAAGCCTTAACCCCTAAACCTTTAGTCCCGGTTGGTGTTACCAAACGGGACCAAAGGTCCCCATGCCCTGGCGTGCGCTGCCGACCACATGGCCAGGGTTTAGTCCCGGTTCGTAGCCAACCGGGACTAAAGGCTTGGACCCTTTAGTCCCGATACTTTAGTCCCGGTTGGGGAACCGGGACTAAAGGCCCTTCCCAACCGGGACTAATGGCCTGCTTTCTACTAGTGTACATGGTTCATTGGCGTTTCCTTAGGGCATGTACAAAGGTTCTATCTTAAGAGTGTCATGTAGGATAAATGTTGATGTGAAGGAGAGAGAAATCGTAAGAAAAGGCTTGTCTTCTCTTATTTAAGAGATGATCTCTTAGCACAATATGTCTCACCACGTTTTTAGAAACAGCTAGTTATTGAAGATAAGGCTAAGAAATAATCCATTGTAAACATGTTTTCTTGCCATCTCTGAATTACATGCAAGGCTTAAGATAAAATTGTCTTATCAACTATTGTATATGCCCTTATAGCGAACTGGTTTGTCAATCCAACATGGACGGAAACTTGCACCAGGATTTCTCCAAACGAAATCGACGGGAGATGGGGGTTCGCTGCGAAATTCCTCCTGGCCGACGGTCGCCGGGTAAAGTTTCCGTAAAAAAACACTCCTTCATAATTGAACAGTATATGTGGTTCCAATTTTAAGGGGACTCCTATTAAATTGTAGTATATACTATTTTCTTTCCCTTGGATCTTAAGCTTATTGCATACTCTTTTGCTACCAAATATTAAGGGGTCATGTAAGCCCGTAACAGTTATAGTAGTAGGATGCCGTCTGGGACTTGGCAAAGCAAATTGCTGGAATGATTGATGCTACCAGCATACTGGCACTATAATTTTATTGCTTAGCAACAGAAGCTAAATTAAATGTACTCCTACTTTGCTGCTAGCTGCTAAAAAACTAGAGTACATTGTGCATGATTTATGGCTGATTCAGCCATGATAAGTTCTTATTTTTCTGTTGGTGGTGGATTGGCTGCCAAGAACTGCGAACTCCTGACTACGGCGACACTATCTGTTGGCTTTAAGTATGTTGGCGAACACAAGCTTGAGGCTACAGGGCAGTGTGAGATCTATGTAAAAACCTATTTGAATTCTATTATATGCTGTTTGTTATTATGCATAGAGGCCAATTAAATCAAACTGATCGGAAGGATGAGCTGATTGCACATCAGCTGATCCACTGAATTCGTGTTGTCCGATTGCAGTTCTTTCATCTACTCAAACTGCAACCTATAGAAACGGCCCTTGAAAGCCAGCCCAGACTCTTTAGTTTCTGGCGATAAGCAACCCCATTCCCATCTTTAATCATTCCACGGCTGTCGTTTTGCTTCACTCCTTCATCTCCTCATCTTCAATCTTCTCTTCTTCCTCACGTTGAATCTACTTGCTCTTCCTGTCCTAACTGAACATTTCAAGCTCCATCTCATTTGGATCATGCGTTCGTAGAAATTCAATATGATCCCCCCCCCCCCCCCCCCCCCCCCCCGGGTGTGTTTTCCCTCTCCTATTTTATGGAGTACAGCGAGTAAAACACACTTCCTAAGCAAAAGAAACCATATTTCGGTTTTGTTAAGTATGCATTCATTTGAGGGTTGCAAAAAAAAAGACTGAGCTAAATACCAAATAGCACATGCATTGCAATAATTTACAATACAATCTGCCAAGGAACCCTGGTGGGATGTGAATATCATTATCCTCATAACCATCCAACTACAGGTTGGTTCGCGTCAAGTCTAAGACCTGAACCCACAAGTACATTCAATTCGCTGCATTGCAACATCTAATAGGGCAGGTTTAGTTTTTTTTTTCTCAAGGGAAGGGCAGGTTTAGCTAGGGACGTCCACTGGGCCAAGTGGGCAATATGCTGGTACTAGAACACTGTATATCTGTATGTGTCCTTGTGGGCCTCTTCAGAGGTCTTTGGTCTTAAAGAAAAGGAGAAAAGTCCCTTTGACACTTCAATAGCAAGAGACCGAGTGAGACTTATAGGTTGACTTGGAATACTGGCCATGGATGTCCACACGAGTGAGTGAGTACTGAGTACCCCGGCCGGCGGTACATATATGCTCGTTGCTCACAGCATCAACGCACAGTTCTAGTATTGATCTACAGGAGGACCTAGCTACTCTTAAGCCTTAACCCATGGAGAGATCATCATCCCCTTCAAAGGTTCTCTTCGTCTTCCTCCTGCAGTTCCTCCTGCTCTCTGAACCTCTGGAAGCACGGATACTAAGTATGGAGTGCACATGAAACATGCTGTGCACAAGATGATTCATGGATATATTTTTCTTGGTTTGTTGATTTTCCGTTTAGCAAGGAGACATTTCTCTTACTCTTACGTTCGCCCACTTCAGGTGATGCATACGAATACAAGCACCTGGTCGCGTTGGATGGCAATGACGACGCGGTGCTGCCTTCATCACACCTGAACCTGTCCGATGATGCACTGGACAGGCCGTCCAAGCATGCGCCACCGTCGCCAAAGCATGGCCCGTCGCCGCATCCGATGCTTGGTTTCCGGCCACCGCACCGGAGCGACGGAGGTGGTGTGCGGGTACAGCAGAGGTGGCTGCCGGCGTCACCCGCAGGACATGCACCAGCACCACCGCGTGATTATAGTCGCCAACAAGCTGAAGCTGCAGGACACCCACCGAGCCGTCCGGGGAAAATGATGGACGCCTTTCTCAAAGCGATAAGATGTGTCAGGCAGATATACAAGTTACAGCTCGGACCAGTGCATACATGATTTATCTAATGTTGACAAACAAGTTACTGTTAGAATAGTTCTAGAGATAGATGTTTAAACCTTTGTAATGTTTGGGACGTGGTGTTTCTACACCCGAGCTCAAATGAGCTCGGGTGAACAGTAACACCGAAAATAATTCAAAAAAAGTTCAAAAAATTCTGAATTTTTTTTAGTGAAAACATTGACAAAAGTTCTTGCTCACCAAATTTCATCACAAAATAACATTTGTGGAAATTGTAGCAAAAAAGACAAAATTGATGCTTCAAAAGTGTTATTTTCAATAACATTTTGGAGTACTGATTTTATTTATTTATTCATGACTTCTACGAATGTTATTGTTCGATGAAATTTTGCAAGCACCGAGAACTTTTGTCAATGTTCGCACCTAAAAAATTTCAGAATTTTTTGAAATGTTTTTCATTTTTTTTGATTTTATTGTTCATCCCGAGCTCAAATGAGCTCGGGATCAGAACATGACTTTCCCTTTGTAATTCTATTCTATCTCTTCTTCTGTTTTAACTTCTCAAACCTCCTGTAATCTCTCACGACGTATCCTTGTGATCGTCAACTTATACGCCACGGCTTGTCTCCTATAAATACAGACACACGCGGCCCTCAGAGGTTCAACGCTTCCTATCTATTTTCACATGGTCATCAGAGCCTCTTCCTCCTAGATCGAAAATCATTTAGCCTTAGCGAAAGCCATGACCGGCACCACCTCCTCCGCCATCACCAGCGCCGTGAATACCCTCACCACCGATTCATCCTCCTCCATCTTCGCTCCATCATCCAGCACCACCCACATCCCGTCCATTGGACCTCCATCGCAAGAGAAGCTAACAAGGAGCAACTTTCTCCTATGGAAGGCCATCGTGCTGCCGCAAATTAAGGGCGCACAGATGCAGCACTTCCTCGATCCGGCGAGCCCCGTGCCACCGGCCACAATCACCGTCACCAAGGACGGGAAGGAAGAACAATGCGTCAACATGGCGCGGGTTCTCCGGTATGCCCAGCAACAGCAGCTTCAAGGGTACCTCATGGGGTCCCTCTCGCGAGAAATTCTCGCCCAGGTCGTCACCCTCCAAACACCAGCTGAGGTGTGGGCGGCCATCAACGCCACCTTCGCCGCTCAAACTCAAGCCCAGTCGATCAATACTCGGATCGCCTTGCACAATCTGAAGAAGGGCAACTCGAGCATGGCGGACTACCTCGCCAACATTAAGTCCCTCACAGATGAGATCGCCTGCGCCGGACCAGCCCTCTCCGATGGTGAGATCACGTCTCACATCCTTGCTGGTCTCGATCTGGATTATAATCCTGTTGTCTCCGCTCTCGCTGCTCGGGTGGAACCAGTCACGGTGCAAGAGCTCTACAGCCAACTCCTCTCCTTTGATGCCCGCATCAATCTTCTTCATGGGCTGAATCCACGGCAGTCCTCTGCTAATGCTGCGTCTCGCGCACGTGGAGGCGGCCGTGGGCGTGGTCACCAAGGATGCAACCGCACCAACAACTGCAATGGCCACGGGCGCGGCGCGCCACAGTATGCACGCTCAGGAGCAGGATCAGGCACCGGCGGCTATAGTCAGCACGCAGGCGGCGGCGGCTATGGTCAGAACATGGGCGGAAGCGGAGGTGGCTATGGTCAGCACTCAAGCAGCGCTGCCTCCTCCAATACTCGTCGATCCCGCTACCAACTGTGCAAGAAGCCCGGGCATGAGGTATTGGACTGCTGGCACATATTTGATGAAAACTTTGTGCCTGATGAACGTCACGTAGCTGCAGCAATATGGGAACAGCAAGAAGATGCCGGTATGATCTGGTACGCTGACTCCGGTGCCACAGATCATGTCACTAGCGAACTTGAGAAGCTGGCTGTTCGAGAAAAATACTATGGTGGAGATCAAATTCACACCGCAAGCGGTGGAGGTATGGATATACATCACATTGGTCAAGCAATTATTAGTTCCCCTACTTGCAAACGTGATCTTTTCTTGAATGATGTCCTTCATGTTCCACAAGCTGATAAAAATCTTGCATCTATGTCTCGTTTAACCGCCGATAACAATATCTTCTTTGAAACTCATCCTAAATATATTTTTATCAAGGATCGGGCAACGAGTGAGCTCCTCCATCACGGTAGATGCGTTGGTGGACTCTACCCCATCACATCAGGTGCTCTTAGTCGTCTTCGACATCGTCAAGTCTACTCCGACGTCAAGCCCTCCTTGGCAAGATGGCATCAAAGATTAGGACATCCGTCTTCGGTCATAGTTAAGCAAGTAGTGAATAAAGGTAATCTTTTGTTGTCACAAAGTTCCAATGAAGAGTCTATTTGTGATGCTTGTCAATGTGCCAAGAGTCATCAACTACCTTATCCTAGGTCAACTAGTGTGTCTCATGCTCCTTTAGAGCTTATTTTCAGTGATGTTTGGGGTCATGCCCGAGATTCTTTTGGAAGAAAAAAATACTATGTTAGTTTTATTGATGATTATAGCAAATTCACTTGGATATATTTGCTTAAGTTCAAGTCTGAGGTCTTTGTTATCTTTCAAGAATTCCAAAAACTTGTTGAACGTCAATTTGACAGAAAAATTCTCACAGTCCAAAGTGACTGGGGAGGTGAGTATGAAAAACTCAACTCTTTCTTCCGAGATATAGGCATAGAGCATCATGTGTCTTGCCCCCATGCTCACCAACAAAACGGTTCTGCCGAACGTAAACATGGCCATATTGTGGAAGTTGGTCTTTCTCTTCTTGCACATGCATCTATGCCACTTAAGTATTGGGATGAAGCTTTTATTGCCGCCACCTATCTCATCAGTCGTTTGCCTAGCAAAGTCATTGGAAATTCCACTCCTTTAGAACGATTGTTCAATCAAAAACCATATTACAATTCTCTTAAGATTTTTGGGTGTGCCTGCTATCCAAACTTACGCCCATACAATCGCCACAAACTTGAGTTTCGTTCCACCCAGTGTGTTTTCATTGGCTATAGAAATCTCCACAAGGGGTATAAATGCCTTGAAATAGCAACCGGACGCATCTATATTTCGCGTGATGTTGTTTTTGATGAAACCCTCTTTCCATTTGCAAAGCTACATCCCAATGCAGGCTCCCTCTTACGTGTTGAAATAGCACTTCTTCCAGATTTACTTCCTAACACAGATCACGAGGGTGAACTAATTAATGTTGATCATGTGTTTAGTTCGCAAGAGCAAACAAATTCTGTTTCTGCTGATCAACATGCAGATTCCAGGCATCATTTTATGTGTGAGGAAGCAGCCAACCGAGACAACGCCAGATCCAAGAAGGATTATGCGCCGGTACCTACCCGCGCGCGATGCGAGGAGGATCTGGATGGGTCAGCCAGGCGTGCCACTGGGTCGAGCGACCCGATGCCCGACATCGTGGGGCCCGGCAGTCCCGCCGAACTGCAACGCTCCACGTCCGAGCGGGTCGGGCCACCAGGCGACGAGACAGCGATCGCAGGGCCCAGTTCTGGCTCTCCGTGTCGCACGCCCGTGCAAGGATCGCCCGCTAGCGCAGTCTGGCGCACGTCGAGTGGCGGACGAAGCCCCATGAAAGCACATGCGGCTGCTTCTGTCTCGGATCGGGAGTCGGCTGTAGATCAGCCTGGATCTTCTGTGGCCACACCAGGATCATCTGCGACAGAAGAGTTAAATCCAACTTCAAGCACACGTGAATCTGTTATGGTAAGAACAATTGTGCCCTCACATGTATGAGAAATTCCTGCACGTATTACAAGATCAAGAACAGGTGTGTTTCAACCCAAAGAATACAAGGATGGTACGATAAGGTATGACAAGGTTAAGCGTGCTTTTCTTACTAGTACTGGTGAACCTATTGATTTATATGATGCACTTGCTCATGAGGATTGGAAAAAGGCTATGGATGTTGAATATCATGCACTTATGGAAAACAAAACTTGGCATCTAGTACCACCAGAAAACAACAAGAATATAATTGATTGCAAATGGGTCTACAAGATCAAAAGGAAATCAGATGGTAGCATAGACAGATACAAGGCTAGACTAGTTGCAAAAGGATTTAAACAAAGGTTTGGCATTGATTATGAAGATACCTTTAGTCCTGTTGTGAAATCAGCTACTATTCGACTTGTACCGTCTATTGCTATTTCCAGAGGCTGGAGTCTAAGACAGCTAGATGTTCAGAACGCGTTTCTTCATGGTGTTCTGGAGGAAGAAGTGTTCATGCGACAGCCACCAGGTTATGAGAGCAAAAGAAAACCAGATTATGTTTGTAAGTTGGATAAAGCTTTGTATGGATTGAAACAGGCACCAAGAGCATGGTACTCCAGGTTGAGCACAAAGTTACAGCAACTTGGATTCACTCCATCTAAGGCAGATACCTCATTATTTTTCTATAGTAAGGAAAATATTACTATATTTATACTTGTTTATGTTGATGACATAATTGTTGCCAGTTCAAGTTCAGATGCTACTACTTGTTTGCTCAAGGATCTGAAGTTGGAATTTGCACTAAAGGATTTTCATTACTTCCTTGGTATAGAAGTCAAACAGGTAGCAGATGGCATTCTTCTTACACAAGAAAAATATACTACTGACATACTCAGAAGAGTAGGAATGGAACATTGCAAACCTGTCAGCACACCAATCTCGACCTCAGAAAAACTCTCAATTGAGAGTGGAGAAGCACTTGGGTCAGAGGATGCAACAAATTACAGAAGTGTTGTAGGTGCATTACAATACTTGACTCTTACTCGTCCTGATATTTCCTATTCTGTGAATAAAGTATGTCAATATTTGCATGCTCCTAGTACAGCTCATTGGACTGCGGTAAAGAGAATTTTGAGGTATCTAAAGTTTACAGAAGGACTTGGACTCAGGATTGTCAAGTCCCCATCCACACTTGTTACTGCTTATTGTTATGCAGATTGGGCAGGGTGTCCTGATGATAGAAGGTCTACAGGTGGCTTTGCTGTGTTTCTGGTAACAAATCTTGCGTCATGGAGTGCAAGAAAATAGGCCACTGTCTCAAGGTTAAGTACTGAGGCTGAGTATAAAGCTTTAGCAAATGCTACAGCTGAAGTAATGTGGATACAAACCTTACTTTATGAGCTTGGTATTAAAACTCCACAAGCTGCAAGACTATGGTGTGATAATCTAGGTGCAACCTATCTTTCAGCTAATCATGTTTTTCATGCATGCACAAAACACATTGAAGTTGATTTTCACTTTGTCAGAGAAAGAGTGGCTCGGAAGCTACTTGATATTCATTTCATACCCACTGGAGATCAACTTGCAGATGGCTTCACAAAACTTCTCACCAAGAGAAGGTTGGATGAGTTCAAGTACAATCTTCACCTTGATAGGATTCCTTAAGGTTTAGATTGAGGGGAGGTGTTAGAATAGTTCTAGAGATAGATGTTTAAACCTTTGTAATTATATTCTATCTCTTCTTCTGTTTTAACTTCTCAAACCTCCCGTAATCTCTCACGACGTATCCTTGCGATCGTCAACTTGTATGCCGCGGCTTGTCTCCTATTAATACAGACACACGCGGCCCTCAGGGGTTCAACGCTTCCTATCTATTTTCATAGTTACAAGCGATCATATTTGTTTATGAGAATTTAATTTAGTCATCATTTCCGTGCCCGAATTACAGTGAGCTACTTTTGCTAATTCTATGTTTCAAGTTTCTGTAATCGCAGAAACATTGGTGATATGTAAATGACAAATGAACTTGCCTCAAATGCAGAGAACTTTCTCGATCAGATTTTAATATTGAAACTGGCCTAAACCTACTGTTTGGAGCAAAGTACTCTCAATCCGTATTACTTGTCGTTGATGTAGTACAAAGTTATGCCCTAATCAACAACATTTAATATGAATAGGAGGGAGTATGTTTCCATAACGAAGTGACTGGCATTATGCAAGGATGCCTTGTGTTAAGAATCGATAGAGCCACCACGTTTACATACGGTCAGTTTAGGTTTTTTGTGTGTGTAGGATAGCCCGAAACCTATTTGGCTCCCTCGGCTCCACTTACAAGTGTTTGCACTAACCGGGGCACACCCGACCCTCCCTCCGTATTAGGCTAGGCCCATTTATTTTGTTTTCTCGCCGCAGCATGTGCGCGTGCAGTACGCTTTTTTTTTCTGTTGCAATTTGGTTTTCCTTTCGGTTTGTTTCTTTTTTTCTTATTATTTTTTATTTTTCGTTTTTGAAAATTCGTGAATTTTTAAACCCGTGAAATTATTCCAGATCCGTGAAGTTTTTTCAAGAGCATGAACTTTTAGCTCTGAACTTATTTTAAAATTACGAATGTTTTCTTGAACTTTGTGAACTTTTTTCGTAATTTCTACAACTTTTTCAAATTTCAGGATTTTTTTAAAAATCATAAACGTTTTTCAAATTTCATGAACTTTTAGCTATGATTTTTATTCAATTCATTACCTTTTTCAAATCCGTAATTTTTTTAAAATTTGCAAACTTTTCTCAAATTAGTGAAATTTTCAAAATCTGTGAACTTTTTCAAACCAGTGATTGTTTTTTCAAACTCATAATATTTTTTCAAAATCTGGAATTTTGTTCTCAAATTAGTGAAATTTTCAAAATCTGTGAACTTTTTCAAATCAGTGATTTTTTTCAAACTCACAATCTTTTTTCAAAATCAGGAATTTTGTTCTCAAATTAATGAACTTTTCTCAGTTTCCTGATTTTTTTTAATTCGTGAACTTTTTTAATACATTTTTAATAGGTGAACTTTTTGGCATGTTCGTGAACATTTCTTGAAATCTGTGGAATTCCAAGTTTTTTTCACATTTTTTCAAAAACAAAAATCATGATTTCAAGAAAAAACAAATAATTCAAAGATCTATGCGATATAATAAGATGTAAAATATATTGTACAATAAATTGCGCGTCTATGCTACCATTAGTCACTAGCACCTAGTAGATCTAGTAGTTAGTCAAACACATACAGGAGTGTAACGGCGAGAGTTTGATTCCTCAAGGAGAGCCACTTTTGTGTGTGTGTGTGGGGGGGGGGGGGGGGGGGGGGGCTATAAATACAATTCGCTGCATTGGTGCCTTCCGCGGCGCTAAAAGCGCGGAATAGGAGGTCTATGGTCGGATTAGTTTGCTCCAGAGTGACGAATCTAACCCAAATTGTTAGGGTGGGCAGAAGTGAGTTGCGCTGGTTTTTTCTTATTATTACTTTCTCCACAGTTATATGGGTTGGGCCTATCTTAGTGTGTGACCCACCCCACCCTACACCTAACTGGATCCGCCCGTACGAGAAGTGAGATAAGCCTATCTTCGGGCACCTAAAAACCAGAAAATGCAAAGGCGTTGCAAGTAACTTATACTAAAACTATAGGGCCGAAAAGAGGAATGTGCCACGTATCTATTACTCCCTCTGCTCACTATTGTAAGATGTTCTAACATTTTTTTGATTGGGATGTATATAGACGTTTTTTAGTGTATTTGTTCACTCGTTTCAGTTCGTATGCAGTCCATATTGAAATCCAAGACATCTTATATTTGTTAAAGGAGGGAGTACCTTTTCAAATATTCCACAAATTTGTGTAGCTCTCAGCAGAACATCCTCCACTCCTCTTACTTTATCAAGATTTTACCAAATCAATACGGAACACTACCAAGAATTCATATATTAGAAATTACATTTTCCCCTTCACTTCCACCACTTTAAAGAGTACTGGGTAATTTCCAGTGCGTTCAAAGTGGACATAATTTGTACATTACTAGCGCAAAAAATTTAGTGAGTCTTATGTAGTCACTATGATTTATGTGCCATTTTATTGTTAAAGTGATTGCGTACCAAAAAATGGACTTTAGCTGATAATCAAACCAATACCTTTTTTCAAAACAAAAATAATAATACCTATTGCCTAACCAAAGAAAACATGATTTTATTTGGTATAAGAAAATAAGACAAGGATGGTTGTTGCGGTTTTAATGGAAAGCCGATGGAAAAAATAGAGAGAGGAGGGGGCGGAAAGGACGCATGTAGGGAGAATGGACAAAGGATGGGGTAAAAGAGGGGACATTGTTATTTTTTTAAGAGTTATTAATACCACTATTGATACAAAAACTTGTAGTGGTGGAAACAGAATCATACAAGAATTAAAAAAAACCAAAGAAGTGGTCCTTCAACTTACCTAACATAACGTTTTCATACAATTCCCTTAAATCCCACGCACGTCGTTGACAGGGGATTCGAACCTGGGGCCTTTGCATGACATGAACCAAACTCACGCGCGAGATAGCCAGCCAACCAGAAGGGACTATCTGTCGAAATCTGAGATAAATTCTTAATATCTCAGGCACAGAGATGAAAAAAACTAGAAGACGAGAAACAATGTGCTGAGGCGTAGCTTCGAACAAAAGACCTCTGGTACGATTTTCCTGCACGTTACCGTGACAACTTGCATTGCTTCACATTCAAAGCAAAGACTGGTAGTTTTTATATCAAGAAAATATGACCAATGGCCATGACAACCAGCACCTTTTTTTGCCGGTAAACCAGCACCACTTATTAGTCAGTGTGATTTACTGAAAGTAGGAACTAAACATTTTTGCAGTGTGATTTACTTAAACTAGGATTTTAAAAAAATACGCCATTAAACAATAATTAATCTCATACATTATGTTATATTAAGTAGAACAGTGGCCCGCGACATGCACGAGCAACCTCTTCTAAATAATTATCCTTTTTATTTAGTTTATTTCCAAAATAGAATTATGCATATTTAGATGATTGTCCTAGATGACTTGTTGCTAACTTCTTTGCCAATAATGTGCAATAGAATAATAATCCATCTGCCTTGGATATATAAATCATGCTTTGATAGTGAAATTCAAACCTTGGACAATAACTAATATATATTTTTATTATTCAATTTTATTTTATTTTTCAATAAAATTAAACCTACAAATATATGGTTTAATTATGTGACATAAAATTGACATCGTTGGTTTGGTGTTAAGATCTATCTCTAAAGATTTGCGATTATTAGTTAGTGAAAAAGTACATAGAAGAAACTATTATTCACATGTTAAATTTGAATAATGAAAATTGGCCATGTATATCACATAGGGAGAGTAACATTCTATGATATAATAAATTTGCGATGTCATATATTTCACATCTGAATGAATTCAACTCATGTACAAAAACAACATTTATTGGTACTATTGAACCATGAATCTTGTCCACGAGTTATTCAATGCGATAATTCTCTGTTAAGGCTGAAAAGAGATGAATCAACCAACTTGGAGTTTAACATATTCCCCCGACAACAGATCATCTTTTATTTATCTACAAGATTACATCAGTAGTTGCAGACAATTCTCAACGCCTAATAGTTTCAGACTTCAATAATGTGAGTAAACTGTTTTTCAGACTACCGGACAATTTCAACAACAATTTCTATAAAAGTTTTCGTAAATTTTTTCAAGTCCTTACTCTATTTTTGTTGTAAATGATATTTTGGGGGTGTACTTCAGTGGGGTGCTTATTTTCTTGTGCTTGAAACAGTTTACTGAAACTCTTATAGAAATTGTTGTTGAAATTGTCCGGTAGTCTGAAAAACATCGTTGATATTGACCTCCAACATCTAGGGTTTTCACAGTCGCCACCGTTGATATCGACGTCGTCGGCCAGCTGCCAACCTCATCGACGTCACACAGAAAGTGATGCACGTGTGGGATGGTCTAACACTACGCAGCGGTGGCATTATCATCTCGGGTGTCGTTCGTTCACACCTCTGCTACTTAGCCTCCACCTCTTTGCGATTTTCACTCTACTCGACCTACTCCACCGTGATTGACATGATAATTTAAGCAGATATGTAGAGGGTAAAAGCTACAAATTCTTCCAATAAGGGTGCAACAGGCGGAAGCCCACCGCCAGTATGAAGGATCCCGAGGCTGGCCCTTGTTTCCAAGAAGAGGGGATATCATTATTGGAGTGCAACAAGACCATGTTTTGGGGGGCAAATAAAATTAGAACATTTCAATTATTTGTACTAAACTTTTTACATTGTCAATCCTCATCTTATCATAAATGTATTTTTATTTATATACATAGTTCTATATATTATCTTCAATATGTTTTAGATATAACTATCAGAATCGACGTTACAAACAAGTTCATGTATATTAGGATACATATTTGGCATAGTGTTTTCATATTTGTACATTTTATAATGCTAAACAAAAACTCTTATCATTGTAATCGTTATTGCTTGAGTAAACGGTGTTTACGAAACTCTCTTGTTATAGTAGAGTCGATTTAAATCTAAGCAACCTAATGTTATAACATTAAACATTTCTATGTACCCATTTTTATTGTTTTCTTGAATATCTATAAATAAAACCCCATGGTAGTCACTTTAAGAGTGTATCAATTTACCTAACTACTTGGAGAGGTTTCTAGTATCAAGGTTAAGTGAAACTTAATACATAATTCTAGATTGCATGAAGTGCCTACTAATAGTTTGTCCTCGAATCACGGGTACCACTCTCATTTGGTGTGGGTGAGTGGGGGAGTCAATAGTAAACCATAGGCACACGCATACTGCTTTGTATCAAAACACAAAGTTTCCATATGCATGAGTATCTACAATTTTTGTAGTATTGTTCACTTGTTGCTTACATCGATTATCTCCAAAAATATAATGTTACATGTCTAAATTATGTGGCCATTCTGAAGATACCATCGACTTGGCTTATCCAACTGGCACAAAACCAATCGAGACATTGGTTTTGCTATCTTTCTCAACTTGATGAAGACCTCAGAGAACCAAAATATCCTAGTTAGCTGAAATGTTTTCAAAGTTGAGTTAATGCAACACATATGTTAGGATATCATGGATATGATCTAGAGGGAGGGTTTATAGACTTAATGCAAGAATCTACATAAATTTTAGGTTTGTTCTGTTTTAGCACAAGGTGCTAGTTGACCCTTAGACAATACACCAAGCATAGAGAAACAATAATGAGATAACTTGTGTGCATTAAAAGGATTTGGGCTGATAAAGCAAACATAGATGGACGTGATGATGGTTTCTCTATGGTTCAGATAGTTGGCACTCCCCTACGTTCATGTTGATATAGGCTTCAAACAAAGATTCTAGGATCACAAGGATCACTATTGTGTTTGCCACCATGTGTCCCACCAAGGATAACCAACTTATTTCATCATGGATTTAACTAATAAACCTCACTAAGGATAGATCTTCGCTAAGTAGGTGAGCTACCAAGTAACTCTTGAGTCCTTCACACATAGAACTCGATAGGTTGTCAAGTAACTCCTAATCGTCTAGCATGTGCGCACCATCCAAGAGTAACACGCAAAGTCACTTGACAAGAACTCCTCGAATGATCTTCAATCAAAGCTCCTTCACAAATCTAGGAGAACACTTCCCACAAGAATAGGATTGTGGTGAAACAAGTGGATTTGGGGCCTAGGTATTTAAGAAAGTGAATTCTTGGACTTCAAAGAATCAAAGAAGTGAACATGGAATCACCCAACACTTCTTCTCTTATAATCATGGCTTGGACCTCTCTTCTTCTATGTGATAGATGCATGGAGCGAAATGGAGGGAGGTGAAGTGGTTGGTACTGAATAGATATGATGGTTATGATGGTTGCAACAACAAAAGGGTTTGAGAGGATATTAATAAAGAGGATCCCAAATCTGACTATTATAAGAAAGTTCACTAGATCAAAGGTTCCCCAAAAAACTCTGAGAAGCATCCAAGATAATTTAAGAAAATTTGAATAAGTAGGACAACGTTAAGGAACTAGACAGAAACACAATACTAAGAATTCTGGTTGAAGGATGAACGGTGGTTCACGAAAAATGTGGCTCTTCTTTTGTGAAGAGAGAACAACTCAAAATTACTAGATAAAACCAATTTCTTGGTAGTACCATAGTAAATATAGCATTTCCCAGAATGAAAATGTGCATAAGAATGCTAGAGCAAGTCAGAGGTTCCGGCAGAAAAAGAGTGGAGGTACCTAATGATACGGGGCAAACCAGATGGGTGGCATGATCTTCACGACTTGGAGGTAGTTTTGAGAAAGAACACGAGGGAAATCATAAGTAAATGAATGTAAAACGAAAGATAAATGCATGGATAACTAGTGACGCCAAGGCCACACCCTACGATTACGCTCGGTTTTACTGTCCTAAATTATATAGCAACGCTCGATCATTAGGGGGGACAGGTCCCTACTTGCCCCCCTTGTCTTCGCCACTGAACCCATCATCTACAAACTAACTCCACAATGCCCTCCCCGGGCCCAAAGATGGTGAAGTTTCATGTAGTCTACGTTCACATAATACCATCAGAGGAATAATAACACAACATAATATCGAAACATTGAACAGGAGTCAACTTCACATGATTATTAGTAACAAGACTTCTCTCAAGTCCTCAAGAACTAATGTAACTACTCACAACCCATCATATTGATCATGATTAGTGGGTATAAATATATTATTAATAACCTATACATAACAATCTTCCATCAAGTAAACCAACTAACATCAACTACTAGGTATAATCAACGCTACAAAAACATCCAAGTACCAATCTGAGGTTTGATACAAAGATTGAACACAAGAGAAGAACTAGGGTTTGGAGATGAGGGTGTTGGTGAAGATGTTGATGAAAATGATGATCCCCACGATGAACGGAGTGTTGGTGATGATCAAGTATTTGATTTCCCCCTCTCGGAGGGGAGTTTCCCAGGCATAATCGCTCCGTCGGAGAGCAAAAGTACTCCGCCCAAGTTCTGCCTCGTAGATAGCAGCGGAAAGTCCCAAGATTTTTTGTGATTTTATCTAGGGCATTTCTGAATTTATAGCCAAATGGTAACGGGAGACGAGCCACCATGACCCCACACGGCCACGTGGCGTGCCCAGGGGGTAGGGCGCAACACCAGGGCATGTGGAGGCCTGGTGGGTCCCCTCTGGCACTTCTTCATTCCATCATTCATTATATATTTTAAAATAATTCTCCAAAAGTCTATGCTTCATTTTGAGCTCTCGAGAATTGCTTTTTCTTCTGTTGTATTTTCAGGTGAAAATTCTAGTTGCCGGTAATCCCCCTCTCTTTGTATATCTTGCATTTGAAGAGAGAAATGGCATTAGAACTGCATCATGTTGTGAAATATAACATTGAAATAGGATAAATTATAGCTAAAAATAATGATGCAAAATGAATGTATCATTTTTTATAGGTTTCCCTCCATAATTAAATAAATAAACTTGAATATGTTTGCTCCCGAGATCAATAGGTACTACATTGGCTAGAAAATGAGGATGGGATATTAATAAAATCCTTAATATTGTATACTATATTAATTAATATGTCTGCAAATATGTTGCCTCGCATAATAGTTAATTTAATATATTAGAGTTTGATGTTCTCAATGGTAGCATATTTTTATTGCAGATGATTAACTTGGAAATGTTTGACCATCAGTCCATCACACAAAAACAAATTGGAAATGTTTGACTCGCACAAAATGCTAAAAGGACCTATATTTTGAAGCCGGGGTAATAATTCAGTTCTTTATTTCGAGATCAGCTGAATATTAATCATCTTTTTTTAGGCGGCAGTAATCATCTTTGTTTTTTTATATTCTTGAGTCTAAGCACACTTCACTTTATTGATCATGATCCAAATACATGGGAATACAAGATAGATCAAGGGGATAAAGGAGCCACACATGGGGTCCTAAAGTAAGTCTAAAGCATGTTTAGCAAGGCTACGGGCCTCTATATTCGAGTCGTGTCCTTTGAACATGAAGGAGCACCATTGCAATTGTGCCGAAGTTACTCTGATCTCTTGGATTATCCTAGCACATAGCCCTCCAGTACCCTGATTTAGGTTGAACTAATCATCATTGGTTGTGTATGTAGTGTTGCTTCAGTCTAGAAAAAATCTAATTGCGAGTTGCTGAAAGTGGAGAGTGTGATACACTTTCTTGTTTACGAGAGTTCCATTGGTTTCGAAAAAACAGAAAAACAGTTCCAGCCAGCTGGACCATGGGCCCATTTGCACGGTTGGTGGAAATAACTATTTCAGTTAGAACAAGCAATTTCTCAAAAAAAAAGTTAGAACAAGCTTCCATTTCTCAAAAAAAAGTTAGAACAAGCTTCACATCTCGGCTGGAGAAACTAATCAAGGGGTACCCCTTGCGGGAGCCCTCAAGGGTCACTTTGGTGGGATGAAAGCGCGCCACAGCCATCGTCACGTGTCACATGTTGGACGCTCCCTCGGGCTTTATTTTTATTTTTTGTATGCGTTTTCGGGTTTTAGATGCCTTTTCCAGGGTTTTCGGGTTTTCGATCTTCACCCGGTTTTCCCTAGGTTTTGAAGAAAAAAATAAAAAAACAATTGCGTGGGAAAACGTGTATTTTCTTTTTTTTTGCTTGCATGGGAGGCACATATTTGCTTCCACGAGAAGCATGCTTGTGCCTCTCGGAAAGGAAAAAATCGTATTTTCACTTCCACAAGAGGCACAGATTTGCGTCTCAAGGAAGGACATATTTGCTTCCGTGTGAGGCACAGTTGTGCCTCTCGTAAAGAAAGAAAAATGTTTTTTCACAGGACGCGTAGATTTGCTTCCACGAGAGGCACAATTGAGCCCCTTGAAAAAAAGAAAATGTATTTTTTTTCACGAGAGGCTCAGTTGTGCTTTTCGTGGAGGCATGGATGTAACACCCTGGTGTCAGTGCTACAGTGATGTTTGTAATTAAGCTACAGTGATGGTCAGGATTAGGCTAATCCATTTTTTTGCTAATCAGATTGTGATCACTGTTGGAATTAACCTCCGATTTAAATTCCATTGCAATTTAAAATTCATCCGAAAAGTGTGTTTAAAAGTTTTGCTAAACTGAAAATAAAAATGTTGGATGGGTTGCAATTATTCCCTAAGATTTTATAAAATTGAAACCGACATTTTTGGAATTATTTTGGTGTCTCAAAAGGATTTAAAACTGACGCTGTTTTTGTTAAAATTAAAAAAGCAAAAAGGGCTACTGGCCCTAAACGGTCCGGCCCGGCTGGGTCCTTTAAGGGAGCCAGGGACCGAACCCTAGTCGCCCGTGCCCGCTCCCATTCCCCCCCCCCCCCCCGCGCCGCCGCTCGCCCGCCCGAGCCGCCGCGGCCAACCCGACCCGCGCCGCGCCATTCCCCCCCCCCCCCCCCCCCGCGGCGACGGCCCGCCGCCGCCCGCGCCCGCCGCTGGATCCGCGTCGCCTCGCCAGTCCGCCTCCTCCTCGCCGTCTGCATCCGCCGCCCCCGGCCGCCTGCGTCGCCGCCTCGTCGTCCGCGAGCCGCCGTCGCCCGCTGTGAGCTCACCCCCGCCGACGGCTGCAGCCGCAGCTGCTGCCGCCGCCTGTAGGCGCGCGCGAGTGCGTGCGTGTGTATGCGTGCGTGTGTATGCATGTGTGTGTGTGTATGTATGTATGTCTGTATGTCCCTATGACAGACGGGCCCACGCCCTAAATTTAATAATAAAAATGATTTTATAAATAATAAATAATAATAATAATAATTAATTAATTAGATTAATTAATTAGTTAATCAGAATTACTATTGTTTTGGATAATTCGAATTTATTAATTAAATGAATTTCAGAATATCGTTTAATCTTTAAAAATTAATATAAAATAATCCGTAGCTCGGATGAAAAAGTTTTGAACATGAAAGTTGCTCGGGATAATTCCACGAATCCGAATATGTTGTCCGTTCGTCTGTCACCTGCCCCTAGCATAACGAACATGGACATTCGGCGTCAGATTCATCTGTCCGAAAAATGCCCCAGACCGGGAAATATCGTCAGATATTCTTCCGCTCCGCCTGCGACGTGTAGTACTGCGTTAGTGCATGCCTAGCTCTGCTTATTGCCATGGCATGCACCGTGTTGCATATGTTTGCTTTATATTTATTGTTTCTTCCCCCCTCTTCTTACCGGTAGACCCCGAGACTGACGCTGCTGCCGAGTACGACTACGCCGTTGACGATCAGCCTTTTGCAGCAGAGCAGCAAGGCAAGCAAACCCCCTTGAGCATTCCGATATCGCCCATTTCTTTCCCTCTCATGCTTGCATTAGTTTTTGCTACTGTTGTAGATAGCTCCTACTCTGATGCATAGCCTGTTTTTGTTATACTGCTACTATACCTGCTATTAAATCAACTGCTTAGTATAGGTTGATCAATGAATCCCCTGTGACCCCTTAGTCCCAGTTGCCCCTGCTTCTTCATCGACGACTCGAAGACTTGAAGACTCGGTCAACCGACCGACAAACCATGCCCGTCACATTCACCGCACACCCCTTAGTTGTACAACTCTGCAGAGATACTATCGAGTACCGAGGGTGACACCTCGTGAAGTACTCATGATGCTAACTCTGTAGTGCAGCTAGTCGGTCGTGGTTATCGAGGGTGATTCCTCCTTCACCACTCCCGAAGACGACTCTGTCGTGCAACCCCTCAAGCGTAGACCATCGAGGGTGAATCCTCTCTGGTCACCTTGACGGTTACATTGAGTGGGATCCATCGAGGGTGATTCCTCAGTTTTCTCCTTGGTGTTATAGACACACGGTTACATTTACTTTACTATTGATACATGATGAGGTCAGGATGACCGGAGGATACTTGATGAGGTCAGGATGACCGGAGGGTGTTGGTATAATACGACGGGGCATGGCCGGACATTCTTGGCCCTTGTCACAAGACCTCGAGATGGGGCGACGGGACCACATATCGTGTATCGCGCTCGTCACCGCAATTAATAAAATGCTAATGGTTTGGGTATTTGATCTGAGTTGGTCTTTTGACCTTTTCGCACTAACCTTCACGTGGGAGAAGTTATAGGTACTCGGCGTCGTTGTATCAGCCGAAGCTCTTCGGACGTCAGCAATGGAGTGGCGCGCGCCCGAGTGGTCCGCAACGGCATCGCGCTTGTATTAAGGGGTGCTAGGACTGACCTCGGCCGCCCTCGCATCGTGCAGGAGTGCAAGGGCAAGTGGGCCCACGACCCTGCGCGCTTAGGATTTAGACCGGCGGGCTGGCCTCTCTGTTGAGCCTAGGTAGGGCGATGACGTGTTGATCTTCGAGGCCAGGCATGACCCAGGAAAGTATGTCCGGCCAAAGGTGATCAAGCGTGATGGAAAACGTGGTGCACCCCTGCAGGGATGAAATTAACTATTCGAATAGCCGTGTCCACGGTAACAAGACGACTTGGAGTTGTATCCCGAGCTAATATAACTAAAAGTGATGACTTGAAATAAATGTTGGCTCCGAGGTTGCTTTCTCGCGGGAGTCGAGGAAGGATCTCTGGGCATGGTTACTTAATAGAATTGCTACAATGATATTGTTACATATGAGTTACCAATCTACACTCTTCTAATGCTGCAAGATGTTGAAGATGCTAGTCTTCGATAGGACTAGGCCTTTTCCCCTCATCTTGCTTTCTGCAGTCAGTCCAGATATAACCCCCCTTTCCTTTGATAATGATGCATACTTAGCATAGTTCTGATGTCAGTCTTGCGAGTACTTTGGATGAGTACTCACCGCTACTTTGCATTTCTCTTCCCCCCCCCCCCTCGATACGATTACCGCGTTCAGATGACGGAGCCCAGGAGATGGAGTACGCCGGAGACGACTACTACACCACCGCTGGAGCCTACTACTACGTGGAGAATGCCGACGCTCAGGAGTAGTTAGGTTGGCTCCCAGACAGGAGGCCTCGCCTCTTTCGATCCGATGCTTATGTTTGTGCTAGCCTTCTTAAGGCAAAACTTGTTTAACTTATGTCTGTACTCAGATATTATTTGCTTCCGCTGACTCGTGCTTGTCGAGCTTTGTATTCGAGCCCTCGAGGCCCATGGCTTGTAATATGAAGCTGTATGACTTTAATTTGTGTCTAGTGTTGTGTTGTGATATTGATTAGTGAGTCCCTGATCTTGGTCGTACGCATTTGCGTGTATGATTAGCGTACGGTCAAATTGGGGGCGTCACAAGTTGGTATTAGAGCCGACTGCCTGTAGGTAGCCCCCTTTCCAACTCCTTGGCCGAAGTTGAGTCTAGTCATTGAAAAACTTTTACTAACATAGTTGTGTGGCTTACGGGCCCACATCTCAATCGGGTGGTATTAGGATCTTTTATTCCTCGTCTATACTCTGGGTTCTGATCTCTCTTCTCTTTCGGGTTAAAGATTTTGCTAACTCTAACTCTAGGTTCTCGTAACTTCTTCCTCCCGGAGAGCCCTCCTTCCAGATGATGGCTTGATTCTTTCGTTGTCCCCGACGTTGATGTAGCATATCGCTATGCCTCGTTGTTGTATCCCTCTACCGCATGCCTGCGCGCCGCCTAGTTGTCTAGGTTTTTCATGCCGGACCTATCGTCTATTTTGTAACAGACTTTTGTTTGTAATAGACCTATGTTTGGATCTGTATGTTGAAAGTTGAACTTCTATGTCGTATCTAATGCACTTCCTTCTTTGTGCAATTTACTTGATGAATGATTCTTGGTCTTTGCAATTACCCAATGCTAAACTACCACTGTTTAAAAATTGGCAGAATGGTTAGGCCAGCTGGTCGTGGTCGTGGTGCGCCTGAACCACCACCGCCACCGGAGTACATGGCTGGTATGATGCAGCAGTTTGAACTGAATCGCCAGTTTATGCAAGGGCTTATGGACCAGTTCCCGAGGCCGAATATGAATCAGCAGCCAGCCCCAATGACTCTGCAAGACTTCATGCATCTCAACCCTGCGATCTACCGCAACTCAACTCAGCCGCTTGACGCAGATGGCTGGCTCCGTGACATCACTTATGAGCTGGAGTCTTCAGGCGCCCCAGTGGCTAGCTATGTCACATTTGCCTCGTACTTTCTGAAGGGTCCCGCTGCTCAATGGTGGGACAGTCACAGGCGCTCACAGCCTGTTGGAACAATCAACACCTGGCCGGAATTCCAAGCTGCGTTCCGTGCTCGTCACATTCCTCAGGGACTGATGGACAAGAAGAAGCGTGAGTTCCGCAATCTCGTCCAGGGCAACAAAACTGTGGATGCTTATCAGCGGGAATTTCTGGACTTATCTCGCTATGCTGAAGAAGACGTTGCAACTGATGCTCGTAGGCAGGAGAAGTTCCGTGAAGGCCTCCACCCGGATATCAAGCTGGCACTCCTTGTTCAGGACTTTGATAACTTTGCCACCTTGGTGAACAAGTCCATTCAAGTGGAAACAGGTCTGCAGGACTACAAGGATAGCAGCAAGCGCAACCGTGACATGGGCTCATCTTCGGGCTCAGGAAGTCAGAAGCGCAAGATCTGGATTCCCCACAACATGTACCATGCACCTGCTCCTGCTCCAAGGCCGTCCTATGCTGCACCTCGTTTGCCTCCTCCACCAACTAGGCAGCCGAGGCTCCCAGCTCCGCCACCACGAGCTTATGTTCCCCCTTCTCGTTTTGAGGATGGGTTATGCTTCAAGTGTGGTCGCCCAGGGCACCGTGCCAGAGACTGCAGGCTGAATCAGAATCAACTTGCACTGCCTTCCAACCAGCCCCGCAACAACAATGCCAGGCCTAACAATGGTCGTGTTCAGGCTAACAACGTTGAGATGTCTGAAGCTCAAGACCAGCCTGCTACTGTGATGGGTACACTCCTTGTTAACTCAGTACCAGCTTCTGTATTGTTTGATACAGGAGCATCGCATTCTTTCATGTCTGGAGATTTTGCATACATGCATGGCATTAAGTACGAGGAGATGAACATTCCAATAGTGGTAAACACCCCCGCTGGCCAATGTCGAACCTCCATGGTTTGTCAAGATGTCCCCATTGAAATAGAAGGACTGGAATTCCATGCTTCCCCAATTGTACTGAAGTCTTCCAAGATCGACCTTATTCTGGGAATGGTTTGGTTGAAAGCACATACTGCTTCCGTCATTTGTGCCACCAAAACTGTCCACCTCCTGCATCCTTCGAATGAGATAGTCAGCTACCATGCTCATCTTGTTCGAGATGCTGAAGCTCGACTATATGCCATGAATGCTTTAAATGAGTCACCTCTTGAGGGGATAGAAAACATTCCAGTTGTACGGGACTTCTAGGATGTCTTTCCAGAAGAACTCCCCGGGATTCCCCCTGTTAGAGTTGTCGAGTTTGTCATCGACTTGGTACCCGGTACCACGCCTATAGCCAAGCGTCCTTACAAGATGCCTCCTCATGAGCTCCTTGAGCTTAAGTAAGAAATCGACAATTCGCTTCGCATGGGTTTCATACGCCCAAGTTCCTCTGCTTGGGGAGCGCCTTCTTCTTTGTCAAGAAGAAGGACGGTACGAATCGTTTGGTCCAAGACTACCGTCCCATCAACCAGGCTACAATTCAGAACAAATATCCGCTTCCTCGGATCAATGATTTATATGATCAACTTGCTGGTTCCTCAATATTCTCTAAACTTGACTTGAGGTTGGGTTACCATCAGATCCGTGTTCGTGAAGAAGATATCCCTAAGACTGCATTTGTTACCCGCTATGGGTCATACGAGTACACCGTCATGTCTTTCAGTTTAACAAATGCTCCAGCAACCTTCTCTCGGCTGATGAATTACATCTTCATGGACTACCTCGATAAATTCGTCGTGGTTTATCTGGATGATATTCTGGTATTCTCCAAGAACAAAGAAGAGCATGATGAATATCTTCGTCTTGTGCTGGAAAAGCTTCGAGAACATCAGCTTTATGCCAAGTATTCCAAGTGTGAGTTCTGGTTGGACGAAGTGACCTATCTTGGTCATGTGATCTCCAAGGATGGTATTGCCGTCAACCCAGAACGAGTTCAGGCTATTCTTGACTGGACTCCCCCGAAGAATGTCAAGCAAGTCAGAAGTTTTCTCGGACTCGCCAGCTATTGCCATCGATTTGTCGAGAACTTCTCCAAGATTGCCAAGCCATTGACCAATCTGCTTCACAAGGGCGTTAAGTTTGAGTGGACAGACAAATGTCAGGAAAGTTTCCAAGCACTCAAGGACAAGCTGACATCTGCTCCAGTGCTTGCTCCTCCGGATTCTCAGAAGGACTTCGTCATTTATTGTGACTCATCCCGTCAAGGATTAGGCTGTGTCCTAATGCAAGAACGCAGAGTGATTGCGTATACTTCGCGACAGTTGCGTCCCCATGAAGAGAATTATCCAGTGCATGTCCTCGAACTTGCCGCGGTGATCTATGCCTTGTTGTTATGGCGACATTACCTAATTGGTAATCGTTGCGAGATATATACTGACCATCAAAGCCTGAAGTACCTGTTTACTCAGCCAGACCTAAATCTCCGTCAGAGGCGATGGATGGAAGTAGTGTCGGACTATGACTTCGGTATATCTTATACCCCTGGCAAGGCTAATGTTATGGCAGATGCCTTGAGTCGAAAGGCTTATTGCAATAATCATATGGTTCAAAAGGCTAACCCCCGCCTCCATGAAGAGCTCCGCAAGTTGAATCTTCACATTGTTCCACAAGGTTCTCTTAATAACCTTGTCATGGAGCCGACTCTTCTGAGAGCTATTAAGTCCACCCAAGACAAGGATGCTTATATCCTTAGGATGAAAGAGGATATTAATTTAGAGAAATTCAGGGAATTCTCGCTTGGTGAAGATGGAGCTTTGTACTTCAAGGGTCGCCTTGTGGTCCCCCGTTTTGAACTTATGACAGAGAAGGTGATGAAAGAAGCTCACGACACCCCTCTCTCTATTCATCCGGGTAGTACTAAGATATACCTGGACATCCGTCAAAATTACTGGTGGTCTGGTATGAAGCAAGACATTGCTCGCTATATCGAAGAGTGTGACGTTTGTCGCCGGGTCAAAGCTGAACATCAGAAACCTGCTGGACTTCTGCAACCACTCCCTATTCTTGAATGGAAATGGGACAAGATTCAAATGGACTTCGTCACGGGTTTTCCAAAGTCGCAGAAGGGCAATGATGCTATCTTTGTCGTCATCGACCAATTCTCAAAGGTCGCACACTTTCTGCCAGTCAAGGAGACAATTACTGCTAGTCAATTAGCAGCCTTGTATACCTCAAGGATTGTTTCACTCCATGGCATTCCAAAGGAAATCAGTTCAGACCGTGGCAGCATTTTCACCTCCAAGTTCTGGAACAGTTTCTAAGAAACAATGGGAACTCATATTACCTGGAGCACTGCGTATCACCCTCAGTCGCAAGGTCAAGTTGAACGAGTTAATCAAGTCCTTGAAGACATGCTACGGGCTTGTGTTATCTCTTTCGGCAAGAAGTGGGAAGAATCTCTTTCTTATGCTGAGTTTTCTTATAACAACAGCTATCAAGCCAGCTTGAAGATGGCCCCATTTGAAGTGTTGTATGGACGTAAATGCCGAACCCCTCTGAATTGGTCAGAAACTGGGGAACGTGCACTCATTGATCCGGACATTATCCAACAAGCTGAAGAGCAAGTCCGCATTGTTCGGGATAATCTCAAAGCGGCCCAGTCCCGTCAGAAGAGCGATTATGACAAGAAACACTGGGGTTCAACCTATCAAACCGGTGATAAGGCTTATCTGCGTGTTACTCCCTTGAGGGGCACTCATCGGTTCGGAGTCGAGGGCAAGCTAGCTCCTCGCTACGTTGGTCCCTTCCGCGTTATTGAAAGACGTGGGTATGTGGCTTATAAACTGGAGCTGCCACCAAAATTCTCCCATATCCATGATGTCTTCCATGTGTCGCAACTTCGTCGTTGCTTCAAGGATCCGCATCGCGAGGTGGATCCCGAATTGATTGAAGTGCGGGATGATCTCACTTACAAAGAGCATCCGATCTGCGTTCTTGATGAAACCGAACGTCGGACCCATCAGAAGGTTACCAAGTTCTTCAAAGTGCAGTGGTCAAATCATTCTAAAGATGAAGCCACTTGGGAACGCGAGGATAACCTTCGGGCAGAATACCCCGATCTTCTTCCTTCTACCTCTTAATTCTCGGGACGAGAATTTCTTTTAGAAGGGGAGAGTTGTAACACCCTGGTGTCAGTGCTACAGTGATGTTTGTAATTAAGCTACAGTGATGGTCAGGATTAGGCTAATCCATTTTTTTGCTAATCAGATTGTGATCACTGTTGGAATTAACCTCCGATTTAAATTCCGTTGCAATTTAAAATTCATCCGAAAAGTGTGTTTAAAAGTTTTGCGAAACTGAAAATAAAAATGTTGGATGGGTTGCAATTATTCCCTAAGATTTTATAAAATTGAAACCGACATTTTTGGAATTATTTTGGTGTCTCAAAAGGATTTAAAACTGACGTTGTTTTTGTTAAAATTAAAAAAGCAAAAAGGGCTACTCGGCCTAAACGGTCCGGCCCGGCTAGCTCCTTTAAGGGAGCCAGGGACCAAACCCTAGCCGCCCCGTCGCCCGTGCCCGCTCCCATTCCCCCCCCCCCCCCCGCGCCACCGCTCACCCGCCCGAGCGAGCCCGAGCCGGCTTCCCTCCCCCCCGGACGACGCAGGCGCCGCCGGATCCCGCCCCGACCGAGCCCCCCCCCCCCCGACGACGCACCGGGCCCGAGCCGCCGCGGCCGACCCCGACCCGCCCCGCGCCATCCCCCCCCGGCGACGGCGCCGCCGCCGCCCGCGCCTGCCGCTGGATCCGCGCTGCCTCGCCGGTCCGCCTCCTCCTCGCCGTCTGCATCCGCCGCCTGCGCCGCCCCGCCGCGGACTCCGTCGCCGCCGCCTCGTCGTCCGCGAGCCGCCGTCGCCCGCTGTGAGCTCACCCCCGCCGACGGCTGCAGCCACAGCTGCTGCCGCCGCCTGCACGCGCGCACGAGTGCGTGCGTGTGTATGCGTGCGTGTGTATGCATGTGTGTGTGTATGTATGTATGTATGTATGTAGGTCCCTATGACAGACGGGCCCACGCCCTAAATTTAATAATAAAAATGATTTTATAAATAATAAATAATATTATTATTAATTAATTAATTAGATTAATTAATTAGTTAATCAGAATTACTATTGTTTTGGATAATTCGAATTTATTAATTAAATGAATTTCAGAATATCGTTTAATCTTTAAAAATTAATATAAAATAATCCGTAGCTCGGATGAAAAAGTTTTGAACATGAAAGTTGCTCGGGATAATTACACGAATCCGAATACGCTGTCCGTTCGTCTGTCACCTGCCCCTAGCATAACGAACATGGACATTCGGCGTCAGATTCATCTGTCCGAAAAATGCCCCGGACCGGGAAATATCGTCAGATATTCTTCCGCTCCGCCTGCGACGTGTAGTACTACGTTAGTGCATGCCTAGCTCTGCTTATTGCCATGTCATGCACCGTGTTGCATATGTTTGCTTTATATTTATTGTTTCTTCCCCCCTCTTCTTACCGGTAGACCCCGAGACTGACGCTGCTGCCGAGTACGACTACGCCGTTGACGATCAGCCTTTTGCAGCAGAGCAGCAAGGCAAGCAAACCCCCTTGAGCATTCCGATATCGCCCATTTCTTTCCCTCTCATGCTTGCATTAGTTTTTGCTACTGTTGTAGATAGCTCCTACTCTGATGCATAGCCTGTTTTTGTTATACTGCTACTATACCTGTTATTAAATCAACTGCTTAGTATAGGTTGATCAATGAATCCCCTGTGACCCCTTAGTCCCAGTTGCCCCTGCTTCTTCATCGACGACTCGACGACTCGAAGACTTGAAGACTCGGTCAACCGACCGACAAGCCATGCTCGTCACATTCACCGCACACCCCTTAGTTGTACGACTCTGCAGAGATACTATCGAGTACCGAGGGTGACACCTCGTGAAGTACTCATGATGCTAACTCTGTAGTGCAGCTAGTCGGTCGTGGTTATCGAGGGTGATTCCTCCTTCACCACTCCCGACGACGACTCTGTCGTGCAACCCCTCAAGCGTAGACCATCGAGGGTGAATCCTCTCTGGTCACCTTGACGGTTACATTGAGTGGGATCCATCGAGGGTGATTCCTCGGTTTTCCCCTAGGTGTTATAGACACACAGTTACATTTACTTTACTATTGATACATGATGAGGTCAGGATGACCGGAGGATACTTGATGAGGTCAGGATGACCGGAGGATACTTGATGAGGTGTTGGTGTAATACGACGGGGCGTGGCCGGACATTCTTGGCCCTTGTCACAAGACCTCGAGACGGGGCGACGGGACCACATATCGTGTATCGCGCTCGTCACCGCAATTAAAAAAATGCTAATGGTTTGGGTATTTGATCTCAGTTGGTCTTTTGACCTTTTCGCACTAACCTTCACGTGGGAGAAGTTATGGGTACTCGGCGTCGTTGTATCAGCCGAAGCTCTTCGGACGTCAGCAATGGAGTGGCGTGCGCCCGAGTGGTCCGCAACGGCATCGCGCTTGTATTAAGGGGTGCTAGGACTGACCTCGGCCGCCCTCGCATCGTGCAGGAGTGCAAGGGCAAGTGGGCCCACGACCCTGCGCGCTTAGGATTTAGACCGGCGGGCTGGCCTCTCTGTTGAGCCTAGGTAGGGCGACGACGTGTTGATCTTCGAGGCCGGGCATGACCCAGGAAAGTATGTCCGGCCAAAGGTGATCAAGCGTGATGGAAAACGTGGTGCACCCCTGCAGGGATGAAATTAACTATTCGAATAGCCGTGTCCACGGTAACAGGACGACTTGGAGTTGTATCCCGAGCTAATATAACTAAAAGTGATGACTTGAAATAAATGTTGGCTCCGAGGTTGCTTTCTCGCGGGAATCGAGGAAGGATCTCTGGGCGTGGTTACTTAATAGAATTGCTACAATGATATTGTTACATATGAGTTACCAATCTACACTCTTCTAATGCTGCAAGATGTTGAAGATGCTAGTCTTCGATAGGACTAGGCATTTTCCCCTCATCTTGCTTTCTGCTGTCAGTCCAGATATAACCCCCCTTTCCTTTGATAATGATTCATACTTAGCATAGTTCTGATGTCAGTCTTGCGAGTACTTTGGATGAGTACCCACCGCTGCTTTGCATTTCTCTTCCCCCCCTCGATACGATTACCGCGTTCAGATGACGGAGCCCAGGAGATGGAGTACGCCGGAGACGACTACTACACCACCGCTGGAGCCTACTACTACGTGGAGAATGCCGACGCTCAGGAGTAGTTAGGTTGGCTCCCAGGTAGGAGGCCTCGCCTCTTTCGATCCGATGCTTATGTTTGTGCTAGCCTTCTTAAGGCAAAACTTGTTTAACTTATGTCTGTACTCAGATATTATTTGCTTCCGCTGACTCGTGCTTGTCGAGCTTTGTATTCGACCCCTCGAGGCCCATGGCTTGTAATATAAAGATGTATGACTTTAATTTGTGTCTAGTGTTGTGTTGTGATATTGATTAGTGAGTCCCTGATCTTGGTCGTACGCATTTGCGTGTATGATTAGCGTACGGTCAAATTGGGGGCGCCACAATGGATTTCCTTTCGCAAGAGGCACAACTATGCCTTTCAGAGAGGGAAAAACACATTTTTCTTCTTCGACGGGAGGCATAGATTTGCTTCTCGTGAAGGCACATCTTTGTATCCACGAGAGGCAAGGCTTTCCTCTCGGAAAAGGAAAATATAAAGCTAAAAAACATGCTTTCGACTCGGATTTTTTCTTCCGGTTTTCTTCATGATTTTCCTGTCACAACCAATTAACATGAGATCTAGTTATGAAAATTTCGACACGAGAGATAAAACGGTAAAACGGTTTGGAATTTGGACGCACAATCTAAAAGATAAAACATTTTGAATAAACGAAACTAAAGAAAAAAGAAAAACATCCAGGTTATGACAATTAAGCCACTTGTCAACCCCTGAGAAAGTGGGAGTGACCTTTCAAGGATAGCTCTTAATTAATGATCTTCGTTATTTGACGATTTTGCGCTAGTTAAAACGTAATTAGTAAAAGGTGCACGCCCCTCACTTCGTACGTTTGCCGCCCACGATCGCAAGCACGAACGGAAAGCTCCTGGTTTAAGGAAGCTTTCCAGAAGCTTCCCTGGCCGGTTTCGGCCAATGGTTTTTTGGTGGTTTTCTGGACTGGTTTTTAACCGTTTTTATTTTTTCTTTTTCTTTTATTTTTCTTTTTCATTTTTCTCCCCATTTCCCTTTTATTTTTTTATTTTTTATTTTTTATTTGCAAGAACTTTTCAAATTCGAAAACTTTCTTCTAATTTGGGAACCTTTTTTTTTATCAAAAGGGGTTGCCCCCACTTCATTTTATTGAATAAAACGGAGCACGGAGTTCTCAGTAGCAAATCAAAACTCCCAGTCTTAAAATAAAACTTCACAAACTCCAGCCAGCCTAAGACATAAGAACTAGACCCTATTACAGACAAGCGAGACTGAAAGCAGAGAAGCTTCTCATCCAGTGTGCGCCCTCAGGTAGCTACCTTCGGATCCAGCAACATCTCCACCTCGGCCCATCATCTCCACCTTGGGAACCTTTTCAAATTCATGAACCATTTTTTAAAATAATTGACCATTTTTAAAACTTTTTACAGAAGTATGAATATAGTCACGTCCACACATTTGTGCCAAATTTACAGGAAAAAAACAAAATCTTTGGACTTTCTTTTCCAAAATCAATAAAAAAATCTGAATCTGTGAACTATTTTTTCCCAAAATTCACAAACTTTTAATCCGTGAATGTTCTTCAAAATCAATGAACTTTTTTCCCAAATCTACGAACTTTTTTCAACGTCCATAAACTTTTTTTAAAAGAAAAATATATTAACTTTTTTCAAATTCGTAAACTTATTTTCAAATTCGTGATATATTTTTCTAAATCACGAATTTCTTTCGAATTCGCAAAGTTTTTTGAATTGTGTGTTAAGTTTTTTAAATTGTGGGGTTCTTTTGTGTTTTTATTTAAAGTCAACAGTTGATCGGTCAACCGTGAAATGATGGGTCAGCGGTCGATGGTATTTTTAGGCAATCGTTCATGCATATAAAAAGCAATAGCTATCATTTGGGGGAAAAATCGAGCGAGCGAGTAATCGTTCACCAGTAGCGATCGTTTGGTTTTTATTTTCGAGCAAGCAAGCGCGGTGGTGGGCCGGCCATGCGAGCGACCATGTGCGCCAGCTCGTTAACCGGTGCAAAGAGCGCCAATTCGGAGCTCTCGCTTCACATTACATCAGGTTATTTCTGAAGTTGTAACCTATGCGAGCAACTGGCGTCAAAAACAAGTGTTTCAAAAAAAAAAAAACTGGCGTCAAAAACAAAAGGAAAGAAAAAAGGAGTGAGAACGATAGCCTACATGCATGAGCTACAATCATTGTTCCCATCATACAGAATACAAAACTCCAACGTAGGTAGTAAGTAGTAACTACACCATATATTCTACGGTTGCACACCCCGAACCACAGAAAAGGGTGAGCACATGCATTGCAACAGCATAGAGGGCAGGTTTAGCTTCTTTTTCTTTTGATGGATTAGGGCAGGTATAGCTAAAAACGTCCACTGGGACAAGTGGGCAACGTGCTGATTTACTTTAAAAAAATGAGGGGTGGGCAACATGCTGATACTAGTAGAAGACTGTTTGTCTGTTTGTATCCTTGGGGGCCTCGCCAGAGGTCTTTGGTCTTAAAGAGAAGCCCATTTGACACTTTGACAGCAAGGGATCGGGTGAGAGACTCATACGTTGACTCGAGAGTTAGGCACATGGATGTCCACACGGGTGTGAGCACCTCGGCCGGCACTACATATATGCTCGTTGTTCACAGCCTTAACGCACAGTTCTAGTACTGATCTACAGGAAGGACCTAGCTACTCTTAAGTCTTAAGTCTTAACCCATGGAGAGATCATCGTTCCCTTCAAAGGTTGTCATCGTCTTCCTCCTGCAGTTCCTCCTGCTCTCTGAACCTCTGGAAGCACGGATACTAGGTGAGTAGTAGTACATGAGTGCATACGCAATTTGTCCATTTTGTACACATGCATGCACGATTTATGTGTATAGTTTCTCTTCACAAGCATACACGATTCATGGATATATTTTCTTGGTTTGTTGGTTTCCCGTTCTTCCCCACTTCAGGTGATGCATACGACTACAAGCGCCTGCTTGCGTCGGGTGTCGTCGATGGAGATGCCGCAGTGCTGCCTCTGCCTGCACACCTGAACCTCGCCGATGTTGCAGGGAACAGGCGTCCCTATACGCCGCCATCGCCGATGAGGCCCCCGTCGCCGCACCGGCGCGGCGACGGAGATGGCACGCATGTGCAGCAAAGGTCTCCGCCGGCGTCGTCCCCCACTGGACCTGCAACACCGTGTGATTACAGTCGCCAACAGACGATGGATGTATCACGCGCGTTTCTCCAGGCGACGATGGGATATTTCAGGCAGATGTAACAAACAAGCAAAGCAAGTGGCGCTTCGCAACGCTTGAATTTCTTCCGTGAATCTCATAATTGTTCAGTTTTGCACCAGTCGAGTTTTTTTCCTCTGGCTGTAGCAGCCCATGTAAAGGGTTCCGCCTGTAAAGGCCAGACTACATCCCAGACAGTCAACGTACAAGGGCCGATGGATTCTTTAGCGCCAGATGCATGTATGTAATTCAGTTTTGATGGGTCAAATCGTCAATAATCTTACTGTATTAATCATCGGATTTTCTCCTGTATTTATGAATGTGGTTGTTTGTGTTAAGAACTCAGAGTGAAATTCATCTATTTGTTTTAAGTATCTCTTTCTTCGATGATAAATGAAGTGACCAACATGAACAAAATTGTTTCTTTTTTCTGCTTGTGCTGATGTTTTTTGGTTTCCTTTTTTTCTTAATCTTTTTTGGTTGTTTTATTTTCTCCTATATTTGTGCATGGGTTAGAGGTTTGATGCTCAATCATGTGGGACTATGAAGCAGCACAAGGTTGTGGAGGAGCAACTCCACCTTGCTGCTACAATATGTACAGCAGAAGTGTTGAAGGAACTACTTCAACGTGCTGCGCTAGATATCGCTCTAGAGGTGAGTGGAGGCCAATATGGCAGCAGGAGTTCAATCCAAAACTCCTAGAGCACAAGATCTTGTCCAAGACCTTAGATAGGAACAACAAGTTCTATTATAGATAGTGGGTACATAGTCTGGTTACAAACTAGAGGTGAGGACCTCTATTTATAGGGCTTTGGGAAGCCTTCACATACTTCTACTTATGGCTAGAACACTCTAGAAAACATTACCTAAGATTCACCATCCTACTCATAGCTACTCACAACTAGAGGACTCTAGAAAACAGTAGGTAAGATAGAAAAGAAAAGAAATACTACACTAGTGTGGAAGCATCTAGAAGTAGCCAAACAAATCTGACATATGACTATCATTATTTTTCATCTAGTGTTCCTCATCATTCTCCCCTTGTTGTTTGGAACCCGCCCTCGAGTTATCTTCATAGAGCGCTTCTTCTGGATGGTAGAGAGTCAAGTCCGCAACATTGAAAGTGTTGGATATACCCATGTCGCTTGGAAGATCTATCACATAAGCATTATCATTTATCTTCCTCACGATAGAGAAGGGCCCATACTTTCGCTGCCTAAGCTTCCCTTTAACACCTAAAGGCAGCCTCTCTTTTCGGAGGTAGACCATCACCTTATCACCAACTTGGAATGATTTCGGCCTCCTTTTGCAGTCAGCAAGTTGTTTATATTTCTGATTTTGTGCTTCCAAAACACCACGCATTTCTTCAAATAACTCAGTGTAATTATCAACAAAGGACACTGCTGATTTTGAGTTTCCCCTTGATGGTAGCTTCACCAGGTCCACCACATGTGTTGGAACTTTAGTGTAGACAATGGAAAAAGGACTCCTTCCTGTGGACCTATGCTTGGAGTTATTGTAGGAGAACTCTGCAAGAGATAAAGCCAAATCCCATTGTCCTTTTCTTTCTCCACAAATGCACCAGATCAGATTACCCAAAAATTTGTTCACCACTTCAGTTTGTCCATCTGTTTGTGGATGGGCAGTGCTAGAAAATTTCAATTCAGTGTTGAACTGCTTCCACAAAGTGAGCCAAAATGCAGCAAGAAACTTGCTATCACGGTCTGAGACGATGGACCTTGGAACTCCATGAAGTCTTACCACTTCTCGAAAGAATAGGTTTGCTACATGATGAGCATCCGTTGTCTTGCGGCATGGGATGAAATGAGCCATCTTAGAGAACCTGTCCACGACCACAAAGACAGCATCACTCCCTCGTCTTGTTCTTGGCAAACCCAAGACGAAGTCCATAGAGATGTCCTCCCATGGAGCAACAGGAACGGGCAAAGGCATGTATAACCCTGTGTTCTGCACTTGGCCTTTGCAGGTTTGACATATAGGGCATCGCTGAACAAACTTTCTAGCATCTCTCTTTAGTTGTGGCCAAAAGTAGCAAGCTTCCAGGTTAGCGATAGTCTTGTCTCGTCCAACATGGCCACTAAGATCACTTGAATGGAGTTCTCTAATTAGTTTGTCACGCAGAGAACTCCTTGGGATGCACAAACGATAATTTTTAAAGAGGTAGCCATCCTGCACCAAATAGTCATCACCTAATGGTTGCCCCCTGAAGTGCTTTACCCAAACATGGCCAAAGTCTTCATCGTCCTCATACAACTCCTTTATTTGATCCATGCCTGGAAGTTCAGCCTCAAAAGAAGTCAAGAGGCATGCACGCCGACTCAAAGCATCGGCCACTCGGTTAGTTGTTCTAGATTTATGCACGATGAGATAGTTAAATCTCTCCAGATATGCCGCCCATCTTGCTAGCATGCGATCAATATGTTTCTGATTTCTAAAATGCTTCAAGGATTGATGGTCACTATAAACAATAAACTCTTTAGGCAGCAAATAGACTTCCCAAGTCTTCAAGGCTCTGAAAACGGCATACAATTCTTGCTGATAGGTACTCCATTTCTGTCTAGCTTCGCTTAACTTCTCACTAAAGAAAGCAATGGGCTTCCTTTCTTGAGATAGAACAGCTCCAATGCCTACTCCACTTGCATCACATTCCAACTCAAAAGTCTTGCTGAAATCAGGTAGCACAAAGACAGGAGCTTGTGAGAGCTTCTGCTTGATCTCACTGTAACTAGCTTCAGCCGCTTCTGTCCATTGGAACTTTCCTTTCTTCAGGCACTCGGTAATTGGTGCCATGATAGTGCTGAAATTCTTCACAAATCGCCTATAGAAAGTTGCAAGGCCATGAAAACTTCTTACCTCAGAAATGGTCTTCGGAGTTGGCCATTCTCGGATTGCTTCAACCTTAGAATCATCAACACGAATACTGTCACATGTTACGATGAATCCTAGGAAAAGAAGTTGTGTTTGCAGGAAAACACATTTCTTCAAGTTGACGTAGAGCTCATTTTCCCTTAGTACTTCTAGCACCTTCCGAATGTGGTCAAAGTGTTCATCCTCATCCTTGCTATAGATCAAGATGTCATCGAAATAGACCACTACAAAGTGGGATAAGAAGGGTCGAAGGACTTGATTCATTAAGTGCATGAAGGTACTTGGTGCATTTGAGAGTCCAAATGGCATGACTAGCCATTCAAACAACCCTTCCTTCGTCTTGAAGGCTGTTTTCCATTCATCCCCGGGTCTGATATGGATTTGATGATATCCGCTTCTTAAATCAAGCTTTGTGAACACTCTTGCTCCACTAAGCTGATCCAACATGTCATCCAGACGGGGAATAGGGAATCTATACCTTACAGTGATCTTGTTAACGGCTCTACTATCCGTACACATGCGCCAAGATCCATCTTTCTTTGGTGCGAGCAGGGCTGGTACAGCACATGGGCTAATACTTTCTCGAATGTGCCCCTTTTGCAGCAATTCCTCCACTTTCTCCTTCAATATATCATGTTCTTTTGGGCTCATTCGGTAGTGTGGGAGATTAGGAAGACTTGCTCCCAGAATTAAGTCAATTCTATGTTGAATTCCTCTCATCGGTGGCAGGCCTTGTGGCTCTCCAAGTATGTTATGAAATTCTGCTAATAAGCCATGTACCTTTGCTGGAATTTCAATAGTCGGGTGCTCTTCTCCTTTTACAATAAGTGCAGCACATAAATCTGCCTCCTTCAAGTCTTCCATAAACTCATTAGAGGTGTGGGAAATAGTTAACATACTTTTCCCCTCCTCCTTAGAGATATTACCATCAATTTTATTTGGTAGAATAATGATCTTCCTCTTGTTCCAAATGAAAGAGTAAGAATTTTCCTTTCCCTTGTGTGTAGTATCCACATCAAATTGCCAAGGTCTCCCAAGAAGAACATGGCTGGCGTCCATATCAACTACGTCACACAACACATTTGAGCGGTAATGCTTTCCCAAAGAAAGTGGCAGGCTGCATTGTTTGGTGATCCTCATATTCACTCCTTTCTTGATCCATCCAATAGTGTAGGGGTTTGGGTGGTCATGGGTTTCAAGTTTTAAATGGTTCACCAACTTCTGGGAGATAAGATTCTCACGGCTGCAACTATCAATCACTAATTTGCATGCCTTGCCATTCACCGTGCATTTGCTCTCAAATATTTTCTTCCGTTGTGTGTCGTCAGGTTGTGGTGTGGAACATAGGAGACGCTGAATCACACATACCACCTCTTTACCTTCTTCTTGACAAACCTCTTGTCCCTCTACATCTCCAGATTCGTATTCCTCCTCATTATCTTCATCATCATGGATAGTTGTGTTAACAAATTTCCTTAGTGGGCAACCGCTGGATACGTGCCCCTCTTCACCACATTTATAGCATTTTGGGCCTTCATTGGACTTAGTCTTTCCTTTAGTTGGCTTCTGGATGGATCGTTTTGCCTTTGGTGGAGCAGTCTTTTCTTCCACTCTATTAGGCTGACTCCTAGACGAGCCTTCGGTATGGGGATATGGAGGATATGGAGCCTTACTTGTCTTTCTCGCCCTCACAAACCTCTCGGCTTTCAAGGCTAGAGCTTGTGCTTGATCAATGGACCAGATTTGTTGCATCATCAATCGATCTTGAATAGCATCATTGAGACCATTGATGTACCTTGCAACTTGTTGATCTTCAGTTTCGGCAAGGTTGCACCTCACTTGTAGCCTTAGAAACTCCTCTGTGTAATCTGAAACAGTCCTATTCCCTTGAGCACAATTTTGAAATTGGATAAATAGGATCTGGTCATAATCAGCGGGTAAAAACCTCCCTTTCAAAAGACTTTTCATTTGCCGCCAAGTTCTCACACGAGGTTCTCCTCTCAGCCTGCGCTCTTCTTGAACGCGGTGCCACCATGCATCGGCTCCTCCTTTCAGCTTGTATGTGACCAAAGGAACTCTACGATCTTCCGAAACCTCCATCACCTCAAAGAAAGTCTCCACTTCATATAACCAATCAAGGCACCCTTCAATATCGACATTTCCATTAAAAGTTGGGATCTCAGCTTTCACCTTGTATGTATCCCTTGCATATGTAGGGTTGGGTAATCTCCGATATGCATAGGGATCGGGTTCTTCAAGGGTATCATCATATTCTTCACCTTCAGAAGCTTCAACATAAATTGGCCTTCTTGAAGTACGTTGACCAGCACGTTGTTGGGGTGGTCTTCCTCCAAGATTACCTCTCCTTCTTTGTTAAACATCTTCTTCTTTAGATGAATCTCCTTCATTGGCAGCAGCGGGAACACCCTTTCTTATCATCTCAACCAGTTGGTCAAATCTCCGATTAAGATCTTCATGCAGCTCTTTGATTTGTTGCTCTGCAGCATCTATCCTCTTCTCCAATTGCTCCATTGCTTGTTGCAGCTTGCTCTCAAAGAGTACAGCAAGAAGTTGTATGGATCAACGAGACTCTGATACCACCTGAAGCAGCACAAGGTTGTGGAGGAGCAACTCCACCTTGCTGCTACAATGTGTACAGCACAAGTGTTGAAGGAACTACTTCAACGTGCTGCGCTAGATATCGCTCTAGAGGTGAGTGGAGGCCAATATGGCAGCAGGAGTTCAATCCAAAACTCCTAGAGCACAAGATCTTGTCCAAGACCTTAGATAGGAACAACAAGTTCTATTATAGATAGTGGGTACATAGTCTGGTTACAAACTAGAGGTGAGGACCTCTATTTATAGGGCTTTGGAAAGCCTTCACATACTTCTACTTATGGCTAGAACACTCTAGAAAACATTACCTAAGATTCACCATCCTACTCATAGCTACTCACAACTAGAGGACTCTAGAAAACAGTAGGTAAGATAGAAAAGAAAAGAAATACTACACTAGTGTGGAAGCATCTAGAAGTAGCCAAACAAATCTGACATATGACTATCATTATTTTTCATCTAGTGTTCCTCATCAGACTACTTAATTTCTTTTTACAAAGTTGTTTTTTTCTTAATTATTCAACATAGATAATAAACTATTACTAAGGATGCACTACGTTACATATGCTCTTGGACAATACCAAAGAGTACTAGTTTTATGTAGTCCATGTGCAAGTTTTCAATATATTCTAATTCATGCATGGCAGGAAATAGTTTGAAAATAACTCTTTTTATGGTTTTTCCATGATAGTCATAGTTGTATATCATCAATTTCCTTTTAGATGTTTTGTTGGTTTTTAAAGGCTAAACTACTCCCATAATTCATTAGTCCTTAGAAAAAAAATGTGCTTCTTAGCTTTTCTACCTTTTTCATTTTCACTCATTTAGGGTAATACAATTGCCCTAAATTCATTGTACCTTATAATAACAAATGTTTTGTCATGTTTTCGTTTTCTTTCTTCTTTTTAGGGTAATACCAAAGCTTTTATTTCATTCTACCTTAGAATAACACATGTTTTTGTAATTTTTATTTTCTTTCTTCTTTTCAGGTAATACCAATACCCTTAACTCATTATACCTTAGAATAACATATGTCATTGTTTTTTATTTGTATCGTTTTTTTATTTTGCATATATATAATTGTTAACAACAATAACAAAAAATTGTGCTAATTGTTTTGCTTGATTTCTTTGTTGTTTGATTTTCTCCTTACATTTGTGCATGTGGCATCGATTTGATATTGCAGTCGTGTGACACTATTAAATTTGGTGTTACCGTGCTTGTGTGTGCATGCTTTTTTATTTTTTATGTGTCAAAAAATGACTAATTCTCAACATCATCGTATTGTTTGAACATTGAATATAATATGTATTTACCCATGCAATTGCTTTACAATATGTATGCAGAACATGTAGTCTGAACTCTGAAGGTTACAGTATTATATAATTGTCTTGCTTATCTCGAAACAATGCAAGTTCTGTATAATTTGTGTGCAAGTTTTATCATCATTTTTATAATTTTGTTTTTTATTTCCTTTCTTCTTTTAGGGTAATACAATGCCATTAGTTCATTCTTCCCTAGAATAACTTTTGTTGTTTATTTCTTGGATTTGGTAAATATTCTTTTTCTCTATCATGGCTCTGTGTGTGTTTGATGTGTATACGCGTGTGTGTGTGTGTTCGCGCGCGTGTGTGTGTTTCGCGCGCGCATGTGATTGTGTCTATCCGTTGTGAGTGAGTGTGTGTGTGGGTGGGTGGGTGGGTGTGGGGGGAGGCGCATACATGTGCAGGAGATATGAGGAGATGACGCCACAGTGCAATTTATTTTTTAGGTGTCTAATGAAAATTAATCTTCAAAATATTGTAATTAGATGTCAAAAATAATTTGCATCTCATGACGGTGGTGTCTAATGAACATGGACATATAATGCAATTTCCATGTAATCCATGTGTAAAATTATGTTGTTGTCTGAAAGTTACACAAATATATATATAATTGTTCTTGAACATTGTATAATAGTGCAAGTTCTTCGAAATATATGTGCAATTTTATCATTATTTACTCAAAATTTTCTTTCTTCATTTTAATTCTTCTTTTGGGTAAAATACCAAAGCCATTAATTCATTATACCTTTGAATAACATTTGTTTAGTTTTAGTTTATGTTTTTGTTTTCTTGCTTGCGTTAATATTTTTGGTTCTAATTGTATTGGTCTAGTCGATATTTTTGGTTGTTAGATTTTCTCCTATATTTGGGCACGTGGCAGTGTTTTGCTATTGCAATGGTGTGGCACTATTTTATTTTGTGTTAGGACATTAAAAAAGGATTTTTAATTGATATAAATAATTTTATTTTATTTTAGGTTAATATTTATGTTTTTAATTCCACGTTGCAATACTAGTGCCATTAATTCCATTTTTCTTAGAAAACTTCATTTTATTTCTTAAAAACTTTAAATTTTTCCTTGGATGGGACGCCAAATCGGACTAGGGGAACCTTACCTCCTAGTGTGGCGCCCCTCATCCCCTCTCCCACCTATATATGATACGTCTCCAACGTATCTATAATTTATGAAGTATTCATGCCATATTTGCAACAATTTTATATGGTTTTGGTATGATTTTCATGGAACTAACCCGGACTGACGTTGTTTTCAGCACAACTACCATGGTGTTGTTTTTTGTGCAGAAATAAAAGTTCTGCAAATGCATCGAAACTTTTTGACGATTTTTTTTGGAACAAAAGAGGCACTAGAAGCTTCGTGGGAGGGCCAGAAGAGCCACGACGTGGCCACAACCCACCAGGGCACGCCAGCCCCCTCTGGCGCACCCTGGTGTCTTGTGGGCCCCTCGTGGCCCATCTTCGCGTGAAACCGACGCCCAAAAATCCTATATATTCAGAAACCCCCAGAAATAACCCTAGATTAAAAGTTCCGCTGCCGCAACTCTCTGTATCGACGAAAAACCAATCTGGAGGCATTCCAGTACCCTGCCGGAGAGGGTAGATCATCTCCGGTGGCCATCTTCATCATCCCGACGGAGGCCATGACGAGGAGGGAGTAGTCCACCCTCGGGGCTGAGGGTATGTACCAGTAGCTATGTGTTCAATCTTTCTCTCTCTCTCTCTCATGTTCTTGAGATGTCACGATCTTGATGTATCACGGGCTTTGTTAATATAGTTGGATCATATGGTGTTTTCCCCTCTCTATCTTGTTGTGATGAACTGAGTTTTCCCTTTGAGATTTCGTATTACCGGATTGAATACTTTTATGGATTTGAGAGCACTTGATCTATGTCTTGGCACTCAACTCGCGGATTCCCAAGGTGACATTGGGGTAATCTATGCATAGGGGTTGATGCACGTTTTCGTCCTACTTTCTCCGATAGAAATCTTGGGGCACTCTTTGAGGTTCTTTGTGTTGGATTGAGTATTATGAATTTGAAATTGTTTGATGCGTATCGTATAATTAACTCATGGATACTTGTGGTGACATTGGAGTATCTAGGTGACATTAGAGTTGGTTGATGCGTATCATATGGTGTTATTTTAGTACGAACTCTTAGATAGATCGATCGGAAAGGATAACTTTGTGTTATTTTAGTACGAACTCTTGGATAGATCGATCGGAAAGGATAACTTTAAGGTGGTTTCGTACCCTACAAACAATTTCTTCTTATGTTCTCCGCTAGATAAGAACTTTGGAGTGATTCTTCGTTGCACGTTGAGGGATGGTTATGTGATCTAATTATATTAGCATTGTTGAGAGATTGCACTAGCGAAAGTACGGACCCTAGGCCTTGTTTTCAAGCATTGCAATACCGTTTGTGCTCACTTTTGCTACTTGCTACCTTGCTACCTTGCTGTTTTTTATTGTTACTATTAAAATAAATCAATACCTACTATCATTACTACACTTGTATCACCATCTCTTCGCCGAACTAGTGCACCTATACAATTTACCATTGTATTTGGTGTGTTGGGGACACAAGAGACTTTTTATTATTTGGTTGCAGGGTTGTTTGAGAGAGACCATCTTCATCCTATGCCTCCCACGGATTGATAAACCTTAGGTCATCCACTTGAGGGAAATTTGCTACTGTCCTACAAAACTCTGCTCTTGGTGGCCCAACACGAGTCTACAAGGACAAGTTGTGTAGTAGACATCAAGCTCTTTTTTGGCGCCGTTGCTGGGGAGGTGAGTGCTTGAAGGTATATCTTTAGATCTTGCAATTAAATCTTTTAGTTTCTTGTTTTTCACTAGTTTGGTTTTATAAAAGAAAACTACAAAAAAATGGAGTTTAGGTTGCATCATTTGTATCATCTTTATAATGTCTTTCGTGAAAATAAGGATTCAGAAAATTGTGCTCAATTGGTAGAGGAAGAAATTATGAAAATACTTAATGAGAATTCCTTGAATGATGAGCATGATAGCAATGTTGCTAGTATGAATTCTCTGAATATCCATGATGCTAATAATATGCTAAGCCACAAGATTGGGGATGCTATGTTGGATGGAGATGGTATTTTTAGTTCCCCAAGTTTTTATGAGCAAATTTATTATGATGATGGCATGCCTCCTATTTATGATGATTATGATGATGACATGTATGCTATAAAGAGTGATAGTAACCATGAAACTTGTCATCATGATTTTAATATTGAATGTGGTTATGTCAATCAAGTATCTCATGATATTTATTTTGTTGAGTTTGCTCCCACTACCATGGATGAAAAGAAAATTGCTTATGTGGAGAGTAATAAATTTTCTATGCTTGTGCATCATGAAAAGAATGATTTATGTGATAGTTATATTGTTGAATTCCTTCATAATGCTACTGAAAATTATTATGAGGGAGGAACATATGCTTGTAGGAATTGCAATAATATCAAGTTTCCTCTCTATGAGTTCAAAATCTTGAAGTTATGCTTGTTTTGCCTTCCTATGCTAGTTGATTCTTGCTCCCATAAATTGTTTGCTCACAAAATCCCTATGAATAGGAAGTGGGTTAGACTTAAATGTGCTTTCCATGTGATCCATGATGCTCTTTTGCTAGTTTCAATTATTATTCTTATGAGAGCATCATTGAAATCATCATGCCAAGCTAAAAGGCTTTAAAGAAAAGCGCTTGTTGGGAGACAACCCAACAATTTTCCTTTCTGTTTTTGTGTTTTCACATGATTAAGATACTTTATTAATCATTTTTTGTGTCTTTTATTTCAATAAAGTTCCAAGTAAAGCCTTTGGGATGACTCACAAGATGAGTAGAATTGATGTTGAACCAAAACAGAAACTTTTGACTCCAGTACAGGAATTTTAATTTTTTACTGGAGCCTGATAATGATCTGAAATTTTTAAAAAGTATTTATATACTAATTATTCATGTTTTCCTAATTTTTCAGAATTTTTAGAGACATTAAAGTATGGCTATACTACAGATATTCACATACTGTTCTGTTTTTGACAGATTCTGTTTTGCATGCATAGTTTGCTTGTTTTAGTGTTCCCATAGCTTATATTAAGTGATATAAATTATGTGAATGTTAGAATACAGTAGGTATTATGTGAGAAAAATTATGAATCTTGTCTTGACAGTACCTAAGTGAATGATCTTTATTTATTATACTAACCCATCTCACGAAGTTCCGTTAAGTTTTGTGTGATTGAAGTTTTCAAGTTTTTGGTGAGACACCGATATGAGGAGAATAAGGAGTGACAAGAACCTAAGTTTGGGGATGCCCAAGGCACCCCCAAGGTAATATCCTAGGAAGACTCAAGCGCCTAAGCTTGGGGATGCCCCGGAAGGCATCCCCTCTTTTGTCTTCAACACTATCGATATATCTTACTTATAGCTATATTTTTATTCGTCACATAATATGTGTTTTGCTTGGAGCATCATTTTATTTTGTTTTTCTCTGTAATATGTTATTTATAATCTTGTTTTTCAATAAAAAGTTCCAAGAATTGCATGTTTGATGTGTGCTGTGTAAAAACAGAAACTTTTCTGTAGTGTTTGAATTTTCATATTTTAATGGAATGTGGAAAGTTTCTGAAATTTTTACACAGTATTTTAATATAAATTATTTAGACTTTCCTAAATTTTCATAATTGTTTGAGTTACAGAAGTACACTGGTTTAATAGATTGCTACAGACTGTTCTGTTTGGACAGATTGCTGTCATGGTTTTGTTATCTACTTATTCTATAGTTTCCATAGCCTATATTGGTAGATATAAATTGTGGAAACGATAGTAAACAGTAGATGATGTTTGAAAATTATTGTGCAACTTGTCTTGGTAGTACATGAAGTGTTGATTTGTTCTTATGTGTACTAACCTATCTCACGAGTTCTTTTTGAGTTTTGTGCGGATGAAGTTTTTGAGACTTAGGTGAAACCGGGATATAAGAGGATTGAAAGAGACACAAAAGCTCAAGCTTGGGGATGCCCAAGGCACCCCAAGATAATATTTCAAGAAGTCTCGAGCATCTAAGCTTGGGGATGCCCCGGTAGGCATCCCACCTTTCTTCATCAACAATTATCGGTTAGTAGCGGTTGAGCCTAAGTTTTTGCTTCTTCACATGATTTGTGCTATTCTTGGAATGTCATTTTGTTTTGTTTTGCTTGCTGTTTTAATAAAATACTTAGATCTGAAAGTTTTTAGATGAGGGAGAGTTCTCAAATGGCTACCCATTTACTTAACTACTCGCTTGATCTTCACTTATATCGTTTTGTAGTAGCTTGTCATTTACTCTTGTGCTTCACTTATATCCTATGAGTAAATTGTTGAATGAATTGAATACCATGAAATTGAAATTATATGTTCATATCATGCCTAGTAGTAGCTTCACATTGGGTTTAGAAAGTGAAATCTTTTGAAGCTTGACAATCACAATTTTGGTCATACAAGCAATTCGTGAATGATTAGTATAAGGAAGAGAACTTTCACATACAAATATATTATCTTAGACATCTTCTATGATTGTGAATACCCATTAATTATTTTCAAACTTGAGAAAATTAGTTGAAGTTTGACAAGGAAGACAACGTAATGAGTTATGGTTGTGTATATTTGCATAGAAGTTATATTGTTATGGATCCTCCAACATGTGGTGTTTGCTTAGGATCTTTTGCTAGCCAAAAATTCGTACTAGGTAGAGATACTACTTGTGCATCCAAAAACCCTTAAACCCAGTTTCTTGCCATGAGTGTCCACCATACCTACCTATGGATTGAATAAGATCCTTCAAGTAAGTTGTCATCGGTGCAAAAAGGCAATAAAAATTGCTGCTAAATGTGTTTGATCATTTAGTGTAAGAGAAAATTGAGCGTTGTATGAACTTGTGATGGCAAAGTAATAAAAGCGACGGACTGCATAATAAAGGTTGCTATCATAAGGGGTAATATAACGTGACGTTCTTTTGCATTAAGGGGTTGTGCATACAAAACCAAAAAGTGCATGACAACCTCCGCTTCCCTCTGCGAAGGGCCTATCTTTTACCTTTCAGTATTTACTTTTATGCAAGAGTCAATAGTATGCATTCTCATTTCAACCTCAATTATTCTCTAGTTGGCAAGCATCATGTGGTGGGGAAAGATCTAGGCACATATGGCTTATTATTGTTGACAATTATCTCTATGATAAATGAGTTTGGAGGCGAAACATTATGCCCCTATATTTCTCTGTGTTTGATGGATGCCATTTGTTCTAAAAATATGCTTTGAGTACTAGCAATCATAGAAGACTATATGATGATTGAGTATGTGGAGCTCTTACTTAGACTTTGTTGAGAATAAGTTGAATTGCAATTGTTTGGTGACTAAGAACATAGGTTGTTAAGTTTCAAGAAAATTCATTGTTTGAACCATAACATGTGAACCTATACAATTCACCATCTCTTCGCTGAACTAGTGCACCTATACAATTTACCATTGTATTTGGTGTGTTGGGGACACAAGAGACTTTTTATTATTTGGTTGCAGGGTTGTTTGAGAGAGACCATCTTCATCCTACGTCTCCCACGGATTGATAAACCCTAGGTCATCCTCTTGAGGGAAAATTTCTACTGTCCTATAAAACTATGCGCTTGGAGGCCCAACACGAGTCTACAAGGACAAGTTGTGTAGTAGACATCAATATATACTAGAGGAATTCCACCCTTTTGAATACACAAGTTTTGAAGTCTCCTCTAGTTCTCTAGTTCTAGTTCTAGTTGATCCTAGTTGGTCAATTAGAGCTAGACCTCGATCCTCTAAACCTCATAATTAGAAGTCCAGTGTGGTTCTAATCACCTCCCTCTAATTCTTCGGCGACGATTAGCTCTGGACGGCGAAACGCCGCCGAATCATGAAGAATGTACGCTTGCAAGCAAGTAGAGAGGCCGTGCTTCCGGTCTTCAATTCGATGGATCATTCGTGGGTGGTTTGCGGGATCATTCATCTACGGTTCGAGGGACTCCAGGTACGATCTACACCGACTCAGTCTTCTTACATTGCAACCATAGATATCCAAACCTTTTATACATCTTCATATGATCTTGGTTGATCGTAGGGCGATTTTTTTGTTTTCTACTACGTTGCCCAACAACCCGAGGAGGAGATGGTCGTCCGCCTAGCGTTGCACCGCTCTCGGGAGGAGGCAGCCCGATGGCAGTGGTCGGACTCCTTATGTCGGGAATCCATTGCGTCTGCCCAAATGGTGCATGAATCTCGCGTGAGGTGTGCCACCGTTGCCTCACCGGAGGCGGTGCCGTCCGTCTGGTGCCACAACGCGTTGGGGATGTGCAACCGCCACGTTGGCGAGCCAAGGCGGAGGTGAACACATGGGCATCCTCTGACGCAAGTATAGTGCGACGTTCCAGTTGTGCGAGGTAGCGGGGCGCGGGAGGTTGCGAAAGCCCTCGCGGCGGACGTTGGCGAGGCAGAGTCACACTCTCTGGCGCCGTATATGGTGCACGGCCACCCCCGGCGCAGCAATCGCGTCATGGTGGACGTCGCCGACTCCTGCCATCAACGGATCCATCATCGATCTCACGTCCACCAGCGACGTGCATGCGACGGGCTCCGACCGGGAAGAGTAGGGCATGGGACACGACGGCGACTTGAGTCCCGTGAACCGGTACGTGTCCCATGTCCCACTCTACCTTGCCGGTGACCGGAGCAACACTTCGGGGTGCGTAGCCGGCCGTCAGGCATTGGCATGGCGGAGCCGTACGAGCTATGATCATATTAGGTTTCACGTTGCATGTAACAATATGAATTTGATGAATTGAAAATGAGGTATCTGTTTGTGGAATCGATTTTGTGTGTGTTATCTGATCACTGATCACAGATGCGCCCGACTGCATTCGCGGGCGTTTGGGGACCGGAATTTAGTAGTTGCGGTTGTAGATGTTATAAATGTACAATATTGGTAAGTCCTTTGCAATGAACCCATGCCATTGTAATCTCTAACATCGTGCAAACTTAAATAATTATTTCGGAAACATGACAAATGAATCAAACATACATAATGGAAGACGTTCGCCGCGATAACTTGAGTGGTAATCTTAGCGAGGTTGCAAGATAACTTGAGTGGTAATCTTAGTGAGGTTGCAACAACGGACTGCATGCTGGCTTCGCAATGTGCGTGATGAGACAACCAACATTGTAATCTCTGATCGTAATCACCTATGTTGATTAATGGAAGCTCCTTTCCCGCAAAAAAAAAGTGTGGGTGAATTAGCCGGTACCAACTTTAACTCGGATCTTTAGAAGATGATATATACTTCATCCATTCCAAAATCTAGTGCATAATACGTTTGATCAAGTTTATACATAAAAATATAATATTCATAATACAAAAGTAGTACTATCATTAGATCGATCATGAAATACATTTTTTTTGAAAAGGAGGTTAAGACCCCCCGGCCTCTGCATCAATCGATGCATACGGCCATGTTTATTAATTATTCAATAAAGGTCTGACAAGAATATACATCAAGCCATCCGAAGCCACCACTCACACCTACAAAACTCGATAATGTGGAGTACTCTCACTCCCCATATCTAAAATCGGTGTCGTTGCCGATCCATCCACATAACGTATCGGAATCTACAACCGGTACAACAAACCTAAAGTAAAGAGATCCGCATCCTCCTTGCCAGCCCGGCCATCCGTCGACGCCGCCACGACGCCCAACGACACCACCTCCCTGCGCGCAAACTACTGAGCACGTCGCGGTCGCCGTCAATGCACCGCAACACCATGCCGCCGAGTATCACCAGCCGACACAGCTTGAAGCCTTTGGAAGATCTGTCGTGCGTAGCACCTGCCGAACAGGCATGACACAACGTAGCACCAGTCGGCCAGGCATGACTTGACATCTCCACCGAAGCTCCGTGCAAGACGAAGCCGCTCCACCTCCTGCATCTGTCTTCCAGCGCTGCTCCACAAACGATGCTCCCAAGAGAGAAACGACATCATAGTGCTGCCATCGTCCGATCTGGAAGACCAGATCCTAGGGTTTCCCCCGGAGCAGCACGAGTGGATTGACAGTAGTTACTCGACGATGCCTTCATGAAGGTAATGGCGCAGAACGCCGCCATCGCCCGCCATCGGCTCGGTTTTCACCGGCAACTATGTCTCCCCGACTCGCAGCCGGGACTGCATGACGGATCTGGAGATCCGACCACCCATCCTCTGGCCGACCACCTCCGACGAAGAAGATGACCACCACCGCCAAGGCCCGCCTCCATGCCGAGAAGGGCCATCGGACTCCAGCGCGTCAATAGCCGTGCCCGACGCCAGGCCATGCACAACCACCAACGACACATCACGAGCACCCCGGGGATGCCTCCCCGACCTGCCTTGGCGCCGATCCAAGGCCGAGCGCAGGCGACAGGACCAAGCCGGCGAGCAGCCCCATGGGGATCCCGACCGACTCTGCCCAACCTAGGTGCTACCGCCCCCCGCGCCGTCCGGATCCGGCAGGTCGGCCGCCGGCAACCGCAGCCATCACCAGCACGCAGCTCTCCTCGTGCAGCCCTCCACGCCCGCCACCGTGGCAGCCCAGCGTCGCCGCGCCCTACACCACGCCGCGTTCCGGCCAGGGTAGATCACCCCACGACGATCCCGCCTCGCGAGAAGGAGAGAGCGCCCCGCCGCCGCCCACGCCGGGTGGGCTTCGCCCGCCGGGCACGCCCTGGCGGCGGCGAGGGGAGGGAAGGGGGAGGAGGGTCGCGGTCCGGCGGCGGCTAGGGTTTCCTCCCCTGCCGTCCATGGGAACGCCAGAGGAGGAGCGTCCGTAACGGCTCAAAGATCGGTTGTTCGTATTCGGTGAAATACATTTATATTTGTTTTGTTTAATATTACTAGCAAATATGCCCGTGCGTTGCAACGGGAGAAACAAAACCTAGCATGCCCCTAGCGACTCATCCGTGTTGCCACTTCCCCTCTTCACCAATGGCTTTGATGGTAGTTGTGTTGTCCACCAATATATTTCACAGTGAACATGATCAATACCAAGGTGACGAGCTTGGTCACCATGCTCTAGCATATCGCTTTCATAAGCTCCTCCCGAGTCGACATGAATTATGTGGATTTGTAACGATGGCATATGCCACCCATGTCTCATTACACTTCGTACACACACCGTCTCATACACTACCTGGGGCACCATGTGTTCCAGATTACTGGGAATTAAATACTTTTGTTAGAGGATCTTTAGATAGGCTGCACCCATGTAGCCATATTGGACAGGAGAAATACAACATAGATAAAAAAATCATATGCACTTGCTTACTTGCCTCGATTAAGTCAGGGAGATGTACTTGGGATGGTTGCATGCCAAAAGAGATTGTGGAGAAGTTGAATCCAAGAGGTGGAGAGGCTAATGTTGCTTCGGAATTGGGCATGCATGAAGGTGCTGAGGATAGAAACATGGACAGGATAAAATCCAAGTGTTTAACCTTGATACGTATGTACATTATATTATATTGATAGAATTGGTTCCCATACAAAAAGTTGAAAGAAAAATATATTGCTTCACACTGACTGTGTATACATATATATGGAAGCAAACATCAGACTGTCATATACATATTCATGAACTCGTGCCATAAAAAGGATGGAGTCGCCTGCCAAGGAGCCACGCACCATAAAAATCAGTAAGTTAAAGAGAAACACTACCATAACAAAAGCACATGCAGATTAATAATCAAACTCTTAGACTGATTAAGCACGTACATAGACCAAACATGGATGATGCAGTGGCATTTGGTGAGTAGTGACGCTGTTGTTGTTGGCGACTGATCAACGTGCGTAGTGCTTCAGCAAACCTTAGACCTGTAGGCAGTAGTGCTGCTCCGACGACAGCTGAACTCGAAATCTGCATGTAAGTTCCACCACCCGACAGTCCTGATACACTTTCAAACTGATGGCACCAGGTGTACCTCCTCCGCTGCATCCACAACCGAGAAAGATTGTTACCTAGTTCATTTTGGGGTGATGACGCATCAAGACAATTAAATCTTGTAGATCAAACGGATCCCCAACTTGTCCATATAGTCATGTGAGACCTGGAGGAGAGAGCTTTGAGGCTTAACTACGAAGACACATCGAGGGAATAAGGGCAGCGACGTACGATCTATCACCGGAGACGATCCATCTCTTGACGTTACTGGAGCAGATCGAGATTGAGGAGGATGTGAGCACGACAGTGGACCCATTCATGAGAGATCAAAGAAGTCGAGGTGTTCGCATGCAGACGACTTGAGGCAACACCGTGGTCGATGGTGATCTCAATCTTGATCGAGAGGAAGACCAAGGACGTCCAACATGGTTCCTCGGCCTAGCTCTTCCTTCATGCGAGATCTCGCCGAGGTAGGAGAGTACGTGATGGCGTGGGCTTTGTTGCCGTGATCCTCGGCGCGGTTGTTCCTCCATGAAAGCCACAGCAGCCGTTGTCGTGCTTTTCCGACGCTCCCGCGAGTGGCTGACCAGGCCGCACTAACCCGACGAATCACCCGTGAGATCGGCCGCAGCTTTTGCGTCTTCGTCCGGCAGCTCATCTGCTGCTTCCTCGCCTCCCCTACCGTGGCGTCGTATTTATGGGAAGGGTTAGCGAAGGTTCGACTCCGAGTCCTGATCCTGAGGGAGACGTACCGAAAACGATTGATTTCCCTTTTTTATGGGCTGAAAACGATTGGTTTCCTAATTTTTTTTGAGGAATATTGGTTTCCTAGTATAGTGTACGACTTGACGGGAGCCTCGATGGAAGGTTGGATGGGCTTGGGCCGATCAATTCTTATCAAAGTTCACGTGGCCCAGATTAGATCGATCGCTAGGGACATCGATCGATCGGAACGATCGCTAACGATTGACCCTAACGAACGACCGAATCAGACTCGTAAACACGATTGACCCACGATCGAACCGGGCGTCTCTTTTAGTACCACCTCGGATATAGAAAATAATATGGGCGAAGTGGACCGACGACGGACGGACGAAAAACGGACGAAATTACGATGGTAAGAAACAATAGCCCCTTTATTATTAGGTAAAGATAAAGATAGATGTCAATATTTTTCCATAAACTTGGGCAAACAGAAGCATCTTTTACTTCTAAAACAAAATATGCGCTACATTTTAAAATGGAAGGAGTATATAAGAGTAGAGACGTTTTTTGCTCATTCAAAAATGTGGTACCATCCTTGCCCTTGGGCTCTGCATCAAGTCCAGATATGAACAAGTTTTTTTTTGGGGGTGGGGGAGGTTTAAAATATGTGGTAGTACCATCCTTGCCCTTGTATCACCGGCTTCCCACACACACAAAAATTGTGTATCACTGGCAGCTGGACCCAAGTGCAGTCCCCGGAGACTGGAGTCACAAAATTCCCGCCGGCCATTCCGGTTGCGTACCATTTCGCCCACGTCATCGATCCACGCCGAAGCGCATCCGGCCCGTCCATCACCAGCAGCATCGAACGGTTGGTATCACTTCACCGTATCGATCCGTGGCACTGGCCTCTCCACCAATCAGCGCGCACCTCCTCCCCACCATATAATCTCGCCGCCCCGCTCCTCATTTCACATCTGCAATTCCCCACCTCCAAGCGAAACACCTCACTCCCTCTCACCTCCGAAGCTCCAGCAGCAGCCATGGCCCCCAAGGCAGACAAGAAGCCGGCCGCCGAGAACAAGGTCGAGAAGGCGGCGGAGAAGACCCCCGCGGGGAAGAAGCCCAAGGCCGAGAAGCGGCTGCCGGCGGGCAAGACGGCGTCCAAGGAGGCCGGCGGCGAGGCGAAGACGAGGGGCCGGAAGAAGGGCAGCAAGGCCAAGAAGGGCGTGGAGACGTACAAGATCTACATCTTCAAGGTGCTGAAGCAGGTGCACCCCGACATCGGCATCTCCTCCAAGGCCATGTCCATCATGAACTCCTTCATCAACGACATCTTCGAGAAGCTCGCCGGGGAGTCCGCCAAGCTCGCCCGCTACAACAAGAAGCCCACCATCACCTCCAGGGAGATCCAGACCTCCGTCCGCCTCGTCCTCCCCGGCGAGCTCGCCAAGCACGCCGTCTCCGAGGGCACCAAGGCCGTCACCAAGTTCACATCCTCCTAGACTGATGCGTCTGTCGCCTGAAGTAACCAATGCAGTTGGCTGCTGTTATCCCCTCTTAGTGGTTGCTGACTCTGCTTATCTCTCTGCAAGTAGAAGTAGGTGTGCTGTTTGATTGCCAACACTTTGTTGGCTAGTTGGTTGTATGAGCTGAATTTGCTGATCTATCTGAATGTTAATGTTGCAAGCAGTACTATTACTGAATTTCATGGGATTTGCTGAACGCTTGATGACGCCTCGTTGGTCGTAAGGACTGAATTCCGTGGTGCAAACAGAGATTCAGAAATGGCGATACATATCTGTATCAGTGATTTGATTTTTACTAGGTGCTTGAGCTAATCTCTGCCATGTTTGTTTCTTCATATCGTAGCAACATAAGTTTAAGTTTCCAGATTCCTGGTCCTCCATCGGTAGGTTCCGTTTCTGTCTGCGTTAGGTGCAGAACCCAGTGTTGCTGTCAACTGAAGAAACCTTACATGCCTTCTACGCACGTTCGGTGTAGCTTTAGACTGCTAGCATTATGGGCACCAAGGCTTCTTGCGCTCGTTTCAGGCTCCGGCGGTGCTCTGTAGTTAGATGCTGGCGTGCACTCTGAGCATGATGTGCGTGTCTTGTAAGAAATTGTGCAGGAATTCGTGTGTTGCAACCGGAGTGTTTTGGGATTCAGAAAAATCTTGGGCAGTTGCAACTAGAGTGTTCTTGGATTCAAGTCTGCTCCCAACCTGAGTCAAATCACAATGCACATGAAAAGCTCGTACACAATATTTTATTTTGTGTTACCAAATCTATCTGCTTTCTTTGTTATTCTTGGATTACAATTATTTCTCAGCTGGCAGTTTTGTAAATCCCAGTCATCAGATAATTACGAAAGCAGGCCGAGGCAGACATCACATTGCACAGGATGAACTCAGGCAAAATATGCTACCATGCTACTTTAAAAGATCACGTTTAGATGTTTCAGAAAATACTGATTTTTTTTTGTGGATGTTCACAAGACATATATCTATAACCCCTAAAAAATTCAGATCAAAATTCGAAATACCTAAGAAACAAAAATGACAAATCTAGAATGAATAGTGTCAAAAAGGACAAACCATGAACAATGTCAGAAATGAAATTATTCACATATGGATTTGTCTTTTTTGTTTCTCAATGTATATTTAAAATTTGGATCTGAATTTTTTAGTTGTTATAGACATATGTCTTGTGAACACCCACAATTTTTTTTTCAGAATTTTTTGAAACATCTAAATGTGACTTTTCAAAATTTGTAGCATGCCCCCCCAAAAAGAAGAAATTTTGTAGCATGGGAGCATGTAAAAGGTGGTATCACCTGATATCCACCCGATGAACTCATACAGATTAACATTATCTGATAACATGATTCAATAAATCAACCACAACTCAAAGGTGCTGCAGAGAGTTTCAGGGGTAGAAGCAACGCATGCAACTGTTACTAATAAAACCCTCGAATAATATCCAGATCATATACAATCCAAAGATCAATCAAATAGTTTGTCAGGTTTGGACGGTTGTTGAATCAAGCATACACAGCTGCACCCATTCGCTGCATCATACAGTCTACATCAAGTTTACCAACTAGTCATCGTCGTCAAGGACGTTGCGACGCCTCTGAATCTGTTAAACATACTAGAGTTAGCATGAAGGGCAAAAGGGGATAAAGCAGATTGCATTTTTGTAGAAATCGTTTTAAGATGTCCTGCCATCTGCTGCACTGTAAGAATCACAAATGCAGAATACTTTGCAACCCCAGACAAGATCAGATTTTAATGAAGCTAGCCTAAGCAAGTGTGTTGTGTGAAGAATCGATACAAGCTACTACACATGTACAGATGTACATACCGTCACTTTGGTTTGTTTGCTTGTGTGGGTGTTGATTTGCTCCAGAAGTGAGATAAGCCTTTCTTCAGACACCTACAGATCAGAAAATGCAACATTGTTACAAGCAAGTTCTACCAAATTTATTGCCGTACAAATAAAAAGAGGAATGTACCATGGATCTATCACGGTATTACCTTTTCAGATATTCCACCAGTTTGTGCAGCTCTCAGCAGAACATCCTCCACTCCTCTTGCTTTATCAGGCTTGACCAAAGCTATGCGGGAGACTGTCGATTTTACAGAGTGCAGACGCATTAAATTACATTTTCCGCAGCAATTATGCCACTTTAAAGAGCAGACTCATGGTTATTTCGCAGCCTAACGCCATCGTTAATTAGAACATTTACTACCAAAAAGGAAACTACTTGCAGAACTGCAGGAACTTTTCTGGAACACCTAAAGGTTTTCATATTCTTTATTTAGTGGTACAATGTTAAGTGATCTAACTTGTCAATTGTTAAGAAAAGCAAGTGCTCTGGCTCAAGTTATTTGTCTGAAGCAAAAGAAGAACCATTACATGCAACTGAAGTGACATTAACAGAGAACTTACGCCTTTCTCTAGCTTCAGAAGACAGTATCTGAGCAAGCATCATCTGCCGGCGTTCCTCAGCTTCCCTGGTTGAGTGTGATATATAAAGTCAGCACAGTGTCTCCTAAAGCTTCACATGACATAACTTAAGATAGATGATAATATAATCATGGAAATATGGTGAACAAAAAGACCATACTGCTTTGCATCCTCCTGGGCCTTTTGTTGCCCTGCATTTTGTGGGCTTGCCTATAATTACAAAATTAATCATTATATTCCAGTCAACCAATCAGGAAAAATGCACATTTTCAGTATGGATTCAACTTTCATCATGCACTTCAATAACTTACCGCGCCACGCTGTCCCATCATCTCTTGCATTCGCCTCTGCCTGATGGCCTCCAACTCTGGGTCATGGTCAGCCTGCCAACAAGAACCTCGGTTTCATCAGATGGTATGTTGTATAATAATATAACAATACTAATATGGATAGACTTAAGGGTTTATTTTAAGAGTGCAAACTTCACAAGGTTAATGTTTTCTTCAGCCTTGCCTAAAACATTTTCCTTCCTCTTGTACCAACAATAATATTTTGAAGAGAACGTTTGATACGCTTTATATACCATAAACTATCAATCTGAAGTTAAAGCTCGCATGTATCTAAACCTCTCAACAGTGCATATTTGTTCTGAAAGCAGTAAACCGAAGAGCTGATTCCTATGAAGAAATATGCGTGCATCATCAGATGAAGTGCCACGAATGCAAGCCTTAAAAGTCATGTTAACACAAAAGAACACTGCTGGACTGAAAATGGCGCAATACATTTGTATGCTAGCCAATTGGATTCCAGGAACAGACAGAAAGCAATTCGAAGTTGTGCTGTAACCATCAATTGGCCGCTTTCCCTTCTTCACTTGCTTTTGTATAACTAATAACTACATGCCAACAAGCAAATCAGTGTGTCCATCTAAGATAACTCAGAGCTAGTCAGCGACGAAAACTCATCAAGAGATCAAGTTACACTCCTACAGTGCCAAAATTAGCACGCCGACAAACTCTTCCGTGCTCCTTACTCGCTTCCTAATCGAAGTAGCGAGCAAAATCACAGGAGCTCGGAAATACCCACAGTTGTGTCTATGCTGCAAACACTTGGCATATGTACCACACAGGCTTTCTCGGCCTACCAAAACCAGCATCAGCTGAATCTGCCGGAGAAATCAGCCACCGGCCACGGGATCGAAGCAATCGCGCCAGGCCAACACGGGAAGACGCATCATACGAGGCCAACCAGTCAACAACCCGTAGATCGCCAAAAAATACCTAAGAACCCTAATATTTAAGCGCGCGCTACAGGCTGAGATCGCCACACAGTCAACGAATTACAGGAAACGAGCCGCGGATCTTACCATCGTGCCGCTGCACGCGGCGTGGATCGCCTCGTCGTCGACCTCGCCGCGGCGCAATGGATCCCGCGGCGACGGGGTGGGGAAGGGGGGGAGTGGCCGAGTGGGGAGATGGAATCCAGCCGAGCCGTCCGCCTCTGCTTTTCCCCGACGCAACCCTGGGCTTTTCGATACGCCGCCCCACACCAGCCGTCCGATCCGCAACAGTCTTCCCCAGCCGTCCGATCCGCAGCGTTGGGGATCGCATTTCCGCTCCAGGATATGTTCGCCGAGGCGCCTCCCCGTTTCGAACTCCTCCTTTTTTTCCCCCACTTTCCACCCTCGCGTCCATCCAGCGCACGGCACACGCGGCGCGACCTAGAGAGAGAGAGAGAGAGAGGCGAAGCAAGGGTTTCGGCGAGATGGAGAACGGCGACGAGACCTTCGCGTCCCCGACGGCGGCCGTGGGGGAGTTCGACCTCGGCTTCGGGCCGGCGATCACCAACGGCGGGGGCCACGCCAAGGCCTACGACCCGGAGGAGATGGACGCGCTCCGCGCGGCGAAGCACGACCTGGAGGAGCAGCTGGCCGCCGTGCGCCACGAGAACGGCTTCCTCTCCGCGGAGGCCGCCCGCCTCGAGGCGCTCGTGACCGGGGCCCGGGAGGACATCGCCGCGGCCGACCGCGCCGCCGCCAAGGCCGAGGCCGAGGCCGCGGTGCTCCGCGCCGAGGTCAAGCGCCTCCAGGGCCTCCTCGCCGCCGCCGACAGCTCCGACCGCGACGCCGACGGACCGAGGGGCGCCGGCGGGGACCTGGCCACCGCGCACCAGGAGAAGCTCGCCCTCGAGGAGGAGATCAAGGCCCTCAAGGCTTCCGCCGCCGCCGCCGCCGCAGACAAGGAGGGGGCGGAGGAGGCCGCTGCTCCCTCGGCCAAGGAAGGGCAGGTGGCGCAACACGGGATGGTGGCCGCAGCCGCAGCCGCTGGAGCCGCCGCCACAGCAGCCATCGCGGTGGTTCTCCTCAACCTCAAGAGGTAATCTGGTGCTCCGAAACGAGGCGCCCGAAGTTTTGCTCTGCTACCATGTATGGCGCATACGAGACTGGATAATCCTTTTCTGTCGGTGGCGCTGTTATTACTGGACTGGTAGTGGTATGGATTTACGTTCTGCTGGTTAGTAGCTTGATGAACCTGGAGAGTTGGGGACTTAATTGTCGTTTATGCACTTTGCCTTGCCATGGTAATAATATGTGAAGACTACGTGAGCCACCTGTTGCTGCTATTATGCTGCTGCATCTAATTTCTGTTCTTATCACTTCATTGGTTATTGTTCTGCCTTCTGCGTTCTGGGATTGTTGTGCTTGTTGGTAGCGTTTATGTGAAATTGCCGTGATTGGAAATACTGAGCACATGCTGAGTGTGAAAACCCGGCTATTGGTTGATCGCTCGTGTTATTCACAATTGCTATGTTGAATGCCTCTAGCACAAGTAGGCGTAAACATAGACTAGTAACAAGAAAGTACAGTCATTGGCAACTCTGCCGTCGGGGTAGGTGCAGGCTGATGCGAGGTGGAGGCGTGGCAGAATGAGCCATTATCTTCCTTGTGTTCTGTGATTGTTGTGCTGCCATCACCTTATCATTATGTGACGAAATTGCTGTGATTGGAAATAGTGGAATGCTTGCTGAATGTGAGAAACCATCTGTTTATTGCTGGGGACAAACCCAAAGCATGTTTTTCTCCTATCTAAAACCTGTTATCACTTCACTAGCCATTGTTCTAGTTCCTTGCATTCTGTGGTTGATGTACCATCAGCAGCTTTTTATCTGATGAAATTGTTGTGATTGAAAATATAATCCCTAGCGTGTGTTTTCTCCTATCTTTGACCTGACAGTTTTGATCATATAGCTGCTCGTGCTATAGGCCAGCAAGTAATTTCCTCTATTAATGGCGTGGTTTGTGTTATTTGTTGCTGATCTTTTCGACTGCCATATTTTAATTTGTAAACCTGAGTGAGACATTGATTTTTTGCATGTTTTGGGTTTTCATAATCTTGGCTGAAATGCTTACTGTGTGCTGGTGATGCATTGTTGCCTTTCTAGATAGCTGCTGGATTATATATTGCTAATTTGATCAGTGTTTCGAAATTAACTTGTATACCTGGAGTAGTCTGCAAAATTATGGCTTTATGGTTGTACTCCCTCCGTTCCTAAATGTTCTTATATTTCTTTACGGAGGGAGTATAAGTCATTTTAGAGATTTCAATATGGACTACATATGGAGCAAAATGGTTGAATCTACACTCTAAAATATGTCTATATACATCCGTATGTAGTCCGTCCTAAAATATCTAAAACGACTTATATTAGGAACAGAGGGAGTATGATCTTACAGGAAGTAGAGTATTGACCTATAAATATGTTTGTGTCTCCCCTTTATTGATCTGTTCTTCTTGTTCTGCTCATTGTGCTGTACTTTTTATTCGATGAAATTGCTGTGATCGGACATTTATTGGGGTGCTTTGCTGAGTGTGAGAGACCGGCCAGAACCACTTGTACCTGGAGGCGTCCTATATTACATTTGAACACGATTCACAGATACTCCCTCCGTTTCTAATTTACAGATTTCAATACAAACTACATATGGATGTATATTGATATATTTTAAAGTGTAGATTCATTCATTTTGCTCCGTATGTAGTCCCTCCTTGAAATCTCTAAGGACTTATATTTAGGAACGGAGGGAGTAGGATTTAGAAATCCTTTACATGGAAGTTTCCTAGCTCTGGAAGCATAGGACATTGAGAAGCACCATGAGCTGAATTACACCAGTTGAAGGTAGGATTGCTGTTGAAATTCAGCTTCATACTATGCTGGGCGCAGTTGTGAGCCACCCCATTCAAATCTCTTGAATCATCGAGGATTTGAAAGGAGAACAGCTACAAATGAGACCTGATCTTCCATTGGCCATGGGTGGATCTAACGTCCATGCTGGCTGCTGGCAAATTTTGCTGCGAAGAGGAGGGCCATTGCCTCAGCCTGTAGAGTGTAGAGGGGAACTTGCATTTTCATTGTGGCCTGAGAGATCAGAAGATCAGTTCTGGAGCCACCATCATCAAGCTGGAGAGAAACTCCAAGCCCTTGTTCTATTGGGACCTGCAGAGTTGGTTCCGTGGCGGTTTCTTACGTGCAGCGTCAGACGATATCTTGCAACCTGGAATGTTCAAATCGGTTTTTGTTCAGGTGCCCCTTAATTGCTGCCTATGTTAAGTTTGATCCTGTCTAGTATTCAGTTGGTTCCGATCGTTAAATTCCAACAGTTTTGATGTTGGAAATGAAAATCTATAAATAATAGAGTGTGGGCAGTTATATCCTTGCGCCGTTTCAGAAATATCCGTTGCTTGTACCTGAATTACGTTATAATAACTTCTTGAGTTTTTCTTTTTGTGGGGATAATTTCTTGAATTCTTTTTTGTTAAGATAACTTGTTGAGTTGTTGCTTAAGCTTGTCCCTGGTTGAAAACTTGTGAAGAAAGTTAAAATAAAAAGATGGCATTACTATCCTCATTGGTGAACTTGACGCACGCAGCCAAGCAATGCTCGGTCGTGGAGGCACGTGAAGACACTACTTGGATCATGGACTGTTGGTTGGTCATGAGTCATGACTCATCTGAAAAGACGGCTGATCGTCTCCCGCTCCGTGGACTGCCAGACTCGCCCATGTGAACATTTACATTTACACAGGTGAATGGGAATTAGGAGCAGTGCCCAAATGAATGCCATGTACGCGGAGTTTTCTACTTTTGTGGGGGGGTAGTCAGTACTAGAATTTGACAGGGAGTCCACCGTCTCATGCTGGGCACCCGCGTATACATATTCGGAGAGGGCGCGCGAAGCTTCGTGGAAGTTGCAAGTTCAGAGGGAAGAAGAAAAGAGAGTGCTGCTGCTTGCCTATAGTAGCAACGCATCCTTGCAAGAACCAACTCTTCTTTCGCTTTCAACAATACTTTCTGTGCTCCTTCGGCTGCTTGAGAAGGACGCGTCGCGCGGGCGGCCAAGACCAGCAGAGAACACCACATTCAATCACGTTGATGACAAGCTTGTTGTCAAGGGTATAAAAGAAAAATCTATCTTTCTTCCACCTCTGGCAACACCACGAGGAAAGTCTTTCCCCCCTTTATCTCCACGGGCAAGTCTATGGATTCACCTCCTCTCTGCCCGCTGCTCCGGCGGCCGGTGATCGGAAGGGGAATTCTGATGCCTCGATCCCGGTTAGTAGATAGATTAGGGTTTTAGTCCTCGCACGGTCGTGCTTCATCTTTGAGTTGGTCTATCGGGCTTCGACCCTCCTTGAGTTTGTTCGTCAGGATGGATTGTACGGCGCTTTGGCGTAGATTTCTGCCGGCTCCTTGGGACAGCGAGGTTAGGATTTATTGCCAAGCGTACTCGACGACAATATTTGGTCTTAGGTTCTTAAGATCGGTTCAAGGGTTCAACGACAACGACTATGGCTCTGGGACGCTTGCACGAAAGACTTCTTGGCTTTCATCGACAAGTTCAGGCCGGCTCAGGTACGGGAGCGATGGCAGCGACACATCGGCAACTCGTTCTAGCGACGGCAATGGTAGTGGTTCAGGGGCCTCGACATATTTTTATTATAGTTTGGATGTTTTTGTACTTCTCGTGAATCTTTATAATTTATATGAGTCCTTGTTGCAAAAATATATATAAAAGAAAGGTTTAAAAACTTGTGAAGAAAGATAAAAAATGATATTTATTATCTTCATTTGTTAAATACGTACATTTACATTCGTGGGGATACTGCTAACATCTTTGAAAACAAGCTACCGCAAGGCTTTTAGGTCCTTGATACTTGGCTTGACTCTGAATATCAGTAGGATTAACTGATCTAGAAAGGATGCACTCACATGTGTTGGATTTTCTTCCCTTTTTTTAGAAAATACTTGGTACAACGTGATACGGACTAAACCGGTCACATTTGCTAAGTTAAGAGACATGAAGCTTTGGTACGCAATTTGCATACCCTAAAAGAAAGACATAGGAGTATAAGTGTCAAGAGCAAGTTCATGAATCTAAAAAAAAACAAGTTCATGTATCGCGCGTGTAAATTTTTACCCTCTTTTGAGTGGCCTAGTTTTCCATTGCTTCTTAAACCGGCAGTATTTAGCTCGCGATTTTCTTTTCCAAATCAATTGTGCTTGAATTTCCTTCCGGATATTCGGCACACTAATCATGCGCAGACAACAACAGGAAACAAGTCAAAAGATTCACGCAGACGAGTTTAACTGATAATTTACAAATCATCTCTCTACATGAGTTCCGAATTAAATAATACTCCTTCCGTAAATTAATATAAGAGCGTTTAGATTAGGCCTAGTTTAGATCACTAAGTACTACTAATCGGCATAGTAATAATCAAGCAAGTAGTAGCACTGGACTGAGGAATAGTTTTCGGACGCTACGGGATCATACATAGTACTGCCAGATTGCCAGGAGAAGAGCACTGAGGAAACCATGGCGGCGCGTGCGTCAGTCGAAGAGCAGTGCGGCGTGGGGGCGCAGCTTCTTGCACACGGTGTAGACGGAGAAATAGGGGATGCCGGTGGCCGTCGCCACGTCCCTGATGTGCCTCCTTGCGCCGGCGCGCTCGAGGGCCATGCAGACGACGGCCGCCGCGACGGCCTCCGCGTTGCGCCGCAGGTCGAGGGCGCCCTCCTCCAGCCTCCGCCCGGCCTCCCACGCCGCCGCCGCCTCCCGGTCCCCCAGCCCGAGCAGCGGCCCGAAGCGGCGCAGGTAGCCGGAGACGGGGACCACGCCGACGCCCGCCGCCTGCCCGGCCTCCTCCTCGCCCAGGCGCTTCCTGATGTGCGCGGTCAGCTTGGCGATCTCCTTCCTCGCCGCCGCGCTGCCGTCCGCCGTCGCCATGGCCAGCTCCCTCAGCGACAGCGGCGAGCCCTCGTTGCGGCATGCGATGGAGAGGCAGGCCGCGTAGACTCTTGTCCCGGCGGCGGCGGGACCGGCCCTTGCCCCAGCCCGGGCCGCGCGGCCACGCCCTCGCCTCCTCCATCTTCCTGAAAACCTCCTCGGCCCGATCCCCGACGGCGGGCGCGAGACCGAGCCGCTCCGCCATGCCGGAGATGGACGTGTCGAACCGCTCGGCCCGGGCCCCGTCTCCGCCCGTGCCCGTCCTGATCCTGAGCCCGAGCCCGACGCCGATGCGCGGCATGGGGACGGGTGGCGAGCCTGAGCCTGCGCCTGAGGCTGAGCCCGGCGTCGACGCGCGCCGTGGGGACGGGGGCCGTGCGTCGATCGGGAGGAATGGGAGGCCCAGGATGCGATCGCACTCGGGGCACGCGACGTGGTCGAGGCAGACGCAGCCGACCACCGCCGCCGCCGTGACGCGCCCGCCGTCCGGGTGGGCGGCGCGCGCCTCTGCTTCCATAGTGGATTCCATTGGGTGGCAGTGAGGAGCGAAAGCGGTGGGATGGCGTGCCGCTGCGCTGCGTTGCGTTGCGTTGCGTTGCCGGCCTCCAGATCCCCTGATCCTGGGCAGTTCCTTTTTGTTACCGTACAACCACCCCTGATCGTGGCCAACTGGCCACCACAGTGGGCTGCATCATCGTTGAATGCTGACAAAATGAGAATGTGAAAATTGATTTCATAAAATGGAAAACGCGAAAACGGTATTCTGAAACTTATAAAGTTATTGATTTCTTTACGTACATACACGTCCACTTTTTTTTAGGGGTACATACATGTAGAAACGACTTGCACTGTACAAAACTGTACTACTAAAACAGCGACCATTAATTTGGAATTGACGATATTTTCCGATTGCGTTCTACAAACAAAAAGACAAGATCTCTCTCTCTTTTCCTATCCAAAGACAAGATATCTCTAGTTAAGAAAAAAAGGGACTTGTTTAGTCTGTTCCTTTCCAAAAAAATTGACTTGTTTGAGGCCCCATTAATCTTTCATCCAACCCTATGTAGGCCCTCCCTCCCTCTTTTCGTTTTGATTTTTCACCATTTCTTTTGTTTTTTCGGAAACTGCCTCACTTGTTTTTGACTGAACGGATACAATTTCTTGGTAAGTCTACAAGTGCTTACCAATAAGCGTTCATCTCTCATACACAACAAAGGCGTTAGGTTTTGTCGTCTGTTCGTACTTGCTTCAACTTATGTACGTTCACCCCTCCCTCTTTTCGTTTTGATACCCCTCTTCTCGGGGTTTCACCAGTTTTCAACCGTCTCATTTTTTCTAGACTTACCAAATAAAATTATGCTTTCTTTTGTAAGCCAGTAAGTGATTACCAAATAAGTGTTTACCAAGTAAATCCTATTTTTTATATAGCCACATTAATACATGTAGGTAAATCATGGGCTAATATACTAATATTTATACCATGTTGCATTGCATGGGCAATATCTAGTGTAGTTCAAACATGAAGATAATTTCCTTTTTATTTTATGTAGTTAATTTTTTTTAAGTACAAAATTGGCAGTGTTAGGTGTTGGCCGGACGAAGGTAGCACCCGATTGGCCGCCTGATGCCATGCATTCGGATCGCACTTAAATGTGAGATCTGGCTCACCGACCCTCGCACATAGTATTTTCCTTGTACATATGCAACATTTGTCGCAACATTTGCTCATGCAAGCTTTATGACAACATGCGAAAAAACTACATTATTCCAGACACGTATATGTAATAAGTTATAATGCATGCAACCATACCCCAGTGATCACGTCAGATCACTAGAAAAGTCATGCATGCACAATGTTTGAAAACATAGAAGACAATGTCTGCAACAACGAAAACAACTTTGTAACATGAAACCTAACAAATAGCAACATATGCCTAGAGTCATTGCAACATGCAATTATGTGTCTATTTCAAAATGTACACGGGCTTGCAACTTGGAAAAATATGTAGAACACGCAACATAGTAGATCCAAGTCACTAGCCCTCATTTTGGGGTACCAACCTAGCCATCTTTGGGCTCACCAATGAAGAATCGGCTCATGGAAGCTCCATGCCACAAGATATGGCGAGCTTTCATCTACCTGAAGCTGCCTAACATTTTTCCCAAGCTCGGTGGAATTGTAGACTTCTGTTACTACCTCAAAATCGAGCTCCGTGAAGCCATGGTGTGACATATCGACTTAATAGGAATGGTAGACTACTCATACCAACAAGTAGTACCGAAAGGAACCTCGAAGTGAGGCGTGTTTGGCTTGGAGCAATTTGAGGATGTGTGACCGACTGAAAAGTTGATTCTGGGTTCGCACGAGTGAGGACAAAATGCGCAATAAAGACTAGCGTTGGTCTATGGGACCAGTCCAGATCCTAGGTACTACCTCCGTCCTGGTTTACTAGTCCTCATCGTATTTTGGGTCAAAGTTTGACCATATATTCAACTAGCAAAATGTTAATGCATGTCATAAAAAATTATATTGTTAGATTCGTATTTGATTGTAGTTTTTAATGATATTATTTTTGTTATATATAACATGTATTTTGTTAGTTAAAATCATGGTCAAAGTATGGCTCAGGATATGATGGGGACTTGTAAAGCAGGACGAAGGTAGTAGTAGGCAGGCGCAAGGACTCGGTGGGTTTTGCTGTAGAGTTGCAATTGGCACCAGAGTCAACCCTCGCGGCTACATGAGCCTGTGCAGGTCAGGTGTGCGGGGATGTGGTGCCTGACGCGTGTGGCCCGTCATGGCACATGGAATGTCACATGTGCCAGATTGGACGCACATATGTGTGCCAAGAGGGAATGTTCCTTCTGGTCCGACGAGGACGTCAGTTCCTTTGAGTGGGGGTATACGAAACATCTCGGCTCAATAGGAATGATAGACTATTCATATTAACAAGGTGTACCTTTTTTCGGTAGCCCATCCAAAAGGAACCTCAAAGTTAACCGTACCCAGCGTGGATTAATTTGAGGATGGATGACCAACTCAGAAGTTGATTCCGGCTGCACACGAGTGAGGACGAAATACGCAGGAAAGACTAGTGTTGGTCTATGGGCCAGTCTAGATCCTAGGTGATAGCCACACGCACGCACGCACGCACACGCACACTCACACTCACACGCACGCGCGCGCGTGCACACACACAGAGAGAGATGTTTGCTAGGGCGGGTCATACATGTGCGGGTACGCTTTTGCGAGATGATGGTTGATTATTCTCTCATCTTGATCGGTTGTAGGGAGTTATTTCCCTTAACATATCTTCAATAAATTTCGGAGATATGTGGAAAACTTCCATATATTATTCCACAATTTTTTTGAAAACTTCCAAATATGTTTTTTCACATTTGGAACATATTGGGTTCTATGGCTAGGGAGCCAAATTGATGCACTACTCACAAATGCCATATTTCAAAGTTGTGTATTACCTTAAACATTGCACAAAAAAACTGTTCACATACGAACACGTCACCGTGTACCTCCAACGCCGAGGGTGATGCACCGCAACTCACGTCGAAGGAGACCCGTCCGAAAACGCATTACGCAAGCAATCCGATGGGTGCTTTTGAGGACCCGAAACCCCACATGCCCAGGAGGGACCCCGTCTGGACGCATGACGACTATGGGCTGTGATACGTCTCCAACGTATCTATAATTTTTTATTGTTCCATGCTGTTATATTATCAATCTTGGATGTTTTACAATCATTTTATAGCAACTTTATATCATTTTTTGGGACTAAACTATTGACATAGTGCCAAGAGCCAGTTGATGTTTTTTGCTTGTTTTTTACTTCGCAGAATATCAGTACCAAACGGAGCCCAAACACCGTGAAACTTTTTGGAGATTTTTTTTGGGCCAGAAGACATCTAGTGGGCCAAAGAAGTGCCAGAGAGGAAGGTCGAGGAGGGCACAAGACACCAGGGCGCGCCAAAGGCCCCTGGCGCGACTTGGTGTATCGTGCCCACCTTGGGACGCCTCTCCACCGCCAATCAGCTCTATAAATACCCAAATATTCCAAAAACCCTAGGGGAGTCGATGAAACACAATTCCAGCCGCCGCAAGTTCCAGAACCGCGAGATCCAATCTAACACCATCACGGAGGGGTGCATCGTCTTCATGGGTGCCTCTCCGATGATGCGTGAGTAGTCCACCATAGACCTACGGGTCCGTAGGTAGTAGCTAGATGGCTTCCTCTCTCTCTTTTTATTCTCAATACAATGGTCTCTTGGAGATCTATTTGATGTAATGACTTTTTGCGGTGTGTTTGTTGGGATCCGATGAATTTTGAGTTCATGATCAGTTTTTATCCATGAATATTATTTGAGTCTTCTTTGATCTCTTATATGCATGATTACTTATAGCCTCGTATTTTTTCTTCGAATCTTTGGTTTAGTTAGGCCAACTAGATCGATTTTTCTTGCCATGGGAAGAGGTGCTTTGTGATGGGTTCGATCTTGCGGTGTCCTTTCCCAGTGACAGAAGGGGCAGCAAGGCACACATGTATCGTTGCTATTAAGGATAACAAGTATGGGTAGAGTACAGATTACTACAGACTGTTCTGTTTGAGACAGATTCTGTTTTCGTTGCATTGTGTGCTTGTTTTGATGAATCTATGGCTTGTATTGGAGGGTATAAGTCATGGTACAGTTAGAATACAATAGTTATAATGCAATAATAAAATATGAATGGGTTTGCAACAATACTTAGAGTGGTAATTTGCTTTATTATACTAACGGATCTCACGAAGATTTTGTTGAGTTTTGTGTGATTGAAGTTTTCAAGTTTTGGGTGAGATCACGATGAATGAAGGAATAAGGGGTAAGAAGAGCCTAAGCTTGGGGATGCCCATGGCACCCCAAGATAATATCCAAAAAGGAACAAGCAACTAAGCTTGGAGATGCCTCGAGTGGCATCCCCTCTTTATTCTAACAACCATCGATATTTTACTTGGAGCTATATTTTTAGTCGTCACATATCATGAGTTTTGCTTGGAGCGTCTTGTATTATATGAGTCTTTGCTTGATTTGCTTTTTATCCTTGCTGGACACACCTATTTGAGAGAGCTAAAATTATGCTATGATTTGTTAGAATTGCTCTATATGCTTCACTTAAATTTTTTGAGCTATGGAATTGCTCTAGTACTTCACTTATATCTTTTTGAGCACGGCGTGCTTTACACTTTTTGAAGAAATGATCTCATGCTTCACTTAGATTAATTTGAGAGTTACTAAATTTTGAAGAAATACTCTCATGCTTCACTTAAATTATTTTGAGAGATGAAATCTTTTATGTTCATGTTCTTCACTTAAATCTATGTGAGCTTGTCAAAATGCAATGGCAATATATGAAACTAGTCCCAAAGTGATAGATATTCAAGAGGGATATAATAATTTTTTTCATGAAGATCATTGGAAAAATTAAACTTGATTCCTTGTAATAGTTTTGAGACATGATGATAGTAATATGTGAGTTATGTTGGTGAGTAATTATGCCTAGTAAGAATATTGGTGTTAAGGTTTGTGATTCCCTATGCAAGCATGAAAGTCAATAGTTGTGCAATGAAATTACATCCTACTTATGGTGCATTATTCGGTGTTTGTTATGCTTAATGCTCACTTATGTGAATTTTTGTTTCTTGGTTGGTTGCTTCTCAATCTATTTGCTAGCCTCCACTTGTACTAAGTAGAAATAGTACTTGTGCATCCAAAATCCTTAAACCCAGTTTTCCATATGAGTCCACTATACCTACCTATATGCGGTATTTCCATGCCGTTCCAAGAAAATTTGTATGTGCCATCTCTAATTTTCATGAAGCGGAAGGGGGTGACCGATATTTTTCCATGCTAGATGTGTTATTCTCAAGATGAATGGTTAGTCACTTGTCAATTCACAAGTGTATAGCGGTAATAGGGATTCCCAGTCCCAAGATGAAAAAAAAGAAATTTACTTTATGTTCCCAAATAATAAATTCCTTGGAAAGTGTTGGTATGGAAGGCAACCGTGGATTCGGCTAGCCATGGATTGTGAAAGAATGGTGGAAAAAGGAACAAACTTTATTTTCTGTTTGGGAACCGCTTATGATATATCTAGCATGGAAAGGTATTGAAAGCTCTCGGTCATTTTCGTTGACAGGAAAGGCATGCCACCCAAAATATTTTTCTCTCTCAATTTAAACCTTGAACTCTGGCACCTCTACAAATCCCTACTTCCCTCTGCGAAGGTCCTATCTATTTACTTTATGCAATTTTTATTTTTACTTGAGTCTCCATCTTCTCTTATAAAGCACCAACTAGGGGGCACTATGATCATACTTGAGCATTAGTTGTAGCTAATATTTGAGTGTGTTTCATGAATGGATCAATGATTGAGCATGATGGGCTAGGGATAACTTTCTTTAGTGTTGATATTTTGAAAGACATGGTTGCTTGTTGGTATGCTTGAGTATTAAAGTCTTCATGTCAAAATTAGACTATTGCTTTGAACCATCTAAAAGTCCAAATGTCCATGCTACAAAAGAAGAGAATATGTGACGAACATGTTAGGCAGCATTCCACATCAAAAATTCTGTTTTTATCATTTACCTACTCGAGGACGAGTAGGAATTAAGCTTGGGGATGCTGAGACGTCTCCAACGTATCTATAATTTTTGATTGTTCCATGTTGTTATATTATCAATCTTGGATGTTTTACAATCATTTTATAGCAACTTTATATCATTTTTTGGGACTAACCTATTGACATAGTGCCAAGTGCTAGTTGCTATTTTTTGCTTGTTTTTTACTTCGCAGAATATTAGTAGCAAACGAAGCGCAAACACCGTGAAACTTTTTGGAGATTTTTTTGGGCCAGAAGACACCCAGTGGGCCAAAGAAGTGCCAGAGAGGAAGGCCGAGGAGGGCACCAGACACCAGGGCACGCCAGAGACCCCTGGCGCGGCCTGGTGTATCGTGCCCACCTCGGGACACCTCTCCACCGCCTATCAGCTCTATAAATACCCAAATATTACAAAAACCCTAGGGGAGTTGACGAAACACAATTCCAGCCACCGCAAGTTCCAGAACCACGAGATCCAATCTAACACCATCATAGAGGGGTGCATCGTCTTCATGGGTGCGTCTCCGATGATGCGTGAGTAGTCCACCATAGACCTACGGGTCCGTAGGCATGATACGTCTCCAACGTATCTATAATTTATGAAGTATTCATGCCATGTTTACAATAATTTTATATGATTTTGGTATGATTTGATTAGAACTAACCCGGACTGACGCTGTTTTCAGCAGAGCTACCGTGGTGTTGTTTTTGTGCAGAAATAAAAGTTCTCGGAATGGGCTGAAAATTTACGGAGAATATTTTTGGAAAATATAAAAAATACTGGAGCAAAAAGATACCGGTGAGGAGTCCCGAGGAGGTCACAAGCCTAGGGGGCGCACCCCCCTAGGGCGTGCCCCCCTGGCTTGTGGGTCCCTCGAGCACCCCCCTGACTTGATTCCAACGCCAAGTACTCCTATAAATCAAGAAACCTCCAGAAAGAAACCTAGATCGGGAGTTCCGCCACCGCAAGCCTCTGTAGCCACGAAAAACCAACCGGGAGCCCGTTCCGGCACCCTGCCGGAGGGGGAAACCATCACCGGAGGCCATCTTCATCATCCCGGCGGTCTCCATGACGAGGAGGGAGTAGTTCACCCTTGGGGCTGAGGGTATGTACCAGTAGCTATGTGTTTGATCTCTCTCTCTCTCTCTCGTGTTCTTGAGATGGCACGATCTTGATGTATCGCGAGCTTTATTAATATAGATGAATCATATGGAGTTTTCCCCTCTCTATCTTCTTGTGATGAATTGAGTTTTCCCTTTGAAGTTTTCTTATCGGATTGAGTCTTTAAAGGATTTGAGAACACTTGATGTATGTCTTGCGATGGGATATCCGTGGTGACAATGGGATGTTCTATTGATCCACTTGATGTATGTTTTGGTGATCAACTTGCGGGTTCCGTGACCTTGGGAATCTATGCATAGGGGTTGACACACGTTTTCGTCTTGACTCTCCGGTAGAAACTTTGGGGCACTCTTTGAAGTTCTTTGTGTTGGATTGAACATGATGAATCTTGTGTGATGCATATCGTATAATCAAGCCCATGGGTACTCGTGGTGACATTGGAGTATCTAGGTGACATTAGGGTTTTGGTTGATGTGTATCTTAAGGTGTTATTTTAGTACGAACTCTAGGGCCGTTCGTGACACTTATAGGGATAGCTCATACGATTGATCGGAAAAGATAACTTTGAGGTGGTTTCGTACCCTACAACAATTTCTTCGTTTGTTCTCCGCTATTTGTGACTTTGGAGTGAACTCTTTGTCGCACGTGAGGGATTTACATATGATTCAACTATGTTAGTATTGTTGAGAGAACTTGCACTAGTGAAAGTATGAACCCTAGGCCTTGTTTCTAAGCATTGCAATACCGTTTGTGCTCACTTTCATCATTAGTTACCTTGCTGTTTTTATATTTTCAGATTACAAAAACCTATATCTACCATCCATATTACACTTGTATCACCATCTCTTCGCCGAACTAGTGCACCTATACAATTTACCATTGTATTGGGTGTGTTGGGGACACAAGAGACTCTTTGTTATTTGGTTGCAGGGTTGTTTGAGAGAGACCATCTTCATCCTACGCCTCCCACAGATTGATAAACCTTAGGTCATCCACTTGAGGGAAATTTGCTACTGTCCTACAAAACTCTGCGCTTGGAGGCCCAACACGAGTCTACAAGAAGAAGGTTGCGTAGTAGACATCAAGCTCTTTTCTGGCGCCGTTGCCGGGGAGGTGAGTGCTTGAAGGTATATCTTTAGATCTTGCAATTAAATCTTTTAGTTTCTTGTTTTTCACTAGTTTGGTTTTATAAAAGAAAACTACAAAAAAAAATGGAATTGAGGTTGCCTCATATGCTTCATCTTTTTAATGTCTTTCGTGAAAATGATGGAAAGGAAAATTGTGCTCAAGTGTTAGAAGAAGAAGTTATTAAAATGTTTGGCACTAAATATTTGAATGATGAGCATGATAGAAATATTGTTAGTATGAATTCTCTGAATTTCCATGATGCTAATGATATGCAAAGCTACAAGCTTGGGGATGCTATGTTTGATGAAGATGATATGTTTAGTCCCCCAAGTTTTGATGAGCAAATTTATTATGATGAAAGCATGCCTCCTATTTATGATGATTATTGTGATGACATGTATGCTATAAAGAATAATGATAACCATGAAACTTGTCATCATGATTTTAATTTTCAATTGGATTATGCTTCACATGATAGTTGTTTTGTTGAGTTTACTCCCACTATTAGTCATGAGAAGAAATTTTCTTGTGTGGAGAGTAGTAATTTTTTTATGCTTGTAGATCATGAAAAGAATGCTTTATGTGCTGGTTATATTGTGAAATTACTTCATGATGCTACTGAAAATTATTATGAGAGAGGATCTTATGCTTCTACATATTGCAATAATATCAAGTTTCCTCTCTATGTGTTCAAAGTTTTGAATTTATGCTTGTTTTGCCTTCCTATGCTAGTTGATTCTTGCTCCCATAAATTGTTTGCTCACAAAATCCCTATGCATAGGAAGTGGGTTAGACTTAAATGTGCTTGTCATGAGATTCATGATGCTCTCTTGCATGTTTCAATTACTAGTTCTTATGTGAGCATCATTGAAATCATCATGCCTAGCTAAAAGGCTTCAAAGAAAAGCGCTTGTTGGGAGACAACCCAACACTTTTACTTTCTGTTTTTGTGTGTTCACATGATTAAGCTACTGTAGTAATCATGTTTTGTGCCTTTTATTTCAATAAAGTGCCAAGTAAAGCCTTTGGGATGACTCACAAGATGAGTAGAATTGATGCTGAACCAAAACAGAAACTTTTGACTCCAGTACAGGATTTTTAATTTTTTACTGGAGCGTGATAATAATCTGAATTTTTTACACAGTCTTTATATACAAATTCTTCAGGTTTTCCTAATTGTTCAGAATTTTTAGAGACAGGGAAGTATGGTTACACTACAGATCTTCACAGACTGTTCTGTTTTTGACAGATTCTGTTTTGCATGCATAGTTTGCTTGTTTTAGTGTTTCCATAGCTTATATTTAGCGGTATAAATTATGGGAATGATATAATACAGTAGGTATCATGTGGTAACAATTATGAATCTTGTCTTGACAGTACCTAAGTGAATTAATTATCTTTATTATACTAACCCATCTCACGAAGTTCCGTTAAGTTTTGTGTGATTGAAGTTTTCAAGTTTTGGGTGAGACACCGATATGAGGAGAATAAGGAGTGACAAGAACCTAAGCTTGGGGATGCCCAAGGCACCCCCAAGGTAATATCTAAGGAATACTCAAGCTCCTAAGCTTGGGGATGCACCGGAAGGCATCCCCTCTTTCGTCTTCAACACTATCGGTATATCTTACTTGGAGCTATATTTTTATTCATCACTTAATATGAGTTTTGCTTGGAGCGTCATATTATTTTTTTGTTATCTGTTAGGAGTTATTTATAATCTTGTTTTTCAATAGAAAGTTCCAAGAATTGCCTTAGGATGCTTGCATTGCATGTTTTGATGAGTGCTGTGTAAAAACAGAAACTTTGGCTGTAGTGTTTGAATTTTCATATTTTACTGGAACGTGGAAAGTTTCTGAAATTTTTACACGGTGATGTCATATAAATTATTTAGCATGTCCTAAATTTTCATAATTTTTTGAGTTACAGAAGTACACTGTTTTCATAAATTGCTACATACTGTTCTGTTTGGACAGATTGTTGTCATAGTTTCGTTATCTACTTATCCTATAGTTTCCATAGCCTATATTGATAGATATAAATTGTGGAAATGATAGTATACAGTACCTAATGTTTGAAAATTATTATGCAACTTGTCTTGGCAGTACATAAAGAGTTGATTTATTATTATGTGTACTAACCTATCTCACGAGTTCTTTTCGAGTTTTGTGTGGATGAAGTTTTTGAGAATAGGTAAAACCATGATATGAGAGGATTGAACGAGATACAAAAGCTCAAGCTTGGGGATGCCCAAGGCACCCCAAGTAAATATTTCAAGAAGTCTCAAGCATCTAAGCTTGGGGATGCTACGCATCCCACCTCTCTTCATCAACAATTATCGGTTAGCCTATGTTGAGCCTAAATTTTTATTCGTTCACATGATGCGTGCTATTCTTGGAGTGCTATTTTTCTTTTGCTTGCTGTTTAATAAAATACTTAAGATCTGAAATTCTTAGATGAGAGAGTCTTCACATAGTTATTTAATTGTTGACTACGCATTGATCTTCACTTATATCTTTTTGGAGTAGTTTGTCATTCACTCTCATGCTTCACTTATATCCTATGAGTAGATGGTTGAATGAATTGAATATCATAAATCTGAAATTAAATATGCTTCGTATACTTATCCCATGGGGAGTAATGACTTCACACATAATAAGTATAGGTGGTAAAATTTATTGAAAGTTAGCAAACACCGCATTGGCCACTTGAACAATTCATGAAAGAATGTTGAAGGAAGAGAGATTCCACATATAAATATACTATCTTGGACATCTTCTATGATTGTGAGCTCATTAATTATTTTCAAACTCGAGCAAATTAGTTAAAATTGGACAAGGAAGACAACTTAATGAGTTATGTTTGGGTATATTTGTATAGAAGTTATATTGTTATGGATCCTCCAACATGTGGTGCTTGCTTCCACCTCATACTAGCCAAAACTTCCACACCAAGTAGAAATACTACTTGTGCATCCAAACACCCTTAAACCAGTTTTGCCATGAGAGTCCACCATACCTACCTATATGCGGTATTTACCTGCCGTTCCAAGTAAATTTGCATGTGCCAAACTCTAAACCTTCAAATAATATTCTGTTTTGTATGCCCGAATCGCTCATATAGTGACTAGGGGCTGTCAGTATCTTCCATGCTAGGTGGATTATTCTCACGATATGTGTTGATTCACTATCATTCACGAGAAAGTGGCTGGTATTCGGGATGCCCAGTTCCATGCTCAAAAATCAAATCAAAATATAATGAAACAAAACTCCCCCAGGATTGTTGTTTGTATGGACGGTACCCGTGGATTCGGCTCGCCGTGGAGTGTGATTGATTGGTGGAGGGGGAGTAAAAACCTTACCATTCTGTTTGGGAACCGCCTATGATGTATCTAGCATGGAAGATACCGAGATCTCTCGGTTGTTATGTTGACAATGAAAGCATACCGCTCAAAATTATTATTCATCTCTGTTTTAAAAGCTCGAGCTCTGGCACCTCTGTAAATCAATGCTTCCCTCTGGGAAGGGCCTATCTTTTACTTTCTAGTACTTACCTTTATGCAAGAGTCATGGTGATCTTCACCACTTCCTATATTTCGCCTTTTTCTCTTGGCAAGCGTCATGTGTTGGGGAATGATCTAGACATATATATCCACACAAATATATTTGATCATGAATTATTATTGTTGACAATTATCTATATGATAAATAAGTTGGGAGGCGAAACATTAAGCCCCTATCTTCCTCTGTGTTCGATGGATGCTATTTGTTCTAAAAATATGCTTTGAGTGTCAATAATCATGGAAGACTATATGATAGTTGAGTATGTGGAATTTGCTAAATCAAAGCTCTTACATAGACCCTTCCTGAAAATAAGATGAATTGCAATTGTTCGATGACTAGGAATATGGTTTGATAGTTTTCAAGAAACTTTCTGGTCTAGACTTTAAACATGTGAATAGCTTGTTACTTGATCATGAGAAGTTTTATGAGATGTGCTACTGTTTATGGTTTATATTGATGCTAGAAAAAGTGATTGGAATTATCATTGATCAAACTTGTGCACTTGCTAGCATTCACACTTCATAAATTATTTCTTTTATCATTTACCTACTCGAGGACGAGCAGGAATTAAGCTTGGGGATGCTGATACGTCTCCAACGTATCTATAATTTATGAAGTATTCATGCCATGTTTACAATAATTTTATATGATTTTGGTATGATTTGATTAGAACTAACCCGGACTGACGCTGTTTTCAGCAGAGCTACCGTGGTGTTGTTTTTGTGCACAAATAAAAGTTCTCGGAATGGGCTGAAAATTTACGGAGAATATTTTTGGAAAATAAAAAAAATACTGGAGCAAAAAGATACCGGAGAGGAGTCCCAAGGAGGTCACAAGCCTAGGGGGCGCGCCCCCCTGGCTTGTGGGTCCCTCGAGCACCCCCCTGACTTGATTCCAACGCCAAGTACTCCTATAAATCGAGAAACCTCCAGAAAGAAACCTAGATCGGGAGTTCCGCCGCCGCAAGCCTCTGTAGCCACGAAAAACCAATCGGGAGCCCGTTCCGGCACCCTGCCGGAGGGGGAAACCATCACCGGAGGCCATCTTCATCATCCCGGCGGTCTCCATGATGAGGAGGGAGTAGTTCACCCTTGGGGCTGAGGGTATGTACCAGTAGCTATGTGTTTGATCTCTCTCTCTCTCTCTCGTGTTCTTGAGATGGCACGATCTTGATGTATCGCGAGCTTTATTAATATAGATGAATCATATGGAGTTTTCCCCTCTCTATCTTCTTGTGATGAATTGAGTTTTCCCTTTGAAGTTTTCTTATCGGATTGAGTCTTTAAAGGATTTGAGAACACTTGATGTATGTCTTGCGATGGGATATCCGTGGTGACAATGGGATGTTCTATTGATCCACTTGATGTATGTTTTGGTGATCAACTTGCGGGTTCCGTGACCTTGGGAATCTATGCATAGGGGTTGACACACGTTTTCGTCTTGACTCTCCGGTAGAAACTTTGGGGCACTCTTTGAAGTTATTTGTGTTGGATTGAACATGATGAATCTGAAATTGTGTGAAGCATATCGTATAATCAAGCCCATGGGTACTCGTGGTGACATTGGAGTATCTAGGTGACATTAGGGATTTGGTTGATGTGTATCTTAAGGTGTTATTTTAGTACGAACTCTAGGGCCGTTCGTGACACTTATAGGGATAGCTCATACGATTGATCGGAAAAGATAACTTTGAGGTGGTTTCATACCCTACAACAATTTCTTCGTTTGTTCTCCGCTATTTGTGACTTTGGAGTGAACTCTTTGTCGCACGTGAGGGATTTACATATGATTCAACTATGTTAGTATTGTTGAGAGAACTTGCACTAGTGAAAGTATGAACCCTAGGCCTTGTTTCTAAGCATTGCAATACCGTTTGTGCTCACTTTCATCATTAGTTACCTTGCTGTTTTTATATTTTCAGATTACAAAAATCTATATCTACCATTCATATTACACTTGTATCACCATCTCTTCGCCGAACTAGTGCACCTATACAATTTACCATTGTATTGGGTGTGTTGGGGACACAAGAGACTCTTTGTTATTTGGTTGCAGGGTTGTTTGAGAGAGACCATCTTCATCCTACACCTCCCACGGATTGATAAACCTTAGGTCATCCACTTGAGGGAAATTTGCTACTGTCCTACAAAACTCTGCGCTTGGAGGCCCAACACGAGTCTACAAGAACAAGGTTGCGTAGTAGACATCAAGGCAGTAGCTAGATGGCTTCCTCTCTCTCTTTTGATTCTCAATACAATGGTCTCTTGGAGATCTATTTGATGTAATGACTTTTTGCGGTGTGTTTGTTGGGATCCGATGAATTTTGAGTTCATGATCAGTTTCTATCCATGAATATTATTTGAGTCTTCTTTGATCTCTTATATGCATGATTACTTATATCCTCATATTTCTTCTTCGAATCTTTGATTTAGTTAGGCCAACTAGATTGATTTTTCTTGCCATGGGAAGAGGTGCTTTGTGATGGGTTCGATCTTGCGGTGTCCTCTCCCAGTGATAGAAGGGGCAGCGAGGCACGCATGTATAGTTGCTATTAAGGATAATAAGATGGGGTCTATTCCTACATGAATAGATCTTGTTTACATCATGTCATCGATCTTATTGCATTACTCCGTTTTTCCATGAACTTAATACACTAGATGCATGCTGGATAGCGGTCGATGTGTGGAGTAATAGTAGTAGATGCAGAATCGTTTCGGTCTACTTATCTTGGACATGATGCCTATATAATGATCATCGCCTTGGATATCGTCATGATTATTTGATCTTCTATCAATTGCCCAACACTAATTTGTTTACCCACCATGTGCTATACTAATGAGAGAAGCCACTAGTGAAACCAACGACCCCCGGGTCTACTTTTAAAACATATTTCTTTCCGATCTATCTTTTTGCCGCTCTTGTTTTCAGATCTATTATTCCAAAAAACCCAAAAATACATTGATGCACTTTTTATTTGCCTCTTTTATTTTGTGTTCTTGTGAGATCTATTTATCCAATCTATTACAATCTAATCTATCTTTTTACCGTTGGGAGATTGACAACCTCTCTTACGCGTCGGGTTGCAAGTATTTGTTCTTTGTGTGCAGGTACTGTTTACATAACGTTGCGTGGTCTTCCTCCTTGGATCGATATCTTGGTTTCATAATTGAGGGAAATACTTACCGTAGCTATGCTGCATCATCCCTTCCTCTTTGGGGAAATACCGACGCAGTCTCAAGCCACGTCAAAGGAATTTCTGGCGCCGTTGCCGGGGAGGAGGTGCGTAAGAAGTCTCTCTTCAACGTGTCAGTTTGTGGCGCCGGGGAGACATCATCAACATCTATCAGCTTTGTGTGATTGAATTTTTCAAGTTTTGGGTGAGATCACGATGGATGAAGGAATAAGGAGTGAAAAGAGCCTAAGCTTGGGGATGCTACAGCACCCCCAAGATAATATCCAAAGATGAACAAGCAACTAAGCTTGGGGATGCCCCGAGTGGCATCCCCTCTTTCTTCTAACGACCATCGGTATTTTACTTCGAGCTATATTTTTATTCGTCATATATCATGAGTTTTGCTTGGAGCGTCTTATATGAGTCTTTGCTTGATTTGCTTTTTATTTTGAAACAAGTATCCTTGCTGGACACACCTATTTCAGAGAGCCAAAATTATGCTATGATTTGTTAGAATTGCTCTATGTGCTTCACTTAAATTTTTTGAGCTATGGAATTGCTCTAGTGCTTCACTTATATCTTTTTGAGCATGGCATGCTTTACATGTTTGAAGAAATACTCTCATGCTTCACTTAGATAAGTTTGAGAGTTAGTAAAATTTGAAGAAATCCTCTCATGCTTCACTTATATTATTTTGAGATATGAAACTTTTATGCACATGATCTTCGCTTAAATCTATATGAGCTTGTCAAAAAGCAATGGCAATATATGAAACTAGTCCCAAAGTGATAGATATTCAAGAGGGATATAATAAAAACTTTCATGAAGATATTGGACAAATTAAACTTGATTCCTTGTAATAGTTTTGACACATGATGATAGTATTATGTGAGTTATGTTTGTGAGTAATTATGTTAGTAAGAATATTGGTGTTAAGGTTTGTGATTCCCTATGCAAGCACGAAAGTCAATAGTTATGCAATGAAATTACATCCTACTTATGGTGCATTATTCGGTGTTAGTTATGCTTAATGCTCGCTTATGTGAATTTTCGTTTCTTGGTTGGTTGCTTCTCAATCTATTTGCTAGCCTCCACTTGTACTAAGTAGAAATACTACTTGTGCATCCAAAATCCTTAAACCTAGTTTTGCCATATGAGTCCACCATACCTACCTATATGCGGTATTTCCATGCCGTTCCAAGCAAATTTGTATGTGCCATCTCTAATTTTCAAAATGAATTTCCTTTTTGTGTGCTCGTACCGCTCATGAAGCGGAAGGGGGTGACCGATATTTTTCCATGCTAGATGTGTTATTCTGAAGATGAGCGTTTATTCACTTGTCATTGCACGAGAGTATGGTGGTAATAGGGATGTCTAGTCCCGAAATGTAAATTTTTTACTTTATGTTGTGAAATAATAACTTCCTTGGAAAGTGTTGGTATGAAGGCAACCGTGGATTCGGCTAGCCATGGATTGTGAAAGAATGGTGGAAAAAGGAATAAACTTTATTTTCTTTTTGGGAACCGCTTATGATATATCTAGCATGGAAAGGTATTGAAAGCTCTCGGTCGTTTTCATTGACAGGAAAGGCATGCCACCCAAAATATTTTTCTCTATCAATTTAAACCTTGAGCTCTGGCACCTCTACAAATCCCTACTTCCCTTTGCGAAGGGCCTATCTATTTACTTTATGCAATTTTTATTTTTATTTGAGTCTCCATCTTCTCTTATAAAGCACCAACTAGAGGGCACTATGATCGTACTTGAGCATTAGGTGTAGCTAATATTTGAGTGTGTTTCATGAATGGATCAATGATTGAACATGATGGGCTAGGGATAGCTTTCTTTAGTGTTGATATTTTGAAAGACATGGTTGCTTGTTGGTATGCTTGAGTATTAAAGTCTTCATGTCAAAACTAGACTATTGCTTTGAACCATCTAAAGTCCAAATGTCCATGCTAAAAAAGAGAATAATATATGATGAACATGTTAGGCAACATTCCACTTCAAAAATTCTGTTTTTATCATTTACCTACTTGAGGACGAGTAGGAATTAAGCTTGGGGATGCTGATACGTCTCCAACGCATCTATAATTTTTGATTATTCCATGCTGTTATATTATCAATCTTGGATGTTTTACAATCATTTTATAGAAACTTTATTGTTGGGTAACGTTGCATGGGAAACAAAAATTTTCCTACGCACACGCAAGATCTATCCATGGTGATGAGCATCTACGAGAGGGAGAGTGGATCTACATACCCTTGTAGATCGCTAAGCGGGAAGCGTTAAGAAACGCGGTTGATGTAGTCGAACGTCTTCGCGATCCAAATCGCCGAGCGTCCCGCGATCCAATCACGATCCGTCCCGATCTAGCGCCGAACGGACGGCACCTCCGCGTTCAGCACACGCACAGCTTGATGACGATCTCCGCCTTCTTGAGCCAGCAAGAGGGAGCGGAGAGGTAGATAAGTTCTCCGGCAGCGCGACGGCGTGGCGGCGGTGGTGGTGGAACTATTCCAGCAGGGCTTCGCCTAAGCACTGCTGAAAACTAGAGGACTTGATCTATTGGGGAGAGAGGGCTGCACCGTGGCCTTTTAGGTTGAAGTGTTTTTGCCCTCTCTCCCTCTAGTATATATAGGAGGAAGGGGAGGGAGGCCGGCGCCCCTAGGGCTGCCCCTAGGTGCGGCCGAAGTGGGGAGGTGGAGGAGTCCAACTCCAATCCTACTAGGAGTAGGATTCCTCCTCCCCCACTTGGAAACCCTTTCCACCTTTGGGTTTTCCCACCCCTAGCCGCATGGTCTTTAGTGGGGGGTTCGGCCAGACCACTAGGGGCTGGTTTGACTCCTCCCACAGCCCATGAGACCCTTTGGGGCGAGAGGCCCCTCCCGATGGTCCCCCGGTACCCTCCCGGCACTCCCGGTACACTACCGAAATACCCGAACCTTTTCCGGTGACCAAAACAGGACTTCCTATATATCAATCTTTACCTCCGGACCATTCCGGAGCTCCTCGTGACGTCCTGGATCTCATCCGGGACTCCGAACAACCTTCGGTCACCACCATACGTAACTCAATACTACCGAAACGTCACCGAACGTTAAGTGTGTAGACCCTGCGGGTTCGAGAACTATGTAGACATGACCGAGACACCTCTACGGTCAATAACCAATAGCGGGACCTGGATGCCCATATTGGTTCCTACATATTCTATGAATATCTTTATCGGTTGAACCTCTATGTCAAGGATTCAGTTAATCCCGTATGTTGTTCCCTTTGTTCTTCGGTATGTTACTTGCCCGAGATTCGATCGTTGGTATCTCTATACCTAGTTCAATCTCGTTACCGGCAAGTCTCTTTACTCGTTCCGTAATACAAGATCCCGTGGCTAACACTTTAGTCACATTGCTTGCAAGGCTTGTTGTGATGTTGTATTACCGAGTGGGCCCTGAGATACCTCTCTGTCACACGGAGTAACAAATCCCAGTCTTGATCCATGCCAGCTCAACAGACATCTTCGGAGATACCTATAGAGCATCTTTATAGTCACCCAGTTACGTTGTGACGTTTGATACACACAAGGTATTCCTCCGGTGTCAGTGAGTTGCATGATCTCATGGTCATAGGAACAGATACTTGGCATGCAGAAAACAATAGCAATAAACTGACACGATCATATGCTACGTTTATAGTTTGGGTCTTGTCCATCACATCATTCTCCTAATGATGTGATCCCGTTATCAAATGACATCTCATGTCTATGGCTAGGAAACCTTGACCATCTTTGATCAACAAGCTAGTCTACTAGAGGCATACTAGGGACACAGTGTTGTCTATGTATCCACACATGTATCGGTGTTTCCAATCAATACAATTATAGCATGGATAATAAATGATTATCATGAACAAGGAGATATAATAATAAGTACTTTTATTATTGCCTCTAGGGCATATTTCCAACAGTCTCCCACTTGCACTAGAGTCAATAATCTAGCTCACATCACTATGTGATTTACATTGTAATGAATCTAACACCCATACAGTTCTGGTGTTGATCATGTTTAGCCCTTGGAAGAGGTTTAGTCATCAGATCTGCAACATTCAGATCCGTGTGCACTTTGCAAATATTTATGTCGTCCTCCTTGATATAATCGCGGATGGAATTGAAACATCGCTTTATGTGCCTGGTCATCTTGTGAAACCTTGGTTCCTTGGCTAGAGCAATGGCACCAGTGTTGTCACAGAACAAAGTCATTGAGTTTAGTGCACTAGGCACTACTCCAAGATCTGTCATGAACTCCTTCATCCAGACACCTTCCTTCGCCGCCTCCAAGGCAGCGATGTACTCTGCTTCGCATGTAGAATCTGTTGGGGAACGTTGCATGGGAAACAAAAATTTTCCTACGCACATGCAAGATCTATCGATGGTGATGAGCATCTACGAGAGGGAGAGTGGATCTACATACCCTTGTAGATCGGTAAGCGGGAAGCGTTAAGAAACGCGGTTGATGTAGTCGAACGTCTTCGCAATCCAAATCGCCGAGCGTCCCGCGATCCCATCACGATCCATCTCGCGATCCAATCACGATCCGTCCCGCGATCCCATCACGATCCGTCCCGCGATCAAATCACGAATCGTCTCGCGATCCTGATCACGGTCCTTCCGATCTATCGCCGAACGGACGGCACCTCCGCGTTCAGCACACGTACAGCTCGATGACGATCTCCACATTCTTGATCCAGCAAGAGGGGGCGGAGAGGTAGATGATTTCTCTGGCAGCGTGACGGCGCGGCGGCGGTGGTGGTGGAACTATTCCGGCAGGGCTTCGCCTAAGCACCGCGGAAACTAGACTAAAGGACAAAACGATCTAGAGGAAGTAGAGGGAGCACGTGGCAATTAGGGTTAGCTCTCGCCTCTAAATCCTCTAGTATATATAGGAGGGAGGGAGGGGAGGAGGCAGCCTCAAACCCTCAAGGGTTCGCCGAAATTGGAGGTGGAGGAGTCCTACTCCAATCCTACTAGGAGTAGGATTCCTCCTCTCCACTTGGAAACCCTTTCCACCTTTCCACCTTTGGGTTTCTCCCACCCCTAGCCGCATGGGCCTTAGTGGGGGGTTCGGCCAGCCCACTAGGGGCTGGTTTGACTCCTCCCACAGCCCATGAGGTCCTTTGGGTCGAGACACCCCTCCCGATGGCCCCCGGTACCCTCCCGGCACTCCCGGTACACTACCGAAGTACCCGAAACTTTTCCGTTGACCAAAACAGGACTTCCTATATATCAATATTTACCTCCGGACCATTCCGGAGCTCCTCGTGACGTCCAGGATCTCATCCGGGACTCCGAACAACCTTCGGTCACCACCATACATAACTCTACTATACCGAAACGTCACCGAACCTTAAGTGTGCAGACCCTGCGGGTTTGAGAACTATGTAGACATGACCGAGACACCTCCACGATCAATAACCAATAGCGGGACCTGGATGCCCATATTGGTTCCTACATATTCTACGAAGATCTTTATCGGTTGAACCTCTATGTCAAGGATTCAGTTAATCCCGTACGCTATTCCCTTTGTTCTTCGGTATGTTACTTGCCCGAGATTCGATCATCGGTATCTCTATACCTAGTTCAATCTCGTTACCGGCAAGTCTCTTTACTCGTTCCGTAATACAAGATCCCGTGGCTAACACTTAGTCACATTGCTTGCAAGGCTTATTGTGATGTTGTATTACCGAGTGGGCCCTGAGATACCTCTCCGTCACACGGAGTAACAAATCCCAGTCTTGATCCATGCCCACTCAACAGACACCCTCGGAGATACCTGTAGAGCATCTTTATAGTCACCCAGTTACGTTGTGATGTTTGATACACACAAGGTATTCCTCCGGTGTCAGTGAGTTGCATGATCTCATGGTCATAGGAACAGATGCTTGACATGCAGAAAACAATAGCAATAAACTGACATGATCATATGCTATATTCATAGTTTGGGTCTTGTCCATCACATCATTCTCCTAATGATGTGATCCCGTTATCAGATGACATCTCATGTCTATGGCCAGGAAACCTTGACCATCTTTGATCAACGAACTAGTTAACTAGAGGCATACTAGGGACACAGTGTTGTCTATGTACCCACACATGTATTTGAGTTTCCAATCAATACAATTTTAGCATGGACAATAAATGATTATCACAAACAAGGAAATATAATAATAACCAATTTATTATTGCCTCTAGGGCATATTTCCAATAGTCTCCCACTTGCACTAGAGTCAATAATCTAGTTCACATCACCATGTGATTTACATTGTTATGAATCTAACACCCAATGAGTTCTGGGGTTCGATCATGCTTTGCATGTGAGAGAGGTCTTTAGTCAATGGGTCTGCGACATTCAGATCCGTGTGTACTTTGCAAATCTCTATGTCATATTGTAGACACTGCTACCACACTCCACTTGGAGCTATTCCAAATGGCTGCTCCACTATACGTATCCGGATTGCTACTCAGAGTCATCCGGATTGGTGTTAAAGCTTGCATCGACGTAACCCTTTACGACAAACTCTTTATCACCTCCATAATCGAGAAATATTTCCTTAGTCCTCTAGTTACTAAGGATAATCTTAACCGCTGTCCAGTGATCCACTCCTGGATCACTCTTGTACCCCTTGACAGACTCATGGCAAGGCACACACAGGTGCGGTACACATCATGGCATACTATACAGAGCCTATGGATAAGGCATAGGGGACGACCTTCGTCCTTTCTCTTTCTTATGCCGTGGTCGAGCTTTGAGTCTCACTCAACTCCACAACTTACAAATCAGGCAAGAACTCTTTCTTTGACTGATCCATTTTGAACTCTTTCAAAATCTTGTCAAGGTATGTACTCATTGAAAGTTTTATCAGACGTCTTGATCTACCTCTATAGATCAAGATGCCCAATATTTAAGTAGCTTCATTCCAGGTTTTCCTTTGAAAAACTCCTTTTCAAACAACCCTTTATGCTTTCCAGAAATTCTACATCATTTCCGATCAACAATATGTCATCCACATATACTTATCAGAAATTCTATAGTGCTCCCACTCACTTTATTGTAAATACAAGTTTCTCATAAACTTTGTATAGACTCAAAAACTTTGATCACCTCATCAAAGCGTATATTCCAACTCCGAGATGCTTGCACCAGTCCATAAATGGATCGCTGGAGTTTGCAAACTTTGTCAGCATTCTCTGGATCGACAAAACCTTCTGGTTGTATCACATACAACCTTTCCTCACGGATACCGTTAAGGAAACGATGTTTTGACATCCATCTGCCAGATTTCATAATCGAAAAATGCAGCAACTGCTAACATAATTCCAACAGACTTTAGCATCGCTACGGGTGAGAAAGTCTCATCGTAGTCAACTCCTTGAACTTGTGAAAAACCCTTTGCCACAAGTCGAGCTTTATAGACGGTGACATTACCATCCGCGTCCGTCTTCCTTTTAAAGATCCATTTGTTCTGAATGGCCTTTCGCCCTTCAGGTAATACTTCCAAAGCCCATACTTTGTTTTCTTACATGGATTCCATCTCGGATTGCATGGCCTCTAACCATTTCTCAGAATTCGGGCCCATCATTGCTTCTCCATAGCTCGTAGGTTCATCGTTGTCCAACAACATGACCTCTAAGACAGGGTTGCCATACCACTCTAGAGCAGTACGCGTCCTTGTTGACCTACGAGGTTCGATAGTAACTTGATCCGAAGCTTTATGATCATCATCATTAACTTCCTCTTCAACTAACATAGGCTCCACAGAAACAACTTTCTGCGCTGCGCTACTCTCTGGTTGAAACAAAGGTTCAACAACCTCATCAAGTTCTATCTTCCTCCCACTCAATTCTTTCAAGAGAAACTCTTTCTCGAGAAAGGACCCGTTTTAGCAACAAACACTTTGTGCTTGGATCTGAGATAGAAGGTTTACCCAACTGTTACGTTAGGGTATTCTATGAAGATGCATTTGTCCGCTTTGGGTTCGAGCTCATCAGGTTGAAAACCTTTTCCACATAAGCGTCGCAGCCCCAAACATTTAGAAATGACAACTTAGGTTTCTGCCAAACCAAAATTCATACGGTGTCATCTCAACGAACTTAGATGGTGCCCCTTTTTAAAGTGAATGTAGTTGTCTCTAATGCATAACCCCAAAACGATAGTGGCAAATCGATAAGAGACATCATAGTACGCACCATATCCAATAGAGCACGACTATGACGTTCGGACACACCATCACACTATGGTGTTCCAGGTGGCGTGAGTTGTGAAACAACTTCCACATTGTCTTAAGTTGTATACCAAACTCGTAACTCAGATATTTACCTCTACGATCATATCGTAGATATTTTATCTTCTTGTCACGAGGATCTCAAACTTCACTTTGAATTTCTTTGAACTTTTCAAACGTTTCAGACTTGTGTTTCATTAAGTAAATATCCCCATATCTACTCAAATCATCAGTGAAGGTAGGAAAATAATGATATCCACCGCACGCTACAACACTCATTGGACCGAATACATCAACATGTATCATTTCCAACAAGTCACTTGCCCGCTCCATCATACCGGAAACGGGGTCTTAGTCATCTTGCCCATGAGACATGGTCCACATGTCTCAACCGATTCGAAATCGAATGAGTTCAAAGATCCATCAGCATGGAGTTTCTTCATGCGATTTACACCAATATGACATTTAGCGGCAGTGCCACAAGTATGTGGTACTATCATTATTAACTTTGTATCTTTTGGCATCAATATTATGAACATGTGTATCACTATGATCAAGATTCAATAAACCATTCTCATTGGGTGCATGACCATTGAAGGTATTATTCATGTAAACAGAATAACCATTATTCTCTAACTTAAATGAATAACCGTATTGCAATAAACATGATCTAATCACGTTCATGCTTAACGCAAACACCAAATAACATTTATTTAGGTTCATCAGTAATCCCGAAGTTAGAGAGAGCGTGCGATGGTGATCACGTCAACCTTGGAAACACTTCCAACACTCATCGTCACCTCACCCTTATCTAGTCTCCGTTTATTCCGTAGCTTTTATTTCGAGTTACTAACATTTAGTAACCGAACCGGTATCCAATACCCAGGTGCTACTAGGAGCACTAGTAAGGTACACATCAATAACACGTATATCAAATATACTTCTGTCGACGTTGCCAGCCTTCTTATCTACCAAGTATCCAGGGGTGTTCCGCTTCAGCGACCGTTCTCCTCATAATAGAAGCACTTAGTCTCGGGTTTGGGATCAACCTTGGGTTTCTTCACTGGAGCAGCAACTGACTTGCCAACCATGAAGTTTCCCTGCTTGCCCTTGCCCTTATCGAAACTAGTGGTTTCACTAACCATCAACACTTGATGCTCCTTCTTGATTTCTACCTTCGCGGTGTCAAACATCGCGAATAGCTCAGGGATCATTATTTCTATCCCTGGCATTTTATAGTTCATCACGAGGCTCTAGTAGCTTAGTGACAGTGACTTGGAGAACTATATCAATCACTATCTTATCTGGAAGATCAACTCCCACTCGATTCAAGAGATTGTAGCACCCAGACAATCTGAGCACATGCTCACCGATTGAGCTATTCTCCTTCATCTTGCAGGCAAAGAATATTGTTGGAGGTCTCATACCTCTCAACACGGGCACGAGCCTGAGATCCCAATTTCAGCTCTTAGAACATCTCATATGTTCCGTGACGTTCAAAACGTTTTGGAGCCTCAATTCTAAGCCATAATGCATGACGCACCGAACTATCAAGTAGTCATCAGAACGTGCCTATCAGATGTTCACAACATCAACAGACGACGCTTGAGGGGGTGGCGCACCGAGCGGTGCATTAAGGACATAAGCCTTTTGTGCAGCAATGAGGACAATCCTCAGATCATGGACCCAGTCCGGATTATTGCTACCATCATCTTTCAACTCTATTTCTCTAGGAACATATAAAAAATTCAAGGGAGCTACAGCGCGAGCTAGTAATCTACAACATAATTTGCAAAGACATTTTGACTATGTTCATGATAATGAGTTTAGTTAATCATATTACTTAAAAACTCCCACTCAAATTGACATCCCTCTGGTCATTCGAGTGTCACATGATCCAAATCCACCAACTCAAGTCCGATCATCACGTGAGTTGAGGTGGTTTCAATGATGAACATCTTAATGTTGATCATATCTACTATGTGACTCATGTTCGACCTTTTGGTCTCTTGTGTTCCGAGGCCATGTCTGTACATGCTAGGCTCGTCAAGTTTAACCCGAGTGTTCCGCACGTGCAACACTGGCTTGCACCCATTGTATGCGAACGTAGAGTCTATCACACCCGATCATCACGTGGTGTCTCGAAACGATGAACTTTCGCAACGGTGCACACTCGGGGAGAACACAATTTTATCTTGAAATTTAAGTGAGGGATCACCTTATAATGCTACCGTCGTCCTAAGCAAAATAAGATGCATAAAAGGATTAACATCACATGCAAATCATAAGTGACATGATATGGCCATGAACTTGTGCTTTTGATCTGCATCTCCAAATCACCGGCATGATCTTCATCGTCACCGGCATGACACCATGATCTCCATCATCTTGATCTCCATCAATGTGTCGCCATGAGGTTGTCGCGCCGACTGTTGCTTCCACGACTATTGCTAACTCATAGCGATAAAGTAAAGCAAAACGGCGAAAATAATTAAAGACAACCCTATGGCTCCTGCCGGTTGCCGTACTCATCGACATGCAAGTCGTGATATTCTATACAATACATGATCATCTCATACATCACATATATCTCATCATGTAATTGGCCATATCACATCACAACATACCCTGCAAAAACAAGTTAGACGTCCTCTAATTGTTGTTGCAAGTTTTACGTGGCTGCTACGGGTATCTAGCAAGAACAATTCTTACCTACGCAAAAACCACAACGGTGATACAAAAATTGCTATTCAACCTTCTCAAGGACCGCCTTTGTCAAATCCGATCCTACTAAAGTGGGAGAAACAGACACCCGCTAGCCATCTTTATGCAACGAAGTTACATGTCAGTTGATGGAACCGGTCTCTCATAAGCGTACGAGTAATGTTGGTCCGGGCCGCTTCATCCCACAATACCGCCGAAACAAGAAAAGACCAAGGGATGAAGCAATCCGAATATCAACGTCCACAAACTCCTTTGTGTTCTACTCGAGATCTCATCTACACATAGACCTAGCACTGATACCACTATTGGGGAACGTTGCATGGGAAACAAAAATTTCCTACGCACACGCAAGATCTATCCATGGTGATGAGCATCTATGAGAGGGAGAGTGGATCTACATACCCTTGTAGATCGCTAAGCGGGAAGCGTTAAGAAACGCGGTTGATGTAGTCGAACGTCTTCGCGATCCAAATCGCTGAGCGTCCCGCGATCCCATCACGATCCATCTCGCGATCTAATCACGATCCGTCCCGCAATCCCATCACGATCCGTCCCGCGATCAAATCACGAATCATCTCGCGATCCTGATCACGGTCCTTCCGATCTATCGCCGAACGGACGACACCTCCGCGTTCAGCACACGTACAGCTCGATGACGATCTCCGCCTTCTTGATCCAGCAAGAGGGGTCGGAGAGGTAGAGGAGTTCTCCGGCAGCGCGAAGGCGCGGCGGCGGCGGTGGTGGAACTATTACGGTAGGGCTTCGCCTAAGCACCGCCGAAACTAGAGTAAAGGAGAAAACGATCTAGAGGAAGTAGAGGGAGCACGTGGCAATTAGGGATAGCTCTCCCCTCTAAATCCTCTAGTATATATAGGAGGGAGGGAGGGGAGGAGGCAGCCTCAAACCCTCAAGGGTTCGCCGAAATTGGAGGTGGAGGAGTCCTACTCCAATCCTACTAGGAGTAGGATTCCTCCTCTCCACTTGGAAACCCTTTCCACCTTTCCACCTTTGGGTTTCTCCCACCCCTAGCCGCATGGGCCTTAGTGGGGGGTTCGGCCAGCCCACTAGGGGCTGGTTTGACTCCTCCCACAGCCCATGAGGTCCTTTGGGTCGAGACACCCCTCCCGATGGCCCCCGGTACCCTCCCGGCACTCCCGGTACACTACCGAAGTACCCGAAACTTTTCCGTTGACCAAAACAGGACTTCCTATATATCAATATTTACCTCCGGACCATTCCGGAGCTCCTCGTGACGTCCAGGATCTCATCCGGGACTACGAACAACCTTCGGTCACCACCATACATAACTCTACTATACCGAAACGTCACCGAACCTTAAGTGTGCAGACCCTGCGGGTTTGAGAACTATGTAGACATGACCGAGACACCTCCACGATCAATAACCAATAGCGGGACCTGGATGCCCATATTGGTTCCTACATATTCTACGAAGATCTTTATCGGTTGAACCTCTATGTCAAGGATTCAGTTAATCCCGTACGCTATTCCCTTTGTTCTTCGGTATGTTACTTGCCCGAGATTCGATCGTCGGTATCTCTATACCTAGTTCAATCTCGTTACCGGCAAGTCTCTTTACTCGTTCCGTAATACAAGATCCCGTGGCTAACACTTAGTCACATTGCTTGCAAGGCTTATTGTGATGTTGTATTACCGAGTGGGCCCTGAGATACCTCTCCGTCACACGGAGTAACAAATCCCAGTCTTGATCCATGCCAGCTCAACAGACACCCTCGGAGATACCTGTAGAGCATCTTTATAGTCACCCAGTTACGTTGTGACGTTTGATACACACAAGGTATTCCTCCGGTGTTAGTGAGTTGCATGATCTCATGGTCATAGGAACAGATACTTGACATGCAGAAAACAATAGCAATAAACTGACACGATCATATGCTATGTTCATAGTTTGGGTCTTGTCCATCACATCATTCTCCTAATGATGTGATCCCGTTATCAAATGACATCTCATGTCTATGGCCAGGAAACCTTGACCATCTTTGATCAACGAACTAGTTAACTACAGGCATACTAGGGACACAATGTTGTCTATGTACCCACACATGTATTTGAGTTTCCAATCAATAAAATTATGGCATGGATAATACACGATTGTCATGAACAAGGAAATATAATAATAACTACTTTTATTATTGCCTCTAGGGCATATTTCCAACATTTATATCATTTTTTGGGACTAACCTATTGACATAGTGCCAAGTGCTAGTTGCTGTTTTTGCTTGTTTTTTACTTCGCAGAATATCAGTAGTAAGCGAAGCGCAAACACCGTGAAACTTTTTGGAGATTTTTTTTGGGCCAGAAGACACCCAGTGGGCCAAAGAAATGCCAGAGAGGAAGGCCGAGGAGGGCACCAGACACCAGGGCGCGCCAGAGACCCTTGGCGTGGCCTGGTGTATTGTGCCCACCTCGGGACGCCTCTCCACTGCCTATCAGCTCTATAAATACCCAAATATTACAAAAACCCTAGGGGAGTCGACGAAACACAATTCCAGCCACCGCAAGTTCCAGAACCACGAGATCCAATCTAACACCATCACAGAGGGGTGCATCGTCTTCATGGGTGCGTCTCCGATGATGCGTGAGTAGTCCACCATAGACCTACGGGTCCATATGCAGTAGCTAGATGGCTTTCTCTCTCTCTTTTGATTCTCAATACAATGGTCTCTTGGAGATCTATTTGATGTAATTACTTTTTGCGGTGTGTTTGTTGGGATCCGATGAATTTTGAGTTCATGATCAGTTTCTATCCATGAATATTATTTGAGTCTTCTTTGATGGGGCAGCGAGGCACACATGTATCGTTGCTATTAAGGATAACAAGATGGGGTCTATTCCTACATGAATAGATCTTGTCTACATCATGTCATCGATCTTATTGCATTACTCCGTTTTTCCATGAACTTAATACACTAGATGCATGCTGGATAGCGGTCGATGTGTGGAGTAATAGTAGTAGATGCAGAATCGTTTCGGTCTACTTATCTTGGACGTGATGCCTATATAATTATCATTGCCTTCGATATCGTCATGATTATTTGATCTTCTATCGATTGCCCAACAGTAATTTGTTTACCCACCGTGTGCAAATTTCCCTCAAGTGGATGACCTAAGGTTTATCAATCTGTGGGAGGTGTAGGATGAAGATGGTCTCTCTCAAACAACCCTGCAATCAAATACAAGAAATCTCTTGTGTCCCCAACACACCCAATACAATGGTAAATTGTATAGGTGCACTAGTTCGGCGAAGAGATGGTGATACAAGTGCAATATGGATGGTAGATATAGGTTTTTGTAATCTGAAAATATAAAAACAGCAAGGTAGCAAGTAACAAAAGTGAGCACAAACGGTATTGCAATGCTTAGAAACAAGGCCTAGGGTTCATACTTTCACTAGTGCAAGTTCTCTCAACAATACTGACATAGTTGAATCATATATAAATCCCTCACGTGCGACAAAGAGTTCACTCCAAAGTAACAAATAGCGGAGAACAAACGAAGAAATTATTGTAGGGTACGAAACCACCTCAAAGTTATCTTTTTCCGATCAATCTTATGAGCTATCCCTATAAGTGTCACGAACAGCCCTAGAGTTCGTACTAAAATAACACCTTAAGATACATATCAACCAAAACCCTAATGTCACCTAGATACTCCAATGTCACCATGAGTACCCATGGGCTTGATTATACGATATGCATCACACAATTTCAGATTCATCATGTTCAATCCAACACAAAGAACTTCAAAGAGTGCCCCAAAGTTTCTACTGGAGAGTCAAGACGAAAACGTGTGCCAACCCCTATGCATAGATTCCCAAGGTCACGGAACCCGCAAGTTGATCACCAAAACATACATCAAGTGGATCAATAGAACATCCCATTATCACCACGGATATCCCATCGCAAGACATACATCAAGTATTCTCAAATCCTTAAAGACTCAATCCGATAAGAAAACTTCAAAGGGAAAACTCAACTCATCACAAGAAGATAGAGAGGGGAAAACTCCATATGATTCATCTATATTAATAAGGCTCGCGGTACATCAAGATCGTGCCATCTCAAGAACACGAGAGAGAGAGAGAGAGAGAGAGAGATCAAACACATAGCTACTGGTACATACCCTCAGCCCCGAGGGTGAACTACTCCCTCCTCGTCATGGAGACCGCCGGGATGATGAAGATGGCCTCCGGTGATGGTTTCCCCCTCCGGCAGGGTGCCGGAACGGGCTCCCGCTTGGTTTTTCGTGGCTCTGGAGGCTTGCGGCGGCGGAACTCCCGATCTAGGTTTGTTTCTGGGGGTTTCTGTATTTATAAGAATTTTTGGCGTCGGAAACAAGTCAAGGTGGGCCACGAGTTGACGACAAGCCAGGGGGGCGTGCCCTAGGGGGGGGGGGGCGCCCCCAGGCTTGTGGTGGCCTCGTGGCTCTTCTGGCCCAACTCCAATGCTCCCTGGGCTTCTTCTGGTCCATAAAAAATCACCGTAGATTTTTATTCCGTTTGGACTCCGTTTGATATTCCTTTTCCCCCTTTATGATCGACTGGCTCCAGCCCGGCCGCCGATGACATGTAATTATCCGAACATATAGTTGTCCGGGCGCCTTAAATCGCTTAACCTCGAAGGCCGAAGCGTTGAAGCATGCACAATATTTCCTGACAACCTTTCTGACGAAGGGTCGCGGCCTATCACGACCGCTGAGTCGGTTACCAAAACTCGATTCGCGGGTCGAGGCCGTTTCTCCATTTGTACGTCTTATCAACGTGTAGATCGTGTCCCGTTTATTACGGGATATGCTTAATGTCCTGGGTTATCCCACGCGCGTATAATGGCATGATTGTATCGGGAAGTGGCAAGGCCTGTGGCACAGTAAAAGGGTGGCTCTTGGTATTACGGCACCCAATAAAAAGGGAGAAAACCCCCAAGGCCTATTCACGCCCCAGATCCGCAGCCCTTGCCTCCTCAACCTTTCCAAGCCCCGAGAGCCCAGATCCAGCCTTTCCTCAGTCTTCCCTCAAGCTCGGCCATGGCGGGTTCCAGCTCCATGGGCAAGTGGGAGGCCTCCTCTGTCACCGAAAACGACATCCGGGAGCTGAAACGCGCCGGCTACCTCTCCACCAACATCGCCCACCGCGCACCAGAGGCGAATCAGGTGGTTCCCACGCTGAGGCCGGGCGAGAGGGTGGTGTTCGTCCCCCATTTCATTCGGGGACTGGGCTTTCCGCTCCACCCCTTCGTCAGGGGCCTCATGTTCTTCTACGGGCTAGACTTCCACGACCTCCCCCCGAACTCCTTCATGCATATCTCAGCGTTCATCCTTGTCTATGAAGCCTTTCTGCGGGTTCAACCACACTTCGGCCTGTGGCTCAAAGTGTTCAACGTCAAGCCGAAGACTATTGCGGGCACGCATGCAGATTGCGGAGGGGCAGTAATAAGCAAGCTTCCCCGTGTTGAGTGGCCGGACGGCACCTTCTTCGACACGGTCAAGATCTGGCAGAAGGAGTGGTTCTACATCACCGAACCCAGGAGTGCGGACTGGGCGGAACCTGCCGAATTCAGATCCGGACCCCCCGCAAGGCTGACCTCGTGGCTCAAGAAAGGCCTTGACTGGGGGTCGGCCACAGAGGTAAAATTGCTGCAGAAGCGCATCTCCTCGATGATCGAGGCCAAGATCGAACTGGTCAACGTGGTCCAGGTTATGCTTCGCCGCCGCCTCCTCCCCTACCAGCACCGGGCCTCCCCAATGTGGGCTTACCAGCTCGTGGACCCGGTCACTGTGAGTCAATTCTTCCGCACTACCCACGAGAAATTGTGGAAAGCGCTGTTCAAGCCCCAGAAGAGCTGGCCGGCCGAAACCCCTCCTACCAAGGTATGACAAAAACTCTTAACTTTCTGGCTATGTTTTTTAACAAAGAGCTGAACCCCTTCTCCCTCATCTTCACAGAAATGGCTGAGCAAGGCCGAGCACATTGACTATCCGACCCCGTAGCCCGAAGACCCTAGGTCGGATCTGTTGGCGGAGATGCTCATCATGGCGCCGTATTCGGCACCAGAGAAGAAGGAGAAGAAAGGAGAGAAGAAGGAGGCCCGAAAGGGTCTTCGTCAAAGGGGTCTTTCGGACTCTAAATCCGAGGAAACCCATGCTTCCTCTAGTCACGAGGAAGAGCATGAGGACGAGGGGGAGTGCGGCTCCCCCCTCACAAGGAAAAGGGGGGCGTCAGCGGACGCCGCGGAGGATCTACCTCCTCCGGCCCCGAAGAGGTCATGTCGGACAAAGGCAGTCCTGGCCGATGATAAATCGGACTCCGACAATGAGTTCGAGGCCTTTGAAAGGGTTCCCCGAAGGAACCCAAGGGTTAAGCCCCCAGCCCAAAGGTATGAATCCGAAGATCCTCTAGTTTATTTACATAGGGCTTTTAATGCCTAATGAGTGAACGTCTTTCAATTTGCAGCCCCCCACGCGATCTCCCCACCGATCAAATTTCAGATGGGGAGTCTCCGCCCGCCGAACTGGCGGAAAGTGGGACTGCATCTCATCCTACGCCGCCTGAGGCCTCGAAGGAGGCCGCAGAGGTGTTATCGAGCCGGGCTCCTTCTGAGCCGAACACCGAAAGCGGGGGTGACGACGTCATGGCTGAGGTTAATACCTCGGCCACTGAAGACCAGGAGAAGGAAACTCCGCTGGCAACTGAAGAAGGGGAACGGAGCTCGGCCCAACCCCCTCCGAGGGTATCTCAAGAGCGCTCTACGCCTCCGGAGGTGCCTGCCCAGTCCCCAATCGGAGGGAGGGCTAGCGGGTCGACACCGGTGCTGCCCATGACTGGGTGGCCAACCATGATGGAGGAAGCTTTATCCGGCTCCTCCATCGCCGAAGATCACCGCGCCCTTATGGGTGCGGTTTTGCAAGGCATTCAGTTCGTTGATATTGGACTGAAGGAGGCCTTCAACGGTCTCCTGACGGGCTTCAAGGTGAGCCACGTAATACTCTTTCTTCCAGAAAAAGTTAATTCGCCAAGTTTATGCAAGTCTTATAAGTGTAGTAGCCCCCGAGCCCTGGGTGAGTTGGAAAAACCCACCCGGGGGTCCAATGCCCGAAAATTAGCAATGATGCTCAAGGCATCATTTGTCCATGATTATTCCAAGAGCCCCGAAGAGTACGTAGTAAAGGGTCTGAATCTGACAACTCGGGAGTTTTAATGCACATAAGTTGTTTTGTAGGCCTCGTCATCGGCGGCGGCCTCCAATGCAGCGGAGCTTGCCGAGCTAAACCGGAAGCTCAAGAGCTCCGACGAGGAGCTTGATCGTCTGAACAAGAGATTCAATGAGACGCAAGGTGAGTCCGAATTGTATCATTCAGGCTATGGTCTATCCATATTGAATGAGATATTCGGATTGTTATTTACCCCTTGTTACTACAGCTGCGCCGCGGAGGTCGAGAAACTCAAGGCCGAGCTGGAAAAGGTGAGGCAGGAGGCCGCGGATGAGAAGGCGGCGGCCAAACAAGCAGCAGCCGAACTCTCGGCGCTAAAAGCCGAGAACGACAAGCACGAGGCCCGGGTGGGAGAGGTGCAGCTGGAGCTCAAGGATGCCAGCACGAAGTGCGAAGCCCTTGAGCAAAAGAACCAAGACCAGGCCGCCGAACTATCTACGCTGAAATCCGAGCTCAAATCGGAGCGTGTTGAAAGGCGGTTCTTCGAAGAAGAACTCCGCCAAGTCAAGGCGATCGCGGATGGTAAGCCGTACTTACTACAATGTGCCTTTGGTGGTAACAGGTTTGCATTGCTCACCCGGGTGTGGCGTTCCTCAGGCGCCCTTACGGACCTTCCGAGGAGTGCGGCGGACGCGCACAGATACTTCGCCTCTCGGGATGGGGATGTTGAGCGTCGGCTGTTCTGGGCGCAATTTCAAGCCCCCGAGCATCCTCCCCTCCTGAGCAAGCAGATGAAACAACTGATGGAGCTGCACAGGACGGCGAAGCCGGCCATGAGGGACCTCTGCATCCGGCTGTGGCCTGGAGAGCCGTTGCCGAGTAGCTACTTCGGCTTGGTGCAGAAACTGTGCGACGCTGCGCCTCGGATTGATGCTGTGAAGCGTTCCACGTGCATCGAGGGGGCTCGGATGGCCTTTGCAAGGACCATGGTGCACTGGCCGAAGATCAAGCCGACCGAGATGGCCACCGTGCCTCCGCCCCCTGGGAAGGAGCATAGGCGCCCCGAGAAATACTTTGCCACCGTGATGGATGGTGCTCGGGCGATAGAAGCTCAATGCCCGAAGGATGTAATGTATGAATGAACGCTTTGTTATGTATCCGATGACTGTTCCGCTTTATAATGCGGTTGCATGGTTTATCATGTCTTTTAAGCTTTGTATTATTTTGACTCCTGTGTGGCCGTTTTATCTGAAAGTTGCGAGTCGTCGGCTTCGGCCCCCATGTAGATACTACACGAGGTGATTCTACCTCCACACTGTGACCCTTAGCCGACGTATCGGTGCCCGAAGGCGATAGTGCGAGGGGAACAAGGCAATCGGACTATAATGCTTTAGTGCTTTCACTTAGCCGTAGGAGCTTTACTGCGGGGGCTGATGACCAGCCCCCAGTGTTTTGTGATATTCGGCTACACCGAGGTTGAAACCAGCATCACATGGTCTGTATTAGTACAAACCCCTCGTATAACACGGAATAACCTCTATCGATTTTTAGTTTGACACTTATGTTCGGATGGCAGACCGGTTCTCGCTTATTATGACAGTCAGTTTTCGGCTTTCTCCACTGAGGTACTTGACCAGGCAAGCTGGAAGCACAATCGCAGTGGTTCTCCCTCTACCCTTTTAGCCAAACGGGCGGAACGTAAGAGGGCAAACACAGGAGCCGGGCAACCGAACCATTGACCCAAGACATAATTCGGAACCGATTCATATAACGCAACATCCGAGACGCCGAACACATAAACAATAGTGCCGGGGTGATGCTTGGTGTGATTTTTATAGTCAAGCCCCCGGTCTATTAGCCGGTCGCATCGTAACATGTGCCAAACAGCTTTGCTATTGGCGTCGATGAATAGAGAACAGAATATGTGACACAAAATACAGCGAGGAGGCTGTAAAGGATGGTCTTTATTTCTCATGAATTCTTACAACTCAAACTTCCGAAGCAACTGTTACAGGTATTTTGAAATGAAAGATAAAGTCTACAAAGGAGAGGTTTTACCCGGGGTCTTCGATAGGTGGCTTGACGTCCTTGATGTGCCCTGTCGCATGTCTGCTCCTTTGCTCCCGAGGGGGTTGCATTCCTTTAAAGGTGAGTGCTATCGGCGAACGGACCTTGGGAAGAAGATCTTGAGAAGTCACCGCCTTGTGGATGAGCTTTACGCTTGAAAGGTCCTAGATGGTACCTGTGGTTTGTCCGAGGACATTTGTTGGCAGTAGTTCGGTCCAGCCGAACACTTGTGCCTTCCATAGTGGGTCCCCACAGCGGCCCATAGTATTTTGAGCGCGAAGTTATGCCTCCTTGACACATATTTTACGGGAGCTAGGGCTGTGCTGTGGGGGGCGTATCCCTATTTTTGTTGGGCGGAAGATGATTCCGGGAGTTCGGGTTGAGACCGAACTCGTTTGCTATTATGACGTGCCTTTACGGCTGATTTGGGCGTCGGCCTATCGTCGATCGTCGCCGGACTGGAATTCAGCTACCAGGGCCGCTGTGTGTTCCTCAGTGCGGAGAGAGTGCTTTGTGTCGCCATTGACAGTAATGACCCCCCTGGGCCCGGGCATCTTGAGCTTCAGGTACGCGTAGTGGGGGATGGTGAGCGAATGTTGTGCGGCCGAGTAGGGCATGATAACCGCTGCGAAAAGGGACAATGTCAAAGATCAAGTCTTCACTGCGGAAGTTGTCGGGCGAGCCGAACACTACTTCCAGATTCACTGTGCCCGAGCAGCGGGCTTCGATGCCTGGGATCACTCCTTTAAAGGTAGTGTTACTGGGTTTGATCCTTGACGGATCTATACCCATCTTTTTCACCGTGTCTGAGTAAATCAGATCAAGGCTACTTCCTCCATCCATTAGGACTCTAGTGAGGTGATACCCATCGATAATGGGGTCTAGGACGAAAGTCGGGTAGGGGGTCCCGAGCTACCCCGGAGGCACGCCCTGTTGGCTTGTGGGGTTCCTCAGGCATCGTCTTGTGTTGATTACGACTCTCAAAATTCACATATATTCCAAAAAAAAATCTCTGTCAATTTTTATCGCGTTTGGACTTCGTTCGATATGGAATTTCTGCGAAACAAAAAAACACAGAAAAACAGGAACTGGCACTGGGCACTGGGTAAGTAAGTTAGTCCCAAAAATAATATAAAATGCTGACAAAAGTATATGAAAGTTGTAAAATATTGGCATGAAGCAATCAATAATTATAGATATGATGGAGACGTATCAGACATTAGGATTGATTGATATTTATAATTGGTGTTATTTTAGTACGAACTTTAGGGCTGTTTGTGACACTTATAGGAATAGCTCAAAAGATTGATCGGAAAGAATAACTTTGAGGTGGTTCTACTACCTACACCAATTTCATCTTATGTTCTCCGCTAGATAGGAACTTTGGAGTGATTCTTTGTTGCACGTTGAGGGATGATCATATGATTCAACTATGTAACATTGTTGGGAGATTGCACTAGTGAAAGTATGAACCCTAGGCCTTATTTACAAGCATTAATATACCGTATTGCTCGCTATTTACCACTTGTTACCTTGCTTTTTTTATATTTTTAGATTACAAAAACCTATTTTTATCATCCATATTGCACTTGTATCACCATCTCTTCGCCAAACTAGTGCTCCTATACAATTTGCCATTGTATTGGGTGTGTTGGGGACACAAGAGATATCTTGTATTTGATTGCAGGGTTGTTTGAGAGAGACCATCTTCATCCTACACCTCCCACGGATTAGAAGAGGAGGAGAAGAAGAAGAGGAAAAAGGAAAAGAAGGAAGAAGAAGAAGAGGAAAAAAAGGAAAAGAAGAAGAAGAAGTAAAAGACCCCCGACGCGCCTGAACCCCGAGGCCACTGACCCCCGACCCCCGATGCCACTGACCCCTGACGCCACTGACACTCAACGCCACTGACCCCTGACCCCCGACGCCACTGACCCTCGACCCCCGAAACCTCTTCGGCCTCCCGTTGACCGAAAAGGTGCTCTTCGGCCTTCCAGAGGCCGATGGGGTCATAGTTTTGTAAATTATGAGTTAGGTCATATATATATTCCGATTCTAGCTGTTATGAAAAACATCATATTTGTGTTGATCGGGTGGATTTCAATGTGCAGTTGTTTCGTCGCTGCGAGGGTCTGCTATTCGACGACCTCCCCATGCGTTTGACGAGCTCCCTTGCGTTCGTGGGTGAGCACAAATGACATCTCCTCCCCCCCTTAATTTGCGCTGTTCCGGTCTTCGTGCCGATGAAACTTGCTAGCTATAGGTGTCTTCAATCATAAGAATGTGTGACCAGTATGCGTCTCCCGTTCGAAAGGGCGGCATCTATAAATATGCATGTCTTTGCATATTTATAACCGCCATCCTTTCGAATTGTCCAACGTTATCCATGGACAGCCCGAGTATGTGTAGATTGGGTTCATTTTCCCTTATGCTCTGCTCCGGATCCGATGCGGAATTTCGTCAGTGCCTCCCTGTTGTTCTCCGGGTACACATCCTCTCTGCTTATTGCCGAGACGTGTATCAGGAGAACAGAGGGGAGGTGCTGCCGAAATTCTACGTCGGATCCGGAGCAGAGCATGGGAAAACGAACACAATCTACACATACCCGGGTGGGATTAGGACCTATCTTTACCTATTAGCGTGTAGGTTGCATGGACGTAATAAAACTGACAAACTTGATTAATTGATTAATATAGATGATGAATTATATATATATTTCTTGTGTGTTTAGTAGGTGGGCAAGATGAGTGATCGTGCGTGGATGTACACCGGTCACCCTAGTCAGAAAGACATGACCATTGAATGGTTAACAAAAACCAAGGGGTTTCTGAGAGCCGCATTTGCAAATGGCCAGGAAATAACCTGGTGCCCCTGTGTCCGGTGCGACAACCATAAAAAGTGGACACGGGATGAAATGGGTAAACACTTGCAGAAGTGGGGTTTTACGCCTGATTATACGGTGTGGAGATTTCATGGTGAGTCTGCCCAAAATGCCAGAGCTGAGGTGGTTCGTCGTCGCACCGATGAGCATGGTACCGGGATCGAAGACATGGTGCAAGACTTTGATGATGCTCGGGATTCAGACGATGAGATGGAGGAATCTGCAAAGGCCTTCTATGAAATGTTGGAGTCTTCAAAACATCCTCTCCACGAGCACACTGAGATTTGTCAGCTGGATGCCATCGCGCAAGTAATGGCTCTAAAGGCTCAGTTCAACCTGGGCAGAGAATGCTACGACACGATGATGACAATATACGCTTTCTACCCAAAGGCCATGTATTGCCTGCAAACCTGTACCAGTCGGACAAAATCCTACGTGCGCTTAAGATGCCCTATGAGAAGATAGATGCCTGTGAGAATGGATGTGCCTTACTTAGGCTTGAGTATGCGGGCTTGAACTATTGTCCCATTTGCAAGTCTTCCAGGTATGTTGTGGTAGACAACGGTATGGGTGAGAAGAGTCAGACCAAAATCCCAGTTAATGTTCTTCGGTATATGCCAATCATACCAAGACTTCAACGTCTTTTCATGGTCGAAGAGACGGCCAGACAGATGACGTGGCACAAATTGGGCAAAAGAACCGAACTAGATGCAGATGGGAATCCGATGTTGGGACACACTTCAGACGCTTTTGCGTGGAAGCACTTTGATGCATTACATAAGGATAAAGCGGTAGATCCAAGGCATCCTCGAGTCGCCATCAACACAGATGGGTTCAATGTGTTTGCTATGACGGCAACCCAATATAGTTGTAGGCCTGTATTTGTCATTCCACTCAATCTCCCCCTCGGAGAGATTATGAAAAGAAAGAATATTTTCTTGACATTGATAATTCCAGGGCCCAACTATCCAGGGAAGAATATGAATGTGTACATGCAGCCGCTTAAGGATGAATTGCAAGAAGCTTGGGATAATGGGATCAAGACATATGACGCCGCTACAAAACAAAACTTCAAAATTCATGTGTGGTACATGTACTCGACGCACGACTTGCCGGCGTATGCGCTATTCGTTGGCTGGTGTGTGCATGGAAGGTTCCCGTGCCCCACATGTAAGGCAGCTCTTTAGTTTCGTTGGCTGCAGGCGGGTCGCAAGTATTCTTGTGTCGACTTGCATAGACAGTTCCTGGATCCTCGCCATAAGTTCAGAAAAGACAAGAAGAATTTCATCAAAGGTAGAGTTGTCAAAAACTCTGCACCACCTACATTGACAGGCCAACAGACCCTGGATCAGTTAAACGCTCTCGAGCCTGATCTAGAGCGTCCAGGATATTTCAAAGGGTATAATTCGGAACACGCCTGGACTCACAAGATATGTTTGTGGGATCTGCCTTACTTTAAAGACCTCCTTTGCCCACACAACATCGACGTGATGCACACTGAAAAGAATATCGCCAAGGCCCTTTTTGCTACATTGTTCGGCATAGAGGGGAAGTCAAAGGATAATCCTAAGGCTAGAGTCGATCAGGAGGCTCTATGTGATAGACCGTTACAAAACATGCGACAACCGAAAGGAAAGAAGAACTGGAGGAAGCCAAAGGCATGGTTCAATCTTGGAAGGCCAGCTATGAGGGAAATGATCTTGTGGGTGAAAATCCAGTTGATGTTCCCCGATGGGTATGCAGCGAATCTAAAGAGGGGAGCCAGTCTTGACAAATTGAAAATATTTGGTCTCAAGAGTCATGATTGGCACATATGGCTTGAGCGGGTAATGCCGGTGATGTTGCGTGGCTTTATCCCTGAGGATGAATGGATAGTACTGGCAGAGCTGAGCTATTTCTTCCGTGCTCTTTGTGTGAAAGAACTATCGTCTGACGTGCTAGATGAACTGGAAGAGTTGGCGCCGGAGTTGATCTGCAAGTTAGAAAAGATCTTTCCACCGGGCTTCTTTAATCCAATGCAGCATTTGATTTTGCATCTCCCGACCGAGGCAAGATTGGGGGGGGGGGCATGCAAAATCGTTGGTGCTTCACAATTGAGAGGATGCAGAAGACGCTTCGAGCAAAATGTAAAAATAAACGTAGAATTGAAGCCTCGATGGCCGAGGCATTCATTACTGAGGAGGCGGCAAACTTCGTGACAGCACACTACGAAGCCAAGAATCGTCATTTGCATAATCCGAAGCCTCGGTACAATGATGGCGACCGTGAAAAAGGTCGATCCAACCTCAGCCTATTCAAAGGGAAGCTCGCACCAGCCGGTGCTTCGAAAGCAATAGCGTTGGATGTCGAAGAATGGCGGACCATTTCGTTGTATATCTTCAACAACCTAACAGAAGTGCGGCCGTACATCGAGTAAGTTCTCGGTACATTGTTTCGCAACTTCTAATTCCTTTGAACTGCTCTTATTCCCGAATATGTGATACAGTCGATACGTCGCCAAATTCTCGGATGGAGCGGTGATCCAAAAGGATTCCATCGAAGAGTATGAGCTTCTGGCAAAGCATGGAGGCAGCTATCCTGGTTTCATCTCTTGGTTCAAACAAACGGTAATTTCCATTAGACCATTTCATTTCTTCGTCTAGTTTGCGGCTAATGCAACAATCCTTTCGTATTAAACTTGTAGGCTAATTCAGAGTCTATGGACGCCTAATTAAGACAAGTCGCTAATGGTTTTGACTATAAGGTCCGTTCATTTGACAAATACGACATCAACGGGTATCGCTTTCGTACTTTTGGCAAAGAGCTATCTATGGCCGACCGAAAGTCTACAAATTGTTGTGTCTCTGCTATCGGCGAAGGAGGTGTCGAGTATTATGGAAGAGTTGAAGCAATTTATGAACTTATATTCTTTGGTGAAAACCCACGAACGTCGTAGTCTTCAAATGTTATTGGTTCCAGCCGAAGGAGACTAGAAGGACTCATGAACATATAGGGCTAGTCGAAATCAAACAAAGCACCCATTTAGATGTTCCCGATGTCTATATTACGGCTCAACAGGCGACCCAAGTTTTCTATCTACCGTGGGCCTGCCAAACTGATCCAAATCTGAATGGTTGGGATGTCGTTTATGATGTGCCGCCACGTTTTAGACCACCTCCCCTCAATGAAGATGATTATGAACCTCACATTAACCCAGACACATATGAAGGAGAATTCTTCCAAGAAACACGTCTTTCCAAAAAACGTTTCAAGAACCGCTCTACTTCACCCCAGAACATTGAAGTAGACAGCGACAGTGAATCCGACTTCACCCCTGAGTCGGAACAAGAAGAGACGGAAGAAGAAGAGGTTACTGCTGCGGATGACCTCTCAATGCTTGACCGATTACATAAAGGAGGCCTTCCACATGTTGTTCCCAATAGTGATGATGATGATGCATTTATTGATGATAGTGATGATGATGATGCATTTATTGATCCCGGAGCATATATAGACGATGAAGATTATTATTAGTTCATGTCAGGTATTATTCAATTTTTATTATATACATGATGATGATACACTCAAATTATATATATACATATTATTATTCATGTCGGTATTCAATTTTTTTTATGTTGTACTAATTTCATTTACTCTTTGTCATGGCAGGTGTTGAAAGATGGTGGGCGCGGGTCGAGTGCGATCTGAGGCTCCTTCGTCGGCGTGTGGTGGGAGGGGTACTTCCATTCCACCCCAAACTCTCCGGAGAGCATTGTACGACAGTATTGGGACACCCGAGGGCGCTTCTTCGTCGGCGAAGTTGCCCACCCGGAGAGGAGGTCGGGGGAAGAAGATAGCTCCTAAAGGTACATGTGGTGGCCGAGGGAGAGGTACGAAGGCTGCTACGCCTTCCTCGCCGCCACCCCAAGCTGATTCACCTGAGCACAGGACTGCTACGGTGGACCCGTCTGAGGTGGAGGCTACAAGGACTCTTGTCCACGAGCCTTGGGTCGACGATCCTTCTGTCCCAGACGCTTTGACCCGCGAGACTCTTGTGCCAGACGCTTCGTCCTACGAGACTCCACACGCTTCGACCGGATGGGATACCTGGACGGATCTACATCAGCCGGAGCCGAGTGGCCATGCTGATGGTGGCGGGGATCAGTTTTCTGATAGCGGGGACGAGGTGGTTGAGGGGGCCACCGTCTACCAGCGTGGGCGTACACGGCTCCCGCCCGTGCCGGCGACCCGCGAGCAGAGGTGGCCGATTAGGCCTGAGTTGCAGAAGTAAGTGCATTTACTCTTTTTAAACCTTTTGCCTTCACGTTTCTTCACATATCTAATGCGTTGGCTTTGTCATACTGCAGGGGTTGGATTCATGCCAAGGATGTCCGCAGGCCCAACTCCATCTTTGGTGTGATTTTACGGCATAACTTCCCGGGGTTTGTCACGTTGCCCGGCGAGGGTCAGCTTCCAGAGTTAGGATTGAACTGGGAGCACTACTTGGCTGCCCCGGCCCCGCCGGAGGAGATGATCGACGGCATGTTGTGCCACACGAGGGCCGACATGGTGATCAGAAAGTTCTGGGTAATTTCTCCTTTACACAATTAAAAATCAATAATAGCTAGTTATTGTACTAATCAGTGTTGTCTCGTTTGATTGCAGACCTTCTATAGGTGTGAGGAGGGATACGAGGAGGCCGCGGCAAAGGTTATCGATGACGAGTGCAGGCTCCTACTACAAAACTTACGGCACGAGGCTCGGGTACAGGCTGTTCGAGACTACTACGCCTCGCGGCGTATTAAGAAGGACAAGTCGTCATGCCGCGGAAAGTTTCTGCACAAGGAGCAGTACATGAAGGTAATTACCTATTCTTAAGGCTTTGTACTTAGTTTCCTTGCTTTGATTCGTAGGCGTAGCTCTCAAATTTCTCTTTACTAACTTAGGTGCCCCCGAGATGGTGTGCGGATAAGATGGATTGTTGGGAGGCGTTGGTGAATGAGTGGTGCTCTAACGAATGGCGAGCCGTCCACGACGATGCCAAGGAACGGCGTGCCCAAATGGAAGGTGTGCCACACCATCAAGGCAGCGCCAACTTATTTCAGTTCGGGCGGAACTGGGTATGTGGTTTGCTTCATGATTCCTGCAATTCATTCTTGATGCTAGCTCGACCCCTTTATTAATACTTTGTTCCCCTCTTGTAGGCGCATTACAATAAGATGGAGGTGCCACAGGTGTACGACCTCTATGCCATGGCCCATACTACCTCGTACGAGAAGGCCAAGGCATTCTCTGAGTCTGACCTCGATAATCCCCAGAACTTCACCAACATCTCCTCCCACAACAAGCTCGTGAGGTACAGAGATGTGGGGAAGGCGGTGAATGGGGAGGACTTCAACCCGAGCCAGCATCCTATTGAATAAGAGCTGGTGATGATAGCTGGCGGCGGGAGGCCCCATGACTCGATAGCCATTGGAGATGGACTTATACGGTCTTCGCGCACTCTCCGGCAGATCAAGGCGCGCCAAACGAGCTCCTGTCCTGAGATAACGCCTCGTCCACGGCCAGTCTAGCTCGCCATCGAGGTTAGTCATATGGACTTAGATAACTTTCCTCCATTACATTGTGTGCGAACAAAGATGATTACAATGCTAACGAGGAGTTGTGTTGCAGGCTGCTCTGCAGAAAGAGAGAGAGGCAACCCAGACGCTTCTGGCGGAACAGGCCCGGCAGGCGGCTGATGAGAAGAGGGATCATCATGCTAACGCAAAAGATCTTTGGTGCAGCATAACTCCCGAGCCACATCGCATGATCCTTCTCCAGGGCCAAGTAGTGCTCGAGGTGACACCGGCCCGAGCAACCCCGGTGCTTCACCTCCGTGATGACGAGGACGGTAAGCCCTAATATGCCACTTACTTGGCTCATTTTCTCAAACAAAGACAAACTTAGCACTTAGACAAACTTAGCACTTAGACATATTGTACCTAAGTTAGCTCTAAAATGACCTATACTTAGCATGGTTTCCTCCACAATGACATAATAAGCTTAGTTAACTCAAAAATGGCATAATAGACTTGGTAACCTCATAGATGCCATAGACTTAGCTTATTTTCTTGCAAAATGACACAATAAGCTTAGTTAGGTCAAAAATGTGATAATTACCTAGGTTAGTTCTAAAATGACAAAATAAGCAATAAGAAGAAGAAAAACAAGAGGAGAAAGAGAGAGAAGAAAAATGCTTCTTCATCATCTTCTTCTTCTAGATCTTCTTCTACTTCTATATCTTCTTCTACTTCTTCTAGTATTCTTGTTCTAACTTTCTTATTTCCAATTTTGCAGATTTGATTGAGTTCACGGCAGCATGCTTTGATGTAGTGCTAGTGTTTACTTTCTGTTTTCATTTTGTATCGATGAACTTACGTGAAACTTTCTACCTATGTATGAGACTATGTATGTATGGATGAAACTATTGTAATATGGTGAACAATGTGACATTTGATACTTTTAATTCGGTATAATTGTTGGTTGATCATATCCATATGGCAGGGATATTGTTTCTGTGAAATATATATATACATATCATATATTTTCCTGTGAAAATTGTTGAATATAACAAAAATAGGCAAAAAAGAGGCAATACAGCCTCTTTGCCGCCTGCCCCGGATGGCAAAGACCTCTTTGCCGACGGCCACCGTCGGCAAAGCGGGCACGTGGCAGCCACCTGTTAAACCTGGGAGCACCAGGCCTGGGGCCATTTGGCCTCTTTGCCGTCCGGGGCAGACGACAAAGGGCTGGGTGTGGGGGGGGGCATCAGGGGCAGACGGCAAAGGGCTAGGCGGGGCCGTCCGGGGCAGACGACAATGGGCTGGGTGGGGGGCCGTCAGGGCCAGACGGCAAAGGGCTGGGCGGGGCCGTCCGGGGCAGACGGCAATGGGCTGGGTGGGGGTCGTCAGGGGCAGACGGCAAAGGACTCTATGGGGGCCGTCAGGGGCAGACGGCAAAGGACTCTATGGGGGCCGTCCGGGGGCAGACGACAAAGGGTTTGGTGGGGGCCGTTAGCCACATAGCGGTGCTAACGTCAGTACTACGCCGTCCAGCCGCGTTGCCGTTTGTAGGCTGACGGCAAATAAACTTTGCCGTCCGCTGTGCCAAGGCAGACGGCAAAGAACCCCTTTGCCGTAGTTTATTCGGCCCAAACTTTTGCCGTCCGCTGGTTGACGGCAAAGGCCTTTGCCGTCCGTGGTTGTGCCCTTTGCCGTCTGCCATGGCAGACGGCAAAGAGCCTGATTCCTGTAGTGTCTTATGCTTAGTTTCATTCTTTTTCCACTTGCCAACTTCCGAATTCTTGGGCTTGATAAATTTAATATGAGTATCCTCTTGTACTTGTGGTTGCCCCCCGAGTGTAGCATTTTTATAGTGATCTTCAACACATCCATGCCATCGGGTTGCTTCTCAAGCTCAATCTTTCTTCCCAAGAACTTGTCGCCCTCCTTGCTTTTCCTGGGTTCACCAATAACAACATTATCTTTAATAGAAGATTCGGCTATGTTAGGCCGAATTAACATTGTCTTCCCTTACAAGTCCATGGTGTTTATCGGGAAGGGCTTTTTATCAACTTGCATCTCAGAAAAATTCAATCCTCTGTCATTAATGGCCGATTGTATCTATCATCGAAAATCATTGCAATCATTAGTAGCACGAGAAAATGAATTATGATACTTGCAATAAGCATGCCATTTCAGCTCCTCAAACGGCGGTAAGGTGTGTGATATTCTAATCATCTTATCTTTCAAGAGAGCATCAAATATTTTATCACACTTAGATATATCAAAAGTAAACTTCATCTCCTCATCACAATCTTGCGAATCGTCTTAAGAGCATTGCACGTATAGGGTCTGGACTTTGAGGACCAAACAAATTCAGCTGTATAGACATCAAGCTCATCATTCAAATTATCATCACCATACTCAACCATATGCATTCTAGGACGATCGGTTGTACACCTATGAACCTCTTTACTTCAACTCTCTTGAGCCAACGCCTTTTGTAGGATTTGGTTAATATTGGAAAACCCATAACTTTCTAGTCTCTCTTTAATGTGATTTTCAAACCATTAAGAACAAGATCCGCCAAGTCTCTTTCTGCTATCACTAAGCTATAACATTGGTTTTTTATATCTCTAAATCTCTTGACATAATCGGTAACCGATTCATCATGGTTTTGCCCGACCGATGTAAGATGTGACAACTTAAGCTCATTATCGCCACTATAAAAATCATCATGAAACTTTTGCTCTAATTGCGACCACAAGAAAATTGAGGCATGTGGTAAAGCGGAAAACCATGAAAATGCGGTGCCAGTTAAAGATAAGGGAAATAAACACACTTTCAATTCTTCTATGGAACCCGCTTCACCCAACTATGCTAGATACTAACTCACATGCTCCCAAGTTGTTTTTGTACCCTCTCCACTAAATTTAATAAAATCAGGAACCTTGTAACCTTGAGGGTACAAAACTGCATCGAAGTGTTTAGGATAAGGCTTTTGGTACACACGACTCTTTAATTTCGACTCGTTTCCGAAAGTTTCTTGAAACATCTTATGCAAATCCTCCCTCAATTTGGCTAAAATTGGGTCCGAGGTAGATGAAGATGCTTGTGGCAATGACATAGGAGAAACTTGGGTACTAGCTAGTGGTGCAACTTGTGGAGTAGGCGCCGAAACATATTTCGGGGGAAGACCAAACATGCTTGTGCTTGTGGGTGGTGTGACAAAGTGATTCGGCGTAGATGCCGAATTGGGCACACTCATAATAGGATTAGGATATGTAGGTGCAGCCACAAGCTGGTTGGTTTGAATAGGGTAAAACCTCAATGACATATTATATTGTTGTTGCATAGGAGGTGCCAATGAAATAGGTAAAGTTGGACTAGGGTTTTCAGATATACCAACAGTACCACTAGATGACAGAGGCATATTTTTCTTAGCATTAGTATTTGCCACAAAAGAATTGTACGTCATCACAATACCCATACTAACCAACTTTCAATCACAGCCACTTGCTCTGGAGCAAAAAACTTTACTCACAGTGATTTCATCTTGTCCGTTAATGAGAGGAGGGAAATTAACGTTTCCAACCGGAGTGATGTTTCCTTGACGATCCTTCTTGAAACTTGCAAGAAACATCGCCAAAGCCTCCTCCTCGTGCTTCTTCTTGAGCGCCTCAAAAGCCTCTTCACGCGGCTTCCTGTACGCTTCATGGGCTTGTGATGTTCATCCGATAGTTCATTAAGACCGGGCTTAATGATGTTATCGGCGTCAACTTCTGAGGGTCGGGCTTGGGGAGATTAGACATGGTGTATGATGATTCTTGATCTTTCCTCCCCAGCGGAGTCACCAATAAGTGTGTTCGCACACGAACACGTCACCGTGTACCTCCAACGCCGAGGGTGATGCACCACAGATCACGTCGAAGGAGACCCGTCCAGAAGTGCGGTACGCAAGCAATCCGGCAGGTGCTTTTGAGGACCCAAGACCCCACGCGCCCGGGAGGGACCCTGTCTGAACGCACGACAACTATGGGCTTCCCTAGGTCGGTTCGCCCACCCCTAGAGCCTCTAGGATCTCTTCCCTTCAATACAAAGAACGAACGAAGAATGAGAGAGAAAGAACAAGGGAGAGATGAAAAAACTAGGGTAAAAAGTAGTAAATTAGTTTCGATCGTGTGTTGTTATTCAATGCCGCCACCTCTTACATATATATGAGGCGGCTGGACTTTCCTACAAGAAAAAGGACTCAAATCCTGTCCGAAACATCAAAAGTTAACCTAACTCGGACTACGAGGGCCGGAACTTCTGGGCTAAAATTACGTCAAGTAGCCTTCTTGTACTGATTCTGCAGGTCACATATGACTTCAGATCGCGATGGTTCCAAAAGCAAAATTGTAGACCTTGAAACATAAAAAAATTCATATGTTGAACAATTTTTCATCCAAGGTTATCTTGAGGCTTAATTCAGTCCTGCAAAACTGCAAAAATGTTAAATACTATTTAGCCAGAAACCCCTCGGAACTTCTGGGGCAGACTTATGCAACACACCATTTTGCCTCTAAATTTTCCATACGATCTCGAATTGAAACAAGTTTTATGTGAAAGTCGACCGTTTCAATGAGACGAAAACAATCCATGTAGAACATTTTCTCACATGAGGCCGTCTTGGAGGAGTAATTGGCGAACAGTACTCTGCATACGAAATCTTAGTACTTTGAGCACAATTTCGGCTTTCGAGATGAGATCAGGTGGCTATGGCCCAAACTTCAAAGATGTTAATGTCAACACTACGGAGCTTTTCCACGTAGAGCACTTCTCTATTTGAAGCCATATTAATAATGTTTTCTTCCATGCCAAGATCTGGTGTCAACAAAAACGTAAGTAGCAGATTCATAAAACTCGATCATCTAAAACTATATAAGCTTTCAGTCATTTTTTTCAATGGTGTTTCAATCACTTTTGAGAGGTTGCATGCACATTTTCTTTGTAGTTCTAGTCACTTGTGAAGTTTCAATCAAGTTGTTTTTATTGTTATATGATATGTTTTTTGTATTTGTTTCATTTGCACTAGTTTTTCACAGTTGCACTCTCTTGGTGTAACTAACTTTTATATTTTTTTGCCACCTGTTTTGTATTTGTTGCACTTGCATTTCATTTTGTTCAACAATAGTTTTGTCTTAGTGCAATTGTAATTTAATGCTTGGGGTACAAATTTGGTTCATACTTAGAAAACTTAGCCACCTACGCCCTATACAGCCCAAAAAGTAACATTTTATATTCTAAAAAGAATGAATTAGACTCTTTCTTTAAATAATATTCTAGGTTTATCGACTTATTATAATAGATTAAACAATTGAAACAAGTAGATACCAATAGAAAAAGATTATGATGAATACAAAACTCTATCAAGATCCTTCAGGGTTAATGTTTTTAAAATGTCCTCCTATGCGTCATGACGTTTCTCAATGCACCAGATAGAGAAACTAAACAATATCAATCATGTAAAAGCTGGACTAACCCCACGGGTTTTGAAAACCTGCATGACTTTCCACCTAAGTGGGCATTGTCTATGCTACAGATTAATTGGTTAACCCGATTACTCATTGTTTAGTTTTGCGGTAAGGCCTAAGTGTCGTATATCATTGTGTTGATGCGCAAGAAGAATAAAAGCATAAAATGGCGAGTCAAGAGAACAATTAACTCCATGTAGTGGTCATGACTTGTGAGAAAGCGGTGGCGGAGTGATATATCTCAAACTTATCTATGTTTTTGATTGTTTCATGCCATGTTTACATCTCGTCTGCCACCTTGCCAATCCCAATCCCGCAAAAAAGATTAACACAAACGTGAGCTAATTCTTGAATCACATACGGAACAATGATAAAAAAAAAGAGACACATGACCACCTCCAAATCTCATACAAAGACCAAGTATTGCATTACGAGCTACCATTATACAGAGTCAGGAATCACGGAATAGATTCCTAAGATTCATAACCCTACTACCTTATCCCATTACAAGCCTACCATCCTTTGCAATGCCATTTACAAAGTGATCTCTAAGTGTTTGGTGAACCATCTAAGGCCACTACTTGATGATATAGTTTCTCCAGAACATAGTGTTTTTATTCCTGGACGGATGATCACAGATAATGCTCTTATTGCCTTCGAGAGCATACAACACATCAAACAGGAAAAAAGACCCAAGAAAAAGCTTTTGGGAGTATAAGCTTGATCTCTCAAGCGTATGATATGGTGGACTGGAAGTTCTTGAAGAAGGTGATGCAAAAGTTGGGTTTCTCTCAGCAGTGGGTGGACTGTATAATGTCTTGTCTCACATCGGTGAGATACTCTGTCAAACTTAATGGGACCCTCTTGGATTCATTTGCACCATCGCACTGTCTTCGGAGGGAGATCCTCTTCCCCCCTTCCCGTTCCCTTTTGTGGCTGGCGGCTTGTCTGCAATCCTTAATCATTTTGTGTCTTTGGGTGATATTTCTCCGGTGAAGGTGTGTAGAAGAGCTCCTGGGATCTCACATCTTCTATTTGATGATGACACTATACTATTTTTTGAGGCATCACATGTGCATGCCGAAAAAGTGAAGATGTCATTGGATCTTTATGGTAAGGCAACATGACAAAGTTTGAATTATGATAAGTGTTCAATTCTATTAGGGGCTTCTTGTCCTATCGGTTCTCAAATGGAAGTACGTGAGGTACTTAAACTTACTAGTCTAGTCTTTGAAGAGAAGTACCTTGGTCTCCCTACCCCTAATGACGCATGTCAAAATGACGCTTTCAAAATTTCCAGATGAGTTTAACAAAACAATTGATTCAGTGGGGAGATGGTCTCCTTGCCCAGCCCAGAAGGGAGACACTCATTTGGTCTGTTGATACGTCTCCAACGTATCTATAATTTTTTATTGTTCCATGCTAATATATTATCATTCTAGGATACTTTTTGGGTATTTATTTACCAATTTATAATATTTTTGAGCACTAACCTATTGACCCAGTGCCTAGTGCCATTTGCTGTTTTCTGCATGTTTTTAACTTTTCAGGTTTACAGTACCAAACGAAGTCCAATTGCCACGAAACTTTTTTATGATTTTCTCTGGACCAAAAGAAGACATGGAAGCTTCGGAGGGAGGTTGGAGGAGCCACGCGGGACCCACAATCCAACAGGGCACGCCACCAAGGGGACGCGCCCTGATGGCTTGTGCCTCCCTCGGGCGCCTCCTGATGCCCCTCTCTGGCCTATAAATTCTCTTTTACCCTAAAACCCTAAGAAGCGCTCCCGAAACACTTTTTCCGCTGCCTCAAGTCTATGTTCCGACGGGAGGCCATCTACACCTCTGTTCCGGCACCCTGCCGGAGGGGAGATCGATCACGGAGGGCCTGTTCATCAACCTTGCTGCCCTCACCATGATGTGTGAGTAGTTCACCACAGACCTCTGGGTCCGTAGGTAGTACCTAGATGGCAATTTCTCTCTCTCGATCTTCAATACAATTTTCATCGCATCTTTGCCTTGATCTATCAGATGTAATCCCTTTGTATGATGTGTTTGTTGGGATCCGATGAATTGTGAGTTTATGTTCAAATTATTCATGAAAAGTATTTGAGTCAAATCTGAATACTAAGATTCTGTTTTGCATGATCATCATAGCTTCCTAATGCTCTCCGATCTATTGAGATAGTTTGGCCAACTAGATTGATATTTCTTCGGTGGGAGTGGTGCGTTGTAGTAGGTTCAACCTCGTGAGTTTCTATATCCCAGTGACAGAAGGGAACAAGTTGCGTATTTGTGTTGCTGCTACTAAGGATAGAACGATGGGGTTTATTCATATTGATTGAGTTTACTTTGTCTACATCATGTCAATGTTCTCCAAGCATACTCTGTTTTACTTAATACTCTAGATGCATGCTGGATAGCGGTCGATGGGTGGAGTAATAGTAATAGGTGCAGGCAGGAGTCGGCCTATTTGCTTATGGACGTGATGCCTATGTACACATGATCATTGCCGTGAAAATCGCATAACTATTCGCTTTTCTATCAATTGACCAACAGTAATTTGTTTACCCACCGTATGCTATTTCTATGAGAGATGCCACTAGAGAACTCTACGGCCCCGGGTCTATTCACTTATTTATTCGCAAACGCTTTCATTACCTTGCTGTTATTTATTTGGTTTTATTTTATTTTTCAATTTACAATTATCTACACAACTCACTTGCTTGCAAATAACGAGATCAAGGGGATTGACAACCCTCTTGCCGGCGTTGGGTGCAAGTTGTTTGTTCTTTTGTGTGCAGTCGCTGAAGACGGTTGAGGATTGGTATTCCTATTGGTTCGATAAACCTTAGTTTCATAACTGAGGGAAATACTTACTCACTTTGTGCTGCGATAATCCGTTCCTCTTCACGGAAAACCCAACACAGATCATGAGTATCAGGAAGGATTTCTGGCGCCGTTGCCGGGGAATACCATCACCAACTATCAAGTAACTTCACACAAAATTTCATTCACTTGTTCTTCTTTTTATTTTCTGTTATATTTAGTTTGTCTCATAAAAATCAAAATACAAAAATATTTAGCTTTGCTAGTCACTAGTTTACTTTTAGTTTGCTTTACTTGCTAGTTTACTTGTCCTGCTTGTCACTTTGCTTGTTCGGTCACCATGTCTCAAGATACTACCAGGTTGTATGATTTTTCAAATACTAATAATAATGATTTTATTAGTAATCCTATACCACCCGCCACTAGTTCGGAGGCATTTGATATTAATGCTGCATTGCTGAATCTTGTCATGAAAGATCAATTTTTGGGAAGTCCTAATGAGGATCCCGCATCACATCTCAATACCTTCGTTGAATGCAAAAGAAAAAGGATATGGATAATGATATTGTGAAATTAAAATTATTTCCTTTTTCACTAAGAGATAAAGCTAAAGCATGGTTTTCATCTTTACCTCGTAATAGTATTGGAACGTGGGATAAGTGTAAAGATGCTTTTATTGCCAAGTATTTTCCTCCTGCTAAGATCATCTCCCTTAGAAATCAAATAATGAATTTTAAACAGCAAGATCAAGAGCATGTTGCACAATCTTGGGAGAGAATGAAATTGATGATAAGAAATTGTCCAACTCATGGCTTAAACTTGTGGATGATTATCCAAAATTTGTATGTTGGACTAAATTTTGTGTCTAGAAATCTTCTAGATTCTGCCGCAGGTGGTACCTTTATGGATGTGACCTTAGGAGAGGCCAAAAAATTTCTGAACAACATTATGACAAATTATTCTCAATGGCATACCGAAAGGGCTCCAACTGGTAAGACGGTAAATTCTGTCGAAGAAATCGCTACTTTGAGTGAAAAAGTGGATGCTCTTATGAATATGGTTGCTAATAAAAATACTAATGATGATCCCAATGATATGCCTTTGTCTACTTTGATTGAGCAAAATAATGATGCTATTGATGTGAACTTCATCTCGCGAAATAATTTCAATAACAATGCTTACAGAGGAAATTTCAATGCTAGACCGTATCCCGGTAATTCCTCTAACAACTATGGAAATTCCTATGGTAATTTTTATGGAAATTCTTCTACAAATACTAATAGGATACCTTCTGATCTTGAGAACACAATTAAAGAATTTATTAATTCTCAAAAGGTTTTCAACACTACGGTAGAAGAAAAGTTGCATGTGATTGTTACTTTGGCTAAAAACATGGATAGAATTGCTCTTGATGTTGAAACTCTTAAAAATAAATCTTTGCCACCCAGGCATGATTTTAATGAGACTATTAAATCTATCCAATTATCTATTAATGAAAGTAAGGAGAGGACCGCTAAGTTGAGAGCTAAGCGAGAATTCTTAGAAAAAGCTCTTCCACCCGGTTTTTACCGGAATCATGATGAAGATCTTCAAATGATTGGTGTTTCTCCTATTGAATCTTTGTTTACTTATCTGAATATGATTTGTAAAGGGACTAGAGATGAGTCAACTTTAGTTGAGGAGCGTCCTGTTTGCTCGGAGGGTGATGATTTTAATGCCAAAACTGAAAAAGTGGGTTTGGAGAGGTCAAAACTTTAACTAGTGATGTGCCCACTATCTTGGATTACAAGGACTTTAATTATGATAAATTCCCTTTAGTAGAATGTATTTCCTTGCTGCAATCCATTATTAGCTCACCCAATGCTTATGAACAAAACAAAGCTTTTATCGAACATATAGTAGAAGCTATGATAAAATCTTATGATGAGAAACTTGAACATGAAGTTTCTATTCCTAGAAAATTGCATGATGAGTGGGAACCTACTATCAAAATAAATATAAATAAATATGTATGCAATGCTTTGTGTGACCTTGGTGCTAGTGTTTCAACCATACCTAAAACATTATGTGTTGTGCTTGGTCTCACTAATATTGAAGAGTGTTCCCTAAACTTGCATCTTGCGGATTCTACCATCAAGAAACCTTTGGGTAGAATTAATGATGTGATTATTATTGCAAACAAAAAGTATGTGCCTGTATTTTTAATTGTGCTTGATATTGATTGCAATCCTTCTTGTCCCATAACACTTGGAAGGCCATTTTTACGAACTATAGTTGCAGTTATTGATATGAAAGAGGGAAACATAAGATTCTAATTCCCATTAAAGAAAGGGATGGAACACTTCCCTAGGAAGAGAATTAAACCACCTTATGAATCAATCATGAGATCTATCTATGGGTTGAGTGTCAAAGATGACAATACTTGAAACTATGCATTATGCCTAGCTAGGGGCATAAAACGATAGCGATTGTTGGGAGGCAACCCAATATGTATCTTTATTTTTGTTTTTACTTTCTGTTATTTTGTGATAACATGATTGTTTCGTATTTAATTATTATGTTTTTATGTTTTAATTAGTGTTTGTTCCAAGTAAAGCCTTTGGGATGACCCATAAGATGAGTAGAAACGATGCTGAAACATAACAGAAACTTTGACTCCAGTGCAAGAATTTTCATTTTTTACTGGAGCGTGATAATAATCTGAAAATTTTACACAGTATTTATATACAAATTATTTACGTTGTCCTAATTTTTTAGAATTTTTAGAGGTACATAAGTATGGGCTCTTTACATATTTCTACAGACTGTTCTGTTTTAAACAGATTCTGTTTTGCTTGCATAGTTTGGTTGTTTTGATTATGCTATGGACTATATCGGGGAGTGTAAGCCATGGAGAAGTTAGAATACAGTACCTATTATGCAAAAATGAATTAATAATCAATTTATCACAGTACCTAAAGTATGCAATATGTTGCTTTTACTAACGGATCTCACGAAGTTTCGTTGAGTTTTGTGTGATTGAAGTTTTCAAGTTTTGTGTGTGATCACGATGGACCATGGAATAAGGAGTAGAAAGAGCCTAAGCTTGGGGATGCCCAAGGCACCCCAAGTACAGTTCTAAGGAGACTCAAGTGTCTAAGCTTGGGGATGCCCCATAAGGCATCCCCTCTTTCGTCTCAATCTATCGATATGTCACTTGGAGCTATATTTTTATTCATCAGATGATATGTGTTTTACTTGGAGCGTTGTTTGCTTTTGTTTGCTTTTACTTTCAGTTTGTCACAATCATCATTTCCTAGACACACCTATTTGAGAGAGACACACCTTCATGATAATTTGCTAGAATACTCTATGTGCTTCACTTATATCTTTTGAGCTTGGCAGTTTCTCTAGTACTTTACTTATATCTTTTTGAGCACAGTGGCGTGTAGATTTTATAGAAATAATATTCTCTCGTTCTTCACTTATATTTTTTTGAGATCTGAATAAATAGTGACGGTAATTTTCATGGGTCATAAGACTAGTCCAAAAATAGTAGGCATTCAATGAATGATAATCAAAACCATCATGTAGCACATATAGACAAGTTGTGGGTTAATGACATTGATGTGGTAATATGAAAAAGGTGTGAGTCCACAATTGTTGATTCATAGAAGTGTCAAGATTAAGGAAGCGGCTGTTATGATCCTGAGCTCATGTGAGCTCGGGTGAACAGTAAAATCGAAAAAATATCAAAACAAATTAAAAGAATCTGAATTTTTTGTGTGAAACTTTGACAAATGTTTTGATAGCTTGCAAAATTTCATCACCAGATGACATTCATGTAAAATGTGGCAAAAAAAATAAAATAGATGCTCCAAAAATGTTATTTTCAAACGTATTTTGGAGCATCAATTTTGTTTGTTTTGCCACATTTTACACGAATGTCATCTGGCACTGAAATTTTGCGAGCTATCAAAACATTTGTTAAAGTTTTACACAAAAAAAATTCAGAATTTTTTGAATTTTTTTCATTTTATTTTGATTTTACTGTTCACCCGAGCTCACCTGAGCTCGGGATTAGAACAACACTTTCGTGAGATTAAGAGGTGTTAACTTATTATTCATATAGAAATTAAAGAGGCATGGTGATGATGTGTGATTATTTTTATTCCTCGTTGAAATCCTAGTGTTGTTTCGAGTCGGGGGCGAGCGATGGTTAACTCCTACCAACCTCCTCCCTCGGGGCATGCGAGGAGTACTTTGATTTGTGATAAAACTAATAAAACTTTGCACATAGTATGTGAGTTCTTTATGACTAATGTGACACCATGGACATACGCATTCTCACCATATCATATTTGCTAGCCTCTTCGGTACCGTGCATAGCCCATTCTCACCTCGAGGATCGGTGCAACGTTCGCCGGTCCATCCAAACCCCGTGACATGATACACTCTGTTGCACATAAGCCTCATTATATCTTCCTCAAAACAACCACCATACCTACCTATTATGGCATTTACATAGCCATTCCGAGATATATTGCCATGCAAATTCCATCGTCACTCCACATGACTAGTTCGTTCATCGTCATAATGGCAATATATCTCGGAATGGCTATGGAAATGCCATAATAGGTAGGTATGGTGGCTGTTTCGAGGAAGATATAATGAGGCTTATGTGCAACAGAGCGTGTCATGTCATGGGGTTTGGATGCACCGGCGAATATTTGCACCGATCCTCGAGGTGAGAATGGGCTATGCACGGTACCGAAGAGGCTAGCAAATATGAGAAGGTGAAGATGCGTATGTCCATGGTGTCACATTAGTCATAAATAACTCACATACTTATTGCAAGGTTTTATTAGTTTTATCACAAATCAAAGTACTCCTCGCATGCCCCGAGGGAGGAGGTTGGTAGGAGTTAACCATCGCGCGCCCCCGACTCAAAACAACACTAGGATTTCAACGAGGAATATAAATGCTCACACATCATCACCATGCCTCTTTAATTTTTGGATGAATACAAGTTAACACCTCTTAATCTCGACACTTCTATAAATCAACAATTTTGGACTCACACCTTTTTCATATGACCACATCAATGTCATTAGCCCACAACTTCTCTATATGTGCTACACAATGGTTTTGATTATCATTCATTGAATACTTAATATTCTTGGACTAGTCTTATGACCCATGCAAATTACCATCACTATTTATTCAGCTCTCAAACAAATATAAGTGAAGAACGAGAGCATATTATTTCTATAAAATCTACATGCCACCATGCACACAAAGATATAAGTGAAGTACTAGAGCAACTGCCTAGCTCAAAAGATATAAGTGAAGCACATAGAGTATTCTAGCAAATTATCATGAATGTGTGTCTCTCTCAAATAGGTCTGTCCAGCAAATGATGATTGTGACAAACTGAAAATAAAAGCAAACAAAAGCAAACGACGCTCCAAGCAAAACACATATCATGTGATGAATAAAAATATAGCTCCAAGTGACATACCGATGGATTGAGACGAAAGAGGGGATGCCTCCCGGGGCATCCCCAAGCTTAGACGTCTGAGTCTCCTTAGAATTATACTTGGGGTGCCTTGGGCATACCCAAGCTTGGGATCTTTCTATTCCTTATTCCGTAGTCCATCGTGATCACACCCAAAACTTGAAAACTTCAATCACACAATACTCAACAAAACTTCGTGAGATCCGTTAGTATAAGAAACATATTGCATACTTGAGGTACTTTGATAAATTGAGTCAAATTCATTTTTGCATAATAGGTACTTTATTCTAACTTCTCCATGACTTATACCCCCCGATATAATCCATGGCATAATCAAAACAAGCAAACTATGCAAGCAAAACAGAATCTGTTTAAAACAGAACAGTCTATAGTAATGTGTAAATATCCCATACTTATTTAGCTCTAAATATTCTGAAAATTTAGGAAAACGTAAAGAATTTGTATATAAAAACTGTGTTAAAATTTCAGATCATTATCATGCTCTAGTAAAAAAATGAAAATTCCTGCAATGGAGTCAAAGTTTCTGTTTCAGATTCAGTATCGTTTCTACTCATCTTGTGAGTCATCCCAAAGGCTTTAATTGGCACAAACACTAATTAAAACATAAAAGCATAATCATTAAAGAGGCAACAATCATGTTATCACACAAAAACAGAAAGCAAAAACAAAAATAAAGATACATATTGGGTTGCCTCACAACAAGCGCTATTGTTTTATGCCCCTAGCTAGGCATAATGCATAGTTTCAAGTGTTGTCATCTTTGACATTCAACCCGTAGGTAGCTCTTATGATTGATTCATAAGGTGGTTTAATTATCTTCCTAGGGAAGTGTTCCATCCCCTTCTTTAATGGGAATTGGAATCTTATGTTTCCCTCTTTCATATCAATAATTGCACCTATAGTTCGTAAAAATGGCCTTCCAAGTATTATGGGACCAGAAGGATAGCAATCAATATCAAGCACAATGAAATCTACAGGCACATAATATTTGTTTGCAACAATAAGCACATCATTAATTCTACCTAAAGTTTTCTTGATGGTAGAATCCGCAAGATGCAAGTTTAGGGAACACTCTTCAATATTAGTGAGACCAAGCACATCACATAAAGTTTTTGGTATGGTTGAAACACTAGCACCAAGGTCAAAAAAAGCATTGAATTCGTATTTATTTTTATTTATTTTGATAGTAGGTTCCCACTCATCATGCAATTTTCTAGGAATAGAAGTTTCAAGCTCAAGTTTCTCATCATAAGCTTTTATCATAGCCTCTACTATATGTTCGGTAAAAGCTTTGTTTTGTTCATAAGCATCGGGTGAGCTAATAATGGATTGCAACAAGGAAATACATTCTACTAAAGATCCTTAATCATAATTAAAGTCCTTGTAATCCAAGATAGTGGGCACATCACTAGTTAAAGTTTTGACCTCTCCAAACTCACTTTTTTCAGTTTTAGCATTAGAATCATCACCCTCCAAGCAAACGGGACGCTCTTTAACTAAAGTTGACTCAGCTCCAGTCCCTTTATCATTCATATTCAGAGATGTAAACAAAGATTCAAAAGGAGAAACACCAATCATTTTAAGATCTTCATCGTGATTCATAACTGGGAAAGATTCTGGTTTAGCGGCCATCCTATTTACTAGAGTGGTTTGCTTATCAGAGATTTTTCCTAACAATTCTTCAGTGTGAGAAAATTGTGATTGAAGGCTAGATACCTCTTTATTGATTTCATCAAGTTGCATAATAATAGCATCAAGTAAAACTGAATGTTCCTTTATTTCAGAGGTAAATAATTTATTATGCTCAAATTGTGAAGACATGAAGGTTTTCATAGAACCCTCTATTTCTGAAATTCTTTTATAATAAGAGATATCATGGAATCTATCCTCAGACATGGTGATCGGACAAGCAAAGCAACAAGCAAGACAAGCAAACTAGCAAGTAAAGCAAACTAGAAAGAAACTAGTAACTAGCAAAGGTAAATATTTTTGTATTTTTGATTTTTATGAGACAAACTAAATATAAAAGCAAATAAAAAGAAGAACAAGTGAATGAAATTTTGTGCGAAGTTACTTGATAGTTGGTGATGGTACTCCCCGGCAACGGCGCCACAAATCCTTCATGATACTCGTGATCTGCGTTGGGTTTTCCGTGAAGAGGAACGGGTAATCGCAACACAAAGTGGGTAAGTATTTTCCCCAGTTATGAAACCAAGGTTTATCGAACCAATAGGAATACCAATCCTCAACCGTCTTCAGCAGCTGCACACAAAAGAACAAACAACTTGCACCCAACGTCGGCAAGAGGGTTGTCAATCCCCTTGATCTCCTTATTTGCAAGCAAGTGAGTTGTGTACATAATTGTAGATAATAGTAAAGTGCAAAATAAAATAAAAGGTAATAAATAACAACAAGGTAATGATAGCGTTTGTGACTTTATAAGTTAATAGACCCGGGGGCCGTAGAGTTCTCTAGTGGCATCTCTCATAAGCAAAGCATACGGTCGGTAAACAGATTACTGTTGGGCAATTGATAGAAAATCGAATAATTATGCGATGTTCATGGCAATGATCATGTGTATATAGGCATCACGTCCATAAGCAAATAGGCCGACACCTTCCTGCACCTATTACTATTACTCCACTTCAAGAGCGCTTCTATGCTTGCCTCTCTACGTATTAAGTTCATGACAAACGGAGTAATGCTTGGAGAATGATGACATGATGTAGACAAAGTAAACTCAACTAATATGAATAAACCCCATCGTTTTATCCTTAGTAGCAACAACACAAAGACGCAACTTGTCCCCTTCTGTCACTGGGATATAGAAACTCGTCAGGTTCAACCTACTACAACGCACCACTCCCACTGAAGAAATATCAATATAGTTGGCCAAACTATCTCAATAGATCGGATATCATTACGAAGCTATGATGATCATGCAAATAAGAATCATAGTAATCAGGTTTGACTCAAATACTATTCATGAATAATCTGAACATAAACTCACAATTCATCGGATCCCAATAAACACACCATACTAAGGGATTACATTGGATAGATCAAGGCAAAGATGCGAGGAACATTGTATTGAAGATCGAGAGAGAGAGAGAGAGAGAGAGAGAGAGAGAGAGAGAGAGAGAGAGAGAGAGAGATTACCATCTAGGTACTACCTACGGACCCGTAGGTCTATGGTGAACTACTCACACATCATGGTGTGGGCAGCAAGGTTGATGAAGAGGCCCTCCTTGATCGATCTCCCCTCCGGCAGGGTGCCAAAACGGAGGTGTAGATGGTCTCCCGTCGGAACAGAGACTTGCGGCAGCGGAAAAAGTGTTTCGGGGGCGCTTCTGGTGTTTCTAGGGTATATGTGAATTTGCCAGAGAACGACATCGGGAGACGCTCCAGGGGGCCACCACACATCTGGCCGCGCCCCCCAGGCGACGGCTGGATATGTGGTGGGCCCCTGGTGCACCTCCTAGCACTCCTCCGAAGCTTCTAGGTCTTGTATTGGTCCAGAAAAAATCATCAAAAAGTTTCGTGGCAATTGGACTCCGTTTGGTATGGTAACTCTGAAAAGGCAAAAACACGTAGAAAACAGGAACTAGTACTGGGCACTGTGTCAATAGGTTAGTGCTAAAAAATATTATAAATTGGCAAATAAATACCCAAAAAGTATCCTAGAATGATAAAATGTCAGCATGGAACAATAAAAAATTATAGATACGTTGGAGACGTATCAGGGGTATAAGCCATGGAGAAGTTAGAATACAGTACCTATTATGCAAAATTGAATTACGAATCAATTTATCACAGTACCTAAAGTATGCAATATGTTTCTTATACTAACTGATCTCATGAAGTTTTGTTGAGTTTTGTGTGATTGAAATTTTCAAGTTTTGGGTGTGATCACGATGGACTACGGAATAAGGAGTAGCAAGAGCCTAAGCTTGGGGATGCCCAAGGCACCCCAAGTACAATTCTAAGGAGACTCAAGCATCTAAGATTGGGGATGCCCCGGAAGGCATCCCCTCTTTCGTCTCAATCTATCGGTATGTCACTTGGAGCTATATTTTTATTCATCACATAATATGTGTTTTGCTTGGAGCGTCGTTTGCTTTTGTTTGCTTTTACTTTCAGTTTATCACAATCATCATTTTCCGGACACACCTATTTGAGAGAGACACACCTTCATGATAATTTGCTAGAATACTCTATGTGCTTCACTTATATCTTTTGAGCTTGGCAGTTGCTCTAGTGCTTCACTTATATCTTTTTTAGCACGGTGGCACGTAGATTTTATAGAAATAATATGCTCTCATTCTTCACTTATATTTGTTTGAGAGCTGAATAAATAGTGACGGTAATTTGCATGGGTCATAAGACTAGTCCAAGAATAGTAGGTATTCAATGAATGATAATCAAAACCAACATGTAGCACATATAGAGAAGTTGTGGGTTAATGACAATGATGTGGTAATATGAAAAAGGTGTGAGTCCACAATTGTTGATCCGTAGAAGTGTCAATATTAAGAGGTGTTAACTTGTTATTCATCTAAAAATTAAAGAGGCATGGTGATGATGTATGAGCATTTTTATGAATCCTAGTGTTGTTTCGAGTCGGGGGCGTGCGATGGTTAACTCCTACCAACCTCCTCCCTCGGGGCATGCGAGGAGTACTTTGATTTGTGATAAAACTAATAAAACTTTGCAATAAGTATGTGAGTTCTTTATGACTAATGTGACACCATGGACATACGCATTCTCACCTTCTCATATTTGCTAGCCTCTTCGGTACCGTGCATGGACCATTCTCACCTCGAGGATCGGTGCAACTTTCGCCAGTGCATCCAAACCCTGTGACATGATACGCTCTGTTGCACATAAGCCTCATTATATCTTCCTCAAAACAGCCATCATACCTACCTATTATGGCATTTCCATAGCCATTCCGAGATATATTGCCATGCAAATTCCATCGTCACTTCACATGACTAGTTCGTTCATCATCATATTGCTTTGCATGATCATATAGAGCTGACATAGTATTTGTGGCAAAGCCATCGTTCATCATGTTTTTGATACATGTCACGCTAGATCATTGCACATCCTGGTACACTGCCGGAGGCATTCATATAGAGTCATATCTTCCTATCAGTTCTTCATATTGAGTTGTAAGTAAATAAAAGTGTGATGATCATCATTATTAGAGCATTGTCCCAATGAGGAAAGGATGATGGAGACTATGATTCCCCCACAAGTCGGGATGAGACTCTGGACAAAAAATAAAATAAAAATGGGGGAGGCCAAATGAGCCCACCATATAAAAACAAATATGAATGGGGGAGGAAAAAAGAAAAAGAGAAGAGAAAATCCCACCATGAAAAAAATAAAATAAAGAAAAATAAATGAGAGAAAAAGAGAGAAGGGACTTTGCTACTATCCTTTACCACACTTGTGCCTCAAAGTGGCACCATGTTCTTCATATAGAGAGTCTCCTATGTTGTCACTTCCATATGCTAGTGGGAATCACCTTTTCATATAATAAACTTGGCTTGTATATTCAGATGACGGGCTTCCTCAAATGCCCGAGGTCTTCATGAGCAAGCAAGTTGGATGCACACCCCATTTAGCTTCAGTTGAGATTTCATACACTTATAGCTCTAGTGCATCATTTGCATGGCAATCCCTACTCCTTGCATTGACAACTATCGATGAGCATCTCCATAGCTCGTTGGTACGCCTAGTTGATGTGAGAATATCTTCTTCACTTTTTACCCCTTTGATATCTACCATCATACTCTATTCCACCTATATGCTATGTCCAATGGTTCACGCTCATGTATTGCGTGAAGAATAAAAAGTTGATGCATATTGAAAAAGTACGATCCAATTGCCTGACTTGGACACCGTGGTGCTTAACATTTGTATTGATGTGGTGATGAAGATGGAGTCATGCCTTGCTAATATAATAAGATGAGTAGGGGTAAACATTCTTTTAGGATCGTACACTTTGAAAAATCAATGATTTTGTTTCTTATACTTATAAATATTACTGGTTGCTATTTATCAATTCATCACTTCTCAATGAGCATACATACAAAAGATTACATAATGGGTAGCATGTCAAATCAAAAAATATGTTTTTATCATTCACCTACTCGAGGACGAGCAGGAATTAAGCTTGGGGATGCTGATACGTCTCCAACGTATCTATAATTTTTGATTGTTCCATGCTAATATATGATCATTCTAAAATACTTTTTGGGCATTTGTTTACAAATTTATAATATTTTTGAGCACTAACCTATTGACCCAGTGCCTAGTGCCACTTGCTATTTTCTGCATGTTTTTAACTTTTCAGGTTTACAGTGCCAAACGAAGTCCAATTGCCACGAAACTTTTTGATGATTTTTTCTGGACCAAAAGAAGACCTGGAAGCTTTGGGAGGAGGCCGAGAGAGCCACGAGGGACCCACAAGCCAACATGGCGTGCCACCAGGGGGGCGTGCCCTGATGGCTTGTGCCTCCCTCGGCCGCCTCCCGACGCCCCTCTCTGGCCTATAAATTCACATATATTCCAAAAACCCTAGAAACGATCCCAAAACACTTTTTCCACCACCGCAAGTCTCTGTTCCGACGGGAGGCCATCTACACCTCCGTTCCGGCACCCTGCCGGAGGGGAGATCGATCACGGAGGGCCTCTTCATCAACCTTGCTGCCCTCACCATGATGTGTGAGTAGTTCACCATAGACCTAAGGGTCCGTAGGTAGTACCTAGATGGCAATCTCTATCTCTCTCTCTCTATCTCTCTCAATCTTCAATACAATGTTCATCGCATCTTTGCCTTGATCTATCCGATGTAATCCCTTTGTATGGTGTGTTTGTTGGGATCCGATGAAATGTGAGTTTATGTTCAGATTATTCATGAAAAGTATTTGAGTCAAACCTGAATACTAAGATTCTTATTTTCATGATCATCATAGCTTCGTAATGCTCCCCGATATATTGAGATAGTTTGGCCAACTAGATTGATATTTCTTCGGTGGGAGTGGTGCGTTGTAGTAGGTTCAACCTGGCGAGTTTCTATATCCCAGTGACAGAACGGGACAAGTTGCGTCTTTGTGTTGCTGCTACTAAGGATAAAACGATGGGGTTTATTCATATTGATTGAGTTTTACTTTGTCTACATCATGTCATCGTTCTCCAAGCATTACTCTGTTTTACTTAATACTCTAGATGCATGCTCGATAGCGGTCGATGAGTGGAGTAATAGTAATATGTGCAGGCAGGAGTCGGCCTATTTTCTTATGGACGTGATGCCTATATACACATGATCATTGCCGTGAAAATCGCTTAACTATTCGCTTTTCTATCAATTGCCCAACAGTTATTTGTTTACCCACCGTATGCTATTTCTATGAGAGATGCCACTAGAGAACTCTACGCCCCTCGGGTCTATTCACTTATATATTCGCAAACGCTTTCATTACCTTGCTGTTATTTATTTGCTTTTATTTTATTTTGCAATTTACAATTATCTACACAACTCACTTACTTGCAAATAACAAGATCATGTGGATTGATAACCCTCTTGCCGTCATTGGGTGCAAGTTGTTTGTTCTTTTGTGTGCAGCCACTGAAGACGGTTGAGGATTGATATCCCTATTGGTTCAATAAACCTTGGTTTCATAACTGAGGGAAATACTTACCCACTTTGTGCTGCGATAACCCGTTCCTCTTCACGAAAAACCCAACACAGATCACAAGTATCATTGTACACGGATGAGTCTTATGCAGATGACGGTTCAACATGTGCTGGTATGGTACTGATGACCTACAAGTATATGGGATCAGTCGTACTCCTTTCGATAAGTAAGAGTGTCGAACACAACAAGGAGCAGAAGGAAATGACAAGCGGTTTTCAACAAGGTATTCTCTACAAGTGCTATAAGTAACAGTGCTAGATAGTTTTGTAGCAAGATAATTCATAACAAGTAACAAGTAATAATAGTAACAAAGGTGCAGCAAGGTGGCCAATACTTTTTGTAGCAAAGGATAAGCCTGCAAGTTCTCTTATATAAAGCAAAGCGCTCTCGAGGACACATGGGAATTTCCATCTAGTCACGTTCATCATGTTTAGTTGATTCGCGTTCGTTACTTTGATAATTTGATATGTGGGTGGACCGGTGCTAAGGTGCTGTTCTTACTTGAACAAACAACCCAGTTATGATTACCCCCTCTCGCAAGCATGCACAACTAAAAAGAAGAATTAAGATATCTAACCATAGCATTAAACATGTGGATCCAAATCAGTCCCTTACGGAACAACTCATAAACTAGGGTTTAAGCTTCCGTCACTCTCGCAACCCATCATCTACTTATGATTCCCCAATGCTTCCCTTTAGGCCCAAATATGGTGAAGTGTCATGTAGTCGACGTTCGCCTGACACCACTAAAGGAAGAGCAACATACATATCATCAAAATATCAAACGAATACCAACATCACATGATTACTTACAACAAGACTTCTCCCATGTCCTCGAGAACAAAAGTAACTACTCACAAATCATGTTCATGTTCATGATTAGAGGTGTATTTAATATCATTAAAGATCTGAGCATATGATCTTCCACCAAATAAACCAACTAGCGTAAACTACGAGATGTAATCAACGCTACTAGCAACCCACAGGTACCAATTTGAGGTTTTGAGACAAAGATTGAATACAAGATATGAACTAGGGTATGAGACGAGATGGTGCTGGTGAAGATGTTGATGAATATTGGTCCTCCCACGATGGAGGAAGTGTTGGTGATGATGATGGCTTCGATTTCCCCCTCCCAGAGGGAAGTTTCCTCGGCGGAATCGCTCCGCCTGAGAGCAAAAGTGCTTTTGTCCAAATTCCGCCCCGAGACGACGACGCTTTGTGCCAAAAGTATCCTCCTTATTTTTCTAGGTCAACCCATCATATAGCACAAGAGGGGGACCGGAGACCGCCTGTGGGACCCACAAGGCATAAGGGCGCGCCCTGTTTCCTTGTGGGTGACAGGTGGCTCCCCTCTGGTATTTCTTGGCTCTAGTATTTTTGATATATTCCAAAAACATTCTCCGTAATATTTCAGGTCATTTGGAGTTTAGCAGAATAGTTATCTCTGATGTAGCCTTTTCAGATCAGAATTCCAGCTGTCGACAATATTCCTCTCCATGTAATCCTTGTAAATTCTAAGAGAAAAATCATTAAAATTGTATCATGAAGTGGAATAATAAAAAAACAATATGAATGATATTAGGAAATCATGATGCAAAATAGACGTATTAGGTACTTCGAGATGACAAAGGTGCGACCATATTTTCTTCATGCAGGTAACTGTTTTCATGTCGGGATTCTCTCGAAGCGGAGTTGAGTGCATGTATGAAAGGATTGTCGTTCGCAATACAAAGAAGTGACCTGCCATCCGAGATAGAGATGGATTCAACTGTTGCGATGAAGTTGATCCAGGCCAAGGAGGTTGATAGATCGGTCCACTCGTCGCTTATAATGGAGATTAGACACCTGATGTCTCTTCGTGATTCTTGTTTTACTCATGTAAATCGTAGTCAAAATAAAGTTAGTGATAATATAGCCAAATTTGCTCGTGTAGAAGGCCGAACCATGACGATTGGCTCGACTCTTTTGGTGGCTATGAAGCTAGCTACGGTTGATTGTATGAACTGATTCAGTTGAGTAATACAAATTTTCACTCACAAAAAAAAACAAATCACGGAATAGATAATAACAAGCTAATTACCTTCGCGTCCAGCAGGAGCCTTTTGATTTTGCCCAATGTTGAAAATGCAAACCATGCACTTGATGCGCAGCATCTATACCTCGCATTAAGCGAGACGAGAGGGATCGATCCCTGGTATCTAGGCAGATCACAGGTGCTGCTAGTCACTCCGCCTAGGCCCCTCTCATTGTAAGTTGTATGGGCACATCTTACTTGAGGCTATTCGAGCCGTTTTCTTTTTCTTCTTTTGTTATCTTTTAATTTTTCGTCTCCATTTTTTTCAATCATTCTTGCATTTTTTCTTCATTTTTCTTTTCCATTTTCATGTTTGTTTTGTTTATTTTACTTATTTTTTCAGTTTTCTTTATTCTTTTTGGTTATATATTTACATTTTTGTAGATGTCAACAACATTTTTCTAATACATGTCTATTTTTTCTAATACAAATTACACATTTTTGTAATACATGGTCAACATTTTCCTTTACACATTTTTAATATTTTTCAAATACAAGATTAACATTTTTTAAATACAAGGTCAACATTTTTTCTATATATTTTAAATATTTTTAAAAATCTGGATTAACAGTTTTCAAATAAAAATATTTACATTTTTTTGAATGCATGGTCAACATTTTTCTTTACACATTCAACATTTTTGAAACACTTGATTAACATTTTTCAAACATTTGTTCAATATTTTTTTAAATGCTTGGTTAATATTTTTATATACATGATCAATTTTTTCATCATTTTTCTTATACGTGGTCAACTATTTTGCTATACACATTTATCATCTTCAAGTCCTTGATTAACATTTTGCAAATAGTTGTTAAACAGTGATTAACATTTCTATACACAAGATCAACTTTTTTCATCATTTGTAGTACATGGTAAACATTTTTTCTATACACATTTAACATTTCGCAAATGCTTGATGAACAGTTTTTAAATACTTGTTCGATATTTTGTTTCAAAATGCTTGATTAACATTTTTATATACACGATAAAAAAATTCAACATCTTTTAATAGATGATCAACAGTTTTTCTATACACATTGAACATTTTTCCGAATCCTTGTTCAACATTTTTAGAATACTTGTTCAACAGTTTTCAATTACTTGTCCAACATTTTTTCTAAATGTGTTTTGCAGAGTGTTTTTTGTAATATATGTATATGTAGAATATTTTAAATTATAAATAAAAGTACAAAAATAAAGCAAAAAAACATGAACAAAAAACAGAAAAAAGGAAACAAAAAAAAGATGTCGTGGCCTGCCCCGCGCGTGGGCTGGCACATCTGGCTCCCACTTCATCGAGTCGGAAGCTGGACTTGCTTAAGGCGAGATATATGGGCGCCCCACCTGATGTGCCTTCAACACCCACCCGACCGGAGGCCCATGTACAAAGACAACACCAAAAAAACCATCATCCATGCCATGGGGATAAGAGGTCCACCACTTGTTTTTCATCTCCAAAGAAAACAACAACCGAATTATGCACTGTACTGTCATAATACATTTGCTGCAAACAACAAAAAAGACTTTGGCGGCCTCAGGATGTTAGCCCATTTACAGATTTGGTGCCATCAGCATGGGTTCATAGAGGCTTTAAAAAAAATGTTGGCAAACATATTAGACTTTGCAAGCGGAGTGCTTTACCAATTCAGACACAAAAGAGTCGCAGAAAATAGAACCTTATATACTGTACATCACATAAAGTAGGGGAAATGTATTGATACAAAGAATTCGTCTTTTAATGGTACCTTTACCTAGTTAATTACACTCGAAACAGGCTTTCGGCCCGCTTTATATATAAAGCAACAACCGAACAAAGTACATGGTCGAACGATAGAAGGAGATGCGGTAGCCTTCATACAATGCCGATCCTAGGATAACCGGACCACGCAAGATGCACGCGATTACGCTACCGAAAGAGAGTACAGGAAGAACTGATTACAACACCACACAAAGCCCTATAACCCCTAAGCTCCACGACAATGCCCCCAAGAGGGACAACGACGCTAAAGGTCGCCACTGCGGAGTCCACGGTAGACATAGGTTTTCACCCAGAACCCGAACATGGAGAGAAGTGCCACAACGACGTCTTCAGGAAGATAACGTCGCTCGCAAGCGTCGTCGTCGTCGGTGACAAAGCGCAGAGCTTTCGCTCGACAGCTTCCCCGTGCCACCACGAGGCCTTCAGGGCAGGCGCAATGAGCTCAGTACTCTAGATCCAGACCGTGGCGCCGCCACTATCAGGGACAAATAACACGCTCGAGCCACCTTCTGCTCCAGCTCTCGCCGCCCACATGACCAAGAGGGAAGGCCATCGCGGCCTCCATGGTACCCGCCGAAGATCCAACCATGTGGACCGCCTTCCGGGTCCGCCACCCTAGCATCCATGTCCGAACCACTACCAACCACCCACATCACGGTGCACCCACCATAGTAGGAGAACTAAAGGTGTTTCCTTTCGCTCCTAGCCCCACATTGGCCACGGGGTCTGGGTCGACGCCTCCACAGTAGGAGGCACCCATGCCAGCATCTCCTGCCGGTCCTAGTGGATCGGGGGAGACACAACCCTATGACTACCGACGGCCATCGCCGAGCATGCTCGCACGACACCATGTCGTGGCCTTGGCGCCGATCAGTCCGACGGTGTAGCGAAGCCCCGACCACCACGAACGCCCACTGTACCTACGGGGAGAGAGCCTCCCCACTTGCCCCGAGCCCCGTCCAGATCCACCCTAGCGCGAGCCCCGAATCACAAACACACTGTCAGCATAGAGGCAGAGGAAGGAGGACCGCTACCGCCACCTAGCAGTGCCAACGAGCACCCGATACCCAGCTCCAAGCGCCGACCCGCACCACCCGCGCCCCTGGACAAGGCCGCACCAGCAACATCACGCTGCCGAGCAACCCCACCATAGCACGCCCACACTCCGAGCCACCACCAGCAGCTGACTATCGGCGATGGACGGCTCGTGCCGCCTGTGGGCAGCAGGCCGGAGGACCCAACCGCATCAGATTTGGATCGGAACGACACCGCCACCACCTGCGCAGGCACACTCCTCCAATCTCCTAGCTCGCAGCCTCATATGCCTCTTCACACACCAGAGCGCCACCGCCTGGACACTCCAGCCACAGCTGCGCCGCGACGCCCTACAAAGCTTCGTGTTCTCGCTCGAAGCCGCTGTCCCACGCCAACACACCCCACGAGCAAGGGAAAGGGGCCCAGCCGCCACCGACGCCGGCCGGGCTTTGCCCGATGGTGCATTCCGGCGGCGGCGAGGAGAGGGAGGGAAGGGGGTGGAGGAGTCCTTTGCCAATGGCTAGGGTTGGACCGCCATGGCTGCCCGCGGGAGCAGGTGTCTCGGTGTTCATTACATCAATTTCAAGGAAAATGTAGTATCAATCCATACTTAAATAACACGAAACATGAAAAACAGAAAATGCGCGCAGGCAGACACCAAGTCACGATACCCAACTCATTAGGATTTTTATCTCCTATTCAAACGCATGGGCATGTTTGCTAGTATATATCAAGTCTGCTGCATCCCTAAAAAATGTCTGCTGCATCCCTAAAAAATGTCTGCTGCAGATAGAGCAAATGACTAACAATCCTGTCATACGTTAGCAGGAGATAGAAAATAACTCTCATTTCACAACAACCACAGTAAATCATGCTCATACATCCATTGCTGCATTTTCCCAAGTCTCTAAAACGTCCGATATTAGTTTGAAGAGGGAGTACAAAACAACCATTTCTCCTAACAATTCTTTGAGTCAAAAATTATGTAGCATCACTCAATCTTACTTTTACATAGGAATAATGGGGACTACAGGAACTGTTTAGTTGCAAGAGATATTAACTTATGGTGACATATGCATTTGACTGAATCAAGTGTTTTAATTAAAATATCAACAAAAATGAAATTTTAAAATTACAAAACCAAAATTAGTGAAGCAAACCTGACTTGAACAAGATAACATAACTAGTAGAACGCCCGTGCATTGCTACGAGCTACAATGCATATAAATGAAATCAGATAAATTATTAAGGTGCATATAAATAAAATTAGATAAATAATTAATGTTGTCTTTAAGGTCAAAGCTCATTTCTCCCTCATACATCCAGCCGTGTTCATCAGGCTCTTCAAAATTCAACCGTCTGGATAGTCTGAGCTCCCCTAAATCCAGCCCATATGTGGAGGAGAATTGTGAGTGTCCAAACTATCCGCGATTTTTTCGAATGCTTCAAATGGTAGTTATAGACTTGGGTGCACCAGTAGCACCAAATGCCCCGTTACACCAGATATTCCCCCATTGCGCCATATATTCCCCCCGTTGCTACCATGTTATGTTCAGGGTCAGAACTTCAAGTAGTAAGTGATCGTGTTCAATCTCCATGGTAAAATATACCAAACAATGCAGCTACTCTCATAGATTCCCAATCTATTTCTAGTTGCTTAGATTCATCTTGCAGCCATGAATGGCAAGAAAAGTAGTTTCTCAACACCCAATTAACAAATGACGTGTCCCTTTTCCAAGCACATCAAATACCATCTAAAATGTGCATCATAAAACAAGTTCAGAATGGATTGAGATAGCCCCTTGAATATTTAATTGGACACAGTGCATGCTACCTACCATTTTTTACTACACGTATGCTTATTTATAAATACTATATAGCTTTACAAAGTCATTTGCATACACACCACACACTATTAGGCACACTGCCCACCGAGGTTTCATGAGCTACACATTTGCTACTTTTCTCAACTTTGAAGCACACACACGACTCATACATACTCTAAATCATCTTAGATTGGACAAACAACATACATTTTTCGATAAAGGACGCTTTATTACTTAAAAGGTTTAAGCATTACTCTGTCATTATACCTTCTCTTCATTGAATATACATAACAGACATGAGGTCGACAAATAATGATTGTTAGAGTTGACATCTTTGATAATATGTGTTCTACAATAATTACTCTGTTATTATACCTTCTCTTCATTGTGACTCCGACATTTGCTTCATCATCTATGACAAATATCAAGGATCCTCGCCTTCGGTGTGCTGGTTCTAGTACATCCTTGCAGTCATCATGATAATTAGTTTCATCAGATCATAAAGGAAGCAGTTTACTGCACACTTTGAAGGATGATTTTAGAATTCAGAATGGATCTCTTATTTTTGGTTCTTTTACATGTTTTAATGTTATTTTTTTTGCAGTTTTATGGATTGTTATCATGCATAAATAGGTAGTTGTAGTACCGCGGTTAGTATGCATCGCGAACTTTTTTGGCAAATCTTCTATTTATATATGTTTCTTGTAAGAAAAAAAACAACGTCTTTACAATAATAGAAATCAGAAGCTAGGTACCCCCTCAGTTCACAAATATAAGATGTTTTAGATATTTTAATATGGACTACATACATATTGAAATGAGTGAACAAACACATTAAATAGTGTTTATATACATCTGATTCACAAAAAGTTAAAACATCTTATATTTGTGAATGGAGGGAGTACAAAGGAATGATAAAATGTTTGGCAACTTTTATCTGATGCTTCCTTTAATAAAAGATGTTGTGCAATCATCTATTTCTAAGGAATTTCTTCAAAATAGAAATAGCTAGCACGAACTCATAATTACCATTACTTTCTGTGTAATCATCGGCTCCTGAATGAATTTTACAAATAGAAATAGGTAGCACGGACCCTTAATACAATATTCGTACTAGACAGTCCCGGATACCATTTTTTCTCCTCCTCTGTCCGTGCAAAAAACATATTAAGGATAAATATTATTACAGATCTCAGAGATCAATGAGTAGTATGAGCCAAATATATTACAAAACAAAACTATGTGGTAAAATATGTTTACTTTCTCAAGAAATAATTTAGGGTTCACATGGTACCTAAGGTAATAGTATTTAAACTTCAACGGTCAACCGATACAAACAACATACTTTTGTTGCACATTCTTGGATAAATGTGCATTTCTACCAGGTCTGATTTGAGACTACAATTGATGATGGTTGGGAGCTTGGAAGTGTGTTCAAGGCACATTCTCGAAGAAAAGTGCAACTTCATACCTGGTAATAATTATTATCTCTGAATGCATACTTTCATGAAGGAAAAATGGACAAAGTGCATCGATCTCTAGACCATTTCTAAAATATGATATACCTGCTACACTGAATTAGCTCCTTAAAAAATTACATGTTGACATGCGCGGGAGAGGGAGAGGCACATACCTCGCCAGTGTAGAAATGGGAGAGCATTTTGCCAAGTGCCAAAAATGGCAGAAATGCAGTACCTTCAAATTCTTAGCAGCATTATCTCCGACAACAATCACACTTTAGTTTTATGAGTTATATAGTGGCAGCTAAAGAATGGAAATTGGCTAGGCGACTGATTAACAAACTTGCAACCTTCAATATTGTATGAGCAACTCGTGAAAAGAATGATATTATCATTACCAGTGCCCAAAAAATCCTAGTACTTTATAGTTAAGCACCATCAGCGGATCACCTATAAACAAGTAAGGTACTCAATATTACAAAGAATTAAAGCTACTAAGCTAGAGGCAACCTGGTGTGTTCACAGCGTTAGGAGTCCATGCTCCCTTCGTTGACACGTGTTCTCTATGTTTTCTTTTTCTTATTTTTTTACTGCCCCTGTTGATTTACCGCTGAGGGCATCGAAATATCTTCGGTCCCTCCAAGCCAATCGCTCGCTCCTTCTTCCTTCTTCCAGAGAGAGGATAGCAGCGCCCGCCGCCTCCACCCCTCGCCTCGACACCACACCTGCCACCGGTTATGGCCAAGACATCTCATCCGGTCTCTCTCTCATCTCTTCTTCCATCTCATGCCTCATCCCTTCCCCTCACTCGAGCTCCTCGCGTCTTCACCGACCCGCACCGGTCGACTCCGGTCTAGGGTTTGCAGCCGCTGTCCCTCCTGGTTGCCGTCCACCGATGCAGCCAGAGGAAACAACTCCTTGGATTATGGATCAAACCTCCTCCCCCATCTTCCCTCAAGTCCTAGGTATGGTCCATGGTCCTTGCAATTCTTTTCCGCTATAACCATGTATGTTTCCTCTCCGCTGAGCCGCCTCTCCTTTTTTCTGTTTGAATCATCTCCTACGTGTGCCATATACCTCTCCTTTGGCTTCGGGAGGCACCGATTAATGATGCGGATGTGGAGAGGAAAGGCTGGAGACACGCAGGTTCAAACCTTGAATCCCAAGTTCTAACATGATCTATTCTTCTATTTTAAATTTTTGATTGGTCACTTGGTTTTGCTCATAGGGTACAGAGCTTAATCTCTTCCAATTTGCAAGTAAATTTTTACCTATAGTAGCTGAGATTTGTATCTATGTCTAAAGGTTATGATGCCATCTCACTCCACATGGTTCAGATTGTTCATCGTGGGGGCTTGCCAAGTGTCAAAAAACCTGTTCAACACTAATTTGAATAGTGCAAATTCCACCGATTTTATGTATTGTACATTTGTACTGCTACTATGCTAGCTGTCCAAGTAGGATGGATGGGTTATACATATTGGTTCTTTTCAGTAGGGAATATGGCACTGAAAGGTAAGGAGATTAGCTAAATTATACTTTTCATTCAATTCATCAACTGTTCCGAGATAGGATCTACAGACTACAATTCGGAAGATTGGCTGCTCATGAAAACTTTTTCAGAAAAGGAAATTATAACCTTGATACAAAAATAAGAAGTATATAAGTTAGTGGTCAGATGTACAACTCTAGGAAATTCTGGAGATGATGATGTGGGCAGGAGTTTACGGCAATTCTGGAGGTGATGACGTGAGCAGGAGTTTAAGGTTTTGGGTGCTCTGTCTACTTTCAACAGGGCATATGTAGGTGTATGCCCATACTAAGACTGAGCTTTGTGATTTTAGGTCTCAAAACGGTATTATCATTGTCATGGTTGTGGAATATATACGTATGCAATTGTTCGTGTGACAATTTTTCATACTGGAACTGTATGTATGGACGTGTCCAAACAATTTGTTTTACTCGAAGTTGCTCTATGAATGATTTGTTTTACTGGAAGTTGTATCCGTATCTTTATGGAATTGGTGCAGGGACGACGCCTGGGAAGGTCTCTCTTGTGGTTTGTTTCATTCATGCCCATGGATGATATAGGGTTAGTTAGAGTTCTGCTACTTTTGGGCTTAATTGGCTCCAATGCCTGTTGTTTATGATTTTTATACAGCCGTATATATACATTAATGTTAAGCATAATCCTAAAAATAAAATTTTGCTACCACGCATGGGCATAACAAACTTATTTTCTAATTCACGCAAGAAAGGAGCTATTCCCAGTGATCATGCTGTTGCCAAGACTAAGAGAACCAGTGTTAAAATAGCGGTGATGCCTTTTGCTACTTGAGAGATCCAGCATGGTATTTTTACTGTTCTGCTCTCAGAGAAAAGAAAAAAAAATACTGCTCCAAATGCTCTTTCAGTTTGTTTCTGTAAGTTTCCTACAACGCATTTGCAACAGTATTGCTAAGAATAAGATGCATCAGCTGACATACTGGCTACCAAGCAAGAGTTACACTATTGTCAGACATCAGTCTATGAACTATACAGTATATCCCCTCTGTTGGCTATACGCTTCTCTTGGTACGTCTAAACAATCTGTCAATTGGCCCTACATTATGTTGGCTTCTCTATAAACACATTGTATGCATCAAGAACATATCATACTATGCCCTATCCCATTGTAGTCCTACCTGATTCACAATAGGATCATCACTCTACTTTTCTCTGTAAGATCAAACTGCTGGTCTTCATATAATTCTGTTCTGTAGAATCACTCTCTTTTGTTTATAGATATTAATCTGTTCTGAACTACTGCATAAGATTACTTTGTTCTTGGATTGCCATTCTTTCCAATGCCATTATGTTCTCTTTTGCAATCATGTTCTTTTTGGAGATTCAGATTTTCTTTACACAAATAATGTTAGTTTCCAGTAGCACCAAAAAAAAAATTCCATGTCGGTGAGACCAATTCTGTGATGAAGGTTTCTCTTACAATATTTGCTATTTACTGTAGTTTGTTTGAATTCAGGGGAAAGGGGTATGCAAGGAATGCGCCATCATACACCTTCAGGTGATGCCTATAAGTCCTGAAAAGTTGTGGACTTTCAATATTTTACTTTGGCACTATTGTTTCCTTGGTTAACAAACTATATAATATATGAAAACTTGCAACATCCAATGCTTTGAATTGAACGCACATTCCATATATTTCTAAGCTAACATGATATTTTTTTACGGCATGCGCACTAATCTAGAATAGTATAGGAATGACCACTCAACTAGCTAGTGTTCCAAACTTCAATTCCATGTAGTGATACCCAACAACACAGCAATTTGAAGTATCTTTTTTCTAGAGAAAAAGGGACCCTTCCTCGGCTCTATTTTCTTAAAAAACAAAGCTCATGAATTCTTACTTCTTACAATGCGTGCAGAGTACAACAGTGTACGCCTCAGCAAAAGGAGGTAAATCTCGCTTGGAATCCAAAACTACAAGATCTCTGGTACGAAAAGATACACGCTCCTCGCACCATAGCAGAAAGATGAATATTAGCAGACTGGTATTGTCACATTTAGTCAGGCCGATTTATCAAAAGGGAATGACATTGCATTCTGTACCCCATCTGTAAAGGAGTTATGGTATCAGTTTCTGTTTAACTTCTCATGAATACACATCAATTATGATTTATGAATTGATTTTATTAGCAAATAGATGGTAGCAACCAATTTCACTTCAGTTATGAAGATTATATTTTAATGCCTACTACCTACTAATTCAGGTGGGTCTACCACCTCCAGCCACACAAGTAGTTTTTCTAATGGTCGAAGAACTACATCTTCAGCTCAAGCAATAAGAGCCATATTCAGGTTAGATACATGATCAGAGACAATTTTATTCTTGATATAAGGGTTCTTAAATTTGGTTTGGCAAGATTTAGGAAACACCGATGTCTGGTTTTCAGTCTAGCAAAAAGGGCCAGTTCTGTTTTCTGAATTTGACAGAAATTCAATCACCTTTTTGAGAAATTTTGATGAAAAAAATAAATTGTTTTGCTTTTGGATCCAGTTGAGTTGTCATCATTTTTTCAATAAATATAAATATGTCAGTACTCATGGAAGTCACCGGTATTTCGAATTCTTTTGAATAATGTTTCTAAGAAAAAAAGCACTCGGTTCAGTTTAACATCCAGAAAGAGAATGCAATATTCAAGGGTCAGTGTAACTGTGTAAATGGTGCTGGGCATAGTCATGTGAGCTCAATACCAATCTCCAATGGTACCGCACATGGCAACAATATCCAGAATTAGAGTATAGAAGCGCTTATTGAAGTAACTTAACTTTTTTTTATAATCCAGAACAACTTAGATTTAGTTACTTCAGCTGTGGACAAAGGGTACATTTTCCTTTTATCTAGAAAACGTATGATTTAACAAAAAAGAACGTTAGGTGAGCAAACTGATATTGAAAAACTTCCCTTTTGAAAATGCTTCTAGAAAAGGAGCATATATATATGAAAGATAAATACTTGCATCTGTCGTCCCTTTTAGAAGTGTTTTCCTAATTCAGTTTAATTCTTTTTTCACTTCGAATTGAGCCAAGTATTTTGTTTGAAAAACGAACAGTATATAGTTGGTTTTAGTGTCTTAAGCTTATCCACTTCCCTTATCATTCTCAAGTGCAGCAATATTTTGCTACACATGTTCAAGGATGTAAGTTAACAACGTGCAATTTTAGACGCCTGAGTTTGATATATAGATATCATTTTGGGATAATACTTGCACCCTGATTGTTTTCATGTTGGCTTGATTTGTATTGTAGGATGCTAGACACCTTCGATCAAAACTGAAGGAGGCATAGAAGAGCATGTAAATTGTGCTGAAACCTCGAAATTCTGCCTCATCTAGATGTCATTTGCCAGCAACCCAAGAATCGAGTGTGTCGTTGGATTCAACCTGGCACCATGTCCAGCCCTATAGAATTCAGATAGTTCAGGTTCTTAGCCTGTCCTTTCTCAACACTGTAACACTGAAGAAGTAGATTAAGCACAGGGACATTGTGACTTTGTGAATGTCTCCATGCTGGATGTCAATGCAGTTGAGGGCGAAAAATATGTGTTCTTATCGCTTAACTTACTACATTTAACCTGCCAGATTCCTTCCATTGCAATCTATACGAAGAAAAATAGTGAATGTTTCTTGATGAACAAAGGTACGTACCAATGCAAAAAACGATTCCCTCAGTCTTCCAAAGGACCATGATGTAAAAGTTGAAAATGAAACAAGGTCCCAGGCAGTGCTTAGTTTCCCTTATTTGTAAGGATTTTAAAATTGCTGGCATGATGTTTCTGTTGCTTTTAGACGTTTAGGGCTGTTTCAGACCTTAGATATGAAGTGGTTACTTCTACGCAAGCAGAATCTTTCTTTTCATACTTACTACAACATGCGCATGCGCTTAGATCAGTTAGTATACAGTAGCCTAGATAAAATTTTGATCATGTGATGTAATTGGTATACAGCATACTAGAAATTGCTTTTTTCCTGCCAAACCAACAAGAAGTAATTGGACGGGCTCTCTCGCGGGCGCGGCGTGTCACCGTGCCTCTGCCTGCTAGTATATGTAAGTTATTCAATATCTTAATCATGTACAAGCCTTCCAGTTTGATATTGCAACATTGCCACAACCCACAGTATGTGTACCACAAATGGATATGGAAACTTTCCCCAAAGTCATATTTTTGGACTCTTATTGAAGTAAATATTTCAGCATAGCATTTCAACGGTATTCACACGTCAAATTTTCATATCCCACAAATCATTCTAGTATTATGACGGGTTTAGAATAAAACACGCTAGGTACCTGGAGTCTCACTGGATATCCCTTTCGACTGGTATAGAACAATACATCAGTTTTTACCTAGAATTATACCACAATCCGCACATACATGTTTATTTCTTTCGCGGGCATCAAACTAGTAACAAACATAACTATAGAAAAGGAGCTAAATGGACCAGAGAGACCACAACTCTGCCCCTCAACTAATTAAGAGTAATATTGTTCTGTTTGACTCGTCAATCCGAGCAAACAGAAGCACTTTTTGTCAGGGGCTCACTTAATCTGGCAACACATGTATGTAACTTACCAAAGAGGAATTAATCTCTGAAGGTTTCACAAAAATTCTTGGTGGAATTTTTTCATCTTAATGCATCCAGTGTGCTCCCTATGTAGGCATTCAAGTATCCCACCCTGTTGGTGTCATTCACTAATGCCTTGCCTGAAGTGAGATGCATGCTACATCAAAATCATAATAGAATGGAAGCATCGATCACTGGTATGTGCATACCCATGGCCAAACTTCATCAAATTTACTGAATCAATTAATTCTAGATGAAAACTGAATTAAAAATTTGGACATTTGTGTCACCATAAAGTAGATCGACTTGCCATTCTCTTGGACATAAATAAGGAGGCCCCCATAGGTTTCTATCAGGTACTGCAGCATACATCTTATTCCTTCTGGGTCGTCTGCATAAGCTGTTGGGGCTTACTGCACTCAAGAGAAAAATTTGCATGAACCAGATCGAATTACCTGTTCAACTACTTCATGTCCAAAATAGCTGAAGCAAGTAGCATCTTTGGCAAAAATAGTTGGAAACTTTTACCTCACTTGTTGCTGGGTCTGTTCTAGAACCTGCATCACGGAATAAAATGCCATGTAAGTATACGTTCTGAAAGCTTCGACAAGCTATTTGGTCAATATATATGTTTAACGAATCAAATTGCCAATTTAGTTGTCGAACTCACAAACAATGCATCAATATGCCAATGCAGATACAAAATTTGCTTACATTCTTTCCAAAATATATGTGAAGTTATGAATTCACGTAGTAGAGATAAACGAGGAAGGAGATCGATTTGGTGGGACCCCATGCAACTTGAGATAACCCGCGTTCTTTAATTGGTGGTGCACTGGGCATCACAACTTCACATGTATTTTAGAAAGGAAAACAGATGACCCTTGCAACTTTTGGCAATAGATGATGCAGAAAGAAGAAACAATTTTCTGTTAGATAAGTGGTGATGGATGTGATGGCCCACCTCGCAGGTCCTTATAGAGAGGAATACTCACCATTGAAGACCGTGCCACATTCCTGTACTCCCGGCGAGAGTTTGTTGCCGTGGTGGGCTCTGAGAGAGTTGGTGATGGTGTCCCGATGAGAGGACTGAGCAAGTGGAGACCTGCACACGCAGTGGCATGGGAATTGAAGCCATGAAAGAATTTGTAACTTGCATTTAGTAGAGTAGTAGATAAATTGCCATCGGTCTTGTTATGCATGCATGAGATGAGATGATGGATTTTGCATAGATCGGACGTTGTCTGAAGCTTGCCCTTCCAATAGAAACTATACATGCACATCAACCTGCTTGTTCATGTGGTCCTCTTGTTAATAGAAATCTGAGAATGGTCAGCAGCAATCGACAATTCTGGGCCAATAACCATGATTGGTTGCACAAGCACCTACTCATACCAATTGAAATTGAGTAGTGCATTTATAGGCATCTGTTTACTGGGCTACTGTATGACTGCCACATACAGTTACTTTTAGGTGGACATCAGAATTTTAACGTTGATGGTTTGGTCCATACGAGTCAAGTCAATGAGATTGACTCCTGAAGTCTTCTCATAAAAATAGGTAGGAGTGTATCACATTTAGACCTTGATGTTCTCTTAACTAAGATTCATAGATAGCTATGTATGTATCGCATACCTCAAGCTTTACACCTTGATTCATAGAAGTAACTAACAGTTAATCAACCTAAAGATAGAATAGAAGAGTGGTATGTGAAACTAAAAATACGCCACGAGGAGAACCAACAAGTAATATTGATGAGCGTAAGCCTGACCTCAAGGAATCAATGACACACCGCTGCTCCTCGTTGGTTTTTCCTTCGCCCTCCCCTCCCTGCCCACCTACTCCTTCCCGTCGTCGGCGGTCATGGGAAGCAAACATTGGTGACCCACAGCAGCACACAGGTGTGCGGGAGGTCGAGGCGACGGCGGCTGGGAAGGTGGTGCCCTTTTGTGTGGCAGAGGCGTTCAGGTAGATAAGATTCACCTCAAGCAATCGACGACGCGCCGCTGCTCTTCATTAGGTTCGCCCTCGGCCTCTCCTCCTTGCCCACCTCCTTCGTCCCGTTGTCGGCGGCCGCGGGAACCAAACGACGGTCACCTGCAGCAGCACACGTGAGTGCGGGAGGTTGAAGCGATGGAGATCAGGGAGGCGGTGCCCTTCGGAGGGGCAGATGCGTTTGGTAGATGGCGGCGGCCATGGCGTAGGAGTAATGAAAAGATTCCATTTAGGAAAGGCATGAATCGATGCGTTGGGAAAGTTAAGATTTGAAATTGATTACAAGGAAACTGAATTTTTTTTTGTTTGGTAACATGCTATCGGTTCCTGCCTATTTGTAACGTGGCTAGTTAGAAAAATTGAAAAAGGTTAGGAATGTTTTTATTGGCAAGGTAAAAAAATCAATATGAAGGGGTGGTGGTGGAAGGTGGAGCGAAAAAAAAAACAGACGAAATAAAATCAAACAAAATAAGACCGTGGAGGGGAGGCTACCAAGTGCCCCTTTAGGAGTAGAGATATATAATACTCTCTTCGTCCGAAAATACTTGTCGAAGAAATGGATAAAAATGGATGTATCGAGAACATCCATTCCTCCCACAAGTACTTTCGGACGGAGGGGTTAAGATTTGGTCGTCATGGTTTACTTGCTAATTTTCTAAAAATCCGTTATTTGTTTTCTGAAAATCTACTATTTGTTTCCTAAAACAAATCGCATAAATTGAGTCATCCCTTAAGTGATAACATGCAGGTTCAGTGAGATACATACATCTTTGCCGAAATTTACTACATCTGCCCACAAATGGTTTAACAATGTCTCTATTGTTTTAGTAGAGGATAATAACTACATAATATCCCATTGCCTCAATAAAATATTTTGAAAAGAGGTCAAGGATAATCTCACAGAACTTCACATACAACTCGGGCTGTCGGGCATAACATTTGGACTATGGTGTCTGATGTTGCCTCGTACATCTTCAGGTAAGCACAACCTGAAGCAAAAAAAGAAACCTTGCATCAGTTAATTACTTAGTGGAAAATTATGAATAGTACATAGACAAATTAGACAAACAAGGACCTCTAGAATGACGAAAAGGTATTCACAATAACTGTGCCTAATAAGAGCAGTATGCACAGATGACATGTTTCGCAGAAGTTTTCACTAATTTCATACGCCATGGAAAATGAGTTGAGGTACCACCCGTTATTTTGTCTCCAAGGTTATATAGGTACTACTCTCTAAGCAGATCGAATATTATTCGCAATAGCCGTGCCCTGCAAATACGCACACAAAAGAGTGGGACTAATCTTTAGACATGTAAGCTAATAATTAGGTGCATTCCCACAAGGGAAAAACAGCACACCAGGTCGTAGCATAGTACATTCACTAAAAAATTCTTATAACCAGAACTACAAAAGTCTAGACAAATAGCTATTCAGACTCAAGTGCACAAGCAAATAGCAGCGGGAACAGTAAATGTTGGAAGTTAGCTACACGTTTGTATCCTGATGGTTAGTCACCTTGACTTGATCACACGCTAGCTACGGTAATGCGTGTACTTTGTGAGAATATAACTCAAGGGTTGAGCTCGGTAATACAGCTCTAAATGTTATGCGACTGGATACGAATTTAGCACTTACTCGTTACATGTTAAAAAAAAAACACTTGTGAAAATCGTCCACCACGAAATTTGCTGTCAGTCAAGTCAGGATTGAATTAAGTGAGACTGACCTTCAGCACCGCTGGCGCTGCCGTTTTATTTCCCATACGCCCACTGAACAAAGTCTTTTCTTTTCCATCCGCATCCTCATCCTCATAGAGCTTGCAAAGTAGTACAGTCCTATCGTTCCCAAAATCAACTTCCCATCAAAAGTAACATCCACATGCGTTGCAAAGGGTATAATCTTGCCATTCACAGAACCAACAACCATTGAACCGTCCCCTGTAATTGCAAACCGCTGGTAGTGGGTGCCCCCTGAGAACTGATGGCCATGTGACCAGTGTAGCACTGACTACCGATCGTGGGGGGGGGGGGGGGGGGGGGGGGGGATGACGAGGGGCTGAGGTGTCGGACCGCCCCGTGTGTGCAGCAACAAGTCCTTCCCGGCCCGCGTGCGTGGGCGGTGGCATCGCGGGGTGATGAGGAGGCCGCATCTAACGAGTCGACGGTGTGCATCAAAGCACGCACATGCGCAACGCGAAAGCAACCTCTGGCAGCACCAGCTTTGCTTTGTTTGCAAAGGCGGCCGACGCAACGGCGGCCAGTCTCTCTCTCAGTTCCTTGCGCGGCAAAGAGCGGACGGACAGCAGCGGCAGCCGCCGCCGCCCGGCCGGTTCCGGTCGCGTTGAGACCCATCCGATCACGCAATCGGACGCGCCGGGCAAACGAACAAAGGCCTCCGGAAAAGGCGGCGAGCACGAGAACCTTTCGACTTTCGAGTCACCCATTGCCGTAATCAGCTGCATCAGCAGTATCAGTGGTGGCATCGCGGCAACAAGTCCTTCCCCGGCCCGCGGTGGCATCGCGGGGGAAGAGGCCGCAGCTAGCGAGTCGACGGTGAGAACCGTGGGGTGGCAGCGTCACATAAGGAGCTCCCGTCGGGCCGATCAGGGAGGAAGTGGGCGGATTAGGATTGCAGGATGGGAAAGGTTCGGCGGCGGATGGAACCCTAAGAGCATCTCCAGCCGCGGCCCCAAAGGACACCCCCCCCCCCCCCCCCCCCCCGGCCCCTTTTTCATCGCCGGCGGGCGAAAAAATCCCCAGCCGTGGCCCCAAGACGCCGATTTTCGCCGGTTGGGGCTTTTTTTTGGGCCGGCGAACCCAGGCCGAACCCAGGGCGCTGGGGGTCTCCTGGGCGCGCCGGCTGAAGCGAAAAGGCGGGTGGGGCCGAGGTGTCGACGAGACCGGCTGCCACTTCCCGCCACCCCCCCACCCCCCTCCCCTCCTTTTCCCTCTATCCCGCCGTTTCGCCCCCGGTTCTTCTCCATTTCCCTCATTTCCCTTCCTTCGCCGCCATGCCGCCGAAGAAGTACGCCACCCCTCGCCAAGCCACCTGCCCCGCCGTCGCCAAGCCACGCAGGGCCCGTGCGCCGATGGCAAGACCGCCGGGGTTGACGAACGCCGAGTGGAAGGCCGACGTCGAGCGGAGGGAAGCGGTGACCACCGATCGCCGCAACAGGCTCCTCATGAAGAAAGCCCGGGACGCGGCGGAGAAGCGCAATACCGACCTGGCGTTCCTCATGGGAGGCGTCACGGCGGACATGGACCCGCTGGTCAAGGCGTGGTACCTGGCGGAGCGCGACCTCATCCTCAACCGCATGCCGGCGCAGCCCTCCGCACCGCCCACACCGCCGCCGAGCCCACCGCCCGCGTCTCCGACGTTGGACGTGCCCGCTATGCCGACCTCGCCCACGCTGACCGCACCCACGCCGACAGCTCCGGCAGACCGACGGGGAGCTAGCCGTTTGAGGAGTTCTATGCTCGCGTCCCCCCCCCCCCCCCCCCCCCCCCCCCCCCCCCCATTTTTTGTACGCCGGACTATTGGCATGTTTTGATCGCCGAACCTGCGGCGCCGGCCGATGGCATGATGACGCCGAACTGTGGCATGATCGCCGAACCCGCGTCGTTTTTTGGGCAGCGGGAAATGGAATGTTTAAAATTTGCGTCGCTATGGGCCGAACCCCGGGGGCGCGACTGGGAAGCCGAGCCCCCCAGGCCGATTTTAGCGCCGGCTCGCCCCCAGGCGGCGCTATTTCGGGTCCCTTGGGGGGCCAACGGCTGGAGATGCTCTAAGCCAGTCGTGGAGAGAGAGCAGAGAAGGGGGCGATAGCTCTGCCATCTCAGTGTGTGCGTGCGTGCGTGCGTGCGTGTGTGAGGATTATCTCAGGGTGTGGCAGGAAGGAGGCTGCTACGGGATAAGATAGATCGTGAAGTGACATAAATCTGGGCTAGTAAGCTTAGCATCTTATTACGGGCCATTAATCATTTTTCTTGCTTTTTCGGTCCTTTCGGTCAACTGACGCCTGAAACAAAAGGCCATCCACGAATATGTGTTTCAAAGCCATCGATCAACCACTTGTGCATTGTCGAAAACACAGATACTTGAGGTTAAACTAATTGGAGTAAGCAACCTTTTGCGAGTGTTAACAGAAAAATAAAAGAACTAAAGAAGAAGTAGAGGAGCTGCGTGGTGACCCTTTGCGCATAGCCCCAACGCATGCAGAGTTAAAGATAAACGGAAGGTTCAATTGAATTATACCACCACGAAGAAATAATGTGGAGGCAGCGTGCACACATTGAGTGGCTCTCTTCAGGTGACAAAAATACAATTATTTTCATCTCTGTACTAGTTTGGGAAGAAAAACGAACATGATTCGAGCTCTTGAAAATTTGTTGGGCGCAATGGTGAATGATCCGATTGAGTTGAGGTCAATGGCAAATACTTTCTACCAGGATCTTTACACATTAGAGGGAGTTCATGGTATACAAAATGTTATTGATCATGTTCCTCGCAAGGTAACGGCTGCAATGAATACAAATATGTGCGCGCCATACACCTGTGAGGACGTCAAGACTACACTCTCCCAAATGTTTCCCACTAAGGCACCTAGTCCAGATGGCTTCCTTACCCAATCTCATGTTGTGGTTACTCACAGCGTTTTACTGTTTTTTTCTTTCCATTTTCGCTTTCCTTTTTCCTTGGAACAGGTGTCTTCAAAAAATATATTTCTTTTTTCTTTTTTCTTTTTTCTTACAGGTTTTTGTTCGATTTTTATATTTTATTTTCCTGCTAAATTGATGGACTTTTCTGTTTTCGTTTTCTTTTCCTTCTATACTAAATGTGTGAAATTTTTATAAATTCGTGAATTTGTTTTGAAATCGATGAATTGTCTTTCAAATTCGTGATTATTTTTTCAAAATCGATGAACTTTTTTTTAAATTGATCAACCTTTTCCAAATTTGTGAAGTTCTTTAAATTGATGACTTTTTTAAAAATCAATGATCTTTTCTAAAATTGACAAACTTTGTTTCGAATTCAATGAATTTTTTTTCAAATTTGATTTTTTTTCTTATCTGGTGGACTTTTGTTTTCCATTTTCGTGACTTTTTATTTTTTCAAAATCCGTGATTATTTTTGAACTCGCAATTTTTTCTTTTAAACCTTTTACCTTTTTTCAAAAATCAACAGTTGACGTGTCAACAGATCAACCATCGACCGGTCAACTGCTGAGCGAAAGCGAAGGAGTTGCGAAGGTGAGCAATTTTCTCTCTGGCTTGTGATCGGCTGGCCCATATAAGTTGTCGTGTGGGCGCTAGAAACTCCAACTTGTAATGAAGGCACCGGTTAGGAGCTCCCGACAGGATGAGTCAAGGTGGATAGACTTGCAATGACGAGTCAACGGGAGATATGGGCCACAAGCCCTGCTATCAACAGGTGGGCCGAAACAGCTAGGGTATAGCTACCCTTTAGGACATCCAGCCCATCTCACGTTTTTTTTTTATGTTGATGGAAGATCTAACGACCGGGAACATTCAGGGCATTTCCTATTTAGTGTTGCAGGCGCCCGTTAACGTGCATTTTGTTAACTGGCCTCTGCAGCGTTCTTAAATGGGCCAGCCCATCTAGACGCCGGGTGACGAACTTTTTCTTGATAATTCAATGAATTTTTTTGAATATCAAATTTTTGACGAACATTTTTAAAATTGATAAACTTTTCCCTTAAAATCTATGAACCTTTTATAAAATATTAAAATTCTATGAACTTTTTTGAATATTGATAAACATATTTTTGAAAATGGTTGAATTTTTTTCAAAATTGATGAACTTTTTAAAGATTTATGAACCTTCTTTTTCAGTTCAATGAACTTTTTAAAAAAATACTTGCAAATTTTTTAATATCTATGAATTTGTTTTTCAAATTTAATGAACTTTTTACAAATTGAATGATTTTTTTTCCAAATTGGATGAACTGTTTTTGCAATTTCAATGACTTTTTTCAAAATTGATGAACCTTTTTTAAAGATATGAACTTTTTTTCAAATGAATGAACCTTTTTCTTTAAATCTGTAAACCTTTTTTGATTTCATATTTTTATTTTCGTAACAAATAGAATATCTGGGCGGTTTTTTCCTACTGGATCAACAGAAAAAAAAAAACAAAAAAAAACTGTGTAGCTCGCGAGCGTGCTAGCGGGCCGGCCCATGCCAGCGGCGCTGCAGGCGCCTGATCGTTAACGGGCGCCTGCAACGTTAACTAGGAGCTCCCACATTCAGAACATGAAATGAAACGACCAAAAATATTAAAAGCATACGAGGGCTGGAATTAGACTCAATATTACTGTCCTAAATTTGATGTGGTTCACTGGAATTGCACTCTAGGGGAACGTCAACCAGCTACTATTTCTGTAATAATATATCCTTCGTTGCTCTAATTATAGTGGCCAAGATTAAAAGATGAAAACAGTGTTGCATATGTAAGTTTATCATTGTGAAAAAGGTGTTACGTATGTAAGTTTATCATTGACACGTCCAAACTAAAATGCAACAAGAACACTTGCGGATTTAGGTCACGTGCCAATGGGGAAAAAGATAGGTGCAAGTTTTTCCAAAATGAATCATGCATATCACATCGGACAGCATTCAGGAGTCCAACCGAAATACAAACAGTTCTAAGAAAAACACGTACACAACCTGGTCACGCGTAGAATTATTAAATAAAAAAGGTCGCGTACATATAGAAACCTTTTTGGGAGTACGCTTTTCCAAAAAGTGAATTGGTGATCAACGCTGCCGAGACATATTAGAGACATGCAAACGAATCATTCAATGCGTACAAACACAGTCATTATATTTGTCATTTTAAGCTAGAATCTATAAACACGCAGTTCAATACATATGATCAATGTTTGCAAAAAAAATACTAAATATATACATTATTAGATGGACAATCAATACAATCTGTTTTACATATGAAGTTCAACATAATAAATAATAATAAACTGGTTTTTGTTGTACAGTTTTAGGTATGGGCTTAACTATAAAATTGCACCCATAAAGCTGAACCTGAAAGGAAAATTCAAATAAGTCAGATGAAAATATAACTAGATGCAGAATTAAGTGGACAAAAAGAACCCTATGACATGATTCAGGCAGATATTTTTTTTCTACGACTCAATAATTACTTAGCACTAGATAGCCAGGCTGCATAGGCAAGTAGAGTAAGAGGATATTGTCTTGAGCACCCGGAAACTTGCATGGAAGATCGAGAGGCATGGTATCTATTTAACTATTTTACTACTATCAGGAAGCTCTAATTGCAACACATATAGTGGAAACATGGACGCCATAATTCATAAGCTAGCTAGGGGACTACAATTTGGGCATTTTATGTTTCCGCCCAATTTCCTCGTGGGAGCCTCCATAATTGACACTGTACGAAAACATCTATCCATGGAAGAAAAAGTTCATCACAAGTGAGGAGAAATAACTTAAGGAAACTTTCATCTCTCCGCCCAATTTGCTCGTGAAATACTACATCTGATTTATTACATTTCCTACAACACGCAGAGTACTGAGAGCCGCTCGCGGGGCCTGGTCATCGCTGATGCCACGTATGTTACTTGGAGCCTCCATAATTGACACTGTACGAAAACATCTATCCATGGAAGAAAAAGTTCATCACAAGTGAGGACAAATAACTTAAGGAAACTTTCATCTCTCCACCCAATTTGCTCGTGAAATACTACATCCGATTTATCACATTTCCTACAACACGCAGAGTACTGAGAGCCGCTCGCGGGGCCTGGTCATCGCTGATGCCACATATGTTACACTTATTAAATTTCCGTAGACATGGTCATGACTGATGCCATACATATTTGCACTGATGGTTTCCTCAAGCAATGCTTCTGTGTGAAAGCTCCACCATAGGTACAACTGGGGTCACATAATGGCAATTTTGTAGCAATTGTCAAGTTAGGAAGTAAATACACCAAAAACCCATCATTCGTACCATGGGGATAAGAGGCCTACCACTTCTTTTTCATCTCCAAAGGAAACAACAACCGAATTCTGCACTGTACTGTTTTTTCATCATTTGCCACAATACATTTGCCGCAAACAACAAAAAAGACTTTGGCAGGTCCAGGATGTTAGCCCATTTACAGATTTGGTGCCATCATCATGGGTTCCTAGAGGCTTCTCAAACAAATGTTGACAAACATATTAGACTTTGCAAGCGGATTGCTTTACCAATTCAGACACAAAAGAGTCGCGGAAAATATAACCTTATATACTGTACATCACGTAAAGCAGGGAAAAGGTATTGATACAAAGAATATGACTTTTATGGTAAATTTACCCAGTTAATTACATCAATCTCGAGGAAATGTAGCATCAATCCATACTTAAATAACACGAAACATGAAGAACAGAAAATGCATGCCGGCAGTAACCACCAAGCCCTGATACCCCACTAATCAGTATTATGTATTTTTATGTCCCATTGCAATGCATTGGCATGTTTGCTAGTATATATCAAGTCTAATGCGTCCCTAGAAAATGTCTGCTGCAGATAGAGCGAATGACTAATTGTGCCATATCAATCATGTCATACGTTAGCAGAAGATAGAAAATAACTCTCATGTCACAACAACCAAAGTAACTCATGCTCGTACATTCATTGCTGCATTTTTTTAATAAATACTCTCTGTAAACTAATATAGGACGTTTTAGAGCCTTGTTTCAAGTCTCTAAAACGTCCTATATTAGTTTGGAGAGGGAGGTACAAAACAACCATTTCTCCTAACAATCTCTATGAGTCCAAAATTATGTAGCATCACTCAATGTTACTTTTACATACTTATAATGGGCACTACAGGAAAACAGCTTTAGTTGCAAGAGATATTAACTTTTGGCGACATATGTATTTGAATGAATCAAGTGTTTTAATTAAAATATCAACAGAAAATGAAATTTCAAAAATACAAAACCAAAATTAGGGAAAACACTACAAAAATGACATGAAAAAATAACATAATTTATTTTAAAAGCTTCCTCTTGCTATTCGACTTTATAACCCAACAATACGTCATCCAACATGTGAAGAGCTGGCTGTGGAAAATGTGGAGCATCTGAACGACCAAATGCTTTAGTTAATATTACACTTGAAAAAGCATCGCATTTTCTTTGTCAAACTCATGAACGGAAGTCCAACTAATAATCCAGAGACGACAACTTACATGTTAGGCCACAAAAATATTCAAGACATCAAATATGAATAAGTTATAAATAGTTAGTATTCTCCATCTATTGTCATAATGTTAGATGTCACAAACAAGGTATTAACTTTCATATGTCAGCACAGCACTGTCACTCCCTAACTATTGAATGCAGTCATCCCTTAAGTGATAACATGCAGGTTCAGTGAGATACAAACATCTTTCCCTACATTTACTACATCTGTCCAGAAATGGTTTAACAATGTCTCTATTGTTTTGGTAGAGGACAACAACTACATATTCTGAAAATAGGTCAAGTATAATCTCACAGAACTTCACATACAACTCAGGCTGTCGGGCATAACATTTGGATTATAGTGTCTGATGTTGCCTTGTACATCTGGAGGTAAGCACAACAACTGAAGCAAAAAAGGGAACCTTGCATCAGTGGAACTTTGTTGGACCTTGTGGTTGATAGTTGCTTTATATATAAAGCGGGACGTAAGCCTTTTTCGGTGAATAATACGCATGCAAATTAAACAAACAAGAACCTCTGGAATGACGAGAAGGTATTCACAATAATTGTGCCTCAGTAAGAGAGTATGCACAGATGACATGTTTCGCAAAAGTTTTCACTAATTTCATAAGCCATGGAAAAACAGCCGTTATTTAATCTCCAAGGCTATATAGGTACTACTCTCTAAGCAGATCGGATATTATTCACAATAGTTGTGCGCTCCAAATATGCACACATAAGAGGTGGGACAGATCTTTAGACATGTAAGCTAATAAGGGCTCCTTTGATTCAAAGGAATTCTATAGCATTTTTGGAGAATGGAAATCCTTAGGATTTTTTCCTATATTGGTCCTTTGATTCATAGGATCGAATCTCATAGGATTTTTTTTCCTATGAAATCTTTTGTACTACAATTCATAAGAAATCTAACATCCACTCCAACCCTTTTTTACAATTCCTTTGTTTTTCTATGGCATCAAACACTCCTTGTTAATCCTATAGGGTTTAAATGGACATGCCACTTCAATCCTTCACTTTTCCTCTTCCTGCGTTTTCAAAATCCTATGAATCAAAGAGGCCCTAGTTAGGTGACTTCCGAGTTCCGACAAGGGAAAAACAACAAATTAAACCAGGTCGTAGAATATAGTACATTCACTAAAATTTTCCTATACAGCTATAACCAGAACTACGAAAGTCTAGACAAATAGCTATTCAGACTCAAGTGCACAAGCAAATAGCAGCGGGACATCTATCCAGACCCCTCCCTCCCGACCCCGTCCTAGTGCCGCCTCCCCGGGAGGCGGCCGGGGCGGCGCACGCTCTCCCTCCCTTCGCCCCCTCCTCCTCCCAATCCCCCCGTCGTCGCCGGCGGGCGCCCCCGGATCTGACCCGGGTGGTGTCGGCGGCGGCTGGACCTTCTGTACCCGCGCGCGGCTCCCCTTCCTGGGGGAGGGGACGGCGGCGGTGAGGCTCGGCTTGGCAGCAGCCTGGCAACCTGGAGGCGGTGGCCGGGAGCGGGCGAGGTGGCGGTGTTGCTCCTTGTCGGCGGGGCGGATTGGCGGCGCGCGGTGGCCGGAGACGCGGCCCCGTCCCAGATCTAGGCCCTTAGGGCCCCATATGGGTCCTAGCGGGCCGGCTCCGGCGCGGCTTCGACGCTTACTGCGCGGTGAGGAGGAGGAGCAGCTCGGACAGGGGGCGGCGGTGCCGATGGCGTGCCTTCTGCAGCGCGACGGCGGGAGCTTTACGGGCATCTCAGGGCATGGCCGGGCCTGTGGGCCCATGGGCCTGGTATGCTCATGTTGCTGCATCCGGTCGGTTACCGTCGTTGACGGTGGTGGTTGGGCCCTCCCGCGTGCAGACGATGCTGTTGCCCCTAGTCACGGCTCCTTTTCTTCGTTGTGCAGGCCCCATTTCATGGTGCCATGGTGAGACGACGTGGGAAGCTTCAAGACCGTGTTGGCACAGGGTGGTGTCAGTATGGTGGCGAGCTCCGGAGCGCCCAAGGTGAAGGTTGGGATCGGGAGAAATCCCTGTCGGCCTGGCCGACACCGAGACAGTGGCGCCTGAGGGTGTCGTCGGACCTTCCTGGAGGGCGTCGGGGGCTACCCTTCCCTTCTCCTTGCTGCGTACCGTGGGAAACCCTTGGTAGCAGCGTCGTCATTGTCGCGTCCCTTAGAGGTGTTGATTTGTACCGGCGTTTCGGAGCCTAGGAGCTTGGTGGGAGATTTCCCGTGGGTGCAGCGGTCGTGAGGCTTCTTCATTTTTGTTGATCTGCCGTTGTGAGCATTTGTTCCTTTTTGTATTTTCTCTTTCGTTTCTTTTGGGCGTGATTGTACTGCTTCGGCCCCAGCACCTATCGTTGGTTGTATCGGTGTTCGTTGCTTTGTAATACAAAGCGGGGGGAATCCTTTTTCGGAGAATAGCAGCGGGAACCCTAAATGTTGGAAGTTAGCTACACGTTGGTATCCTGATGGACGATAGTCACCTTGACTTGATCACACGCTAGCTAGCTACGGTAATGCGTGAACTTTGTGAGCCTACAGGGCATGCTCGGCTGCCAAACCACATCTCTCCCCTATCCCCTTGTACCTTTGTATGCCGTTATATGCGCACTGGACATATCAATATAACTCAAGGGTTGAGCTTGGTAATACAGCTCTAAATATTATGCAAGTGCATACAAATTTAACATTTACTGTGACAATTGTCCACCACGGAACTTGCTGTCAGTCAAGTCAGGATTGAATTAAGTGGACTGACCTTCAGCACCGCTGGCGCTGCCATTATATTTCCCATACGTCCACTGAACAAAGTCTTTTCTTTTCCATCCGCATCCTCATCCTCATAGAGCTTGCAAAGTAGTACAGTCCTATCGTTCCCAAAATCAACTTCCCATCAAAAGTAACATCCACATGCGTTGCAAAGGGTATAATCTTGCCATTCACAGAACCAACAACCATTGAACCGTCCCCTGTAATTGCAAACCGCTGGTAGTGGGTGCCCCCTGAGAACTGATGGCCATGTGACCAGCAGTGTAGCACTGACTACCGATCGTCTGCGCGGGGGGGGGGGGGGGGGGGGGGGGGGGGGGGGGGGGATGACGAGCCTGTGGTGCAGGCAGGGGCTGAGGTGTCGGACCGCCCCGTGTGTGCAGCAACAAGTAGGGATGTAAACGGATCGGATCGGATCGGATAATGCTTTTACCATATCCTTAACCATATTTTTTTGTCGGATTCGGAGCGGAGCGGATAATGATCGGATGCGGATTCGAATGCGAATTTATCGGACTACGGATTCGGAGCGGAAATGGAGCGGATTCGGACTAGAAACGGACAAAAAATATTGATGTATATATTTTCCGTAATATATTTCTACAGGCGATCTATACGGAGAAGAACAATACGTATATAAGTAACCAACCAGTGTTTACTGCTTATAGTGGGATTACTAGCTTACAGGCTGCAGCAAGTATGACCGACAGTTCTCGTACGTGCATGTTAACTAGTACAGTACGTGTTTTTAACGGGATTAATAGCTTACATCACAGATTCATATAAATATTGTTCTCTAATCTACCATAAAATTGGTTTAAATAGTAGCTAAGTTAACTACTAAGTAGTACAGTACGTGTTCTTAAGTTTATTAGCTGTGCTTGTACGTGCATGTAAGATTGCAACAAGGAATTAGTTATATTATATTTACATGTGATTCTAAAAAGTGGACTATTTGTGTATTTGGGCTAAACTTATCGGATAATCCTATTTGACAATGTCGGATAATCCTAAAAAAATACCGGATAATCCACGTCTGTCGGATATTGCCAATACCATATCCGCTACCATATCCGTCGGATATCCGGTTGATCAAAATCCGTATCCGCATCCATATCCACCGGATTCGTGAAAGTGCATACCATATCCTTAAAAACGGATGCGTATGCGGATTCGGAACGGAAATTATCCATACCATTTGCTTTGTTTGCAAAGGCGGCCGACGCAACGGCGGCCAGTCTCTCTCTCAGTTCCTTGCGCGGCAAAGAGCGGACGGACAGCAGCGGCAGCCGCCGCCGCCCGCCGGTTCCGGTCGCGTTGAGACCCATCCGATCACGCAATCGGACGCGCCGGGCAAACGAACAAAGGCCTCCGGATATGGTCAGGTTCTGTGTCACTCACACACCACGTTCCTGTTTACGGCGAATAAGGCAAATTCTAGCTTAGCGTTAGACAAAATCCATCCGCGTCACAGAAGGAGCTCGCGTCGGGCCGATCAGGGAGGAGATGGGCGGATTGGAATTGCAGGATGGAAAGGCGCGTGGTGGCAGCAGGGGAGCGGCGGCCCAAGGAACCGTGAGCCAGTCGTGGGGAGAGAGCAGAGCAGGGGGCGATAGCTCTGCCATCTCAGGGCAGGGTGTCGTAGGAAGGAGGCTGCGACGGGATGAGGATAGATCGTCAAGTGACATGGTAATCTGGGCTAGTTGCCGCTTACTATCTCCGTCATGGTTTATTGATCCATTTTGTATTTTATACCAAATTTTGATTTTAAATTTAATTAACAAAATATTAATGCATGTCACGAAAAATAACATCGTTGAAAACTTTGTACAAACATGAATCGAAAGATATAAGTTTTGGTGACATGCATTCATATTTTGTTAGTTAAATCTTTAGTCAAAATTTAACACGAAATACAAAGAAGACTAATAAACCAGGACGGAGATAGTAGTATCTTATATGGGTCATATCAAATTTCTTGCTTTTTAGGTCCTTTCGGTCAACCGACGCCTGAAACGAAAGGCTATCCACGAATATGTGTTTCAAAGCCCTGATCCACCTCTTGTGCATTGTCGAAACACAGATAGAAGGATCTAGGGTAGAAGCTTTAGCTCGTGCTTTGGGCTATGATAGAGCCTATGCAGTTGATAGTTAAATTAAGTAGAAGTGGTGGAATGGGAATTTTTTGGAATAATTCAATAAAAGTCGATATTTTGGGTTACTCTTGTTATCACTTGGATGTGTCTGTGGAAGAAACCAGTCAGTATGCTTGGAGAATGATGTGTGTACGGTGAGGCTCAGACTCACCTGAGATACCAAACATGTGACATACTTAAAAACATATGCACTTTGAGCTCTCTCCCCTGGTTGTATATTGGGGGATTTCAAGGAGGTTCTACGTTCAAGCGAACATGCGGGCATTGGTAGCCGTAGCAATGCCCCAATACAGGTTTTTCGAGAAGCAACAGATGTTTGCATGTTGTTGGACACCGGGTATAAGGGGCACTTTTGGACCTTTGAGAAGAAGGTGGCCGTCGGTACATACACTAGACGCGGACTCAATCGGGCACTAGTCAATGCTCAATGGTTGGCTCGGTTCCGTCAGCTAGCCTCGAGCACCATACAACCACAGCCTCAGATCATGGCCCGGCCCATCTAGAATGGACAATTTCTCGCTCTAAAGTGCAGGTGTTAGTGTCGTCCATGAAGCGGGTCACACTCAGGCACGGGTGGTATTGGGTGTTTAAACATCCCACGACACTTGTATACATGTATTAGGACACAATGCCAGTTTTGATTGAATCCTACCCTCCGAAGACCCCCGAGCGGCCTAACTCTGACCCGTTTGACCAGAAATCTAGGCAAATCAATCAAATTCAAACTTGTTTCAATAACAGAAAATGATTTTAATGTAAGAATAATGGAGGAAAATACGATGCCAACAATCGCCGTCAGGGCCGTCGGCATAGATCTAACGGTGTCAGTCGTCCATTAGCAAACGGGCCACTAGGGTGAAGTGTCACGACATATGCTGACGGCTACCCTCGGCGTATATGAAGATTTGCCTACGACGAGTGATGTGCCGACAACAACCGTCGGCATATCCGAAGCTTTACCGACATTTTTTCTCTCGCCGTCGGCTTATGTGCATGTATGCCGACGGCCTGGATAAAATGCCGTCGGCATATCTGTTGCCGTCGGCATCTAGGCTAATTCCTCTAGTTGTCACTTTTGGTTACTCCTCTTCTTTTTTTAGTGTCCCTACGGTGAGATCCAATCGATCAAGATGGTTGCTTTCTCGGTGGACTATTAGTACTCCCTCCGTCCAGGTGCATAGGGCATCTAAGGAGCTGCATCGTAACCTAGGTGCGTGGAGATTGGATGAAGAATAATAAACTAAAAATCAATGACAATAATGACTCCTATTTGGCTCACTTGGAAAATTGGGAGGAGCCAACCACAACGTTGGTTTTCCATGTCATTAATTTCTAAATAGCAACATGCAAATCCTATTTAATGCACCAACCAATGAAAATGTTAGCATGCAAAATGAATATTAATGATCACAAGGAGTGAGGAGGTTTTTTCATGCATGGTGCCTTACATGTTTGGAATACTGCATTTTCATTAGACGCCCTATGCACCTGGAGTAGTTATTTGGCAGCCCAATTACCAAAAAAAAAAAAAAGCTCAGTGAAAGAGACAAGCAAATTGAAAGGACAAAATAAAAAGCCTCCTAGACGACGAACCCAGACCGTGCAGCAACAAATAAATGAAAACATGTTAGGACACCAATCGGGCCTATTCTATTCCCTCCTCTCGCCTCCCGTTACTTCCAATCCGGCCGGCTAACCTGGCGGACGCGGGTCAATGACAACGCGTGTGTACGTCACATTCAATCAACGCATGATATTACGGCAGCGGCTGCACGAGAGCTCGGACGTCACATTCAATCAACGTGTCTCTCTCACTCTCTCCTGCGGCGGCACGCGCGGCTAGGAAGGGTCGAGGGAGCGGGGTCGGTGGAGGTCAATGATGAGCGGAGGTGGTGGCGGCGCGAGAGCATCTGCAGCCGGACCTTTGTAACCCCTAGGCACACCGTCCGATCATAAAAAAATCGACCCAGCCGACCCCTTCGAACGGATCTTAAACGTTCGGTCTGACTGATACCATTTATATTCAGCCAAAATATATGAGACAAATATGGGAAGCCTGGACGCGTCCGGGCACACCGTCACGTTGGACCCGACATCCTGACCCACCGTAAATTGCACCAAATCTATCCCGCAGAACCGCCGGATTCATTTGCTGTTTTACTCTCTTATTCCTCCTCGCGCCATCCGTCTCGCAACTCCACCGCCGTTTCTAGCCTCTGCCCCGCCAGCTCCGCCAAAGGAGTCTTCTGCCCCGTCCTCGCCGTGGAGGATGTCGCTGCCGGCCCGGAAGACACCGCGGTACGTCCGGCAACTCTCTGGCTCGGTCTTGCGTTGGATGTGTTCAACACAATGTCTGACCGGATATTTTTATCAAATTTTTAGGGAAAACGATGAATTCTGATGCTTCGTGCGGCGAGCAGTATGGACCGACGGAGCTTGATCAAATGATTCAAGATGAGTTGTTCGTTTCATCGGATTCTGACTAAGAAATGGACATGATCATGGTCATGACCATGCAAGAGGAAATTGATCGGCAAGTGGAGCATATTCTTAATTTCAAGGGCTCAATCAAAGGGAGAAGAGTGATCAATCGGGATATGGTATCCAGAGCAAAGTTACTGCAGAAGGATTGCTTTGCACCGAACCCAACTTTTCCGGATGATCCATGGTTTCGTCGTCGTTTTTGCATGCGAAAACCATTGTTTTTGCACATTGTGGACGCAGTGGAGGTACATGACGACTACTTCAAGCTCACAAGGGATTGCTACGGTAAACACTCTTTCTCTGCCAAGCAAAAGTGCACGGCTGCTGTGAGAATGTTTGCACTTGGTACTGCGGCAGATATCGTTGGTGAGATGGTCAGGATGGGGGAGAGCACATGCCTGAAGACTACTGTCAAGTTTGCCCGTGTTGTGGTCGAGGTGTTTGGAGCAGAGTATCTGAGAGAAGCAAATGTGCAGGACACTGAGAAGTTATTGGCTATTGGAGAGACCAGAGGGTTTCCAGGAATGCTCAGATCAATTGATTTCATGCATTGACAGTGGAAGAACTGCCCCAAAGGTTTGCGAGGAATGTATTAAGGCCACACCAGAGAGGCCACCATCATACTAGAAGCAGTGGCATCACATGACTTATGGATTTGACATGCTTTCTTTGTAATGCCGGGTTCTCACAATGACATCAACGTGCTTCAATGATCTCCAGTGTTTAAGAGGCTTTTCAACGGGGAATCACCTCCGTGCAACTGCGTCATCAAGGGTCGAGACTACAACATGGGACACTATCTTGCCGATGGCATATATCCTCGGTGGGCTGCATTTGTGAAGACCATATCCGAACCACGGGGCAGGAAACAAAAGCACTTCGTATCATTGCAGAAAGCAGCTAGGAAGGATGTGGAGAGGGCATTCAGAGTGCTGCAAGCGCGTTGGGGAATTATTCGTGACGCTGCAATGATGTGGGAATCAGAAACTTTGTGGCAACTGATGACATATTGTGTTATTTTGCACAATATGATCGTCGAGGATGAGGGTGATGGTGCAGCTCAAACCAGCGATTTTGAAGCACCTGGAGAACAAGTTGAAATCCCGGAATATCAAGATGCAGTTCAGCTTATGAACTTTCTACAAATGCATCAGAATCTCCGAGATCATCACGTGCAAGCGCAACTACTCAATGATCTGGTGGAGCATATGTGGACCCACAATGAAAATCAAAGAGCAAATGATTGATTGTGCACTTCAAATAAATTCGATATAACATTAGTTATGTTCGGTACTAACATTTATTATTTACGTGTGACATTTAATCTGTGTGATCGACGTGCATGGTTTTGCATGGATTTAAAAGTCCGAATATGAGATATGTAGATGTAAGGAGCGAAATATGAGGGACCGTTCAAATGCGTCCGCGGACGTGTTCGGACACGTCTGCGGGCGTATAAGAGGCCGGATTTGCCCAGTGCGACTGAGTTAGCCTACCCAGCAATCCCTCTATCCTGACCTCGTCTGATGTATGTGAATGAGAACGAGCCGGGCGTTCTACACTTGTAGTTTGTTGCTGCTCCCTCGTACTGACACTTGAGATCATCCAACTGATGAATGCGTGTGTGGTGTTAATCGATGTGTGCGTGGTGTTTGGTACTTGATCAAAGTTCACAGGTACGGATGTAAATGATAAATAAGTGACAGCCACAAGTCTCATTTATTTAGCTTTTCCTAGTTTTATATATATATATATACATATATATATATATAATATATATCTTTCCCTATCTTTCCCTAATTATATATATATATATATATATAATAATAATAATAATAATAATAATCTTTCCCTTATATCTATATACCTACTATTAAAGTACGGAGTGCTTCTGCCCGTACGTCGTTAAAATTGCCCCCGAAGTTGCAAAATATTACCCACCAATGCCACCTATAAGTTATAAAAAACGTTTCACACAGAAATATCCGGACTGGGCCGGCCCATTTAAGAATCTCCTATACGACGCCAAGCAAGCTAGAAAAAGACAAAGCTCGCCTGGGCCGGCCCATATATGGGTAATCAATTTTCTATTTTTGGTTTTTCTTTTCCGTCGTTGTTTTTTTTACTTTAAATAATTTGTGAATTTAAAAAAATTTCCAAAATTAAAAACTGGGAATTTTAAAATAATATTTAATAATTCATAAATGTTTGTGGCTTCAAAAATTGTTTGTGATTTTTAAAAAATATTAGCAAATTTTCTACTAAATGTACGGGAAATAAAAATACATTAGTTTTTCTAAAAAAGTTCATCTATTAAAAAAGTTTTAAAATTTCACAAAATTTCGTCAATTCAAAAAATATTCATGTATTAAAAAATTCATAAAATAAAACTGTTCATAAATTCAAATATATAGTTTATTGATTCACAAAATATACGCTGATTCAAAAATGATCATGCAGTTCAAAAAATGTTCATTAATTTAGAAAATTATTTCATCAAATCCCAAAAAAATGTTAGTCGATTCTAGAAATGTTCGCCGATTAAACAAAATGTTTGCAAATAGTATAATATGTTCATGAATTCAGAAAACGTTCTTGATTTTACAAAATGTTCGTGAATTTAAAAAATGTTCACAATTTCAAATATGCTCACGAGTTTAAATAAATGTTCATGATTTTTAAAAATTGTTCATGTTTTCACAAAAATGAGAGTGATAGTGTATATCGATGATGTAGTAAAATGTGATCATTGCCATTCGAAATTATGATTTTTTTTCTCCCGTTGCAACGCACGGGCATGTTTGCTAGTATAATAATAAAGCACGGATTGACTCCGTGGGTTCACCGTCACGTAATTTTTGCAAAAAAGTCCTGTGTTTTTTGATAATTGAACCCACAGTCCTTATTTTAGTGGATCTGAAAAAAAACGTTTCGAGGGAAATAGAGAAGAAGTTAGCGAACAGATTTTTTCGTACGTCATCGTTTGCGTACGTCTGTTTCAGCCCAAGGAAGGCAGCCCACCTGGCCACCCTGCGTGCGTGTATGGAGGACTACGGCCCAGGCTCATGCGGCCCAGGAGAGGAGGCAAAAAGAATTTGGTGGTCCGAGGGATCGAACTCCTATAATCTACCAATCACTCACGAAGACTCCAACCAACTGGGCTAGCTCACGCTTTGTGCAGAATAAGGATTCGTTTTTTTATTAAATAGTACCACCTCGCCCCTTTACAACCTATTGCACTAATTTATATATGCCTGTGATCAGAAATCAACAAGCCGTCTTGAGAATCAAGGAAAGAAGGAGTTAACGAAGGAGAGAAAATCGATAAAATAAAGAACGGAAAAGGCACGGCTACAGGAGAACCGATTAAAATAGAAGGATTACGGAAAAGACATGGCACGCTTCGGAAGAAAAAAAGAAGAGGAGGGATCGGAGAGAAAATTGTGATTAAATAGAACGGAAAGAGCGGATAAGACGCGGCAGGCTTCGAAGGAAAAAGGAAGAGATTGGATCGGAGGAGAAAAGCCCTCTAGCGTCGATTTCGCCATGATGAGCACAATGAGGCGCTGCAACCGATCGGGAGCGCCGCCGGGGTCTTACCCCGCTGCTGCGACTCGGCCAAAGCCTCCAGCGCGACACGGCCTCAACGGAAGCGAGGGAGATATTGAGCATTCTCTGCAGCGTGTGAGCCTTGTGCGCGCGGGGCGAGGCGGTTCTCCTCGGCGCGCACGTACGACAGCAGGACCTTTCCCTCCCCCACGCCTCCATTCTGTCTCTATTTGCCCTTTTGTCACTTAAATTTTGATTTGGTGCACCGCTACAAAAAATAATCAAATGTGACTAACCTATACGAGTGTTCTTGTGGGTACTGGCCAAATCAGAGTACACCTTTCTCCAGTTTGGCCTTGCAAAGTGTGTCCGGATCTGTGAATTAGTAGTCAGGAAAGAGAGAAACCATGGCGTATCTAAAACTTTTTGCAGTTAACAGAGGGAGTGATAAGGGAGAAGAAGAAAAAAAAAACCTTGCCACCGGAGACGATATCCACGCTATTTTTTGCATTTTGGAGCGATTGAACCATGGCAATTTTTTTGCATGTTGGAGCGATTGAACCATGGCAATCAGAGTGGTACTGCCTAACTCCTCGTCATGCATGTATGAGAAAGAACTTTCAGTCATTGAGTTACTTTATTAGACTTTATGTTGTTCAAGAGATCCTTCAGTATGCTGATGAAAGGAGTTGTGCCAATTCCGAGACCGATCAACAGAAGGATGTCGTATTTCTTGTAATTTTGAGATGGTGCACCAAAAGGGCCATCAAAAAAGATCTTGGGAGATCAAAATGAAGACAGCCAAGTCACCGAGGTTAGTGAAGAGGAGCAACAACAGCAGTTCATATTTTCTCCACTTGCCTGTGTTTTTTCTTACTGATTTATTGTATCAAAAACTGTCCAGTAGTCGATTAACGATAGCACATGTTTTCTGTGTCTTGCATATTTCAGAGGAGAGGCCAACTGCATGTGGGATTTATGAGCACGCACTAATACAATCCCAGCTTTATTGCCATTAATTACTTTTTGGTAGAGTTCTTATCAGCTAAACATTGCTTCTCATTAGGACTTGGCGACGACACAAGACGGTGTAACAAGACAATGTACTGCGAGAGTATTTCACAAATCACAATCTATGAAGAAGAAGACTATGCGCTAGCACTACTACCCCTAATAATGATGCCTTAATGATGTTAGTAGCTACACATGTCTGAAATAAGAGAACTTAAGCCTTGCGGTGCGTTGAGCTTGCAGTTGCAATAAGAGATCTAATCACGTAATATGTTTGATTCATTTTGGTTCAAGACAACCAGTCTTTAAGCTTGTGTCATGTAGTCCATCAACTAAATATATTATATTAGCATGTCTAATTATTATAAGTGCAACCAACAACAGTTTTATTGATTTGAATTAACAAAATGGGTTGTATATTATCCATAATCATTATAGGTGTTATGTTATCGGTCGCTTGATTTGAAGGGCATAATTTTGTCACCCCGTTGCAACGCACGGGCCCTAGCAATGGAGTCCGACACCTGTGGCTGTGTGAGCATCGACGTCAGTGGACATGGAAGCTTCAGGTAGAAGATTTGGAGCACTAGCACCCGGCTAGCCCGTATTCGACCTCGTCAATTTTGATTCATAAGAATCATTGTTTTATCCCGTTGCAACGCACGGGCATTTGTGCTATATACTAATAAAGCACGGATTGAGTCCGTCGGGTTCACCGTCGTTTTTTTACATCTGGCCCACGCGCCTGTGTGTGTACGTATTTGAATAAAAAATAGGAAAAGAAAGTTGGGATTCGAACCCTGGTTTGCTGTGAAGATGCCAACGTAGCAGACCAGTCAAGCTAGCCTCGTGGGTGTGCCAATTTGGGCGCTCCTTAACATAAAGAATAGAAAGCAAGCGTACTCGGGCCGAGGGAGTTGGGCGCTTGATGGGCACGGAATGCTGGGCCGAGACAGGCGTTGCGGCCCACGGGAGGGAGTTGGGCGCTTGATGGGCACGGAATGCTGGGCCGAGACGGGCGTTGCGGCCCACGGGACGGACAAGGAGCAGGCTGGAGGCTTTTTCATATTTGTTTACTTATTAAATAGTCCCCCCTTGCTATTTTACATTAATTTTTTGCAATTTATATACGTTCTAAGGTTGTCAGCCATCGAGCTGCTTCGGAAATTAAGCAAAGAATAAGGCGTGAATATTGCATGAGAAATAAAGAAGGAAGGCCAAAGGGAAGGGAGAGAAAGGAAATAGAGGGTAATTATGTGGTAATTAACCGGCTGGCAAATGAGATTCATGACATGCTTGATATAAGGAAAGAAAGAGAAAAGAAATACACACTAATTGTATGAGAAATAAAGAAGAAAAGAGAAAGGAAAGAGAGAGGAAGGAAATATACGGTAATTATAGGAGGATTGAGGGAGGATCCCTACCAAATGGATAGGACGTGCGGGATTTGTGGGCGTCATATTTGGTTGGCATGGAATTTAATTTGAACCGATGGCAGGCATACTGGCCCCATCCATATCTTATGAATAAAAATGATGTGGCATTTTTTTTCCTACATGCAATCCTCACTAAATTTACATTATTTTTTCTTCCGTTGCAGCGGACCCACTTATGATCCTTACTAAATTTGCGCCAACTTTATAACACATTGAATGTTATGTTTGTGCATACTATCCTCACTAAATTTATATCACTTTTTTTTACCGTTGTAACCCACGGACATATATGCTATTTTTTATATAATTGAAGGTATAATATTATTTGGCCTCCCATTTGGTATGTCCATAGCGTTTCTCGATACTTAGCTAGGCTATTCAACAGATCGTCTGTCCTGGGCCGCCGGGCCTCTGCCCCGTTCGTCCGTGTTACGTTCCACCAATAAAAAAACAGTGCCCTCCCAACCTGTCTGTGCGACCCGGCCCAACAAATCAGACCCACCAGCCCGTTTAGGAGATGAGGCAAAAATAGTTGACCGTGACATGAATCAAACTCGCAACCTCCCCTGTTCTTTGGTGTTGATCGTGACTGGTACTGAACTACTACGATGTAAAATATGGATAGCACAAACACAAGGCGCAAGCATTAGATTGTGCGGATGTGGCCGGGATCTCAAACGCGACCGTTCGCTGGTCTGTGTATGTAGACGATGCAATTCTTTATTGGCTCCAAGCTTAGGTGGAACGTTCGCCGTGTAGTGGACATCGTGACCGACAATGAGGACAAGGATGGGGCGCTAAGTGTGATAATTTGTTTCTCCCGTTGCAACGCACGGGCACTTTTGCTAGTAATAATAAAGCACGGATTGACTCCGTGGGTTCACCGTCACAATACGCTTCTTCCCGTGAGTTTACGCCTTCAGTTTGAATTTAAAACATATACGTGAGGTGGTACTAATTCGGGGAACCACGTCGTGTAAAAAAAGACGATTCGTTTCCTCGATCCTACGTTCGTCCCCAGCAGCCTGTCTCGGTTCGCATAAGGCTGGCCACCCCCGCCTGGGCCTTAGCCTATCTTTGCCTTCGTGCGACGTGTTCCTGATTTTCGTCCGTCACGCTCGGTTTGGTAAGTTGTCCACATTCCATGTATAATCCGACTCCTACTGGAGAACGGAAGTCGTATACATATATGAAACCAATCCCGCGAGAACGAGAAGTTATAAAGTAAAAGCAATCTGCTAATTCCCTAGAGGTCCCGTTGATTTCCTCGGCGTGCTGGGTCGCCGTTCCTATGCCCCGCAGTCCTAGGCGGCCCTGCAGTGGTGCACACCGGCTAGGAGACGGGATCACGCTCTCCTGCCGCGCATCCTAGCGGCTGGGTGATGGGAGCACGCTCTCCGCTTATCCCCAATGGCGTCTTGGGTGACACGGACGAGAGGCGTGTGTGAGCTCTGGAGACCTCCGCGACTGGTCGATGAGGAGGTCGGGCCGCACGACGGGGCGGAGCGGCGGAGGGAGTGGTGCAGCCTGTAGGGTGAGGCTGCGGGGCTATGGTGGCTCGACCTTGTCCTGCAAGCGACAGCTAGAATCAGCAGCGGCGTTGGTGGCTGGCTGGGTGGGCGGCTGCTGCTGGCGTGTCCATCGAGCCGTCTCCCAAGCCGTCACCCATGTGCTGCTCCTCTCCATGGCTTCGGCGTCCACCGGGACGGCGGCGTCGGCTACTAGGCGTTGTCTCCCCAAAATTAACTTACCTCCCGTACATACATGGTGCTGTCTCCAAACCAATAGCACTCTCCTTACCGTCTAGCTCGCTGCTGGATCTACACAGTGGTGAATAACTGAATACTGAATCAGAGTTGCATATGTGATGTGCCTTATGCATTACTGGTGTTACTTTGTGTGAAGCGTGCTGAATCGGAGAGACGGAGATGCATATGTATGTGTTTTGCTTGTGCGTGCCTGATGTATGTGCCCTGGCGGTCGGGCGCGGCTCTGGGATGAGGAGCTGCCGCAACTCTGCAAACTCTTCGTCCGCTTCGACTTCGACCGTGGCGGCACCTTGCTCGAAATAGCCATGCTTCTCCGCTCACTTGGCATCTGCCGAGCCGCGAGGGATGAGATCAGCACGCCGATGGGTAACGGCACCGTCGAGTTCAACTAGCTCGCGTCCTCCCAGTGGGTGGCGTGCAGCTCCTCCTCTGGCCCTGCCCCTCCTCCGTCATTATCGACCCCGTGCAGCTCGCCGAGGCCTTCCGCGTCTTCAGCCGAGATGGCAGCAGATACACATCTCAACTACCGAGCTCGCGCACTCCACGGCACGCATGGGGCATCCCAACTGTTACGCCGAGCTCACCTATATGATGCGGACGCGTCCGCCTTGACACCTCTGCAGATGGCCGACCCAGTCCGTGCTCGAACGACAACATCAGGCCACGGTCGCTGCCTTATCAACTCGACGCCACGTACTATTTTGTTACTTATTCATCAAGGTAGGCTGCTAGCTAGGTAACTCACTGAAACAAGACCAATTGATATTTTTTTATTGTTATTGTTGCAGTCGTAATTAAGTTCATCATCTGGTAAGCCAAGTTTGTATAGTTGGTGCTAATATAACGATGATAGGGGCTGATTCACTGGCTAATTGATTGGTTAGTAAGTGTTTGAGTAGTTGTTGTTTCCCGGCACCCCTCGATGGAGATCACAGTCAAGGGCGCCCTCGCAGTCAGTCATCCTTTCTTTTGAATTACTTGCTCTGTCCCGCAATATATGATGTTATTACCACCAACACGTGAGCATATTGATTGCAATAACATCTTATATTGCAGGGCGAAGGGAGTAGTTTTTACGGCGGGGCAAAGACTCTGGATTACTGAAGTAACAAAGCTTTCTTTTAGTGGCTTTTGTTGTATGATTTGCGCTGGATACTAAGTAGTACAATATTGGTTGTATGATCTAGAGTAGTTTTTTTGGTGGTGATGTGCTACACTAGATATTCTCTCTTGTTCTCCTGTGTACACTAGGTAAGATGTCATAGTCAATTAATATGTACTGTAGGTCGCACACACATTGTGTTGGATGCTTGAAAAAGCATTGCAAAATAGTTCTTTTTATTGTGACTCCTGAGTCAACACTTTTGGATCCCAAAAATATTCAGATGGAGGGTAAGTGATGACATGTGAGTCTGTCGGAAATTTTAATTTTAATTTAGCTGCTCTTAGATGATTGAAAAGGAACTGGAGATCGTTTTGTGTCCTCAACTTCTGACCCTTGAGTCAGAGCCGCTAAACAATTTTACGGCCTAACAAACAAGTCAAAGGAGTTTGTATCCTGATAATAAAGGAAAAAAATAAACACCAAGAAGATCCAAATGGTGTTATCCATGCTTGTTGCCAAGTAGTGTATGTTCTTTAGTGGCTCAATTCATGGATTTACGGGCTTTCATCTTTCATGCGGGCGTCCTTAAATGTTATAGGCAGTCACTTCGCATAACTGGTCGGGCCCTAAGCCTGCTCTATTGGTGGTGAGTTACTTCTAAACATTTTATTTTTATTTGCTTGGTGCTCTTTAAAGTATGCAAATTATGTTTGTAGTTTTTTGTCCAGGTAAGTTGAGGCAGACAACGAGGACTAAGGTTGGAAAAAACAGCCGTTGTGATGGTAAAAAATATATTAGGTTTTTTGTTAGTAAATGACTACAAAGATTAAAAGATTTTGATGAGATGCTTGACAAGACAGGAACAATTAATTAGATATGTATCATGAGTACAACACTAAAAAGTTTTTTGTCATGTTTTCACGGATCTTGGTTAAGATTAAAGTTTACATGAACTGTGAACGTGTTTTGCAGATACAATCATCACAAAATTTGAATAAAGCTCAGTTATTTCTCCCGTTGCAACGCACGGGCATATGTGCTAGTATAATAATAAAGCACGGATTGACTCCGTGGGTTTACCGTCATCCAAATTACCCTCGAAGTTGGCGAGAATTACCCACCAATGCCACCCGTAAGTGGCAAAAAAAAAACGTTTCGCGAAACGTTTCGTAAAGATACTAGCGTCGGTCACGTGGCCGTCTCTCTGTTTTCCTCAACAACAAAAAAGTGGCCGTCTCTCTGTCCAATTCCTATATCGTATAGGACTAGGAAACCACCCGTACAAGGACTAAACACTATAAAACTGAGTTTATCCCCTCGATCTCCATGAGTTCCCTCGATCTCCATGAGGTAGAGACGTATACTCCCATCGTCGCCGTGGCGTGTTCGCCTGCATCCTGGAGGTAGGCACATGCGAGGCCACGACTCAGCCGGCGACCTCGCTGAACACCATCGATACGTTGCTGCCCTGGCCCTTGCTAGCCACCGCGGCCGCACCGTCGAGGGACTTGAGAAGGAGACGGGGGCGAGGTGCCTGCAGTGCAAATCCAACAAGGTTGCCTCTACATGTGGCGGACTTCTCCACCTGACCACCTCTATATCGAGGGGGAGATGGCGGTCCTGCGGAGCAGAAGAGCCAAAGTCTCTTCACCAAATACACCAGCGCCGCCGCCCGTGATGTCGACCGTCAGCGTCAGCCTCGGGGAGTAAGAGGAATTGGGGGCGCTCTGCTTTCAGATCGGCATCGAGCTTGACGATATGGTGACCTTCTCGGATGTGCGCCATTTATCTATTTTTCTTGCATCGCATACTTTGATTTGGGTGTTGTTTGGTTTGATCAGATTTAATTCCTTGATTTTGTGCAGGCCATGATCTGGAGGACATGTCCGGTTTTACTAACGCAGTTCCAATTTCAAGGAAAAAGTGGAACCGGCATCGCCACCGCTGTATTCGGAGTTTCGGACTGGGTGGTGAGCTGCACGAGATACATGAGAGCTTCCTGCTCAGGGACCCGGCCATGCCGGGCCACCCCATCATCAACGCCTCACGGGGCCTTGGCTTCCTCATGACCCGAGCCGCGAGGTGCTCGAAAGCAACGCGCGGGTCTGCCGGGAGCCGTCGCCGAGCGCGCCGCCATTTCCGGTGTCCACGCCACTGGGTGCTGCTTGAAGTCGCGCCCATATTCCCGGCTGCCGACGGGATAGTGCTCCACTTGCTAGCCGTCCAGGTGACCATGGTCCATGGCAGCCGTGCTGTGCCCGTGCCACGTGCCGTCAGCTAGTGCGACGGAGATGAGGGAGCAGGAACAACCGAACAAGGCTCAAATAGATACAGAGAGGCTATAGCGCTGCTACTAGATGTTGACAGACAGAGATTACAAGCTGCTAGACTGAAACTACTAGATGTTGCACTGATTGCAATTACTTCATGGCTGTTATTTGTTGTTACTGCCAGCGAACAAGCCAAAAAGTTCAGAGAAGATTTAACGCACACGTGGATGTGGGTTGCCTAAGTACAGTCCTTTAGCTTAATTTATGCTAATTATGCATAGTGATAAATTTTTACGAGAAGATAAAAAATAATTGCTTTCAGATAGCATGTGTGTGAACATACATGCTTCAGATCTATTTATAATAATTTTGTGTTTCTAATATTTTATCGGATGAATTTAGCGAGTGCTCTAGGAGGAACTTTTTAATGTAGCTCAGACATTTAAGGACTGAAATCTGTTTTTGGCATGTGTGGAGTGGTCAGAAGAAGATAGTCTTATTGTGGCCCGGGAGTCACTTTTTAAATACAAGGTGCGTGTGTTATTTCAGAATTTTTTGCTTGTGTTTTCTCCTGGTTGTAGTCAGTTTTTATGAGAAACGGTGTATGGATTATGGACCAAGTCTAGGGAGTAACTCGCTGAGAGCGATTAGTATGTAATGTTTTCAACATTCCCGTGTGCTGTTGTGGTACAATGACAGATGTGGCATGCGGTGGCCGAACTCACCGCCTTTCGAATGCATTGGGATCAAGTGGATATTGTGGCCACCGTCGACGAGATGAGGAAAGAGAATAAATGGCAACAAAATTTTTTTTCTCCCGTTGCAACGCACGGGCATATTTGCTAGTATATATATATATATATATATATATATATATATATATATATATATATATATATATATATATATATAACCAGGAACGTTACATTTCATCACTATCTCTCCCAGAATTTGAGAGCGACGCTTGTTTGAACTAGACCCATCGATATATATCTCGATCCCATGCTATATATTCTGACGACTCACGGCTGCAACATAATCTCCGACCGATCGATCGGTAAACACCAGCCAATGCATCCGTCCAATTATTCAAACCGCCCTCTCGCGCTCTTTCACTGCATGGGCATTCCCTCGGCGGCCGGCAGGTGGATGCCGCTGCTCTCGCCGATGATCATCTTCAGCTCCTGCTTGTTGACGTGCTCTCCGGAGATGCCGACAACGTCGGCGGGCCTTGCGCTCCACACGGACGCCGTGAACAGGGGCCGCTCGTGCCACGCGAGGGAGAGGCAGCCGCCGATCTGCTGGACGTGGAACCCGGGGCCGGAGAACACGCGGACCAGCATGGCCGCTTGTTGGGCTGCGCTTGGACGAAGCGGCACCTGGGTCAGACCCGTGCGCCAGAGCCGAGCGCACCAGCATGCCAGCGGCTCGTGGCGCTCCGAGCGAGCGCTGCCCTCGCCGCACACGATGTCGAAGATCTCCCTCTGCACGTACGCGTCCGCGCCGGCTCTGTTGCTGATGGCGGCACCATGGCTCACCGACATGGCAGCCTCCATCTCCATGGAGTCGAACAGGGTTCCGTAGTAGAACAGGGCATTGTTGAACCGCTCCCTCAACCCCGCCTTGTTGTGGTCCGCCTCCTGCTCCACGACAGTGAACACCCTGGGCCGCATGGCGGCGATCCAGCCGAGCACGACGTCGATGGGCGTGGGGAAGGACGTGGATGCGGCGCCCAGATCCACTAGGAGACGGTGGAGCTGGCAGATGGAGTTCACGGCCACCGCCTCTCCGGCGAGGACCCGGAACATCCATGGCTGGAGCGTGTCCAGGCTGTTGTAGGAATTTGTGTCCTTCAACTATATCCAAATATTGCTTGTTAATTATTCATGAACCTCATTGTGGAAACATGCTTTGTGTAAGCATGGAATTGTTATCTTTGATAGATGGAATTGCTTATTGATGGAATTGATGTCTATAAGCTAGTCAACATTGTTACGACAGTGTTGGAATTAATTCTTGCTGGATTACACACTTAGGCATTTGCTTGAGGAAGCTGGTCAATTAATATTGGAACACAGTATACATGTTTATTATACTGGAAATATTACCCGGGAACAATATTAATTGGAAGGGAACTAGATCGATGGTCAAATGCAGCCTTGACTGTGATCTACATAATTAGTCGTTAGATTAATTATGGCACACAACTCACATGTGTGTGTCCTGGGACATAACAAAATAGTGTTCAATTAAAGATGGATTATATTGTGGTTGTTAATCGCATCTGGACTCTATTTGGAAACAAGTTTGTTTAAACTTGGAAACTTATCTGCATACAGACCAGGACTCTGGAATTAGCAGTATAAGTAGGTCCCACCCTCTAGCCTCAAATCGCATTGTGAGCGTCACCACTGATAAGGCGGAGGAATAGAGGGTAGGCCTAAACTCAACATTGGTATCTTGAGCGAGGCATCAGGGTTAACGACGTTGCGCCGGGTCGCCGCGTTCGTGAACTCGATTCCGATCCCTAACCAAATTCCGCTGCATATCTTCTATACCTATTTTTTTATTATTATTTTATATTAAACCACCTGGCGTGCATCGAACGATTTTTCACGATCTGGTCTCTATGATTTGCCAGTCGCTTAGCTGGGTCCGGCCACGTTCAGTTGGGCCTTGACCTGTGTGCAGCTCAGGTCCGAGCTCCAGCTTCACGCAGCAAAAATATTAATCTGTGTTGGAATCGAATTTACCCATACGTATTGAAAAGTCTAAAAAAGAAATACGTATTGGGGGGAAATTATGGTGTTCGTGTCCAACTCTTAACCAAATTGTAGTGTTAGACGAGCTTCTTTACATTACGCGTGTGTATATATATGTACTCAAAATTAAAGTTGGTGTTCATAGTGGCCGCGGCCCGCGTGAGGCTCGTGCCCTTCAGCGACGCCGGCGGCTCCATCTGCCTCTATGACCAGCGCAACCGCTCTTCGACTCCTACGCCATTGATTGTCCTCACGCTCGCCTTCCACTACAACGGGCCCATCCCGCGCAACCAGCTCGTCGCCTCGGAACACGGACTTGCCCCGCCGAGTCGCCGGCACCGGCGCCGTGCATCCCTCAGGGATTTGTTTTGCTTGGCCGCGCACCCAGTATAATGAAGACACGGGGTTTGCTGTAATCCTGGTCAAGTACTCCTCCGACTAAGTGCTAGCCTGATTAATCCTACACATCTATTTGGGAGAGTGCCTCTGCAATTTTTTGAGATAAGTTGAAGAGAAGCTATCTGATGATTGGTTGGTTCAGCTTTGGAGATGAATTAATTGGTGATAACGAAGAGCACGTAGGGAAGGGCGGAGGTGAAGATGACAGAGGATGCCGACACAAGTTGGCATGTCAACTTAATTAAGTATTGCAGTGAGTAGGTCATGATGTGTAGCCAAAGCGCTCAGCAAGCAGAGGCATGGGAAATCCCACAAAAATTAGAAAAGAGGTAGAAACAAGAAAAGAGGAAACTACTTAGTGAGGAACTTGGTCAGTGGCTCGACAGCTCAACTGGCAGCTATGTCTTGGGAAGGAACAACGACGTGTGTTAAGGCCCTCTGCATTACATATCATCTTCGAGAACTATCTAGAGGTATTGACATTATAGCATGCTTTTTCGCCGGCTTGCGAGTAAATGTTACAATGCTTATATGTTTCCAGCTACTCGATTTAATCCAAGCTACTTCAGATGTGATTGATTTTAGTGGCACAAATGGAAAAGAAAAACTGAGAAGGTAAAAGCACAAGAAGTAGAAAAGCGGTGTTGTGAGGAAAAGAATAATACAATAAAACTAAACAGCGACCCTTCTAATTTTTTTTTCCAATAGATGATTTTGGACCAATTTTTGTTATCCATGCCTCTTCGACATAGTAATTTTTTGGGGTGATGCAATCTAGGTTATGTTATTTCTACACTTAAGGGCTATTATCAGTATTATTTGGCAATAGAATGTTGAGATGATAGCTCTAGCCTCTGCCCACATATTGAAATCATAGCATTGTCCTTCACAAATATCACAATGGATTGTAAGTGAACGTATACATGTTGATTTTATCTGGCCTGTTGTAAACTGCATTGCAAAATTTCACCCAGTTTAATTTTCTAACCATGGTAACAAACAACGCTCAATTGCCTAGCTCAAAGGATGCTGAAGCTGATAAGTAGAGCACGTAGCATGCATGGCCTGAATTTTTACACCGAGGTCTAAATAGTATCACAACTCATGTAATGCACAATGTTTCTGAAAATATATGAGCCTATGATCAAATTTAGGTTACGAGGCCTAGAATACATATCACATATTTCAACCGGCATCTCAAAGAACCCTACTCTCAATTGATCCATATTTTTTGGCATCCTATCATTTTACTCCTGTTGCAACGCACGGGCATGTGTGCTAGTACTCTGCCTACGGGAAGAGAAGAAAAATACGGAGGCCGTGGCGCTGCGGAAGACCGAGCCCAGATCGATTCGATCTGTTCCCAACTCCTCACAGGCGCCGCCCAACAGATCGATCCGCCCCAACTCCTCACGATCCGCCGCCCAACAGATCAGTCCGGCGGAATCCGCCAGCCGCCCCGACCTCGTCGCCCGCTACCTCGACGGTGCCACGCGCTCCGGCGCGGAACTAGCCGTGAAGTCGCCGTCCCCGCCGCTCGCCCGACTCGACGCCTCGAGCTGCACTTCTCGACCCGTCTGTCCGGCCTTCACCGCCCGTAGCAGCTGTACGGTGTGGACATCAACACGTACTGCAGGAATTGAACATTGCCGCGGCACGTTCAGAAAAGACAGAGGAGGACAACTGTTTGTTGCTATTCTGGTGCGTCTAGCTTGCAACTTGCTCACGGCAAGGAATTTTCTTTTGGATATCTGTGATCCAGAAATTGCTACAGATTGGTATACTCTCCTATCAATTCTCAATGGCTTCCACTAGTGTCTTTGCTGAATTGTTGAGGTCGTGCAAGCTTGATGGCTCTAATTTCAATATTTGGAAGAGGAAGATTATGTTTTTACTCACTACCGAGAATATTGAATATGTAATTGCATCCTCTGAGCCAACTGAACCTGCTGATGATGCTTCCGACGAGGAAAAAGGAAAATTTTGCAGAAGAGATGAAGGACTGGACTAAAGATAACAAGAAAGCTAGAGTTTTTATGCTTGGTTCTATGTTTGATTCTTTAGCGGGAGAATATGAATCAGAGAAAAATGCTTGCAGGATCATGAGAAGGCTTGAAGAGGATTTTGGTGAGGTTTCGCTTATCATTGCAAGTACTGTGCTAGTTGTACAGGAATCAATTAGGCTAGCTTACATGGACATTGCTGCCGGTGTCTTGCTTCAGAATTTAGCATACAACGAAGCCCGTCAATGAAATTCTCCACACGCGCCCACACGGACACGATGACCCTCGTCGACCTTGCGCCGAACGAGCTAGATGCTCGGAAACTGCATGTCACGCATACGCCCGCTGCCGCGGCTACGACTTAGTGTCCCTCAGGAAATTACTGGAATTTCAAGAACCAGATGCATGTGTGCATACGTGTTTTTGAAAGGAGAACTACTTTGTTTTACCGGTCAAGCCATCGTTTGCTACTACCAGAAGAAGCAAATTGAGTAGCTTACACGAGGATCAAGGGAGCATCTCAATGTTTCACGGAATTAAGTTGGCCACGTGATTTATTTTTTCATATCAAAAACTTTGCCAAGTTTATTGATCGATAGAAACTCTCCGAGGGAAGGATGTGACCAAATATTATCGGTTGCATCTCGAAGAGGAAAATTATAATATTTTATCTATAAAATTGGCAAGGAGGAAGGAATTCAAAAAGTGTCTATTATGTCAATCACTTATTTATGGAGGAAGATGGGAACCACTCCGTGGAAAAGGAAATTTGCTCTCACTTAACGGTATGTCCATTGCCAATGTTTGCATTATATGTCTATCTGTCACTATCTTTTTTTCGGATAGTTGGATTATGGTGTTGGTTTATATACATCATTTATTGTTGGAATACTATAGCAACTTTATTGGCATGCAACAATTACAAAGGAAAATTGATGTACTTTGGATTGGAAATTATGCCATGAAACTCCCTTGTGGAGGAAAAATATTATTGTCATATGACACTCTGTGCAACTTCGGTGAGAAAGGTATTTGATTTATTGTTCTATCTTTGGAATATATTGATTATGAAATGCCATTGGAAAAGGAAGAGCGGAAATATTGCTCAATGATAAAATTAGTGCAATATGGAATTTCTCACAATGGTCTATTCTTTATTGATGGTCCATTGGAAGTTAGAAACCCAAATTTGTTTATTTGGAAAAGATAACTCTATATGGAGGAATACCGACAATGGGAACACATGCTTGGAATTTTTATTATCTACATCATCAACGACTTGGTCACATATCTTGGAACTACATAAATCGGCTTATAGGTTATGGAATTCTAAACTTTAGTGGGAGGACTATGGTATTTTGTGATGCATATATACTGGACATCTTTTACTTGCATGCCTTTTATTAAGGTGGAAGGAGATAACAAAAGGAAACTTCACATCATTTTATTTTTCTGATATAGTTATGGTATTTTTGTTTCCACTCCCACTAGAGGCTAGATATTGTATTTGTCTCATTCATTGATAATTGCACTTGATATGGTTATATTTATAATATTTAAAATACAAGTCGGAATGTTTTATTGTGCTTGTCAAGTTATGTGCTGAAGTGGAAAATCAGTTGATTAAAAGATTTCAATGTTTTAACAACTGATTGATGGGGGAAGTACACTTTAGGAATATATCAATTGAACATGTAAAGAGCATGGAATTATTCACCATTGTAATATATTGTACACTCCACAATTGAATGGAGGAATTGAGTGTCTTTTTATACTCCCTTGTTTTTTTCTCTTTTGAAAAAAGCATTGCATACTGTCGTTTGTTGATATCATTCTTAATCTAGCACAGTCACACCTCATGGTTTCTAGTCTGGAAGGAAATCCTTTTATTTTGGCAGGAAATTTTCAATTACTACAAAGCATACGCCAGGAAATTCGTAATGGTTATTCTAGTGGATCAAAGGGTGTCTTTTTGATCTGGAAAAGGTAACTGGTGGAAAGTAGGAACACAATTATTTTTTATGAAAGGGTAGAATTATTGACTATCATACTGGAATTCGATCTTGACCCCAAAGGAAACTACAATTGAAACTCTCGATACTAACATGCTTAGGATAAGTGGGAGGAATTGGCTTGGAATATCATGTTTGAATAATTGTTATGTGTTGTTGTGGGACGTCACTCTAAATTTTAGAGGAATGATTAAATTCTCTTAAGAAGGTTTTCTCATCAATGACAACTGTGGGCGGAAGAATTGCGGGAAGAAATAAACTCAAATGAGGAAGAACATAGTTTGGGAAATTAATATCATACCAAACAACCGCAAGTCTATTGTCTGGAAGTGACTTTTTTTTATAAGGAAATTTTGGCTCATTGGAATATTATAATGTCACTCTTGCTATTTAGTTCTTCACACAAAGGGAAATATATACTTTGTGGAAACTCTCTCTCCTGGAATTTGGGAAAGAGGAACTAAAAGGCATGGATTGCTAATTGAATAATTAATGTATGGTCTTATAACAAGCTTCACATCAATGGAATAGCATGTCATATGGTTTTCTAAATGAAGCAAGGCGGTCATCTACAAATGAACGTTTGAAGCTTCCTATGTTTTAGGAGTGGAACTACATAGTTCCTATGGAAAATTGCAAACTTATTAAAGTACCTGGAACCAAACACAGTGAGGAATTATGTTTGAACTCCTGAGGACAACAGGATAATATATGGGTGTTGAAATTTACTGTATCTTCGTTATACAATCATACCTTAGCTTTCGGAATTTATGCTGCATTCAAGCAGTGGAAGGAAAGACGATCAACTAAGGGAATCTCACATATCATATAAGATTGTGGAAAGTGCATCACAACTTGTCACTTGTTCCGGAATTTATATTAAAGGTTAACACATTGAGGAAGCTATTACTATATCTATGAGATGAGAAATAAGTCCAGGTACGCATATTCAATTATTATTTTTTAGTACTAATATGGTGCAGGTTCACTGACTAAAGTCAGGAAATTCTAGCAAAACATGGTTTCTCATGAAACTTAATTTACTGATTGGTTTTGATATTTATGTGGTTCTGAAAATTTATTCAACATGGTTATCATATATTTTGACTCAATGTGGAATACATATTATTGATTATGTGACGGAAAATAATTGATGCGGAATTTTCACTTGAGGAAGTAATACTCAAGGTGCCTATAAAGGTGGAATTACACTCGAGGAAATAATACTCGAGGCGCCGAGGACAGCTATGCTGGAATAATTAGGCGGAAACTATGGTCTCTAGTGATCTTAAGTGTCACAGCAAGGAAACATATTAAGGGAATGTCTCATTTTTTTTGTGTGGGGCTTTTCAACGTAGTGTTAACATGATTGTTGATCCCTTGACTAAGCCTCTTAGTCAGGAGGTATTCAGCAAGCATGTTAGTGCTATGGGACTTTGTATGTTTGAATAATTGTTTTGGACCAGTGGGAGATGTAGGAATTTGTGTCCTTCAACTATATCCAAATATTGCTTGTTAATTATTCGTGAACCTTATTGTGGAAACATGCTTTGTGTAAGCATGGAATTGTTATCTTTGATAGATGGAATTGCTTATTGATGGAATTGATGTCTATAAGCTAGTCAACATTGTTACGACAGTGTTGGAATTAATTCTTGCTGGATTACACACTTAGGCATTTGCTTGAGGAAGCTGGTCAATTAATATTGGAACACAGTATACATGTTTATTATACTGGAAATATTACCCGGGAACAATATTAATTGGAAGGGAACTAGATCGATGGTCAAATACAGCCTTGACTGTGATCTACATAATTAGTCGTTAGATTAATTATGGCACACAACTCACATGTGTGTGTCCTGGTACATAACAAAATAGTGTTCAATTAAAGATGGATTATATTGTGGTTGTTAATCGCATCTGGACTCTATTTGGAAACAAGTTTGTTTAAACTTGGAAACTTATCTGCATACAGACCAGGACTCTGGAATTAGCAGTATAAATAGGTCCCACCCTCTAGCCTCAAATCGCATTGTGAGCGGCACCACCACCGATAAGGCGGAGGAATAGAGGGTAGGCCTAAACTCAACATCTGTCGCAAGGGACACTCTGAAACGAGAATGGCACGTTCACAGCACGCGCGAGCTCGGCGAGGCGGAGGCCCACTTCGTCGGCGGCGGGCGCGGAGCCGACGCCGGTGATGCGGACGGACGGCGGGCCACCGGGGCGGATGGAGAGAGCCTGGATGAGGGCAGGCCACTGCACGCCGTCCATGATTGCGAGATCCACGACGTGCACGCGGTCGTGGTCCTGAAACGCCTCGAGGATGGCCTGGTTGGCCGTGAAGTGTGCGAACTTTAGGTACGGCCCCGCGTCGTAGAAGTGGCGGTAGAGCTCGCGCTCGCCGGCTTGCTCCTGCGAGGCATCCAGCGCGAAGGAGGAGGGCGGGGACGCCGGGAAGAGGCGCTGGGCCAGCGCGGCGGCGAAGTGGCTGGCGACGCGGGTGATGCCATGGGCCGTCGAGGCAGCCGTCGCGAGCACCTCGCGCGCTTCGGCGAGCTTCCCAGCCGCGGCCGCGTAGTCGCCGGCTTGGATGCCTTCAGCGCAATTGAGGAGGAGGCGTATGAGATGGATCGCGGCGTTCTCCGCCTCCTGGCGCAACGGCGGGCGGGACCGCGGGCGCGTTGGTGGCCGCGTCGGCACCGTTCGTCGCGGCGGCGGCGCCCTGGGCGGAGTGGAGAGGCAGCGTAGCATGGGCGCCAGACAGGGAGGCGGAGGCGGCGGGGGCGGGTTCCATGCCCTGCCAGCCGAAGGCGAAGTGGCTCATGTGTTCCTCGCGGGCGAGCTGCGTGAAGGCTGCGAGCTGAGTGAAGCCTGCTGGCTGTGAGTGTGGGGCTTTGCTACACGCTTCGGGCCGGGGTGTATTTGTAGACGGCGGCAGCGCCGATGGGGTGCACACGCAGGGGTCTCCGGTGCACACGTGAAGGGGGAGTGAAAATCTTACACTCAGCTGACTTAATAAATGGGAGCACTTGGAGATTTATCTATGCTCTCATTCACATGACATCATCTATCTATCCTGGTGCATCGGGGCTGGTTTGCCTGTCTTCCGCGTCAGGGGCCGGCGCAAGCGGGTGGTGGAGTCGCGGCGCATCTTCCATCTTCGCATCTGTTGGCTGGTTGACTTGCGTCGGCCAGGTCGGCTTCCTTCGCTCCCGTTCAGGTTCTGTTTCCTCCGCTTTTCTGTTCTGTTGGTGATGATTTGATTTGGTGTCTCACCTGTCTATTGGGTGCTGTTTTGGTGCTTTGTGGTTGGAGTTCTTTGGGGGAGGGGGAGTGGGAGGGGGGTGGGGTTCGTCCCCTAGAATCTTGTTCGGGCTGCGGCCTTGTGCTGTTTTTTTTTTTTGTTGATTCGGTTTGATGAGGTAGAAGATGTGCTTCATCTGCTTTGCTACGTCTCTTAGGGTGGTGGTTTTTTTTTTTTTTTTTTTTGCGAGGTCTCTTAGGGTGGTGGTTAATCCGGATGGTTTGAGGGTGTACGGCCTTTCTCACCAAATTAATGTGTTAATGTGTGCTTTTATCTATAAAGGGTGCATGACCATAAATAAATGGTGAATATGAACTCCCCTGGTGCATCTCATTTTTCCTTGTCAGTTTTAAGTGTACCCTTATACTGGTTCGGTCATTTGTGGATGTGGATGGTCATGCTTGTGTTAATAAAGGTCTGAGCGCCATGGTTATTGCGGGTATGGGTTGTTTATGCTTTAGGCCGTGTCTGGCAGATGTATGAAGTGGGTATGTGTGCACTTCTAGGAGCGCTCAGTTATGTGCATTATTGTTGTTCTTTATACTGTGTTATTTACTTATGTCTTTTTGACCAATTAGCTTCGGTTAAAGGTGTATAGACCCATGCAATACCTGTTTATGGATGTAAGTTTTGTATTTGGTCGTATTTCTTATGTATTCCTGTAACTGGTAATCTCTTTCCATTGCTTATATGCATCATCACATTGATTCTGAAAAGGACCATCATTTAACTGGGTAAATAGATTTTTATTCCTATGTTGTGCCTGCACCTTCTTGAACGGAAGATAATCTAACTAGGGAAATAGAATTTCATTTTATGATGTGGCTGCATTGTGAGTTTGTACAGGAGGCTGTGCTAAACTTTTATCCAGAGCTTTATGCGTGCGGTGGTTTCCCTTGAAAGGGTTGTACCTATGTTCTTTGGTACTAATCTCAGAGCTATGTTGCTTATTTGTTGGTTTTTTTGGGGGACCGATGAAGGATCGAATTTGTTCGTCGGTGTGGAGGGCGAGGACTGCTACCCTGCTTGCGGCCACATGACAACACGAATTGGTTGTGTCAGTCAACCACGTGATGTTTCTTGGGCATTTTCTCCTCCGCCTACATCTCTTTTACCTCAAGAAATTCGACAAATCAAGATCTCTAACTATACTTTTCTCCTTAATTTTTTGTTTAACAAACATATTTTATATGATGCTCAATTGTTTATTTGATGATTAATCTAGCTTCATAAATTTCAAGATTGAGGTCACTGAGCATTGGTTCTCAAGGAATTATCGAGTTGCAGGAGTTATTTGTTGCTGATGTTGGATAGTTAGTGAAAGCAGTTCCATTCTAGCTCTTAATTCGAAGTCAGGGGGTCAAGATTATATGCTGGTGGAGATCCAACATTTCCAGATAATTTATTTAGGGTAGTTCTCTTTCTTGATATAGCAATAGAAGTTATATTATTTGTACAACACTGATCTGGCTGAGCATTTTAAGTCGTACTTCTTTTGTTGTATTATAATTTTCTAAATTTATCTTGTTAAAAGTTAATTATGTGTAGATTCTTATAATCACAAGGTAATCAATCATCTTTTGACACTATCAGCTGGCATGTGAATTTGTCATCAAGAAACAATATTAACCTAATCAGGGATGAGATTTGGATGATTCTAAGAAATTTTGACCAGTTAATATATTGTCTTCACTAAAACACATTTTATAATATCATTAGAAAGAAGTGTATATACTTGATATTTCAACGATGACTCTGGTGATAACCGGAAACTTTTGCGAGTACACAACCTGGACATCCCCTTTCTGCTTTCTTAATTAAATCATTCCTCAGTCTGGAATCATAACTTTAAACGTCAATGAATCTTGGTGTGAAGACTGAAGAGGGCACATAGATTTATCTGAAAAATTGATCAACTGTTTTTCAATCATGGAAGTAAAATGGAGGTGCGCGAGGGGACTTCATTTTTGAAATTTATAGTCATGTATCCTTATGGATAGGTGACCATTTGGTATAACCATAGATGACTTACAAATTAGGCATGGTTAATCCATATATTTTCATGAGTACAATGTTTCTTCACCAAATCAATGTGTTAGACTGTTAGTGTGTGTTCCTATCCATAATGATACATAACTATAAAGTGTTACTCCTCGAATGTTCTCCTCACTTATATGCTTGATTTGTATGCTGCAGTCAGTTTCACCTTTTTTTACTTTTCAGCTATATGGAAAGAGCAGGTAGGACAATACTGCAATGTGAAACAACAATTGTAAGCATCAGGCTTCATGATACTCCTAAATAGCTGAATGTCAAATCCTACAATAACATATATCTTTCTTACATGGCTGCATTATCTTGCTGTATATTTTTTTCAAGGCATAGACCCCGTCGGAACTTTCTGTTAGTTAGTGTTACATCTTACAGTATAAACAATAAGACCAAATCAGGAATACATACTCTAGGATTCAGAGGACATTAATTATGATCTGGTTTTCTGTATAGTCTATGAAGTATTGCGCTGGTCCTAAAATTTCAAGCTAGCTTGTCTCGCTCCAGGCTCTCTACTTTGTTGATCTACTGATATTTTACCTCCGTATTATGGTTCGTCAATCTATTTTGGAGCTTGCAAAATCTTCATAGGTGGACCTCAGTAATTGGATAGTAATGGATTGATTGTGAAAGATTTAGTGTGTAAGCTACGTGCACTGTCATTCAGGTTCATAAGATTTCAGTTGTCTGTAGTTCAAAGCCCATCAAATGTTGCGAGCTTTCCGTTGGTCATATCCTTTTAATTATGCACTACTGATAGGATTTGATTTGTTCCATCGTTCGACACTAATAGACGAACACAACAAATTATGTTGTACAGCAGGAAGTGCAAAGAGCATAAATTTTGCATAGCTCACAGGGGTCTGCGTTGTCTTCTTCCTTTTGATTACACTGGGTTTGCTCTTCTTCCTTTCTCCTTTAATTCTTTGTCTGTTCTTTGATGTTCTGCATGTGGATTTTGGCTGCCATCAGAGCAGCGTTATATGTTCTATGCCATGTACGTATATGGGTTGTGCGGCATATGGTTTTTCCTACATATTTCTTGAACCCATAGTTCTTCCTTGTTATGGGTAGATCTGCAGGCAGTAGGCAAGATCACTTGGTTCGTCGGTTTAATAAGAACTCCCATTGTTGATTTCTCTTCCTAATGTAAGCCTTGTTGTTGCATTGGTCAAGTGTGTTCCTGTTTTGTACAGAGTTTTGAATGATTAGTGAGCTAGATCAAGAAGTGACTACAAACTAGGTGTTACTTTTTCCCAGAGTAAGGTGATGAGCAGAATCTTTCCTAGACCCATGACCAGGAACATGTACTGTATCCAATACAAAATGAAGCTCTAAATAGTTTGCTAGATCTCAAAAGTGTTGGGCTAAAAATGATTCATGTACTGAATGCATTTTTAGTGTCATAACTTAATGTTTGCACGAGTTTTAGTATGACAAAACTAAAATCTGAATGGAATCATGAATGCATATCAGTTTATTGCACAAATTATCCAGCAAGGTCAAAGTTGCATATCAATGATTGGTTGGTATTTTATTTTATTTTTTAAACGGAGGCAAAAGATTTGCCTCATCGATTAATTAAGAAGAAGAGAATTGCCCGGTTAACTAAAGGAAAACCGGGCGAAAACTGAATTGGTTGGTATTTTATATTGCATATACGAGTTCCAGGCATAAGTCTTCTTTTCTTCTATGACTACCATATATGGTTTGCATCATTCCTATCATATATTTTCTTCTGATGCAAGCCTGTATCTATAGTCCCGTTCTCATTTCCTTCTTTCTTTATAATTCTGCAGGGCACATGTCTCCCAAGTAAACCTGTAGTTAACTTGTTGAGTATATCATTGATGTTGCCTCCTAATTTGTGTGATGTAAATTTGTGATGCCTAGAAAGGTTGGGAAGTGAACTTTTTTACCTCTGTTTAATTCAATGGCATGTTGAACTTGATGTACCTTTTGGCCCATGACCTTTTCCCCGAAATTTTGAAAGTGCGAATGGGTCTCGGTATGGTGGTCACCAGTGATTTCTATAGAAATGGACTCAATGGGAGTGGGTGAGCTCCGTTTCATTTACTGCTATCTACCATACGTATACCTGTGAAACTACTTTGATGTTCAATTTATTGCTAGCTGTTGACCGGTCTACAATGTATATATGTTTTCTCTTTCCATCAAAAACAATGCATGAATGAGATAGGAACCCATCGATCCACCTGGCCCACGCCTAAAAGGCAGGACGGGCTAGCCATATGGCTAGAGGTGTATCGAAAACTTGATATGGCTCGTAGGTGCATATAATCATATTATCCCCTCCATTGCTCTGTTTTGGGATCTGGATTCACACATGTATTCCCATCCGTATTTTAATTCGGTTCGCGTTTGGAACAGTACGTTGTGCGCCACGTCTGATCTTCATTTATTGTAGAAACAACCGTTGTTCAGGCACGGTCCAGACCGGTGCTGCATATAGGACCGGTTTTGTTCTTCATTTATTGTGGAATTCTGGACCCTTGGAGCTGATCTCATAAAAAAAAACATTTATGGTCTTTCTCAGGTCATCCTGTGCCTCGTCTCTACTGGTCTGGACACACTTATTCATTTCGTAAACACGTTCCCACTCTTACCAAAACTTACATGATTGCAAACTCGTTTTTTTACACGGCAATGCCATCATTTGATCACATTCTCAACTGTACTACTTGGCTGTACTAGTGGTGCACGAACTACATCACAAACAACTAAGAACATCTCTAGTGGCTTGTCTAAATTTGGTAGTCTATATCTTCATATAGACAATGGTGTAAATAAATTTCATTTTAGACAACCTCGGTTTTCCAGCGGAATGTCTAAATTTGGTAGTCTATATTTCCAACGGCTCTATTTTCAACGGCTATATTTCCAACGGCTCTATTTCCAGATCTATATATACCACCCCTTCCATTTCTCATCCACCAATCCTGGTCATTCCTCTCCCGAATTCCTCTGTCCTCTCTCACACAACAGAATGATGAGTGAAAATATTTCTTCTTTGAATATGCTCATGAATTCTTCGTCATCTTCATCCGACGACGACGAACTCATTCTTGTAGCATTCGCAGAGCGCGAGGAGGAAGAGCAGGGAACCGTCGACGCCATGGTGGTTCCAAGCATGGACGTCAGATGATCAATCGAGGAAGAGATGCGGGATTTGTTCTGCTCTGGAATGACTACTTCAGTGAAAATCCTCGCTATCCCGAAAAATTTAGACGAAGGTTCATAATTAGTACATTACTATATGTTTGCCTATTTTTCACCTCCCTATCTCATTTTCATTTTTACGCACAGGTTTAGGATGTCTTGTAATTTGTTTAATCGCATAGCTGAAACTATACTTCAACATGATTATGATGGTTATTTTACGTAAACAAGAAGTGCTTGTGGACTTCTTGGGTTGCATCCGTTGCAAAAGATGACCGCAGCAATGCGAATGCTAACTTATGGAATAGCTGTTGATGGTGCTGATGACTACATCCGGTCTGCAGAAGCTACTAATCTAGTGGCTTGCAAGAAGTTTGCATCCGAGGTCTTCTTATGTTTCTTTTGAGGAGGCGGACGTGTCTGCCACTTTGGATACTTCTCAAACTCTATATAGCAATGCATTAGTGTAAATGGCTTCTTTTTCTCATCCAGTTCAATGTACAAGCGGTGTGCATCTCTTTCCTGCAAAAGGAAATGGAGAGTTAACACTTTCATACAACACATATGGAATATTTGAAGTGAATTAGAAAATAGATGCATACCTTATCGGAGAGAGTCATGCCGCTGCCATTTCTATTTAATATCTGTTGAACACATGCACAAAACCTGCTCGTGAGCGCTGAAATAACGTTGTAACGACAAGTGTGTCCATTAGGAACACGCTCCGGCCATGACGGTTTTTTGTGAGTGTTGTAGTAATCTGAAATCCTACCCCAATATGTACTTGAATTCTGATCCGTCCCAGTCACCGCATCCAAACTAGTATTTGCCCATGCTTGGGTCAACACCATGTCCTCAACACTTGACCAATTTTTCCCTTTTGTGGAGGCTCCTTTTGTCGATTTTGGTTTCGCAGATGAAGAATTTTTTTTAGTTGGCATCGTCACTTGTTCCCCGATTGGGCTGCAATTTGGTGTTCCAACCCAATTTATGTCACTCGATCCTACATTCATCATGTCCAGAAATAAGGAGTTGTTCATCTGGGAGTCCATCTCATTTGAGTTTTCCATCTGCACACAAACAACAATTCAGTGAGTGCATCTCATTTGAGTTTTCCATCTGCACACAAACAACAATTCAGTAATATATATAGATGGCAGTAGCAGCAAAACTAAAAGCAATATATAGCAGTAGCAGCAATACAGAGACAGAGCATAGAACAGATACAGAGAGGAGCAATACAGAAATACAGAGCAGCCGCAGCCGCTCGCGCCCTCCCCTGCATTCAGATCCGACTCCTCCCTGCCAAATATGGACGACGCGTAGCTAGTTTAGAGGAAGTCTAAAATTTAGATCACGCGATAGACCAACCGCTGGAGACGTTTTTTTGACTTATGATGATCTATATTTGGCTTAGACTATGGGATACACTAGCCACTAGAGATGCTCTAAACAACTAACACGAGACGTTGTTCATTTTCATAGAGCGTCGGCATCTACTCCAGTACTCCAAACTTCAGCGTTTCACGCCGGCACCGCTAAACTCATTGTTGGCTTCCATCTTTACATGCATTCTGAATTTGTGAGGCCAGATCCTGGACTCTTCCGCATCTTTCTCGGCATGCAAAGCTTCGCCCTCTCCGTTGACTGTTTGTCGCCACAACGATCCTTCACCACTCCAGCAGTTCCGTCAGTCTGCGTACATTGAGATTACCATGAAGATATAGTTACCCGAAATTAATGCTCCATTTTGCTTTACTAAATCTCCTTGAATCCTGAACAGGAATTCTGGACGTTAGATCACATTTCGCCACAACTAATCACTTTCAAAACACATGCAACACAAGCACACTTGTGAAATGTTGGGCAGCTACGCCACACTAATCACCTACTACACTGCATACCTTTGGTTGATTGGTTCACGAAAAAAAAAGTCCCATACGACAAGTGCATAAAATTACTTTGCTAATTAACTACATTACGTCGTATTTAATCTCTCTCTCTATATATATATGCATAACAGTCGCTCTGAAGATTACCCAACTTCGCTAAACGCTAATACAACCAGCCGCTTGCAGATCCGGCTTAATGGCCGACTCGCCGAACTCTGCCGGTCACCAGCACCTGTTGCCATTTCCTTACGGAGATTTTCTCCCACAACTAGCGCTGCTGCTGACCAATCCAGGTCCGATGCTTCCCGTCCGATGTCAACCTCGCCCGCTTCCTTCAGATCCATGGCCGCCGGATCCACTACCTCATCGAACATTCGCAGTCTGATACGGTTAGCAGAGGAAACCAAAAACTATAGAAGACCAGAGAAACTTCTCGATTCACAGAACAATAGAAGGCCCGCCTGCAAATCGACAGGGAAATCTATGGATTCGCCACCACCCCTCGCAGCGCTTGCCCGATCCATTGTTCTTTGTTCTGTCCCTCCTACCTGTGAACAAGCCGTTCAGGCGAGGGCAGTAAGAGCATCTCTAGCAGACCCTTTAAAACCGCAAACTGTAAAACTGGGATACGGGTCGAAAAAAAAGCATTTTAAGGGTCCATTTTAACTACGGCGGAACAGAAACTGTAAAACAAACTGTAAAACTGAGATAAAGAGCTCCTTCCTCCAGTCCGGCGGCCGCCGCCCCTTCCTCCAGTCGGCCATGCCGGCCACGCCGGCCGCGTCCCGTCGCTCGTCGGCCGTGCACCGTCGCCCCGTCGGCCGCGCCCCGTCCCCGCCGGCCACGCCCCATCACCATGCCGGCCGCGCCCAGCCTCGCCGGTCGTGCCCCGTCGCCCTCCGGAAAGGAGGCATGTGCTTTTATATCACTAGAATAAAAAAAATAAAACAAACAAATTAAATAAAAAAGAGGAATAAAAATAGAAAATAATTTAAAATGAAAATATGAAACACAAAAAATATAGAAAACCGAAGAGAAAAAATAAAAAATAGTGAAATCCCTTAACAATCAATTTTTCAATCTATGGTAACGAATGAATATTAAGCTAAAAAACAAAATGAATACACTAATTTAGGAAAAGGGAGAAGAGTGAAATAGTATTCTAGTACATATGAGTGAAATAAGAAAAAAAATAAACATCAATTAATCATGAGAGAAAAGTATATGAAAAGAAAGTCGTTACAAAGAGCTGACCCGTAGAAGCTATGATCAACAAATGAAAAAGGTGACAATAACATGCAAGGAAGAATGCAATTAGCATCGCAATGATTGGCATCCTTTGATCATATCCTCTTTCTCTTTTTCCGTTGGGTAAAAAAGAAGAAAAAGAAAAGCCCATATAGCTTAGCTTCATAAATGAAAACAAAAAAGGTGATTAAGACCATAATAAAAGCTCAGTTAGTTGAGTTTCAGGAAAACCAAAATAAAAATAACAATTAATTATGAGAAAAACAAAAAAACATCATTACAAAGAGATGACAAAACATGCAAGGAGCAGCATTCCATGGGACCTCCTATATGACGCGTTTTGCATCATACAGGAGCTCGACGCACAGGGTCGACGCACGGATGGGCTGGCCCACCAAACCGCTCGTTCTTTTGTTTCAGGTCGCACGACACAAAAAATGGTGAAAAAAGCAACGCGCCCAAGAATCGATCCCGCGACCTAACACTCAAACCACGAGACATTGGCCACTACACCACACAGAACAATCTAAACTTCTTGGTTCACAACTATATAAGAACACACAGCAGCGTTGAGATGTGGAAAACATTTCTTGAAAATTGCAAGCAGTTTTGAAATGCCGCATTTTTTGGAAAAGTGAAAATGTTTTGATATTCCAATTTAAAAATGAAACACGAACAAAATTTGCAAAACCCAAACAGTTTCCAAATATTTGAAAAAAAAAATCAAAATTTAACATTTTCTGAAAAACGAACAAATTATGAGAAACACGAACATTATTCAAAATTTTCGAATATTTTCTCTGCATTTTCGAATACTTTTCAATTTTCTAACAAAAATGGAAAAGAGGAATATTTTTTAAATTCAGCACCAGTAAAGTAAAAAAACATGAACATTTTTTTAAAATGCGAACAAAATTTGTATTGTATGCTTTTTCGGAAATGCGAACAAATTTGAAACATGGGAATATTTTTTGAAATTACGAACAAAATTTTTGGATACGCAAACATTTTTGAAACTTGAACAATTTTATGAAACTGTGAAAATATTTGGTAATGAGAGCATTTTTGAAACATGAACATTTTTTAAAAATGCAAACAAAATTTGAAAACGAGAACGTTTTTTGAAATTCTTGAACATATTTTGAAATAGGAACAATTTTATGTAACTATGGAAAAATTTGAAAACGAGAATATTTCTGAAACATGAACATTTTTGAAAAATTCAAAACGGGAATTGTTTTTAAATCTCCCCACCAAATTTGAAACAGAAATATTTTTTGAAATTTTCTAACAATTTTTATAAACAGGAGAAAATTTTGTAAATATAAAATAATTTTTGAAACTCGAGTTTTTTTTTGAAACTGCGGAACTAATTTGAAAACATGAACAATTTTCAGAAAGATGAACATTTTTTGAAATTTGCGAAAACATTTGACTAGAGGAACAAATTTTGGGAAAACAAAAGTTTTTTGAGAACGCTAACATTTTTTGAAACTATGGAACAAATTTGAGAATGTGAACAATTTTTGGAAACATGAATATTTTTGGAAAACGAAAACATTTTTTGAGAACGGTTTTCTTTTGAAACTCCCAATTTTTTGAGAAACACAAACACTTTTTGAAAAAAAACACGAAAAAAAACAGAAACAGAAGCAGAAAAAAAAGAGAAAAGGGAAACGAAACAGTAAAAAGGAAAAATGAAAAATAAATTGACATAAAAAAACAGGTTCGAAAACCTCCTAGAAGCTTCCCAAAGCCGGAAAAAACCATCTAGGAACCTGCTGGAAGGTTCCCAAAACAGGATGGCTGAAGCGCTGGGCGGGCTGGCCCAGATCATCCCTCGCTCCCCAACATTGTGCGGAAGCTCGACTAGTTGACGCAATGTGCGGCATATACGATTTTCCGAATTCCATTCGTATCTGTGACCCCCATCTTTTCTCATTCGGCTGGGAAAATATGAGGAAAAAAAAGCCCACATAGCCCAGCTCAAAAGTCAAACAAACAAAATGGAGAAAAAAACAACAACGCACATGGGCTGCCAGTACGAGACGAGCCATGCATCCCATCATGCGAGACAAACGAGAACGTTCGCACGAATCTGAAAACTCCAGATCTAATGGCTACAACCGTGAATAAAACCATAACAAAAACTCATCTAGCTGAGTTTTATCAAAACCAATAAAAATGTCTTACGTGAACACGGGAAGATAGCGCCAAGCGTTTCAAAAGCAAATCTATAGCCCTAAAACGATTTTGCGTGCAGTTCATCCCCTGAATGGAACAAACACCGCAAAATAGTTTGCTAAATTTAAAAACTTAAAGATAGATTTGTTCCCGCTACATAGTTCAACTGGAACACGTCGGAATTCATCAACACAAACAAACTAAAAATATAGATAAATGAAACTAGCTCGAAGTCGGCCAAAGGTGGCTCATGGCTTCACGTGGAGGTAGTACTCGCATGCTGAGCGGTAGAGGATGTTGGCGAGCTGGTACTCCTCCTTTGCCGCCTCGAGGCGGTCAACGGTGCCCCCTTCTCCGGCCTCCACCGTCTCCTTCACGACGTAGAGCTCGATGTCCGCGTCCCAGAGCCACTTTGTGGTCAGCCAGAGCTACTCGCCAAGCTCATTGAGGCGGTCCCACACGCGGTTGTCGCCGCTGCCGGAGAGGATATCCTCTTTCTCTTTTTTCGTTGGGTAAAAAAGAAGGAAAAGAAAAGCCCATATAGCTTAGCTTCATAAATGAAAACAAAAAAGGTGTTTGAGACCATAATAAAAGCTCAGTTAGTTGAGTTTCACCAAAACCGAAAGAAAAAATAACAATTAATTATGAGAAAAACAAAAGAAAATCATTACAAAGAGATGACAAAACATGCAAGGAGCAGCATTCCATGGGACCTCCTATATGACGCGTTTTGCATCATACAGGAGCTCGACGCACAGGGTCGACGCACGGATGGCCTGGCCCACCAAACCGCTCGTTCTTTTGTTTCAGGTCGCGCGACACAAAAAATGGTGAAAAAAGCAACGCGCCCAAGAATCGATCCCGCGACCTAACACTCAAACCACGAGACATTGGCCACTACACCACACAGAACAATCTAAACTTCTTGATTCACAACTATATAAGAACACACAGCAGCGTTGAGATGTGGAAAACATTTCTTGAAAATTGCAAGCAGTTTTGAAATGCCGCATTTTTTGGAAAAGTGAAAATGTTTTGATATTCCAATTTAAAAATGAAACACGAACAAAATTTGCAAAACCCAAACAGTTTCCAAATATTTGAAAAAAAAATCAAAATTTAACATTTTCTGAAAAACGAACAAATTATGAGAAACACGAACATTATTTAAAATTTTCAAATATTTTGTCTGCATTTTCGAATACTTTTCAATTTTCTAACAAAAATGGAAAAGTGGAACATTTTTTAAATTCAGCACCAGTAAAGTAAAAAACACGAACATTTTTTAAAAATGCGAACAAAATTTGTATTGTATGCTTTTTCGGATATGCGAACAAATTTGAAACATGGGAATATTTGTTGAAATTACGAACAAAATTTTTGAATACGCAAACATTTTTGAAACATGAACATTTTTTGAAAATGCGAACAAATTTTGAAAACAAGAACGTCTTTGAAATTCCTAAATATTTTTTGAATTGCGAACAATTTTATGAAACTGTGAAATTTTTTGGTAGTGAGAACATTTTTGAAACATGAACATTTTTTAAAAATGCAAACAAAATTTGAAAATGAGAACGTTTTTTGAAATTCTTGAACATACTTTGAATTATGAACTATTTTATGAAACTGTGTACAAATTTGAAAACGAGAATATTTCTGAAACATGAACATTTTTGAAAAATTCAAAACGTGAACATTTTTTAAATCTCCGCACCAAATTTGGAAACAGCAATATTTTTTGCAATTTGCTAACAATTTTTATAAACAGGAGAAAATTTTGTAAATACAAAATAATTGTTGAAACTCGAGTTTTTTTTGAAACCGCGGAACTAATTTGAAAACATTAACAATTTTCAGAAACACGAACATTTTTTGAAATTTGCGAAAACATTTGACTAGAGGAACAAATTTTGGGAAAACAAAAGTTTTTTTAAAACTCTAACATTTTTCGAAACTATGGAACATATTTGAGAATGTGAATTTTTTTTGGAAACATGAACATTTTTGGAAAACGAAAACATTTGTTGAGAACGGTTTTCTTTTGAAACTCCCAATTTTTTGAGAAACACAAACACTTTTTGAAAATAAACACGAAAAAAACAGAAACAGAAGCAGAAAAAAAAAGAGAAAAGGGAAACGAAACAGTAAAAAGGAAAAATGAAAAATAAATTGACATAAAAAAACCTCCTAGAAGCTTCCCAAAGCCGGAAAAAACCATCTAGGAACCTGCTGGAAGGTTCCCAAAACAGGATGGCTGAAGCGCTGGGCGGGCTGGCCCAGATCATCCCTCACTCCCCAACATTGTGCGGAAGCTCGACTAGTTGACGCAATGTCCGGCATATAGGATTTTCCGCATTCCATTCGTATCTGTGACCCCATCTTTTTTCATTCGACTGGGAAAATATGAGGAAAAAAAAGCGCACATAGCCCAACTCAAAAGTCAAACAAACAAAATGCAGAAAAAAAAAACGTACATGGGCTGTTAGTACGAGACGAGCCATGCATCCCATCATGCGAGACAAACGAGAACGTTCGCACGAATCTTAAAACTCCAGATCTAATGGCTACAACCGTGAATAAGACCATAACAAAAACTCATCTAGCTGAGTTTTAGCAAAACCAATAAAAAATGTCTTACGTGAACACGAGAAGATAGCGCCAAGCGTTTCAAAAGCAAATCTATAGCCCTAAAACGATTTTGCGTGCAGTTCATCCCCTGAATGGAATAAACACCGCAAAAAGGTTTGCTAAATTTAAAAACTTAAAGATAGATTTGTTCCCGCTACATAGTTCAACTGGAACACGTCGGAATTCATCAACACAAACAAACTAAAAATATAGATAAATGAAGCTAGCTCGAAGTCGGCCAAAGGTGGGTCATGGCTTCACGTGGAGGTAGTACTCGCATGCTGAGCGGTAGAGGATGTTGGTGAGCTGGTACTCCTCCTTTGCCGCCTCGAGGCGGTCAGTGGTGCCCTCTTCTCCGGCCTCCACCGTCTCCTTCACGACGTAGAGCTCGATGTCCGCGTCCCAGAGCCACTTTGTGGTCAGCCAGAGCTGCTCGCCAAGCTCATTGAGGCGGTCCCACACGCGGTTGTCGCCGCTGCGGGAGAGGATATCCTCTTTCTCTTTTTCCGTTGGGTAAAAAAGAAGAAAAAGAAAAGCCCATATAGCTTAGCTTCATAAATGAAAACAAAAAAGGTGATTGATACCATAATAAAAGCTCAGTTAGTTGAGTTTCAGCAAAACCGAAAGAAAAAATAACAATTAATTATGAGAAAAATAAAAAAAATTCATTACAAAGAGATGACAAAACATGCAAGGAGCAGCATTCCATGGGACCTCCTATATGACGCGTTTTGCATCATACAGGAGCTCGACGCACAGGGTCGACGCACGGATGGGCTGGCCCACCAAACCGCTCGTTCTTTTGTTTCAGGTCGCACGACACAAAAAATGGTGAAAAAAGCAACGCGCCCAAGAATCGATCCCACGACCTAACACTCAAACCACGAGACATTGGTCACTACACCACACAGAACAATCTAAACTTCTTGATTCACAACTATATAAGAACACACAGCAGCGTTGAGATGTGGAAAACATTTCTTGAAAATTGCAAGCAGTTTTGAAATGCCGCATTTTTTGGAAAAGTGAAAATGTTTTGATATTCCAATTTAAAAATGAAACACGAACAAAATTTGCAAAACCCAAACAGTTTCCAAATATTTGAATTTTTTTTTCAAAATTTAACATTTTCTGGAAAACGAACAAATTGTGAGAAACACGAACATTATTTAAAATTTTCTAATATTTTGTCTGCATTTTCGAATACTTTTCAATTTTCTAACAAAAATGGAAACGAGGAACATTTTTTAAATTCAGCACCAGTAAAGTAAAAAACACGAACATTTTTTAAAAATGCGAACAAAATTTATATTGTATGCTTTTTCGGAAATGCGAAGAACTTTGAAACATGGGAATATTTGTTGAAATTAGGAACAAATTTTTTGAATACGCAAACATTTTTGAAACATGAACATTTTTTGAAAATGTGAACAAATTTTGAAAACAAGAATGTTTTTGAAATTCCTGAACATTTTTTGAAACGCGAACAATTTTATGAAACTGTGATTTTTTTTGGTAATGAGAACATTTTTTAAAAATGCAAACAAAATTTGAAAATGAGAACGTTTTTTGAAATTCTTGAACATATTTTGAAATATGAACAATTTTATGAAACTGTGGACAAATTTGAAAACGAGAATATTTCTGAAACATAAACATTTTTTAAAAATTGAAAACGTGAACATTTTTTAAATCTCCCCACCAAATTTGGAAACAGCAATATTTTTTGAAATTTGCTAATAATTTTTATAAACAGGAGAAAATTTTGTAAATACAAAATAATTTTTGAAACTCGAGTTTTTTTTGAAACCACGGAACTAATTTGAAAACCTGAACAATTTTCAGAAACACGAACATTTTTTGAAATTTGCGAAAACATTTGACTAGAGGAACAAATTTTGGGAAAACAAAAGTTTTTTGAAAACTCTAACATTTTTTGAAACTATGGAACAAATTTGAGAATGTGAACAATTTTTGGAAACATGAACATTTTTGGAAAACGAAAACATTTTTTGAGAACGGTTTTCTTTTGAAACTCCCAATTTTTTGAGAAACACAAACACCTTTTGAAAATAAACACGAAAAAAACCAGAAACAGAAGCAGAAAAAAAAGAGAAAAGGGAAACGAAACAGTAAAAAGGAAAAATGAAAAATAAATTGACATAAAAAAACAGGTTCGAAAACCTCCTAGAAGCTTCCCAAAGCCGGAAAAAGCCATCTAGGAACCTGCTGGAAGGTTCACAAAACAGGATGGCTGAAGCGCTGGGCGGGCTGGCCCAGATCATCCCTCGCTCCCCAACATTGTGCGGAAGCTCGACTAGTTGACGCATTGTGCGGCATATAGGATTTTCCGCATTCCATTCGTATCTGTGACCCCCATCTTTTCTCATTCGGCTGGGAAAATATGAGGGAAAAAAAGCCCACATAGCTCAGCTCAAAAGTCAAACAAGCAAAATGCAGAAAAAAAAACCAACGCACATGGGCTGCCAGTACGAGACGAGCCATGCATCCCATCATGCGAGACAAACGAGAACGTTTGCACGAATCTTAAAACTCCAGATCTAATGGCTACAACCGTGAATAAGACCATAACAAAAACTCATGTAGGAGTTTTAGCAAAACCAATAGAAAAATGTCTTACGTGAACACGGGAAGATAGCGCCAAGCGTTTCAAAAGCAAATCTATAGCCCTAAAACGATTTTGCATGCAGTTCATCCCCTGAATGGAACTAACACCGCAAATAGTTTGCTAAATTTAAAAACTTAAAGATAGATTTGTTCCAGCTACATAGTTCAACTGGAACACGTCGGAATTCATCAACACAAACAAACTAAAAATATAAATAAATGAAACTAGCTCGAAGTCGGCCAAAGGTGGCTTACGGCTTCACGTGGAGGTAGTACTCGCATGCTGAGCGGTAGAGGATGTTAGCGAGCTGGTACTCCTCCTTTGCCGCCTCGAGGCGGTCAGCGGTGCCCTCTTCTCCGGCCTCCACCATCTCCTTCACGACGTAGAGCTCGATGTCCGCGTGCCAGAGCCACTTTGTGGTCAGCCAGAGCTGCTTGCCAAGCTCATTGAGGCGGTCCCACACGCGGTTGTCGCCGCTGCGGGAGAGGGTGCCGCGGTTGCACGCGTGCGCCGAGCTGCTGACATCTTCAGCTTGTCGACTGCACTTGTGCAGGGGCAACCCGTGGTGGACCACATGCCCGCGACCTTCTCCCGCCATGGATCTATGCTTTAGAGGAAAATTTAGATCGGAATTGGTCGTAGCTATGAAAGAAAGGTGGCGGAGGGGAGTGGACTGCGACGGAGGGGGTGAATCTTATCCGAGATGGGAACCATACCCCCCTGGTGTAGATATAGTGACCGAAGCACGCCGGTTTGCGGGCCGCACGTATATTTTTTACATCTCGGGAAAAATATCGCTTCTGTTCCGGCCTGAAAATGCTAAAATGGACGGAAATGTACGGGCCTACGGCAGGAAAGTGAATCAGTCTTTTGTCTCTTGTAGGGTTCAAGTAGCAATGTGCAAGTTAAATGAAATCCATAGCAATAGTAATATGGGTGAAAGTGGTGTAGCGGAGAAAGGAATAAGGTTCTAAAATAAAATAAAGTAACAAAATACGTGGTTGAAAGTGTTGAAATTTATACGACTAAGCCGCTCCCAAGGAGTCAGGATTCCTCACTAGTGTGCGTGTGAAACGTTGCCTAAACACATGCTACATCAGATTACTGTGCCACTTTATACATTTTTATTTATGCATAGATACATGCATACATACAACAAACCTGTATCACATACGCCACCATCGCTCTTCTCCACTCCAGTTACCAAATGGTGATTAAGGAGGAAAAGTCCACGTGGACGCAACCTATAGGTGGTCTCCATTTATCCTATGCTGCAATGATCCGGGATGAGAGGAGATAAGCCCTGTCACGTACCTACCTCCGCAACCATCCTATTCGCCAGCAGTAATAACTTTCCGTTCAAAATTGGCTTGTGTTGGCTGGTCGACTTCATCCAACAATAAGAAGACTATTAACATAAACATACAAATAGGATATACAATCCTAATACCAAACGATCTAATACACACTAGGGGTTCTTCATATCCTAGAGAACTATGAAAACTACTCACACATCAAGAGCACAACCGAGATGAGGTGAATTATGATGAACTTGGTGATCCCACACAAGTAACACAAGATTGAATCCACTCCAACTAATATATTACAAATGGATGGGGATGATATAATGATGATAGTGACGAACGCAGTAAAAGTCCACAAAGCCTACTATGTAGGCACCAAATAACTATCAAAATTATCATATATTTTGGACTCATCAACAGCCCCCAAGCTTAGAGGTTTGTGATACGTTGATGACCCACAAGTATAGGGGATCACAACAGCCTTCGAAGGTAGTATTTCATCCAAATTTATTGACCCACAAGTATAAGTATTAGCAGTTGAGTTGTCAACTCAACCACACCTAGGAATCACTTTCTTGCAGCAATTTATTAGTAGCACAGTAATATGATAGTAGTGGTAGCAATAGTAACAGTAACAGTAATCACACTAGTAGCAAATTTGTGGCAGCCGTGGTAATGGTAACTTTGAGCAACAACAATAGTATTAAAGTGTAGGAATGGAGTGACGATTTAAATTTATATGAGTTTCAAATATGCAACAGTCACAACCTAGAGCGACGCACAATAGCTCCAATTCTTGAAACATATGTAGGCATGTATTCCGTATATAGTTATACGTGCTTGCGATAAGAACTTGTGTAACATTTTTTCCCTACCCTCCTGTGGCAGCGGGGTCCTTATGGAAACTAGGGGTAATTAAGGTTCTCACTTTTAATAGAGACCCGGACCAAATAATTAACACAAAATGAATACATGAAGTCGTGAACTCCTCAAGTCAAAGTCATCCCCGTTGATATATCTACCATTATCACCTTGGGGTCTGATACGTCTCCAATGTATCTATAATTTTTGATTGTTCCATGCTATAATATTATCATTCTAAGATACTTTTTGGGCATTTATTTGCTGATTCAAATTATTTTTGAGCACTAACCTATTAACTCACTACCAATTGCCAGTTGTTGTTTTCTGCATGTTTTTGGCTTTTCAGGTTTATAGTATCAAACGGAGTCCAAATACCACGAAACTTTTAGATGATTTTTTATGAACCAAAATAAGACCTGGAAGCTTTGGGAGAAGACCAGGGGCCACACGAGGGCCCCACGAGCCAACAGGGCGCCCCCAGGGGGGTGATTGCGCCCTGTTAGCTTGTGGGGCACCCCCTCATCTCCCGACCTCCTTCTCCGGCTTATAAATTCTCATATATTCTGAAAACCCAAGGGGAGCTCCCAAAATACTTTTTTCGGCCGCCGCAAGCTTCTGTTCTGCCACGTGCCCATTTGAAGCCCTGTTTCGGTGCCCTGCCGGAGGGAGGATCGGTCACGGAGGGCCTCTACATCATCCTTGCTGCTCCCATGATTTCTGAGTAGTCTACCACAGACCTATGGGTCCATAGCCAGTATCTAGATGTCTCTCTCTCTCTCTCTCTCCCTATGTTCTTCAATACAAAGTTCATTCCATCTTCGCGATGATCTATTCGATGTAATCACTTTGTGCAGTGCATTTGTTGGGATCCTATGAATTGTGGGTTTATGTTCAGATTATTCATGATAAAGATTTGAGTCTTCTCTGAAGTTTATTGTGATTCTTATTTGCGTGATTATTGTAGGTTCGTAAATCTCTCCAATCTATTGATTTGCTTTGGCCAACTAGATTGATCTATCTTCAGTGAGAGGGGTGCGTTGTAGTGGGTTCAATCTTGCGGTGCTCAATCCCAGTGACAGAAAGGGACATGCCACATATTTGTATTGGTGCCACTAAGGATAAAACGATGGGGTTGATTCATATTAATTAAATTTTCTTTGTCTACATCATTTCATTGTTCTCCAAGCATTACTCTGTTTTACTTAATACTCTAGATGCATGCTGGATAGCGGTCGAAGGGTGGAGTAATAGTAGATGCAGGCAGGAGTCGGTCTACATGCTTATGGATGTGATGCCTATATACACATAATCATTGCGGTGAATAAATATTGCATAACTATGCGCTTTTCTATCAATTGCCCAACAGTAATTTGTTTACCTACCGTATGCCTTCTTTGAGAGAGATTCCACTGGAGAACACTATGGCCCCCGGGTCTACTCACTTATATATTTACAAACATTACTATTTCCTTGCTGACATTATTTATTTTTCATTTATTTCCATTTATATTTATCCAACTATCATCTACACTGCTCATTTGCTTGCAAGTAATGAGTCCAAGGGGATTTACAACCCTCTTGCCCATGTTGGGTGCAAGTGTTTGCTCTTTTATGCGTAGGCGCTGAAGACGGGGGTTGTGTGATACTCCTATTGGTTCGATAACCTTGGTTATCACCGAGGGAAATGCTTATCTATACTGTGATGCATCATCCGCTCCTCTTCGCGGAAAAACCCAACGCAAATCACAAATATGAGGAAGGATTTCTGGCGCCGTTGCCGGGGAGTATCATCAACTTACTATCAAGTACCTTCTCACAAATTATCATTCACTTGTTCTAATTTTTACTTGTTGTTATATCTTTCTTGCTATATAAATCAAAAAATACAAAAATATTTACATTTGCTAGTTTGCTTGTTTCGTTTGCTAGTTGTTTGCTTGAAGTTGCTATCATGTCTGAGTTTGAAATTGATGGTCCTTCTGCCACTAGTGTAGAGGCCCTAGATCATCCAACTTCACCATGCAATGAGAATGCTAAAATAATTTTTTAGGAAGTTGCCAAAGAAAAGTTTAGTAACCTTGCGGGTGATGACCCTTCTAAAGTAGAACCCATTATGCAAACAAAGAAATTCTGCATAGGTAGTGGTAATATTATTGGGAAAAGTGTAATTCAAGACTTTTTTCACTTGTGCCGGCTGATAATCCCTAAGTGCAAGGAATCATCGTAGCACTTTCCAAAGATGGAAGTGATAAGTATGAAGTGTCGAATCCACAAGGAGCTAAAGGTGAGATCAATATTCTCTCAAGTCCTATCTACCACTGATACGACTCTACATACACCGAACATTTGCTTCTATCTAGTAACGAGAAATAAAACTGCGTTGTGGGTATAAATAGGATAGCTTTGCATGATATTGGAGAACAAAAATATGAAAAATAGTTGCTGCACTAAATAGAGTTAGAATATATCACAATATATTACAAATAGCGAGTGTGGAATAATGATGCTATGGTGTGCGGAATCATCCTAGGCAATTGATAACAAGATCGGTAATCATTCTTGCAAATTTATATGAGGGAGAGGCATGAGCTAACATACTTTCCGTACTTGGATCAGATGAACTTATGATTGGATCTCTAGCAAGCATCCTCAACTACTAGAAATCATTAAGGTAAACCCAACCATAGCATTAAACATCAAGTCCCCTTTACTCCCATACGCAACAATCCCCTTACTCGGTTGTAAGCTTCTGTCACGCTAGCCCCCCTCCACTATAAGCGAATCATGAACGTATTGCAACACCCTACATAGAGAATTCCCTCACGTGTCCGTGGCACATAGGGCACCATAGGACAACACCAAAATAAAAATACACTCAAACCAATCAAGATCATCAATCAACCCAAAGGATAACATAAATCTACTCAAACATCATAGGATGGCAACACATCATCGATTAATAATATGTGGCATGAAACACCATGTTCAAGTAGGGGATTACAGCGGGGTGTAGGAGAGTGGACCGCTATAGATAGATGAGGGAAGGTGATGGATTTGGTGATGTGGATGAAGACGATCAGCGCGGCGATGGTTCCCCCGGCGGCACTCCGGTGCCACTGGAAGAGAGGGGGAGGGAGTCTCCCCCCTCAGGCTTCATCCTCCATGGCCTCCCACAAGATGGGGAGAGGTTCTCCCCTCTGGTCCTTGGCCTTCATGGCTCCCGGAGGGGCGAGAGACCCTCCGAGATTGGATCTCTCTCTCTCTGTTTCTCTCCTGTTTTCGCTATTGTTTTCTCTCCAGATTGGTTTTTCGTCGATACAGAGAGTTGCGGCAGGGAGGCAGAGAGTCTCTCCTAATTTCTGAGGTTTTCTCTATTTATAGGATTTTTTGGCGTTGGAATCACGCAAAATGGAGTTACGAGGGGCCCACAAGCCATCAGCCCCCTTTGACCCCCCTGGGCGCGCCTTGTTGGCTTGTGGCTAACAAGGGCCCCCCTCCAGTGGTTCTTCGCTCCAATGTTGCTCATATTTTACATAAAAAATCATCAAAAAGTTCCGGGCAATTCCGAAAACTTTCATTTTCTACACACAAAAAACGACACCACGGTAATTCTGTTGAAAACAACGTGAGTCCGGGTTAGTTCTAATTAAATCATAAAAAGGGCATCAAAGCCATATAAAAGTATTGTAAACATAGGTGAATGTGGCATGAATACTTCATAAATTATCGATACGCTGGAGACGTATCACTGGTTCATTACCCTTGATAGGAGGATCTATTCTTGCTAGAACTACTAGTTATGCGGATGCTATATCTTTGCATATAGTTGAATTGGAAAGACAATTCGTTCGTATGCATACCCTCATACAACGTTGTTCCTATAATTCTCTAATATTCATGATGATCCTACTAAACGCTTAGCAACAATATTTCTCGTTCATGAGTTCAGTCACATTATGCAGCAAGCTAGAGAAATATTTGCTCATTGTAGGGTTAATGGTGAGTGCCCACCTATAGAAGGAATCCTTTATGATTTGGAAGAAATAAGGAAGTTGAGATCAACGGATTATGTTGGTTATGATGAGAACCTTAGAAAGAGGGTTCCACCTAACTTAGAAAGAGGGTTCCACCTAATGTCTTAGTTGATAAAATTTCTGAACATAATGATGAATTTGTCTTACCAAATCTTGCGTTGGGTCATGTGCTTGAGAAGGAATTAAGGAAGTACCTTTATCAAAACTTATACAATGAATAATTAACTATTACTTATGAAAAGCCTAAGGAGGAGCCTCCTCCTCCTCCCGAGATAGATCTTATGGACCCTTGTGTTGTGAAGTTTAGTCCCTTCAATTAATTTTGCCTACCTATTAGAAAAGTTGTTGCTGAGAGAATGGAATATGATTATAGCTCTATGAATTTTTCTCATGATTACTACAACACTTGATCATATGCATTATGCCTAGCTAGGGGCGTAAAACAATAGCGCTTGTTGGGAGGCAACCCAAAAGTTATCTTATTTTTCTTGTTCTAATTTATGTTTGTGTGAGATAACATTATTATGGCTACTGTAATGTTTGTGTTTTTATGTTTAAATTAGTGTTTGTGCCAAGTAAAGCCTTTGGGATGATTTGAATGATAAGTAGAATTGATACGGTGCAAAAACAGAAACTTTTGCATCTAGCGCAGAATTTCTATGATTTTATTGGAACATCTTTTTTATATGAATTTTTTACACAGTGTATCTATACAAATTCCTCAGGCCGTCCTAATGTTTCATAATTTTTGGAGTTACATAAATAGGGTGTATCTTCTGATCACTACAGACTGTTCTGTTTTCCGATCATAGTTTGCTTGTTTTGATGATGCTATGAATTATATCGGGGGGTATAAGTCATGGAGAAGTTAGAATACATTACCTTATGCAATAATAAAATATGAATCATTTATAAGAATACTTAATGTTTATGGGGCGCCTATCCTACTAACGAATCTCACAAGTTTTCTGTTGAGTTTTGTGTGCTGAAGTTTTCATGTTTTGGTTGTTATCGCGATGGATGAAGGAATAAGGAGTGGAAAGAGCCTAAGACTGGGGATGTCCAAGGCACCTCAAATCAAATTATAGGAAGACTCAAGCGTCTAAGCTTGGGGATGCCCTGGAAGGCATCCCATCTTTCGTCTCAATCCATCGGTATGTCACTTGGAGCTATATTTTTATTCATCACATAATATGAGTTTTGCTTGGAGCGTCATTTATCTTAGGTTGTTTTTCTTTTTTGTTTTCCACAATAATTGTTTGCTGGACACACCCACTTGAGAGAGACACATGTTCACCATGATTTGATAGAATACTATGTGTGCTTCACTTATATCTTTTGAGCTAAGCGGTTGCTCTAGTACTTCATTTATATCTTTTTAGAGCACGGTTGCGTATAGATTTTATAGAAATAATTGCACTATTGTTCTTCACTTAAAGTTGTTTGAGAGTTAATAAACAGTGACAGTAATTTGTATGGGTTATAAGACTAGTCCAAAAAGGATAGGTATTCAAGGTTGATATAGTAAAAACTTTCATGTACACTAGTAGAAAACAGGCCTTTCGTCCGCAGCATTAGTCCTGGTCGGGTTTTGGACCGGGACTAATGCGACTACTAGTCCCGGTTCCAACGGCTAGGCTTTAGTCCCGGTTCATTTATGACCTCTAGTCCCGGTTGGTGTTACCAACCGGGACTAAAGGGTGGTGGCAGGCTGGCGTCAGGCTGGGGCCCCTACGAGCCCCTTTAGTCCTGGTTGGTATCTGATAACCCACAAGTATAGCGGATCGCAACAGTTTTCGAGGGTAGAGTATTCAACCCAAATTTATTGATTCGACACAAGGGGAGCCAAAGAATATTCTCGAGTATTAGCAGCTGAGTTGTCAATTCAACCACACCTGAAAGACTTAATATCTGCAGCAAAGTATTTAGTAACAAAGTAGTATGGAAGTAATGGTAACGATGGCGAACGTGACAGTAGCAGTTTTGTAGTGATTGTAACAGTAGCAACGGAAAACTAACTTAGCAAAGATCAATATGTGAAAAGCTCGTAGGCAATGGATCAGTGATGGATAATTATGTCGGATAGCATTCATCATGCAATGGTTATAACATAGGGTGATACAAAACTAGCTCCAATTCATCAATGTAATGTAGGCATGTATTCCATATATAGTCATACGTGCTTATGGAAAAGAACTTGCATGACATCTTTTGTCCTACCCTCCCGTGGCAGCGGGGTCCTAATGGAAACTAAGGGATATTAAGGCCTCCTTTTAATAGAGAACCGGACCAAAGCATTAGCTGTTGGAAATATGCCCTAGAGGCAATAATAAATTGGTTATTATTATATTTCCTTGTTCATGATAATCGTTTATTATCCATGCTATAATTGTATTGATTGGAAACTCAAATACATGTGTGGGTACATAGACAACACTGTGTCCCTAGTAAGCCTCTAGTTGACTAGCTCGTTGATCAAAGATGGTTAAGGTTTCCTAGCCATTGACATGAGATGTCATTTGATAACGGGATCACATCATTAGGAGAATGATGTGATGGACAAGACCCAAACTAAGAACGTAGCACTTGATCGTGTCAGTTTATTGCTATTGTTTTCTGCATGTCAAGTATCTGTTCCTATGACCATGAGATCATGCAAATCCCTGACATCGGAGGAGTACCTTGTGTGTATCAAACGTCGCAACGTAACTGGGTGACTATAAAGGTGCTCTACAGGTATCTCCGAGGGTGTCTGTTGGGTTGGCATGGATCAAGACTGGGATTTGTTACTCCGTGTGACGGAGAGGTATCTCAGGGCCCACTCGGTAATACAACATCACAATGAGCCTTGCAAGCAATGTGACTAAAGTGTTAGCCACGAGATCTTGTATTACGGAACGAGTAAAGAGACTTGCCAGTAACGAGATTGAACTAGGTATAGAGATACCGACGATCGAATCTCGGGCAAGTAACATACCGAAGAACAAAGGGAATATCATACGGGATTAACTGAATCCTTGACATAGAGGTTCGACCGATAAAAGATCTTCGTAGAATATGTAGGAGCCAATATGGGCATCCAGGTCCCGCTATTGGTTATTGATCGTAGAAGTGTCTCGGTCATGTCTACATAGTTCTCGAACCCGCAGGGTCTACACACTTAACGTTTGGTGACAATTAGTATAATTGAGTTATTATGTTGGTGACCGAAAGTTGTTCGGAGTCTCGGATAAGATCCCGGACATGACGAGGATCTCCGGAATAGTCTGGAGGTAAAGATTGATATATGTGATAATAGTGTTTTGATCTCCGGAAGAGTTACGGAGTTCACCGGAAGGGGTTCCGGATGTTTGCCGAAGTGTTCGGGTGCAGCAACACTTTATATGGGCCAAGGGATAAAAGCCCACGAGGTATTGGAAAGTGCAAAAGTAGTTTTGCTGCCGCGTAAGCGGTACTACCGCTTGGTGAAGCGGTACTACCGCCCGAGCGGTACTACCGCTTGTGTGAAGCGGTACTACCGCCCAAGCGGTACTACCGCTTGTGTGAAGCGGTACTACCGCTTGTGCGCGGCTGTGCACGGTTCGGCAGGGATCCGAGTTGGACTCTTTCCCTGCGGGCCAAACCGACCTTGTGCGGGCAAAACCGACCCGGAGGAGGCTTTTACTCCAAGTTTAGACCCCAAGGCTCAACATATAAATAGAGGGGCAGGGCTAGCACACGGGATACATCAAGATTTCCCCAAGCCGTGTGCGGCAACCCTAACCCTCTAGTTCCTCCGTCATAATCTCCGTAGCGCTTGGCGTAGCCCTGCAGAGATTGTTCCTCACCACCATCACCACGCCGTCGTGCTGCTGGAACTCAACCACTACTTCACCATCGCTCGCTGGATCGAGGAGGTGAAGGAGTCATCAAGCCGTACGTGTGTTGAACGCGGAGGTGCCGTCCGTTCGGCGCTAGTTCGTGATCGGATCGAGGGACGACTTGCGATTTGGATCGCGGAGACGTTCGACTACATCAACCGCGTTTCTTAAACGCTTCCGCTTAGCGATCTACAAGGGTATGTAGATTCACTCTCCCTCTCGTAGATGCTCATCACCATGGATAGATCTTGTGTGTGCGTAGGAAATTTTTTGTTTCCCATGCAACGTTCCCCAACAGTGGTATCAGAGCCAGGTCTATGCGTAGATGAGATCTCGAGTAGAACACAAACGAGTTGTGGGCGTGGGTGTATACATATTGCTTGCCGTTACTAGTTGATATTTGATTCGGCGGTACTGTGAGATGAAGCGGCCCGGACCGACATTACGCGTACACTTACGCGAGACAGGTTCCTTCAACTAACATGTAACTTCGTTGCATAAAGATGGCTAGCGGGTGTCTGTCTCTCTCACTTTAGTTGAATCGATTTCAATGAAGAGGGTTCTTTTAGAAGATCAAAAAGCAATCACTACACCACGTTGTGGTTTTGCGTAGGTAAGAACGGTTCTTGCAAACCCGTAGCAGCCACGTAAAATTTGCAACAACAATTAGAGGACGTCTAACTTGTTTTTGCAGGGTATGTTGTGATGTGATATGGCCAATTACATGATGAGATATATGTGATGTATGAGATGATCATGTGTTGTATAGAATATCACGACTTGCATGTCGATGAGTACGGCAACTGGCAGGAGCCATAGAGTTGTCTTTAATTATTGTATGACCTGCGTGTCAATCATTAAGCGCTATGTAATGCTTTACTTTATCGCTAAACGTTAGCAATAGTCGTGGAAGCAACAGTCGGCGCGACAACCTCATGGCGACACGTTGATGGAGATCAAGATGATGGAGATCATGGTGTCATGCCGGTGACGATGGAGATCATGCCGGTGCTTTGGAGATGGAGATCAAAAGCACAAGTTCATGGCCATATCATGTCACTTATGATTTGCATGTGATGTTAATCCTTTTATGCATCTTATTTTGCTTAGGACGACGGTAGCATTATAAGGTGATCCCTCACTTAAATTTCAAGATAAATTGTGTTCTCCCCGAGTGTGCACCGTTGCGAAAGTTCGTCGTTTCGAGACACGCCGTGATGATCGGGTGTGATAGACTCCACGTTCACATACAACGGGTGCAAGCCATGTTGCACACGCGGAACACTCGGGTTAAACTTGACGAGCCTAGCATGTACAGACATGGCCTCGGAACACAAGAGACCGAAAGGTCGAACATGAGTCATATAGTAGATATGATCAACATGAAGATGTTCACCATTGAAACCACCTCAACTCACGTGATGATCGGACTTGAGTTGGTGGATTTGGATCATGTTACACTCGAATGATCGGAGGGATGTCAATTTGAGTGGGAGTTTTTTAAAGTAATATGATTAACTAAACTCATTATCTAGAACAATAGTCTAAGTTGTCTTTGCTATATTTATGTTGTAGATCATGGCTCGCGCAGTAGCACCCCTGAATTTTAATGCGTTCCTAGAGAAAGCTAAGTTGAAAGATGATGGAAGTAACTTTGTGGACTGGGCCCGTAATCTAAGGATTATCCTTACGGCTTCCCAGAAGGCTTATGTCCTTGATGCACCGCTTGGTGATCCACCCGCTCCAGTTGAGTCTCTAGACGTTGTGAACGCCTGGCAGGCTCGTTCTGATGATTACTCAATAGTTCAATGTGCAATGTTGTATGGCTTAGAACCGGGACTTCAAAGACGTTTTGAACGTCATGGAGCATATGAGATGTTCCAGGAATTGAAGTTTATCTTTCAGAAGAATGCCCGGATCGAGAGATATGAGATCTCCGATAAGTTCTATGCTTGCAAGATGGAGGAGAACGGGTCTATCAGTGATCACGTACTCAGAATGTCTGGGTACTCCACCCGTCTGGCTGAATTGGGGATGCCCCTTCCGCCAGAGGCTATCACTGACAGAGTTCTTCAAACATTGCCACCTAGCTACAAGAGCTTCGTGTTGAACTATAACATGCACGGGATGAACAAGTCAGTCGCCGAGCTGTTTGCGATGCTGAAAGCCGCTGAGTCTGAAATTCAGAAGGAGCATCAAGTGTTGATGGTCAATAAAACCACTAGTTTCAAGAAAAATGGCAAGGGTAAGAAGGGTAACTCCAAGAAGAGTGGCAAAGCAGTTGCTCCTCTCGTGAAGAAACCCAAGGCTGGACCCAAACCAGAAACTGTGTGTTTTCATTGCAAGGGAACTGGACACTGGAAGCGGAATTGCCCCAAGTATTTGGCTGACAAGAAGGCGGCCAACAAAAAACAAGGTATATATGATATACATGTTATTGATGTGTACCTTACCAACTCTCGTTGTAGTGCCTGGGTATTTGATACCGGTGCGGTTGCTCATATTTGCAACTCTAACCAGGAACTGCGGAATAGACGGAGGCTGGCAAAGGACGAAGTGACGATGCGCGTGGGAAATGGTTCCAAGGTTGATGTGATCGCCGTCGGCACGCTCGCTCTTCGATTACCGTCGGGATTAGTGATGAACCTAAATAAGTGTTATTTGGTGCCTGCGTTAAGCATGAACATTATATCTGGATCTTGTTTATTGCGAGACGGTTACTCATTTAAATCAGAGAATAATGGTTGTTCTATTTATATGAGTAATATCTTTTATGGTCATGCACCCAATGTGAGGGGTTTATTCTTATTGAATCTCGATAGTAATGATACACATGTTCATAACATTGATGCCAAAAGATGTAGAATTGATAATGATAATACCACTTTCTTGTGGCACTGCCGTTTAGGTCATATTGGCGTAAAACGCATGAAGAAGCTCCATACTGATGGACTTTTGGAGTCACTTGATTTTGAATCACTTGACACATGTGAGCCATGCCTCATGGGCAAGATGACTAAAACGCCGTTCTCTGGAACAATGGAACGGGCAAGTGACTTATTGGAAATCATACATACTGATGTGTGTGGTCCGATGAGTATTGAGGCGCGCGGTGGTTATCGTTACTTTCTCACCTTCACTGATGACTTAAGTAGATATGGGTATATTTACTTAATGAAACATAAGTCTGAAACATTTGAAAAGTTCAAACAATTTCAGAGTGAAGTTGAGAATCATCGTAACAAGAAGATTAAATTCCTACGATCTGATCGAGGAGGAGAACATCTGAGTTATGAGTTTGGCAGTCACTTAAGACAGTGTGGAATTGTTTCACAATTGACACCGCCTGGAACACCACAGCGTAATGGTGTGTCTGAACGTCATAATCGAACCTTATTGGATATGGTGCGATCTATGATGTCTCTTGCCGATTTGCCACTATCGTTTTGGGGTTATGCATTAGAGACAGCTGCATTCACTTTAAATAGGGCACCTTTGAAATCCGTTGAGACGACGCCATATGAACTTTGGTTTGGCAAGAAGCCAAAGGTGTTGTTTCTTAAAGTTTGGGGATGTGATGCTTATGTCAAAAAGCTTCAGCCTGAAAAGCTGGAACCCAAAGCGGAGAAATGCGTCTTCATAGGATACCCAAAAGAGACAGTTGGGTATACCTTCTACCTCAGATCCGAAGGCAAAGTGTTTGTCGCTAAAAACGGAACATTTCTTGAGAAAGAGTTTCTCTCGAAAGAATTGAGTGGGAGGAAGATAGAACTTGATGAGGTTGTTGAACTTTTACTTCAACCCGAGAGTAGCGCAGCGCAGAAAGTTGTTTCTGTGGAGCCTACATTAGTTGAAGAGGAAGTTAATGATGATGATCATGAAGCTTTGGATCAAGTTGCTATCGAACCTCGTAGGTCGACAAGGACGCGTACTACTCCTGAGTGGTACGGCAACCCTGTCTTAGAGGTCATGTTGTTAGACAACGATGAACCTACGAGCTATGGAGAAGCGATGATGGGCCCGGATTCCGAGAAATGGTTAGAGGCCATGAAATTCGAGATGGGATCCATGTATGAAAACAAAGTATGGACTTTGGAAGTATTACCTGAAGGGCGTAAGGCCATTCAGAACAAATGGATCTTTAAGAGGAAGACGGACGCGGACGGTAATGTCACCGTCTATAAAGCTCGACTTGTGGCAAAGGGTTTTTCACAAGTTCAAGGAGTTGACTACGATGAGACCTTCTCACCCGTAGCGATGCTTAAGTCCGTCAGAATCATGTTAGCAATAGCTGCCTTTTTCGATTATGAAATTTGGCAGATGGATGTCAAAACAGCGTTCCTTAACGGTTTCCTTAAGGAAGAGTTGTATATGATGCAACCAGAAGGTTTTGTCGATCCAGAGAATGCTGACAAAGTTTGCAAACTCCAGCGATCCATTTATGGACTGGTGCAAGCATCTCGGAGTTGGAATCTTCGTTTTGATGAGGTGATCAAAGCGTTCGAGTTTATACAAGTTTACGGAGAAGCTTGTATTTACAAGAAAGTGAGTGGGAGCTCTATAGCGTTTCTAATATTATATGTGGATGACATATTGCTGATTGGAAACAATATAGAAATGTTGGAAAGCGTGAAGGAATATTTGAACAAGAGTTTTTCAATGAAGGACCTAGGAGAAGCTGCTTTCATATTAGGCATCAAGATCTATAGAGATAGATCAAGACGCTTAATAGGACTTTCACAAAGCACATACCTTGATAAGATTTTGAAGAAGTTCAAACTGGATCAGTCCAAGAAGGGGTTCTTGCCTGTTTTGCAAGGTGTGAAGTTGAGTAAGACTCAATGCCCAGTGACTGCAGAAGATAGAGAAAAGATGAGTGTCATCCCCTATGCTTCAGCCATAGGCTCTATTATGTATGCAATGCTGTGCACAAGACCCGATGTCAGCCTTGCCATAAGTATGGTCGGAAGGTTTCAAAGTGATCCAGGAATGGAACACTGGACGGCGGTCAAGAATATCCTGAAGTACCTGAAAAGGACTAAGGACATGTTTCTCGTTTATGGAGGTGATCAAGAGCTCGTCGTAAAGGGTTACGTCGATGCAAGCTTTGACACTGATCCGGATGACTCTAAGTCGCAAACCAGATACGTATTTATTCTAAATGGGGGTGTGGTTAGCTGGTGCAGTTCCAAGCAAAGCGTGGTAGCTGATTCTACATGCGAAGCGGAGTACATCGCAGCCTCGGAGGCGGCGAAGGAAGGTGTCTGGATGAAGGAGTTCATAACAGATCTTGGAGTAGTGCCTAGTGCGCTTAACCCAATGACTCTGTTTTGTGATAATACTGGTGCCATTGCTCTAGCCAAGGAACCAAGATTTCACAAGAGGACCAGACACATAAAGCGACGTTTCAATTCCATCCGCGATTACATCAAGGAGGACGACATAAATATTTGCAAAGTACACACGGATCTGAATGTTGCATATCCGATGACTAAACCTCTTCCAAGGGCTAAACATGAACAACACCAGAACTGCATGGGTGTTCGATTCATTACAATGTAAATCACATAGTGATGTGAACTAGATTATTGACTCTAGTGCAAGTGGGAGACTGTTGGAAATATGCCCTAGAGGCAATAATAAATTGGTTATTATTATATTTCCTTGTTCATGATAATCGTTTATTATCCATGCTATAATTGTATTGATTGGAAACTCAAATACATGTGTGGGTACATAGACAACACTGTGTCCCTAGTAAGCCTCTAGTTGACTAGCTCGTTGATCAAAGATGGTTAAGGTTTCCTAGCCATTGACATGAGATGTCATTTGATAACGGGATCACATCATTAGGAGAATGATGTGATGGACAAGACCCAAACTAAGAACGTAGCATTTGATCGTGTCAGTTTATTGCTATTGTTTTCTGCATGTCAAGTATCTGTTCCTATGACCATGAGATCATGCAACTCCCTGACATCGGAGGAGTACCTTGTGTGTATCAAACGTCGCAACGTAACTGGGTGACTATAAAGGTGCTCTACAGGTATCTCCGAGGGTGTCTGTTGGGTTGGCATGGATCAAGACTGGGATTTGTTACTCCGTGTGACGGAGAGGTATCTCAGGGCCCACTCGGTAATACAACATCACAATGAGCCTTGCAAGCAATGTGACTAAAGTGTTAGCCACGAGATCTTGTATTACGGAACGAGTAAAGAGACTTGCCGGTAACGAGATTGAACTAGGTATAGAGATACCGACGATCGAATCTCGGGCAAGTAACATACCGAAGAACAAAGGGAATAGCATACGGGATTAACTGAATCCTTGACATAGAGGTTCGACCGATAAAAGATCTTCGTAGAATATGTAGGAGCCAATATGGGCATCCAGGTCCCGCTATTGGTTATTGATCGTAGAAGTGTCTCGGTCATGTCTACATAGTTCTCGAACCCGCAGGGTCTACACACTTAACGTTTGGTGACGATTAGTATAATTGAGTTATTATGTTGGTGACCGAAAGTTGTTCGGAGTCTCGGATAAGATCCCGGACATGACGAGGATCTCCGGAATAGTCTGGAGGTAAAGATTGATATATGTGATAATAGTGTTTTGATCTCCGGAAGAGTTACGGAGTTCACCGGAAGGGGTTCCGGATGTTTGCCGAAGTGTTCGGGTGCAGCAACACTTTATATGGGCCAAGGGATAAAAGCCCACGAGGTATTGGAAAGTGCAAAAGTAGTTTTGCTGCCGCGTAAGCGGTACTACCGCTTGGTGAAGCGGTACTACCGCCCGAGCGGTACTACCGCTTGTGTGAAGCGGTACTACCGCCCAAGCGGTACTACCGCTTGTGTGAAGCGGTACTACCGCTTGTGCGCGGCTGTGCACGGTTCGGCAGGGATCCGAGTTGGACTCTTTCCCTGCGGGCCAAACCGACCTTGTGCGGGCAAAACCGACCTGGAGGAGGCTTTTACTCCAAGTTTAGACCCCAAGGCTCAACATATAAATAGAGGGGCAGGGCTAGCACACGGGATACATCAAGATTTCCCCAAGCCGTGTGCGGCAACCCTAACCCTCTAGTTCCTCCGTCATAATCTCCGTAGCGCTTGGCGTAGCCCTGCAGAGATTGTTCCTCACCACCATCACCACGCCGTCGTGCTGCTGGAACTCAACCACTACTTCACCATCGCTCGCTGGATCGAGGAGGTGAAGGCGTCATCAAGCCGTACGTGTGTTGAACGCGGAGGTGCCGTCCGTTCGGCGCTAGTTCGTGATCGGATCGAGGGACGACTTGCGATTTGGATCGCGGAGACGTTCGACTACATCAACCGCGTTTCTTAAACGCTTCCGCTTAGCGATCTACAAGGGTATGTAGATTCACTCTCCCTCTCGTAGATGCTCATCACCATGGATAGATCTTGTGTGTGCGTAGGAAAATTTTTGTTTCCCATGCAACGTTCCCCAACATTAGCACTTCGTGAATACATGAACTCCTCAAACTACGGTAATCACCGGAAAGAATCCCATTTATTGTCACCCTGGGGGATGCGGATCATAACTCGTAATAGGTGTCTACAACTTGCAAGATAGTATCAAGAACACATATATATTCATGAAAACATAATAGGTTCAGATCTGAAATCATGGCACTCGGGCCCTAGTGACAAGCATTAAGCATAGCAAAGTCATAGCAACATCAATCTCAGAACATAGTGGATACTAGGGATCAAACCCTAACAAAACTAACTCGATTACATGGTAAATCTCATCCAACCCATCACCGTCCAGCAAGCCTATGATGGAATTACTCACGAACGGCAGAGAGCATCATGAAATTGGTGATGAAGGATGGTTGGTGATGACGACGGCGTCGATTTCCCCTCTCCGGAGCCCAAATCAGACTCCAGATCTGCCCTCCCGAGGAAGAATAGGAGGTGGCGGCGGCTCCGTATCGTGAAACGCGATGAACTCTTCTCCCTGATTTTTTCTCCCTGAATAGGAATATATAGAGTTGGAGTTGAGGTCGGCGGAGCTCCAGGGGGCCCACAAGACAGGGGGGCGCGCCCAAGGGGGGGGCGCCCCCCTGGCTTGTGGCCAGGTGGTGGACCCCCTCTGGTTGATTCTTTCGCCAGTATTTTTTATTACTTCCAAAAATATTCTCCGTAAATTTCCAGGTCAATCCGAGAACTTTTATTTCTGCACAAAAATAACACCAAGGCAATTCAGCTGAAAACAACGTCAGTCCGGGTTAGTTCCATTCAAATCATGCAAATTAGAGTCCAAAACAAGGGCAAAAGAGTTTGGAAAAGTAGATACGATGGAGATGTATCAACTCCCCCAAGCTTAACCCATTGCTTGTCCTCAAGCAATTCAGTTGACAAACTGAAAGTGACAAAGAAAAACTTTTACAAACTCTGTTTGATCTTGTTGCTGTAAATATGTCTAACTGATGTTCAGATTTTCAGAAAGGATTATAGACTAACCACATTCACAATAACATTTAGGTCTCACATTTACTCATATCAATGGCAGAACCAACTAGCGAGCAATAATAATAAATCTTGGATGACAACAATTTGATCAAAACAATCATGATACGATATGATATAATGGTATCTCGCTAGCCCTTTCTGAGACCGCAAAACATAAATGCAGAGCACCTCCAAAGAACAAGGACTGACTAGACATTGTAATTCATGGTAAAAGAGATCCAGTCACAATCATACTCAATATCAATTAATAACAAAGCATACAAATGACGGTGGTGCTCTCTAACTGGTGCTTTTTATAAGAAGAGGATGACTCAACAGTAAAGTAAAGTAGATAGGCCCTTCGCAGAGGGAAGCATTGATTTGCAGAGGTGCCAGAGCTCGAGCTTTTAAAACAGGGATGAATAATAATTTTGAGCGGTATGCTTTCATTGTCAACATAACAACCGAGAGATCTCGGTATCTTCCATGCTAGATACATTATAGGCGGTTCCCAAACAGAATAGTAAAGTTTTTACTCCCCCTCCACCAATCAATCACACTCCACGGCGAGCCGAATCCACGGGTACCGTCCTTACAAACAACAATCCTGGGGGAGTTTTGTTTCATTATATTTTGATTTGATTTTTGAGCATGGAACTGGGCATCCCGAATACCAGCCACTTTCTCGTGAATGATAGTGAATCAACACATATCATGAGAATAACCCACCTAGCATGGAAGATACTGACAGCCCCTAGTTACTACATGAGCGATTCGGGCATGCAAAACAGAATATTATTTGAAGGTTTAGAGTTTGGCACATGCAAATTTACTTGGAATGGCAGGTAAATACCGCATATAGGTAGGTATGGTGGACTCATATGGAACAACTTTGGGTTTATGAAAGTGGATGCACAAGCAGTATTCCCGCTTAGTACAAGTGAAGGCTAGAAAGAGACTGGGAAGCGACCAACTAGAGAGTGACAACAGTCATAAACATGCTTTGAGATTAACCAACATTGAATGCAAGCATGAGTAGGATATAAATCACCATGAACATAAATATCGTGGAGGCTATGTTGATTTTGTTTCAACTACATGCGTGAACATGTGCCAAGTCAAGCCACTTGAATCATTTAGAGGAGGATACCACTCTATCATACTACATCACAACCATTTTAAAATGCATGTTGGCACTCAAGACAAACCATTATACACTCTTAGCTAATTAAGCATGGCATGAATAATTATAATCTCTAATTGTCATTGCAAACATGTTTCATCCATAATGAGCTAAATCCAGAACGATGAGCTAATCATATTTACAAAAACAAAATAGGTCGAGTTCATACCAGCTTTTCTCCATCTCAATCACTTCATCATATGTCGTCATTATTGCCTTTCACTTGCACGATCGAACGGTGTGAATAATAATAAGAGTGCACGTGTATTGGACTAAGCTAGAATCTGCAAACAATAACTCAAAGGAGAAGGCAAGGTAATATGGGCTCTCTGTAAGATAAACAATAATGCATATGAGAGCCACTCAACATTTTCATCGTGGTCTTCTCCTTACGACCCAAAGAAAAGAAATTTCAACACAAGAACGAGAAAAACTATCTACACGGGAAAGCCCCCAACAAGCAAAAGAAGAACGAGAAATCTTTTTGGGTTTTCTTTTAATGATACAACTAAACAAACTAAAAGGTAAAGCTAGAACTAATTTTTTTTGGATTTTTCTCAAGGTTAATTAAACACTCAAGAAGAAAGCGGAAAGAAGAAATAAAATACCATGGATGATACAATGAAAAAGTATAAGCACCGACTACTAAGATGAGTGTGTGAACATGAATGTAATGTCGGTGAGAAATACGTACTCCTCCAAGCTTAGGCTTTTGGCCTAAGTTGGTCTATGGCCATGGCTGAAAATAACCATCTCCTGGATACTCCGGAGGATACTGAGGGTTCCACTGGTTGGCGAGCTCTTGTGGCTCCCACTGAAAAACTAGATCCTGATACGGATCAAGGGCTGGTGCCGACTCAGGTGCTGGGGGTTGCGACAGACCCCAATATCTGTAGATGTCCTCGGGCATAATAGTGTACCTACCTGAATGAATATCGAACAAAGAAGAAGCATGCAGAGCAATAATCTCACAAGTACCCTGACTAAATACTAGGTTGTAAAGCAGCCTTCTATCATTATCCTTCCTAATAAAATCATGTGCTACCATACTATCATAGTCTAAATATCTTGTAGGTAGTAACATTTCCTCTTCCTCGTCAAGGCTAATGGGTATTTTAAAGTGTTTGGCTAGACGATATGCATAGATACCTCCGAATATGAGGCCCTTCGAACGGTTTAAGTTCAACCGTTGGGCCACTATAGCCCCCAGACTAAAAGTTCTATCAGCAAGTAAAGCGTGGCGCAGAATGGCGAGGTCGGGAGCACTAAGGCTTCCACTCTCCCCACAACCAACTAAACATCTCCCCGCGAATAATGAATAATAGCGTAGAACAGGAAAATGTAAACTAGCCGCTCTTGCCTTTGACACCCCTCTCTCTTCCCTCACAGTGATTGTGGCAATAAAGTCCTCCATGTCTCTAGGACGTGGTTCACTGATGCTGCCCTCATAAGGTATTTTGTAAACTTTGCAAAAGTCGTAAAGTTTCATCTCCTTAGGCACATCATATAAGTAAAACTCTACCATGGGAGGATTCTTCCTAGGATAAAAGTGAAAATTTTGCACGAAGATATTAATGAGTAGGAGATACTGGTCACAGTTATCGTTGAGGAAGTCGGTGATGCCTGCATTCTCAGCCAAATAATAAAAATCTTCATAAATTCCGGCTGCCCTCAAGAATGCATCACTTGGCCATTCACATGGCCGAACCTCCGCGACGCGAGGAAGATTGTATTTGGGCTTCTTCTTCACCTCATTTTCATCTTCTTTAGAGCCCCGGCTTGAAGAGCCTCTTAATAATCTCCTCATCATTCTTTTTTCTTCTCTGAAAAATTTCTGAAATTTTTAGTGACTCACAATACAAGTGAACAAAACTCAACAAAACTAACAACAACTACTCCCACAAGTGCCTAGAGGCTATATCATGCATCAAAGCTACTTGGGACCTTACAAATTTGACATGCAAGCTCAAGAACAAGGTCACCACAGCAGCAAAAATTTGCAATATATAAAGCACTAGAACAAAAACTAATTAGACCATTGGAGGAGTCACATACCGAAGAACAATCCCCCAAAACAGTTTCGCAAATGGAGCTTTGCACAAGGAGATCGAAAATGGCAGCAAAATAAGCTAGAACACGGGTTTGAGCAATGGTGGGATTTTTTCTGAAGGAAGACGAAGTGGATGGTGGCTGGAATAAGTGAGGGGGGCCTACGTGGGACCCACAAGCCAGGGGGGCGTGCCCAAGGGGGTGGGCGCGCCCTGCAGGCTTGTGGCCCACTGGTGCAGCCCCCTGATGTGTTCTCAGTGTCAAAAATTCTTAAATATTCCAGAAAAATTCATACTACATTTTCAGGGCATTTGGAGAACTTTTATTTTCAGGTCACTTTTTATTGTACGGATAAAAACAGAAAATAGAAAAATAATAGCAATTTTACTTAATTTACTCTAAATAACAGAAGGTAAAAGTTGGGTACAGAAAGTTGTGCTTTCTAAATTCATCCATCTCATGCCCGTCAAAAAGAATTCATCAATAAGGTTGATCAAGTCTTATTGACAAACTTTTTTCGAATGACACGGAACCGGAGAATTTTCGAATAACACTAGGTTACCTCAATGGGGATATGCATCTCCCCAACAATAAGTATATCATATTTCTTTTTGGCAGTAGGGAGAGGGAATTCAAAATCTCTAATAATAATCGTTGAAATTTTTTCAATGGAGTTGATACTATGAACTTGAGGTTGTTTCTTCGGAAAGTGTACCGTATACTCATTACCATCTATTATATATAAAAAGTATTTGACGGGTTAACCAGAAAAAGATAAATAAGTTAGAAAATCCCACAAAAAATAGAAATATCTGATCTTTCATTTATATACCTTATATTAGTTAATAAAGCATAGCCGTTAGATCTATGTAACATCAGTGGACCCTATACCTACAAAATATACAGCCTAGATGTCACGTGGTACCCCTAAAAAAGATGTCATGTGGTGGGTTCAACTATTCATTCACGTAGTCCCTCAACAAAAAAAATTATTCATTCACGTAAGATTTTTTCTCACAATTCAATCGGTGGACTCTATCTGAAACTGTACACCCTGAATTATACATTGAGAAAACTATACAACCTAGATCTCAGGTGGTGCAGCCTGGATTATATATAAAAAACTATACGGCCTAGATCTCATGTGGTGGCATTATCTCTAAGGTCATGTAAGTTGTTATTCTACAATTCCATCTTATATATCTGTTATTTGTAATTCAATCTCATCCATGTCTGATATATAGATCTATAGTTAATTAAAGGGTTAATGTCCTATCTAGAACCAACGAGGCAACATTGGTTCTTTGGACTCTAGATCTTAGGAAATTCATGGCATCACTGTACGATGTAGGTTTTCTAGTCTTGATCGATTTGGCTAGAGGCAAAACACACCCCCGTAGCTGTGCAATGGTAGGGTCGTGTACTAGATTCATAGGGCAAGTTGACCATAATACATACGCATCTAGACAGAAAATCCATATACGTAAGTACATGAACTGGGTTAGCTTGCTCTCCATGGATTGGCTCGATTATCTTGGTGAGGCCGTCATATAAACTTGCACTAGGAACATGTACATCATCTAGCCGGAAAATCCATGTACGTACGTACGTTCGTGAACTGGGCTAGCTTGCTCTCGATGGATTGGATCGATTCTCTTGGTGAGTCGTCATATAAACTTGCTCTAGGAACGTGTACAGCTAATGGATTTATATCATAATCTATTACATGATCCTTATATGTAGAAGTGACAGAATCTGAATTATGTACAACTTTTGTATGTACGTACTCTGCAGTAAAACAAAGTTACGAAAGGTTTTTGTAAATGCCTAAATAAATTAATAGAAACTAAATATATGTTTGTTTGTGCGGTATAATAAATTGTGCTTTTATGATAAAAATAAATTACTCGAGTGTACATGAAAGAAAAATATTCGAATAGGATCATTGAGAAAGATGTGGTGTTTTTGTTTCCCTAACCCTTACGCATGGTTGTACGTTCCTTGCATGCCAGACCGTACTGGCTTCTAGCATCGTCAGCCCATGCAAATAGATGGTCGATAGTACTACATGTATTTAAATGATGAGCATGCGGGATATACTAATAGGCATAACATTCAAATAATATTTAACTGCATCATACTTTCTTCTGATATATAATCGTAAGCCTGCATGATAGCTTTACCAAATACCACTTAAGTATTGTCAGTTCCATATGTACACATCAGACATGCATATATGCAAAAATGAAACAATTATGGAACAGGTCCTTTGATGTCAATCAAATAATTTTAGATTGACACACATCTGTACATACATACGATATTATGTGTTAATTTAAGATCAAAGGAAGATGCTCGACAATTTGTATTATGGCAGCATATTGGTTGTGCATAATATCATTAATACATGGGATTAAAATTATATGTCCAGGCAACCAACGGTTTAGATCAGTTGGTGGAATTAATGTTCGGACAGCCAAGGATATGTTGCCTTAAATCGGATTGCTGGTGGTCTGTATAAAATATTTGATCAACAGATAGAATGGTTAAAATCCAGTACACCCGTTGTTCACACGCTGTTTTTAATGTAAAAATGCAAGTATGTCATTTGTTTTGAAATCCATATGTTGTAACTAATATGATTTATTGCATTCTCGACACTATTTTGCAAAGTGTGCTAAAAGATAAACAATATATTAAAAAAGGGTAAACCATTGATAATAACATTTAATGTTTCTGCAAGACCTCATTCCTTTGAATAGCATTATTAAATAGTAACAAGATACATTGGCCATTTGTGAACAATTTTTTAAAATTGCAATAAATATGAAAAATGCAGATAGCATTACCAAAGTATAAATAATTTTGGTACAACATCGAATGCAAATTTGACTAAATTCATGTAAAAGAGTGAAAAAGGTGAACATTGGGGAACTCAAAGGGACTAGATAAAAGAGAAATATTAGAACTAAAGAGATATGAATTATTATCTCCATATGTCATTAAATTCTTAGAACCATTATAACAAGTGAGGCAAATTTCCTTCCACATATATGCACCTAAAACTTTAGTATGTCTCAGAAATTTATATCATGATTAATTACATGTCTTATATCATCAGTTTTTATTCTTGTATTACAAAATTAAAATGACAAAAGTAAAAAAGGAAAGCAAAAATCATGAAGGCTCATTTAAAAAAGTCAATATGCACAAGCATTGTCTTTCAGTCTACTATACAAGATATTTCCCATCATGTAGCGACAATAAGCTTACAATCTTATCATACATGATCATTATTTTAGATACATGCACCCAGGATCTTTACCTAGAATTAGTTGATTGCAAACGATGCTTGGCCGTCAAAAAGATGATCATTAGTTTATTGTATTCTAGATCCTAGGTGAAGATTTTGATCATTATACAAAACACAAAATATAGATACATATAATACTAAGTAACCTGAAAATATGTCAGAAAATGATACAAATATAGTTTGAAGAATGCAACCAATCATTAAACTAAAGTTTCTATGGAATGCATAATTACCAAGTAAAGCATGAACGGACAATACATATATTTATGTACCCATAAGAACCCAAACGTAGCAAAGAAAAAACTATGTTCACAAAAGTTCTATATTTGAAAATTTCATCACATTTTGTTTAAATTATTGGTAGGACAAATTAAATAATATATTCTCACTATTTAACTATCTAAAGTCCTAGCCCGCGCATCGAGCGGGCCACTTTGCTAGTTAACATGAAAAGTGACATTGCCCTTGTTGCAATCAATAACAGCCCCTGAAGTATTCAAAAAGGGTCTACCAAGGATGATCGACATACTGTCGTCCTCGGGAATATCAAGAATAACAAAGTCCGTTAGGATAATAACATTTGCAACTACGACAGGCACATCCTCGCAAATACCGATGGGTAAAGTAGTTGATTTATCAGCCATTTGCAAAGAGATTTCAGTAGGTGTCAACTTATTCAAATCAAGTCTACGATATAAAGAGAAAGGCATAACACTCACACCAGCTCCAAGATCACATAAAGCAGTTTTAACATAATTTCTTTTAATAGAGCATGGTATAGTAGGTACTCCGGGATCTCCTAGTTTCTTTGGTATTCCACCCTTAAAGGTATAATTAGCAAGCATGGTGGAAATCTCAGCTTCCGATATCTTTCTTTTATTTGTCACAATATCTTTCATATACTTAGCATAAGGAGACATTTTCAGAATATCAGTCAAGCACATACGCAAAAAGACAGGTCTAAGCATTTCAACAAAGCGCTCAAAGTCCTCATCATCCTTTTTCTTGGATGGCTTAGGAGGAAAGGGCATGGGTTTCTGAACCCAAGGCTCTCTTTCTTTACCATGCTTCCTAGCAACAAAGTCTCTTTTATCATATCTTTTGTTCTTAGGTTGTGGGTTATCAAGATCAACAGCAGGTTCAATCTCCACATCATTATCATTACTAGGTTGAGCATCAACATGAACATCATCATTAATATTATCACTAGTCTCACGTTCATTACCAGATTGTGTCTCAGCATCAGAAATAGAAATATCATTTGGGTTTTCATGAGTATCTATAACAGGTTCACTAGAGGCATGCAAAATCCTATCATCATTCTTTTTCTTCCTTTTGCTAGAATGACTAGGTGCATCAGTATTAATTCTTCGAGAATCTTGCTCAATTCTCTAAGGGTGGCCCTCGGGATACAAAGGTTCCTGAGTCATCTTACCACCTCTAGTCACAACTCTAACAGAATGATCATTGTTCTTACCATTCATCTCGTTAAGCAAATCATTTTGTGCCTTAAGTACTTGTTCTACTTGAGTAGTTACCATGGAAGCATGTTTACTAATAAGCTTAAGATCATTGATGGTTCTACTCATATAATCACCTAAGCGATCAAGCATGTAAGCATTATGTTTCAATTGTCTACTAACATAAGCATTGAAATTTTCTTGCTTAACAATAAAGTTATCAAACTCATCCAAGCATTGGCTAGCAGACTTATTATAAGGAATATCACCTTCATCAAATCTACGAAGCGAATTTACCTCTACTACCTATGTCGGGGGTATCAAGACCATGTATTTCTTTAATAGGTGGTAGATTCTTTACATCTTCAGCTTTAATACCTTTTTCTTTCATAGATTTCTTTGCCTCTTGCATATCTTCAGGACTGAGAAATAGAATACCTCTTTTCTTCGGAGTTGGCTTTGGAGGTGGTTCGGAAATAGTCCAATCATTATCATTGCTCAATATATTATTCAATAGTAGTTTAGCTTGTTCAACAGTTCGTTCCCTGAAAACACAACCAGCACAACTATCTAGGTGGTCCCTAGAAGCATCGGTTAGTCCATTATAAAAGATATCAAGTATTTCGTTTTTCTTGAGAGGATGATCAGGCAAAGCATTAAGTAATTGGAGAAGCCTCCCCCAAGCTTGTGGGAGACTCTCTTCTTCAATTTGCACAAAGTTAAATATTTCCTGCAAGGCAGCTTGTTTCTTATGGGCAGGAAAATATTTTTCAGAGAAGTAATATATCATATCCTGGGGACTACGCACACAACCAGGAGCAAGAGAATTAAACCATATCTTAGCATCACCCTTTAATGAGAAAGGAAAAAACTTAAGAATATAGTAATAGCGATTTTTTTCTCATGAGTAAATAGGGTGGCTATATCATTCAATTTAGTAAGATGTGCCACAACAGTTTTAGATTCATAACCATGGAAAGAATCAGATTCAACCAAAGTAATTAACTCAGGATCGACAGAGAATTCATAATCCTTATCAGTAACAAAGATAGGTGAAGTAGCAAACTTAGGATCATATTGCACTCTAGCATTCAAAGATTTTTCCTTCCACTTGCATAGCAATTTCTTAAGATCATCTCTATCCTTACAAGCAAGAAAGTCCCTAGCTACCTCTCCTTCCATAACATAACCCTTAGGTATATTAGGCAGTTCATATCTAGGAGAGCTAGGTCTAGCAGGTGTCTCATAGTGTTCAGTTTCAATAATTTCATCAGTTTCAGCATTGACTCTAGCAATTTGTTCATCAAGAAATTCACCCAGTGGCACAGTATTATCAAGCAAAGTATCATCATAAGCATCATGCATAGCAGAAGTGGCATCATCAATTACTTGCGACATATCAGAATTACTAGCAGGTGGTGGTGTCGCAAATTTACTCATAACAGAAGGTGAATCAAGTGCAGAGCTAGATGTCAGTTCCTTACCTCCCCTCGTAGTAGAGGGATAGATCTTGGTTTTTGGGTCTTTCAGATTCTTCATAGTGATCAACAGATATAAATCCCAAGTGACTCATAGAATAGAGCTATGCTCCCCGGCAACGGTGCCAGAAAAAGGTCTTGATAACCCACAAGTATAGGGGATCGCAACAGTTTTCGAGGGTAGAGTATTCAACCCAAATTTATTGATTCGACACAAGGGGAGCCAAAGAATATTCTCGAGTATTAGCAGCTGAGTTGTCAATTCAACCACACCTGAAAGACTTAATATCTGCAGCAAAGTATTTAGTAGCAAAGTAGTATGGAAGTAATGGTAACGATGGCGAACGTGACAGTAGCAGTTTTGTAGTGATTGTAACAGTAGCAACGGAAAAGTAACTTAGCAAAGATCAATATGTGAAAAGCTCGTAGGCAATGGATCAGTGATGGATAATTATGTCGGATAGCATTCATCATGCAACGGTTATAACATAGGGTGATACAAAACTAGCTCCAATTCATCAATGTAATGTAGGCATGTATTCCATATATAGTCATACGTGCTTATGGAAAAGAACTTGCATGACATCTTTTGTCCTACCCTCCCGTGGCAGCGGGGTCCTAATGGAAACTAAGGGATATTAAGGCCTCCTTTTATTAGAGAACCGGACCAAAGCATTAGCACTTCGTGAATACATGAACTCCTCAAACTACGGTAATCACCGGAAAGAATCCCAGTTATTGTCACCCTGGGGGATGCGGATCATAACTCGTAATAGGTGTCTACAACTTGCAAGATAGTATCAAGAACACATATATATTCATGAAAACATAATAGGTTCAGATCTGAAATCATGGCACTCGGGCCCTAGTGACAAGCATTAAGCATAGCAAAGTCATAGCAACATCAATCTCAGAACATAGTGGATACTAGGGATCAAACCCTAACAAAACTAACTCAATTACATGGTAAATCTCATCCAACCCATCACCGTCCAGCAAGCCTACGATGGAATTACTCACGAACGGCAGAGAGCATCATGAAATTGGTGATGAAGGATGGTTGGTGATGACGACGGCGTCGATTTCCCCTCTCCGGAGCCCAAATCACACTCCAGATCTGCCCTCCCGAGGAAGAATAGGAGGTGGCGGCGGCTCCGTATCGTGAAACGCGATGAACTCTTCTCCCTGATTTTTTATCCCCGAATAGGAATATATAGAGTTGGAGTTGAGGTCGGCGGAGCTCCAGGGGGCCCACAAGACAGGGGGGCGCGCCCTAGGGGGGGCGCCCCCTGGCTTGTGGCCAGGTGGTGGACCCCCTCTGGTTGATTCTTTCGCCAGTATTTTTTATTAATTCCAAAAATATTCTCCGTAAATTTTCAGGTCAATCCGAGAACTTTTATTTCTGCACAAAAATAACACCAAGGCAATTCAGCTGAAAACAACGTCAGTCCGGGTTAGTTCCATTCAAATCATGCAAATTAGAGTCCAAAACAAGGGCAAAAGAGTTTGGAAAAGTAAATACGATGGAGATGTATCAACTCCCCCAAGCTTAACCCATTGCTTGTCCTCAAGCAATTCAGTTGACAAACTGAAAGTGACAAAGAAAAACTTTTACAAACTCTGTTTGATCTTGTTGTTGTAAATATGTCTAACTGATGTTCAGATTTTCAGAAAGGATTATAGACTAACCACATTCACAATAACATTTAGGTCTCACATTTACTCATATCAATGGCAGAACCAACTAGCGAGCAATAATAATAAATCTCGGATGAAAAGAGTTGAAGAAGAGAAGATGAAATTGGAGTTGTACGTTGCCGATGTCGTCGATGATCACTGACGTGGCTTGAGACTACATCGGTATTTCCCCAAAGAGGAAGGGATGATGCAGCACAGCGACGGTAAGTATTTCCCTCAGTTATGAAACCAAGGTTATCGAACCAGTAGGAGGATCACCACCACCCAATAAGCAGCACCTGCATGCAAATAACAAATACTTGCAACCCGACGCGAAAGAGAGGTTGTCAATCTCTCTACGGTAAAAAGATAGATTAGGTAATGATAGATAGGAGAGATAGATCTCTCAAGAACAAAAAATAATCTAAGCAAATAAAAAATGCAGCAATATGTTTTTGTATTTTTGGTTTTGTAGATATGAAAACAAAGATGCAAAAAGATAGACCGGAAAGCAATATGTTGGAAAAGTAGACCCCGGGCCGTAGGTTTCACTAGTGGCTTCTCTCATGAGTATAGCGCACGGTGGGTGAACAAATTACTGTTGAGCAATTGATAGAAGATCAAATAATCATGACGATATCCAAGGCGATGATCATTATATAGGCACCACGTCCAAGATAAGTAGACCGACTCCTGCCTGCATCTACCACTATTACTCCACACATCGACCGCTATCCAGCATGCATCTAGTGTATTAAGTTCATGGAAAAACGGAGTAATGCAATAAGAACGATGACATGATGTAGACAAGATCTATTCATGTAGGAATAGACCCCATCTTGTTATCCTTAATGGCAATGATACATGCGTGCCTTGCTGCCCCTTCTGTCACTGGGAAAGGACACCGCAAGATCAAACCCATCACAAAGCACCTCTTCCCATGGCAAGAAAAATCGATCTAGTCGGCCTAACTAAACCAAAGATTCGAAGAAGAAATACGAGGCTATAAGCAATCATGCATATAAGAGATCAAAGAACACTCAAATAATATTCATGGATAGAAACTGATCATGAACTCAAAATTCATTGGATCCCAACAAACACACCGCAAAAGTTTACATCAAATAGATCTCCAAGAGGCCACTGTATTGATAATCATAAGAGAGAGAGAGGAAGCCATCTAGCTACTGCCTACGGACCCGTAGGTCTATGGTGGACTATTCACGCATCATCAGAGAGGCACCTATGAGGAAGATGAACCCCTCTGTGATGGTGTTTAGATTGGATCTCGAGGTTCTGGAACTTGCAGCGGCTGGAATTGTGTTTCGTCGACTCTCCTAGGGTTTTTGGAATATTTGGAAATTTATAGGCATAAGAGGCGGTGGAGAGGGGCCCCGTGGAGGGCACAACCCATCAGAGCACGCCGGGGGCCCCCTGGCGTGCCCTGGTGGGTTTTGCTCCCCATAGCCCACCTTCCAGGCTCTTCTTTGGCCCACTGGGTGTCTTCTGGTCCAGAAAAAAACTCCAAAAAGTTTCGTCGCGATTGGACTCCGTTTGGTACTGATATTCTGCGAAGTAAAAAAACAAGCAAAAACAGCAACTGGCACTTTGGCACTATGTCAATAGGTTAGTCCCAAAAAATGATATAAAATTGTTATAAAATGATTGTAAAACATCCGAGAATGATAATATAACAGCATGGAACAAGCAAAAATTATAGATACGTTGGAGACGTATCAGCATCCCCAAGCTTAATTCCTACTCGTCCTCGAGTAGGTAAATGAAAAAAAAACAGAATTTTTGATGTGGAATGCTGCCTAACATGTTCATCATATTCTTTTCTTTTGTATAGCATGGACATTTGGACTTATAGATGATTCAAAGCAATAGTCTAGTTTTAACATAATGACTTCAATACTCAAGCATGCCAACAAGCAACCATGTCTTTCAAAATATCAACACTAAAGAAAGTTATCCCTAGCCCATCATGCTCAATCATTGATCCATTCATGACACACACTCAAATATTAGCTATACCCAATGCTCAAGTACGATCATAGTGCCCCCTAGTTGGTGCTTATAAGAGAAGATGGAGACTCAATAAAAATTGCATAAAGTAAATAGATAGGCCCTTCGCAGAGGGAAGTAGGGATTTGTAGAGGTGCCAGAGCTCAAAGTTTTAAATTGAGAGAGAAAAATATTTTGGGTGGCATGCTTTTCCTGTCAACGAAAACGACAAAGTAGCTCACAATACTTTCCATGCTAGATATATCATAGGCGGTTCCCAAACAGAAAATAATGTTTATTCCTTTTTCCACCAAACTTTCACTTTCCATGGCGGGCCCTATCAACGATTGCCTTCCATACCAACACTTTCCAAGGAATTTATTATTTGACAACATAAAGTAAATATTTTTTTTCTTTTTCATTTCATCTCAGGAATGGGCATCCCTATTACCGCCGCACTCTCGTGCAATGACAAGTGAATAAACACTCATCTTGAGAATAATACATCTAGCATGGAAAAATATTGGACACTCCCCACCGTCTCATGAGCGGTACGAGCACACAAAAGAGAAAATTTACTTTAAAAATTAGAGATGGCACATACATATTTGCTTGGAACGGCATGGAAATACCGCATATAGGTAGGTATGGTGGACTCATAAGGCAAAACTTGGTTTAAGGATTTTGGATGCACAAGTAGTATTTCTACTTAGTACAAATGGAGGCTAGCAAATAGATTGAGAAGCAACCAAACCAAGAAACAAAAATTCACATAAGTGAGCATTGAGCATAACTAACACTGAATAATGCACTACAAGTAGGATGTAATTTCATTGCATAACTATTGACTTTCATACTTGCATAGGGAATCACAAACCTTAACACCAATATTCCTACTAAAGCATAATTACTCACAAACATGACTCACATATTACTATCATCATGTTTCAAAACTATTACAAGGAATCAAGTTTAATTTGCCCAATGATCTTCATGAAAGTTTTTATTATATCCTCCTTGGATATCTATCACTTTGGGACTAGTTTCATATATTGCCATTGCTTTTTTGACAAGCTCAAACAAATTTAAGTGAAGCACAAGAGCATAAAGATTTCATCTCTCAAAAAGGTATAAGTGAAGCATGAGAGGATTTCTTAAAAATTTACTAACTCTCAAATTAATCTAAGTGAAGCATGAGAGTATTTCTACAAAAATTTCCAAGCACACCGTGCTCAAAAAGTTATAAGTGAAGCACTAGAGCAATTCTATAGCTCAAAAGATTTAAGTGAAGCATAGAGAGCAATTCTAACAAATCATAGCATAATGTTGGCTCTCTCAAATAGGTGTGTACAGCAAGGAAACAAATGAAAAACTAACAAGCAAAGCAAGCAAAGATACAAGATGCTCCAAGCAAAACTCATGATATGTGATGAATAAAAATATAGCTCCAAGTGAAATACCGATGGTCGTTAGAAGAAAGAGGGGATGCCACTCGGGGGCATCCCCAAGCTTAGTTGCTTGTTACTCTTTGGATATATCTTGGGGGTGCGGTAGCATCCCCAAGCTTAGGCTCTTATCACTCCTTATTCCTTCATCCATCGTGATCTCACCCAAAACTTGAAAACTTCAATCACACAAAACTCAACAAAATCTTCATGAGATCCGTTAGTATAATAAAGCAAATCACTACTTTAGGTACTGTTGCAAACCCATTCATATTTTGTTATTGCATCATACCTACTGTATTTTAACTTTACCATGGCTCATACCCTTCAATATAAACCATAGATTCATCAAAACAAGCACACAATGCAACGAAAACAGAATCTGTCTTAAACAGAATAGTCTGTAGTAATCTGTACTCTAACCATACTTCTGTAACTCTAAAAATTCTGAAAAATCAGGAAAACGTAAGGAATTTGTATAGCAACACTGTGTTAAAGTTTCAGCTCAAGATCACGTTCCAGCAAAAAATGAAAATTCAAATACTGGACGCAAAGTTTCTGTTTCAGATTCAGCATCGCTTCTACTCATCTTATCAATCATCCTAAAGGCTCTACTTGGCACAAACACTAAATAAACCATAAAAACACAATCATAACAGAGGCATAATTGTGTCAACACTCAAAAACAGAAAGGAAAAAGCAAAAATTTATTTATTCATTGGGTTGCCTCCCAACAAGCACTGTCGTTTTACGCCCCTAGCTAGGCATAACGCATAGTTTCAAGTATTGTCATCTTTGGTTTTGGATCCATAGGATGCCCTCATGATTGATTCATATGGTGGCTTAATTCTTGTTCTAGGGAAGTGTTCCATACCCTTTCTTAGTAGAAATTGAAAACGAATATTGCCTTCTTTCATATCAATCACGGCACCTATAGTGCGTAAAAATGGTCTACCAAGTATAATGGGACAAGACGGATTGCAATCAATATCAAGCACAATAAAATCGATGGGCACATAGTTCTTATTTGCAAGAATAAGAACATCATTAATTCTTCCCAAAGGCTTTTAATAGTAGAATCCGCCAAGTGCAAATTAAGAGAGCATTCTTCAATATTGGTAAGACCAAACACATCACATAAAGATTTCGGAATCGTGGAAACACTAGCACCCAAATCAAACAAAGCAAAACACTCATAATTTTTAATCTTGAATTTAATGGTGGGTTCCCACTCATCATGTAATTTTCTAGGAATAGAAATCTCCAACTCCAACTTTTCTTCAAAAGATTTCATCATGGCATCAACGATATGTTTAGTAAAAGCTTTATTTTGCTCATAAGAATGGGGTGAATTCAACATGGATTGCAGCAAAGAAATACATTCAATCAAGGAGCAAATATCATAATTAAAGTCTTTGCAATCCAAAATAGTGGGCACATCACTGGTTAACGTTTTGACCTCTTCAAACCCACTTTTATCAAAAAATTCATCAAGATTTTCACCCTCCAAATTATTAGGATGCCTTCTAGATAAAGTTGACTCTACTTCAGTCCCTTTATCATCAATTTTAATATTACTAAACAAGGAATCAATAGTACAAACACCAATCACTTTAAGACCTACATTTTTTTTATGAAGGCAATCACTAGAAAACGATTTTTCTAAGATTTCTCTTTTAGCTCTAAGCATAGCGGTTCTTTTCTTACTTTCATCCATAGAGACATATAAAGCTTTAATAGATTCATCAATCTTAGGCACAAAAGCTTTCGACTTGAGATTTTCAACATCATGAGAAATTCTATCAATGCTTCTAGACATATCATCAATCTTATTCAACTTTTCTTCTATCGTAGTATTGAAAGCCTTTTGCGCATTGATAAATTCTTTAATATTACTCTCAAGATCAGAGGTGTTCCTATTATTATTGTAAGAGGAATTACCATAGGAATTACCATAATTATTAGAGGAATTTCCAGGAAAAGGCCTAGGATTAAAATTACCTCTATAAGCATTGTTATTGAAATTGTTTCGCGAGACAAAGTTCACATCTACGGAATCACTATTTTGCTCAATCAAGGTAGACAAAGGTACATCATTAAGAACAATAGGAGCATTTTTACTAGCAACCAATTTCATCAAAGCATCAACCTTATCACTCAAAGTACTAATTTCTTCAACCGAATTAACTCTTTTACTAGTAGGTGCTCTTTCAGTATGCCATTGTGAATAATTTGCCATGATATTATCTAGAAATTTAGTAGCTTCACCCAAAGTAATTTGCATAAAAGTACCACCCGCGGCGGAATCTAAAAGATTTCTAGAGACAAAATTCAATCCCACATAAATTTTTTGTATGATCATCCAAAGATTTAAACCATGAGTAGGACAATTTCTTAGCATCAACTTCATTCTTTCCCAATATTGTGCAACTTGTTCATGCTCAAGTTGCTTAAAATTCATGATTTGCGTCCTAAGAGAAAGAATTTTCACGGGCGGAAAATACTTAGTAATAAAAGCATCCTTGCACTTATTCCAAGAATCGATACTATTGTGAGGCAAAGAGGAAAACCAAAATTTTGCATGATCCCACAAGGAAAAAGGAAATAATTTCAACTTCACAATATCATTGTCCACATCTTTTTTTCTTTTTCATATCACACAATTCTACAAATGTGTTTAGATGGGACGCGGCATCCTCATTAGGAGTACTGGCAAATTTATCTTTCATGACAAGATTCAACAAAGCGGCATTAATATCACAAGACTCCGCACTAGTGGCGGGAGGAGAAATCGGAGTACTAATAAAATCATTGTTATTAGTATTGGAAAAATCACACAACTTGGTGTTTTCTTGAGTCATCGTGACTACGCAAACAAGATTGCAAGCAAGGAAGAGATCCGGCAAGAAAAAGGCAAACGAAAAAGAGGGCGAATAAAACGACAAATTGGTGAAGTGGGGGAGAGGAAAACGAGAGGAAAATGGCAAATAATGTAATTGCAAGGAGATGAGATTTATGATTAGGAACCTGGTAGATGATGATGGAGTCCCCTCGGCGCCCGAGATAGGCACGTAGAAGAGACCGCTTCCTCCCCGGCAATGGCGCTAGGAATTCCTTTGACGTGGCTTGAGACTGCGTCGGTATTTCCCCAAAGAGGAAGGGATGATGCAACACAACGACGGTAACTATTTCCCTCAGTTATGAAACCAAGGTTATCGAACCAGTAGGAGGATCACCACCACCCAATAAGCAGCACCTGCATGCAAATAACAAATACTTGCAACCCGACGCGAAAGAGAGGTTGTCAATCTCTCTACGGTAAAAATATAGATTAGGTAATGATAGATAGGAGAGATAGATCTCTCAAGAACACAAAATAAGCTAAGCAAAAAATGCAACAATATGTTTTTGTATTTTTGGTTTTGTAGATCTGAAAACAAAGATGCAAAAAGATAGATCGGAAAGCAATATGTTGGAAAAGTAGACCCGGGGGCCGTAGGTTTCACTAGTGGCTTCTCTCATGAGTATAGCGCACGGTGGGTGAACAAATTACCGTTGGGAAATTGATAGAAGATCAAATAATCATGACGATATCCAAGGCGATGATCATTATATAGGCATCACGTCCAAGATAAGTAGACCGACGCCTGCTTGCATCTACCACTATTACTCCACACATAGACCGCTATCCAGCATGCATCTAGTGTACTAATTTCATGGAAAAACGGAATAATGCAATAAGAACGATGACATGATGTAGACAAGATCTATTCATGTAGGAATAGACCCCATCTTGTTATCCTTAATGGCAACGATACATGCGTGCCTTGCTGCCCCTTCTGTCACTGGGAATGGACACCGCAAGATCGAACCCATCACAAAGCACCTCTTCTCATGGCAAGAAAATCGATCTAGTCGGCCTAACTAAACCAAAGATTCGAAGAAGAAATACGAGGCTATAAGCAATCATGCATATAAGAGATCAAAGAAGACTCAAATAATATTCATGGATAGAAACTGATCATGAACTCAAAATTCATCGGATCCCAACAAACACACCGCAAAAGTTTACATCAAATAGATCTCCAACAGACCATTGTATTGAGAATCATAAGAGAGAGAGAGAGAGGAAGCCATCTAGCTACTGCCTACGGACCCATAGGTCTATGGTGGACTACTCAGGCATCATCGGAGAGGCACCTATGAGGAAGATGAACCCCTCCGTGATGGTGTTTAGATTGGATCTCGAGGTTCTGGAACTTGCGGCGGCTGGAATTGTGTTTCGTCGACTCTCCTAGGTTTTTTGGAATATTTGGGAATTTATAGGCATCAGAGGCGGTGGAGAGGGGCCCCGTGGAGGGCACAACCCATCAGGGCGCGCCGGGGGCCCCCTGGGGCGCCCTGGTGGGTTGTGCTCCCCAAAGCCCACCTTCCAGGCTCTTCTTTGGCCCACTGGGTGTCTTCTGGTCCAGAAAATATCTCCAAAAAGTTTCGTCGCGATTGGACTCCGTTTGGTACTGATATTCTGCGAAGTAAAAAACAAGCAAAAATAGCAACTGGCACTTTGGCACTATGTCAATAGGTTAGTCCCAAAAAATGATATAAAATTGTTATAAAATGATTGTAAAACATCCAAGAATGGTAATATAACATCATGGAACAAACAAAAATTATAGATACGTTGGAGACGTATCAATCACAAGATCAAGATGGATGCAATGCGCTTGAAGATAAGAAAGATTAGAAAATATGCCATTAATAAAGAGGCTTGGTATCATTATGCTGTTGGATCAATTATTACCTTAGTTGAGATTTTGATCGCATTTGTTGTTGCATTTAAATGCTTTAGCTAGATAGTTGTATGTTGTTTTATGAGAATAAGTGTGTATGAGCTTTATGTATGAACTTGTATTAATTTGGTCACTTTGATGTTATGTAATGAAGATGAGTCGGCAATGGATGTACGATGACCGACACTCTCCCCAGTTCATTAATGGCATGCATAGTTTTCTACATGCGGCTGAGGCAAACAAGCGGAATTGTTTTATGTGTTGTCCATGTGGTGTCTGTAAGAATGATAGGAATTACTCTAGCTCAAATGTCATTCACGTCCACCTGTTTACGTCCGGTTTCATGTCCACCTATAACTATTGGACCAAGCACAGTGAAAGAGGAGTTCTAATGGAAGAGAATGAAGAAGAAGAGGATGATGACAACTATCCTGGGTTCCCTGAATACGATGGTACTACAATTGGGGAAGAGAATGAAGAAGAAGAAGCTGAAGAAGAGGCATCATATGAGCCCGCTGCGAAAGTGAAAAGGAGAAGTTGAAGTTGCAGCGCATGTTAGAGGATCACAAAAAATTGTTGTACCCAAAATGCAAAGATGACAAGAAAAAGCTGGGTACCACGCTGGAATTGCTGCAATGGAAGGCAGAGAATGGTGTATCTAACAAGGGATTTGAAAAGTTGCTGAAAATGTTAAAGAAAATGCTTCCAAAGGACAACGAATTGCCCGACGATACGTAGGAAGCAAAAGAAGCCCTCTAGGATTAGAGGTGCAGAAGATACATGCATGCCCTAATGACTGCATTCTCTACCGCGGTGAGGAGTACGAGAATTTGAATGCATGCCCGGTATGCGGTGCATTGCGCTATAAAATCAGTGGCGATGACCCTAGTGATGATGTTGAGGGCGAGCGCCCCAGGAGGAGGATTCCTGCCAAGGTGATGTGGTATTCTCCTATTATACCATGGTTGAAACCTTTGTTCAAAAAATAAGAGCATGCCAAGTTGTTGCGATGGCACAAAGAAGACCGTAAGAAAGACGGGAAGTTGAGAGTACCCGCTGATGGGTCGCAGTGGAGAAAAATCGAGAGAAAGTGGCCGGACTTTGCAGATGACACAAGGAACTTATGGTTTGGTATAAGTGCAGATGACATTAATCCTTTTGGGGAGCAGAGCAGCAATCATAGCACCTGGCATGTGACTCTATGTATCTATAACCTTCCTCCTTGGTTGTGCATGAAGCGGAAGTTCATTATGATGCCAGTGCTCATCCAAGGCCCTAAACAACCCGGCAACGACATTGATGTGTACCTAAGGCCATTAGTTCAAGAACTTTTACAGTTGTGGGATTTAAAAGGTGTATGTGTGTGGGATGAGCACAAACAGGAGGAATTTGACCTACGAGCGTTGCTGTTTGTAACCATCAATGATTGGCCTGCTCTTAGTAACCTTTCAGGACAGACAAACAAGAGATACAATGCATGCACACACTGTTTAGATGAGACTCAAATTATATATTTGGATAAATGTAAGAAGAATGTGTACCTGGGACATCATCGATTTCTTCCGATCAGGCATCTCTTAAGAAAGAAAGGCAAGCATGTCAAAGGGGATGCAGATCACCGGAAGAAGCCTGACCACCGTACTAGTGATCATATACTTGATATGGTCAAGGATTTAAAAGTAATCTTTGTAAAGGGTCCTGGCGGACAATCTGTTCCGAATGACGCTGACGGACACACGCCCATTTGGAAGAAGAAATCTATATTTTGGGACCTACCCTATTGGAAAGTCCTAGAGGTCCGTTCTGCAATCGACGTGATGCACGTGACGAAGAATCTTTGCGTGAACCTGCTAGGCTTCTTGGGCGTGTAAGGGAAGACAAAAGATACACCGGAGGCACGGTAGGACCAACAACGTATGAACGAAAAAGACGACATGCATCCAAAGCAGTATGAAGGTCCTCCTAGCTACGCTCTTACCAAAGAAGAGAAGGAAATCTTTTTTGAATGCCGGCTCAGTATGAAGGTCCCGTCTGGCTTCTCGTCGAATATAAAGGGAATAATAAATATAGCAGAGAAAAAATTCCAAAGCCTAAAGTCTCATGATTGCCATGTGATTATGACGCAATTACTTCCGGTTGCATTGAGGGGGCTTCTACCGGAAAATGTTCGATTAGCCATTGTGAAGCTATGTGCATTCCTCAATGCAATTTCTAAGAAGGTAATTGACGTGGCTTGAGACTGCGTCGGTATTTCCCCAAAGAGGAAGGGATGATGCAGCACAACGACGGTAAGTATTTCACTCAGTTATGAAACCAAGGTTATGGAACCAGTAGGAGAACCATGCAACACTATGTAAACGGTACCTGCACACAAAGAACAAATACTTGCAACCCGACGCGTAAGAGAGGTTGTCAATCTCTCCACGGTAAAAAGATAGATTCGTTTGTAGTAGATAGGATGGATAGATCGCAAAAGAACACAAAATAAAAGAAGCAAATAAAAAGTGCAGCAAAGTATTTTGGGGTTTTTGGAATAATAGATCTGAAAGCAAAAGCGGCAAAAAGATAGATCGGAAAACAATATGTTGGAAGATAGACCCGGGGACCGTAGGTTTCACTAGTGGATTCTCTCATGAGTATAGCACACGGTGCGTAAACAAATTACTGTCGGGCAATTGATCGAAGATCAAATAATCATGACGATATCCAAGGCAATGATCATTATATAGGCATCACGTCCAAGATAAGTAGACCGAAACGATTCTGCATCTACTACTATTACTCCACACATCGACCGCTATCCAGCATCTAGTGTATTAAGTTCATGGAGAAACGGAGTAATGCAATAAGAATGATGACATGATGTAGACAAGTTCTATTCATGTAGGAATAGACCCCATCTTGTTATCCTTAATAGCAACGATACATGCGTGCCTCGCTGCCCCTTCTGTCACTGGGAGAGGACACCGCAAGATCGAACCCATCACAAAGCACCTCTTCCCATGGCAAGAAAAATCGATCTAGTTGGCCTAACTAAACCAAAGATTCGAAGAAAAAATACGAGGCTATAAGTAATCATGCATATAAGAGATCAAAGAAGACTCAAATAATATTCATGAATAGAAACTGATCATGAACTCAAAATTTATCGGATCCCAACAAACACACCACAAAAAGTCATTACATCAAATAGATCTCCAAGAGACCATTGTATTGAGAATCAAAAGAGAGAGAGGAAGCCATCTAGCTACTTCCTACGGACCCGTAGGTCTATGGTGGACTACTCACACATCATCGGAGAGGCACCCATGAAGACGATGCACCCCTCCATGATGGTGTTAGATTGGATCTCGCGGTTCTGGAACTTGTGGTGGCTGGAATTGTGTTTCGTCAACTCCCCTAGGGTTTTTGGAATATTTGGGTATTTATAGAGCTGATAGATGGTGGAGAGGCGTCCCGAGGAGGGCACAACCCATCAAGCCACGCCAGGGGCCTCTGGCACGCCCTGGTGGGTTGTGGCCTCCTCTGCCCTCCTCTCTGGTGCTTCTTTGGTCCTCCAGGTGTCTTCTGGCCCAAAAAAGAACTCCAAAAAGTTTCATGGTGTTTGGGCTTTGTTTGGTACTGATATTCCACGAAGTAAAAAACAAGCAAAAAACAACAACTGGCACTTGGCACTATGTCAATAGGTTAGTCCCAAAAAATGATATAAAGTTGCTATAAAATGATTGTAAAACATCCAAGATTGATAATATAACAGCATGGAACAATAAAAAATTATAGATACATTGGAGACGTATCATTATCCCCAAGCTTAATTCCTGCTCGTCCTCGAGTAGGTAAATGATAAAAACAGAATTTTTGATGTGGAATGATGCCTAACATGTTCATCACATATTCTTTTCTTTTGTAGCATGGACATTTGGACTTTTAGATGGTTCAAAGCAATAGTCTAGTTTTGACATGAAGACTTTAATACTCAAGCGTACCAATAAGCAACCATGTCTTTCAAAATATCAACACTAAAGAAAGTTATCCCTAGCCCGTCATGCTCAATCATTGATCCATTCATGAAACACACTCAAATATTAGCTACACCTAATGCTCAAGTACGATCATAGTGCCCCCTAGTTGGTGCTTTATAAGAGAAGATGGAGACTCAAAATGAAAGTAAAAATTGCATAAAGTAAATAGATAGGCCCTTCGCAAAGGGAAGTAGGGATTTGTAGAGGTGCTAGAGCTCAAGGTTTAAATTGATAGAGAAAAATATTTTGGGTGGCATGCCTTTCCTGTCAACGAAAACGACCGAGAGATTTCAATACCTTTCCATGCTAGATATATCATAAGCGGTTCCCAAACAGAAAATAAAGTTTATTCCCTTTTCCACCATTCTTTCACAATCGATGGCTAGCCGAATCCACGGTTGCCTTCCATACCAACACTTTCCAAGGAATTTATTATTTCACACCATAAAGTAAATTTCTTTTTCATTTCGGGACTGGGCATCCCTATTACCGCCATACTCTCATGCAATGACAAGTGAATAAACACTCATCTTGAGAATAACACATCTAGCATGGAAAAATATCGGTCACCCCCTTCCTCTTCATGAGCGGTACGAGCACACAAAAAGGAAATTCATTTTGAAAATTAGAGATGGTACTTACAAATTTGCTTGGGACGGCATGGAAATACCGCATATAGGTAGGTATGGTGGACTCATATGGCAAAACTGGTTATTAAGGATTTTGGATGCACAAGTAGTATTTCTGCTCAGTACAAGTGAAGGCTAGCAAATAGATTGAGAAGCAACCAACCAAGAAACGAAAATTCACATAAGCGAGCATTAAGCATAACTAACACCGAATAATGCACCATAAGTAGGATGAAATTTCATTGCATAACTATTGACTTTCGTGCTTGCATAGGGAATCACAAACCTTAACACCAATATTCTTACTAAAGCATAATTACTCACCAACATAACTCACATATTACTATCATCATGTCTCAAAACTATTACAAGGAATGAAGTTTACTTTTGTGCAATGATCTTCATGAAATTTTTTATTATATCCCTCTTGAATATCTATCACATTGGGACTAGTTTCATATATTGTCATTGCTTTTGACAAGCTCACATAGATTTAAGTGAAGAACATGAGCATAAAAATTTCATCTCTCAAAATAATATAAGTGAAGCATGAGAGAATTTCTTCAAAATTTACTAACTCTCAAATTAGTCTAAGTGAAGCATGAGAGCATTTCTTCAAAAATGTAAAGCACGCCGTGCTCAAAAAGATATAAGTGAAGCATAAAGAGCAATTCCATAGCTCGAAAGGTTTAAGTGAAGCATATAGAGCAATTCTAGCAAATCATAGCATAATTTTGGCTCTCTCAAATAGGTGTGTACAGCAAGTATACTTGTGACAAAGCAAAAAGCAAATCAAGCAAAGACTAATATAATACAAGAGGCTCCAAGCAAAACTCATGATATGTGACAAATAAAAATATAGCTCCAAGTAAAATACTGATGGTCGTTAGAAGAAAGAGGGGATGCCACTCGGGGCATCCCCAAGCTTAGTTGCTTGTTCCTCTCTGGATATTATCTTGGGGTGCTGTAGCATCCCCAAGCTTAGGATCTTTTCACTCCTTATTCCTTCATCCATCGTGATCTCACCCAAAACTTGAAAACTTCAATCACACAAAACTCAACAAAATCTTTGTGAGATCCGTTAGTATAATAAAGCAAATCACCACTCTAAGTACTGTTGAAACCCATTCATATTTTATTATTGCATTATATCTACTGTATTCTAACTTTACCATGACTTATACAAGCCATAGATTCATCAAAACAAGCACACAATGCAATGAAAACAGAATCTGTCAAAAACAGAACAGTTTGTAGTAATCTGTACTCTAACCATACTTCTGTAACTCAAAGAATTCTAAAAAATTAGGAAAACTTCAGCAATTTGTACATCAATCTTGTGTAAAAACTTCATAATTTTTCGTCGCTTCTGTGATTTTTAAGAATTTTTGACTGGACGCAAAGTTTTTGTGTTTCAACAAGATCAAATCAACTACCACCCAACATGATCCTAAAGGCTTTACTTGGAACAAACACAAAGTAAAACATAAAAAACACAATCATAACTGTATAATAATTGTGTAAACACTCAACAACAGAAATAAAAAGGTAAAATAAAATTTATTCATTGGGTTGCCTCCCAACAAGCGCTATCATTTTACGCCCCTAGCTAGGCATAAGGCATAGATTCAAGTATTGCCATATTTAGTTTTCGCTCCATAGGAGGCCCTCATGATTGATTCATATGTTGGATTTATTCTTGTTCTAGGGAAGTGTTACATACCCTTTCTAAGTGGAAATTGAAATTTAATATTGCCTTCTTTCATATCAATCACGGCGCCTATAGTGCGTAAAAACGGTCGAGCAAGTATGATGGGACAAGACGGATTGCAATCAATATCAAGAACAATAAAATATATGGGCACATAGTTCCTATTTACAAGAATAAGAACATCATTAATTCTTCCCAAAGGCTTTTTAATAGTAGAATCCGCCAAATGCAAATTAGAGAACATTCTTCAATATTGGTAAGACCAAGCACATCACATAGAGATTTCGGAATTGTGGAAACACTAGCACCCAAATCACATAAAGCAAAGAACACATAATTTTTAATCTTGACTTTAATGGTAGGTTCCCACTCATCATGTAATTTTCTAGGAATTGAAATCTCTAATTCCAACTTTTCTTCTAAGGATTTCATCATGGCATCGACAATATGTTTAGTAAAAGCTTTATTTTGTTCATAAGCATGTGGTGAATTTATCATGGATTGAAACAAATAAATACATTCAACCAAAGAGCAACTGTCATAATTAATGTCTTTGTAATCCAAAATAGTGGGCACCTCACTAGTTAATGTTTTGACCTCTCCAAACCCACTTTCATCAATTTCATTAAGATTTTCACCCTCAAAATTATTGGGACGCCCTCTAGTTAAGTTGACTCTTCTTCAGCCCTTTTATCATAAATTTCAATATTACTAAACAAGGAATCAATAGAACAAACACCAATCATTTTAAGATCTTCAACATTTTTATCCTCGAGAGAAACTGGTTTAGCGGCCATTTGATTCACTAAAGTGGCTTGTGCGTCGGATATTTTACCTAGGAGATTTTCAGCATTAGCATACTTAGATTGGAGATTAGAAACTTCCCTACTAATATCATCAAGTTGTTTTGTTATGGCATCTAGTGCAGTAGAGTGTTCTTTAAATTCTTTGGTAAAATACTTATTATGCTCAAATTGTGTAGTCATATATTCCTTGGTACTTTTCTCAATCTCAAGCAAAATATTGGGGTAAGGAACATCATAATACTTTCGTTGAGGCATCATGACTACACAAACAAGACTGCAAGCAAACAAGAGATCTGACGAGAAAAGGGGCGAACGAATAAGAGGGCGAATAAAACGGCAAATTTTGTGAAGTGGGGGAGAGGAAAACGAGAGGCAAATGGCAAATAATGTAAATTGCAAGGAGATGAGATTTGTGATTAGGAACCTGATAGATGTTGATGATGTCTCCCCGGCAACGGCGCCAGAAATTGACAAGTTGACGGGAGACTACTTTCGTACCTCCTCCCCGGCAACGGCGTCAGAAATTCTTTTGATGTGGCTTGAGACTGCGTTGGTATTTCCCCAAAGAGGAAGGGATGATGCAGCACCGCGACGGTAAGTATTTCCCTCAGTGATGAAACCAAGGTTATCGAACCAGTAGGAGAACCACGCAACACTATGTAAACGGTACCTGCACACAAAGAACAAATACTTGCAACCCGACGCGTAAGAAAGGTTGTCAATCTCTCCACGGTAAAAAGATAGATTGGTTTGTAGTAGATTGGATGGATAGACCGCAAAAGAACACAAAATAAAAGAAGCAAATAAAAAGTGTAGCAAAGTATTTTTGGGTTTTTGGAATAATAGATCTGAAAAGAAAAGCGGCAAAAAGATAGATCGGAAAATAATATGTTGGAAGATAGGTCCGGGGGCCATAGGTTTCACTAGTGGCTTCTCTCATGAATATAGCACACGGTGTGTACACAAATTACTGTTGGGCAATTGATAGAAGATCAAATAATCATGACGGTATCCAAGGCAATGATCATTATATAGGCATCACGTCCAAGATAATTAGACCGAAACGATTCTGCATCTACTACTATTACTCCACACATCGAACGCTATCCAGCATGCATCTAGTGTATTAAGTTCATGGAGAAATGGAGTAATGCAATAAGAACGATGCCATGATGTAGACAAGATCTATTCATGTAGGAATAGACCCCATCTTCTTATCCTTAATAGCAACGATACATGCGTGCCTCGCTGCCCCTTCTGTCACTGGGAGAGGACATCGCAAGATCGAACCCATCACAAAGCACCTCTTCCCATGGCAAGAAAAATCGATCTAGTTGGCCTAACTAAACCAAAGATTCAAAGAATAAATACGAGGATATAAGTAATCATGCATATAAGAGATCAAAGAAGACTCAAATAATATTCATGGATAGAAACTGATCATCAACTCAAAATTCATCGGATCCCAACAAACACACCGCAAAAAGTCATTACATCAGATAGATCTCCAAGAGACCATTGTATTGAGAATCAAAAGAGAGAAGCCATCTGGCTACTACCTATGGACCCGTAGGTCTATGGTGGACTACTCACGCATCATCGGAGAGGCACCCATGAAGACGATGCACCCCTCCGTGATGGTGTTAGATTGGATCTGACAGTTTTGGAACTTGCGGCGGCTGGAATTGTGTTTCGTCGACTCCCCTAGGGTTTTTGGAATATTTGGGTGTTTATAGAGCTGATAGGCGGTGGAGAGGTGTCCCGAGGAGGGCACAACCCATCAGGCCGCGCCAGGGGCCTCTGGCGTGCCATGGTGGGTTGTGGCCTCCTCGGCCCTCCTCTCCGGTGCTTCTTTGGTCCTCCAGGTGTCTTCTGGCCCAAAAAAAACTCCAAAAAGTTTCACGGTGTTTGGGCTTCATTTGGTACTGATATTCCGCGAAGTAAAAAAAAAGCAAAAAACAACAACTAGCACTTGGCACTATGTCAATAGGTTAGTCCCAAAAAATGATATAAAGTTGCTATAAAATGATTGTAAAACATCCAAGATTGATAATATAACAGCATGGAACAATCAAAAATTATAGATACGTTGGAGACGTATCAGTAATCGATCCAGAGCTCCTACCAAGGTTACAGAATGGTTTGGTGCAATGTCTTGTCAGTTTTGAGTTGGTGTTCCCACCATCCTTCTTCAATATCATGACACACGTCCTAGTTCACCTAGTCGAAGAGATTGCCATTCTGGGTCCTGTATTTCTACATAATATGTTCCCCTTTGAGAGGTTCATGGGAGTCTTAAAGAAATATGTTCATAACCGTGCTAGGCCAGAAGGAAGCATCTCCAAGAGCCATGAAACAGAGGAGGTTATTGAGTTTTATGTTGACCTTATTCCTGACCTTAAGCTGATTGGTGTTCCTGAATCGCGCCATGAGGGGAGACTGAGTGGAAAAGGCACGCTAGGAAAGGATTCAGTAATATGTAGGGACGGGCATTCTTGGGCCCAAGCACAGTACACAGTTCTACAAAATTCCACCTTGGTGGCTCCGTATATCGAGGAACACATGGATATTGTACGCTCCAAGAACTCGGAGCAATCTGACCCCTGCATTAAACATACACACATGGCGACTTTCAACGGTTGGTTGCAAACACGTCTCATGAATGACGACAGTGTTGGAGATGAGTTGTACTTTTTGGCCAAGTCACCATCTTTGACTATATTGACTTTCAAAGGGTACGAGATTAATGGGAATACATTTTACACAATTGCCCAAGATAAAAAGAGCACCAACCAAAACAGTGGTGTCCGCTTTGATGCAACATACACCAATGGGATAAAGGACACATATTATGGTTGGTGCTTCTTTTAAGGTCCCTTTGTTTCGGTGCAAACGGGTTAATCTGACAGGAGGCGGGGTAAAGGTAGACCCGTAGTACGGAATGACAACAGTGGATCTCAACAATCTTGGGTACACAGACGAACCATTCGTCCTAGCCAATGATGTGGCGCAGGTTTTCTATGTGAAGGACATGTCTACCAAACCAACAAAAAGGAAAGATAAGGAAGCGAATACATCATATGGTGATCCAAAGCGCCACATAGTTCTTTCAGGGAAAAGAAACATCGTGGGAGTGGAGGACAAGACAGACATGTCAAAAGATTATGAAAAGTTTGATGAAATTCCTCCCTTCACAGTGAAGACTGACCCAAGCATCCTGTTAAATGATGAAGGGACACGCGCGAAGAAAAAGTTTTATACCCCTAGATCCCACTCTGGGATGTGATCGGCTTCACCGTCATCACTTTCTTCTCTAGTGAGTAACCGAGATGGTCCAGTTTGTACACGGTATGCATCCAGTTTTTGCCGTAACCCTCTCAAAATTTTATCACATGCTATGTGGGTGAAATGATGATACCATGCCAAGTTTCAACCTTTTTAGAGTTCATTTGTAGTGCTTTTCAATTTCAGGGTCATTTAGCTCAAAAAATCATTAAATGCATGAAAAATAGCAAATGAAGTTAGAAAGGATTGAAATTTGAGGATGTGGCTTTGAATGGTGCATATTTAATGCACAAAAAGTCTGGAGTTGAAATAAGTTTAAAAAAATGAAATGCCTTTGTAACACATGAGTTTTCGTCCGAAACCTTGATACTTCGAAGGAGATGGTCCAGTTTTTACACGAAGTGCATCCAGTTTTTGCCGTAACCCTCTCAACTTTTTAGCACATGCTATGTGGGTGAAATGATGATAACATGCCAAGTTTCAACCTTTTTAGAGTTCATTTGTAGTGCTTTTCAATTTCAGGGTCATTTAGCTCAAAAAAAATCATTAAATGCATGAAAAATAGCAAATGAAGTTAGAAAGGGTTGAAATTTGAGGATGTGGCTTTGAATGGTGCATATTGAATGCACAAAAAGTGTGGAGTTGAAATAAGTTTAAAAAAATGAAATGCCTTTGTAACACATGAGTTTTCATCAGAAACTTTGATACTTCGAAGGAGATGGTCCAGTTTGTACAAGAAGTGCATCCAGTTTTTGCCGTAACCCTCTTAACTTTTTATCACATGCTATGTGGGTGAAATTATGATACCATGCCAAGTTTCAACCTCTTCAGAGTTCATTTGTAGTGCTTTCAATTTCAGGGTCATTTAGCTCAAAAAATTCATCAAATGCATGAAAAATAGCAAATGAAGTTAGAAAGGGTTGAAATTTGAGGATGTGGCTTTGAATGGTGCATATTGAATGCACAAAAAGTCTGGAGTTGAAATAAGTTTTACAGAATGAAATGCCTTTGTAACAGATGAGTTTTCGTCCGAAACCTTGATACTCCAAAGGAGATGGTCTAGTTTGTACACGAAGTGCATCCAGTTTTTGCCGTAACCCTCTCAAATTTTTAGCACATGCTATGTGGGTGAAATGATAATACCATGCCAAGTTTCAACCTTTTCAGAGTTCATTTGTAGTGCTTTTCATTTTCAGGGTCATTTAGCTCAAAAATATCATTAAATGCGTGAAAAATAGCAAATGAAGTTAGAAAGGGTTGAAATTCTAGGATGTGGCTTTGAATGAAGTTAGAAGGAATTTGTTCTCGACGTCGACGATGCCTGGCCTGCATCCTCGTCGTCGACTCGGCGGCGACAACCTGCTTGAGAGGCGCCATGTCCGGGACTGGGCTCCGTCGGGCTGGCACTGGGAGGTGCTACCTTCCGGGGCCCGCGGCTTTGTGAGGAATCGGGCTCCCGTCGTCGACCCGGAGCTTCTTTGGTGGCGGTCGCGTGGGCCACTATCGGTGCGGAGGGAGCGGGGCCCCGCGAAGGTGGTACGCCGCCGTGTCAGGGAGGAGGACGAGCACATCCGTCGCTACATGGCTGCGTTGGACGCCAGGTTCTCCAATACCTGGCAGGTTCTTCAGGGATCTCACCCAAGCTATGATCCTGTGATGGTTCCTTCTCTTTGGGTGTCCACCGCCCGCGCCTCAGGAACCGTGAGTCAACTGGATTATTCGATAATATTCGAGCTGTATTAGTGATGTTATATGATAATATTCGAGATGTATTAGTGATAATATTTGATAATATTTGATGATGCATTAACTGGATTATTCGAGATGTATTAGTGATATTATATGATGATCTTGCTACAAAAATTAATCCTCCTCGTCATCCCTCACACCTCAGATCGAACCTCTTCGGCGGCTGACTAATATGATTCAGTTTTTGCTTATTGAATGCATTCTAATTTGAATACTAAATTGTTTTATCTTTCTTCTGGATTAGTTAAGATATGGACGGTAGCGGCAGAGATCATGAAGAGGATGTCTTCAAGATTATACGCTCCTCAAACCCAGAGATTGAACTAGATGACGGCTCACAATATCTGAACGAGTCCGGTGAGGGAATTGAGGAAGAACCAAGAGACGAAGGGCACACAAACAATGATGGCGAAGGAAATGTTCTTCAATTAACAAAGTCCGGCGAGGTATATATATATATAAATATATATAAGGCCTCTGGTGATCATTACATGTATTAATTGATTTGTATATATATATATTAACGAATCTTTCTTCTTTTAGCCCTCCGTATCGACCAAAAAGTTGGACGCTGGCATAAAGTACAACATCGATGAAATCAAAGCAGACAGCGAACTGATTGCTCCTAAAAAGAATGCGGACAAATTTATACATCAATGCGGAGTTATTGTTAGGGAACAAATCCTGATCACCGTTCAAGAATGGAATAAGTCAAAGGAAGGTCGAGGAGTTAGTTTTGTCGACGAAAGAGCAAAAAATCTGCTTTGGGAGACACTCATGTCACATTTCACCCTACCAGAGAGTTTCACAGATCTGCAATGGGAGAAAGTCAAGAAGTGTGCTCTTAAGAAGATGGCCACACAATTCCAGACTTGGAAGAAAATATTACGGGCCAACTACGTCAGCGCAGGAAAGAAGACTCCAGAATTCACTGGACCACTAGAGAAGGTAAAAGATCAGTGGGACTTATGTGTGCAGTTCAAGGAATCGGAAGCAGCTAAGGAACGGTCGAGAATAAACAAGATAAATACTGAGAAAAAAAGTTTCACCATGTTCTAGGGATAGGTGGCTACAAGACTGGGTTGTCTAAGTGGGATGAATTTGAGCAAAAGATGACTGCTGCAGGGGTCACTCCAAAAACAGTGGGTTGGCCCGACAGGTGCAGGACTTGGTTTTATGCGCATGTGGGAAAGTTGGACCCAAAGACAGGGGAGATTATTGAACATGCAAGTCTTAAAGAAGCCTCGGATGCTTTACTTGAAGCAATAGAAGAGGCTCGAATGGGGTAGTTCCAGCCCGAGAGAGAGAACGACGAGCTCACACGCGCCCTCAAGAATCCTGAACACCCGGGATGAACACGAGGCAAAGGCATTGTTCCGTGGGTTGAGGGGTTTGCGGAGTGGAACGACACTTACAGAAGCCGTGCAAGAAAGAAGAAGCAGGATGCAGACCGACTTCAAAAGGTAGAATCAAAGAACGCGGACTTGGAACGCAAATACATGCGACAGCAGGAGCAGATCAACAAACTTAGCCAGCAGCAGGAGCAACCAGATCCAGCATTGGATAGTACCATCTCATCTATGATGAAAAGCAGCATGGGTTCCACGGGGGTCCCGGCCGATGATGCACTGTTGGCTCGCTATCCCGTGGATGATATCCAAGAGACGACAATTTCTGAGCTACACATGAAAATGAAGAACATATCCATGAAGGTGGCGGACGGCTTTGCTTTACCGAATGCACCTGAAGCAACCATCCACGGCAATCCGATTCCTCCTGGCTATGCTCATGTCGGTGTGGATGAAGTTTTGTCGGGATATGACTCACTAGAGCTTGACTTTCCTAGAGGTGAAGGGGAGCATACACTGGGAGAAGCCACACGGTGTCTCATTGTATGGAGAAAGGAATGCATCGTGTTTCCAAACTCGGTGCCAAGGCCACCGACTCCTCCTCCAAGTCCGCCGCGTCAGCCGACAACAACCCACCTCGAGACGGAGCACAACACGAGTCTGCCATATCGATCTCCGCCGCGTCAGCCAAATCCACCCCACCCCGAGACGGAGCCTAGCGCGAGTCCGCGATATCGATCTCTGCCGCGTCAGCCGACTCCAAAGTGGAAGAGAGGACCAAAGAAGAAACACGAGCCTCCTACCAAAAATAAGTTAGATTACGAGATGATTGACGAGGAAACCAATGCCCAAGTGGATTCCGAAGTGAAGGCCCATTTTGCACCGAAACCGCCCCCCGCCGCGAGAGGAGAAAATACCTGAGATAGTCGTACGACACTTTGTGGATCTTGCTAAACCGGCTGTGAAGAAAAAGCGATCAGACTATGAACGCTCTATTAGCAAGTCATATCATCAACAAAAAAATTAGCAGTCACGGAGTATAGGTAGCTAGTAATAAATGCGGGAAAACTGTTCCCCAGCTTGGAGAACAGGCAGTGCAATCGATCCCCCCGCTCAAGGTGAGTACCGATAAGGTGGTAACCGACACTGATAGAGCGAAGTCTAGAGAGATCGGTATCACTGTTGAACAACTCCTAGGCATCGAGGAAGTCCCCACGATGGATCCGAAGGAACTAGCATGGAAATATGTCCCCGGGAACCCTCTGGTCAGTCTTGACGAGGAGAAGCTTATATCAACGCAAATGCGCAAATTGCATGATTGGTACCTGAGAGAAATAAAGGTCGGGCGAGAGAGCCTCATGGTGAAAGTCAAGCCAGAGCATTACTACCATGGAAAAGATGTGTGGATTGAATTTCCAGAAATTTTTCAGTTATTCAGTCAAACCGCACTCGACAAATCTCTCGTCAGTTGCTATTGTCTGTAAGTGATTTCTTTCTATAACTTAAGTCTCTAGCTCAGCTCATTCATTCCCTATAATTATCCTCACTATATTCTTTTGTGTGGTATTATGCAGAATGAAGATGTTTGAATTGAAAAGAGATGCAGTCTATGGCATTGGGTTCATTGACCCAAATACCGGTAATGAAAATGTTTTAGATTACTACAAACAAGACACAGAGAATAGCTTGCTAATGTTTTTGAAGGAACTAAATACCAGACCAGAAATTCTTTTTCCTTACAACTTCAGGTGAGTGTTATTGTCTTGTACTACAAATTCTATTTTTGCTTACTCGATGTTAAGTGTAGTTGATGAGTTATGCATGCCTGCTTATACAAACGTGTGTGCAGATTTCACTGGATCCTCGTAATCATTAGAGTTGACGAGGGAACTGTTGAAGTACTGGACTCACTAGGTAAAGACCCCAAAGAATACATCAGCCTGTTTTTGATGCTCGACAGGTAATTTCAATCATTATCGCACTATGTTAGTCTCTTTAGTTCATTTCCTGATATCAAGTAATTAATAACTCCTTTATTCATTTTCTTTGTTGTGCAGGGTTTGGAAAAAGTTCATCAAAGAGGTTGTCGGTGAATGGAAACCACAGCTGAAATGGCGACGGTCCAAGGTAATTAAGTAGTACTAGCTACGTCCGCGCATCTCATTAATTCTAGTTTCAATACCATTATCATGCTTGATTATTATCTGATTGAATTCTATTCTCGTAAAGTGTATGAGTCAGGAAAAGGGGACTAATTTATGTGCATACTACGTTTGCGAGAACATTCGCTTTATGACCGAAAGGAGCGGAGATGCAAGCCATCTTTGGGTACGTAAACACTATTCACAATTTTTTTATCATGATCTAATATATATACACACAACTAATATATTCATATTTATCTCCTTCTTTAAAGATGGTGAATATGCGGGATAGGCTCCTACCAAAGGACCGCATATGAGCACTTCAAGAAGAAATGGCGGGATTTTTGCTTGAGCAGGTCATATCTCCCGACGGAGAATACCATTTCACCTAATGCCTGCATGTAATGATCTGCAAATTGTAGGAGAAATTGTATATAACAAATTGTACATATGTGTATGCATGGTCGTACGAGAAATTCTATGATATATGATTGGTTCTATGAGAAATTCTATTATATATGCATAACGTGTACAGTATGTAGTAGCGTAAAATATGTTTGAAATGAAAAATAATTCAATGGAAAACACAAAATGGAAAGGAAAAATAAACAATAAACCCTAAACTCCTAAACCCCTATGAGGGAGTCCTAGACTAAGGGGTCCTCGGGCCGCTGGCCTGTCTCTCAATAGGCCGGCTTGGTGGGCCGCACTCTGACCGTCGCGGGAGGGGCCGGATACATCGAGACCCTGTGTTCTAGAAGGATGTCCCGAAGGCGCATCGTGCACTCCAAGTCAAGATGAGGGAATTGACGTCACCATTCTCGGTAGGAGTCTTGTCATGTGTAAACCCTAGGTACCCCCCGGTGTCTATATAAACCGGGAGGGTTTTAGATTGTAGGACACAGACAGAGAGAAACTCATCTAGGGTTTTAGCTAGTCGATCTCGAGGTAGATCAACTCTGTAACCTTCATACCATCAATATAATCGAGCAGGACGTAGGGTTTTACCTCCATAGGAGGGCCCGAACCTGGGTAAACATCGTCTCCTTCGTCCCCTTGTTACCATCGATCCGAGACTCACAGCTCGGGACCCCCTACCCGAGATCCGCCGGTTTTGACACCGACATTGGTGCTTTCATTGAGAGTTCCGCTGTGATCTCCAAAGGAATCGATGGCTCGCGTTGTCATTAACAAAGAAGTCCGGAACATGGACTCCTTCGTCCCCGGACAGATCTTCGCTTACGGCTACATTGTGCTGCACGCTGACCCGACCGGCCGTCTTGGCCGGGTCGGGAGTTTCGCCCCTTATCAAGAGGTCAGATTCGGGAACCTAGGGTTCTCCGTAGACTCTCGGGGCGATCTTTCCCTCACCGGGTTCGCAGTCTCATCTGACGCACCCGAGGACTCCGAGGCCTTAACCTCGGACGTCGCTTTCGACCCCGCCCACGGGACTAACCCCGGCAATGATCTGTCTTTTAGTCCGGATCTGGCCATTGCGCCTGATGGCCGGGTACCAGCTCCTGCCGAACACACTTCTTGGGCAGACGCATCGGAGGTTGACTCCGAAAGCGCTGAGCAAATTGACCCGATCGAGCTCTCGACACTCAACGAAGCTCTAGATTGGATCTTATCGATGAAAGTTACTGACGACCCAACCCCGATCCTCGTTCAGATCGGTCTTAAGGCGGGTCAAGAGGAATTTTTCATCCCACCCACCACCCACTTCGTAGCCACTGTGGAAGACTTAACTGTAGGGTAACGCAGTAGAAAACAAAATTTTTCGACCTACGCACCAGCCCAGGACCACTATGGAGACTGCATACATGGTTTGATCTTTTTCGTTACCGACTCGTAGCGCAGCGGAAGTAGAGTCGATGACGATCGGCGGTGCAGATCCCCGCAGCTAGGATTTACAACCTCCCAACCGCGAGGATGTATACCCTCATCCGCCCCTCGGACAGCCCTCCGGGAGGCGGTCGAACAGTCCCCCGGACGGTGTCGCGGACAGCCCTTCGGGAGGACCTTCGAAACTCGGACAGTCACTCGGACAGCCCTTTGGGAGGCACTCACAAACTAAGACCGAAACTACGATCTCTCTACAGAGTTGCACACATACGGTGTCATCTATCCGGCAGGACTTCGCCGTCCAGAACTAGTTCCCACCGGAACCCAGACAGCCTTTCGGCACTACGAAACTATTTCGTGGGAGGGAGAGAGAATGCCAGATCATGCATGGCTTGTGTGAGAGAGTTGGAGTGGAGTTGGAGAGCACCTCTCCTCCTCCTTATATAGTGGTGGAAGGGGTGGAGGGGGCTGAAAATTCAGCCCACTAAACATGGGGAAAACATGTTCCCACAAAACAAGGAGAACATGTTCCCACCAAACAAGGGAAAAACATGTTCCCTTGTCCATGGTGCTCCAACATGGGGCCCCGCCACCTCCCAACACTTCCCACCAATTGTGGAGGCTGCCCCCCACCATGGGGGGCCCCCCCAACACCTTTTGTCCAGCCACAAGGGGCTGCCCCCCCAAGGGGAGGCGCCCCAAAACAGCCCCCACGCTTCGTGGGATCTTGTCCCCTCACGCTGGGACAAGATGTTTTCCGTGACTATTACTTCTGAAAAATTCCGGAAGGTCCCAGAACATTTCCAGCACCCTCTAAAATTATCTGGACGTGCTCCGGAACATTTTCGGTATGGTGGTTTAATTTAAAACCATCTTTGTTTACCCGCTAAACAATTCCGGCAGCTCCGAAAACTTTTTTCGGTTTTTTCTCCAGAAAAATTCTAGAAATTACCAGACCAATCTGGCAACCTCCAAAACATTCCCGGTGCTTGCCGAAACCTTTTTGGATCAATGGTTTTATCCGAAATAACTTTTCGGTTTTACCGAAACTTTTTCGGTGTTCTCTCCGGAACTTTTCCGTTGTCTCCAAAACTATTCCAGTGACTTTCTCTCGAACTCCTTGTCTAGTATTCAACAGATAGATGACCCTTAAGCGTGTGACCCTATAGGTTCGGTGAAGTATAGACATGACCGGAACACTTTCCGATCAATGATCAGCATCGGAGCCGTGGACACCCATATTGACCCCTATACCCACACGAATAAATATTCGAGTGAACCTCCAGTTGCCGTGTGCTATTCCTGTTGCTTCGCGATATGTTACAATACCGGAGGTGAGATTTATCGGCATCCCTGTGGATCAACAACCTTGTCCACTATGCCAGTTACCTCGTTACCGGTATTGTTCTCTTTTCTCGTTTCCGTGTTCCGGCATCCCTGTGATCAAATCACAAAGTGTCTGGCCAGACGATGATGGATACCGTAACACCGAGAGGGCCCGAGAATATCTCTCCACCGTCGGAGGAGCAAATCCCAATCTTGAGCTATCAAGTTACTTGACACACTTTTCCATGAACCCGTAAGCCACCGTAATAGCCACCCATTTATGGATGACGTTTAACAAACCCCAAAGTTCATGAAGCAAGCATGAAGAAACTCGATACTCTCATGGTCTAAGGAATCATGCAAACGTTAACCATCTCTGTGTTATAAACCATTAACTAGTGACGAATGTATCTCATAGCATAACATCAATTCGGGTCGATTCAACACAAAAGTTCTTCCAACATTGTGCCCTCAAAATTGCCGGCATAGCCATGCCCATGATCAGGAAAACAGGATCATCATGCAATACTTGAGCCAGTCTTAGAGGCTTGACTAGGAATATATTTTACCGTTTATTATCCCACACGTGCACATGAGTTTCCCTCCAAGCCTCGTTTCATTTGTAGACTCGAGAATCATTGCAGTTATAGCATGGAACATAAACATAATTATGAACAGGGAGATAATCAATAACATTTATTATTGCCTCTAGGGCATATCTCCTACATTAACCGATATGTTGGACTACGCCTCCGAGGAGGCAAAAGACATGGATCAAGAGGATCGCGCTCCCACCCCCGTCAACACCGGGCGATGGACTGCCACCTCCACCTACGACGTCTACATGGTGGATACTCCATCCGATAACGGCGAGCGCACACCCGCAAACAATGGTGATAAATCGGGTGAAGCGCCGTCAAGGCGCCGGAAACCGCGGAAATGATCAAAGACAAAAAAGGGAAGGGAAGCTATTGCTGGCACCGAGGAAAATGATACCCCGGAAGACCTCGGCGATCGCGATTTTCCCGAGCATCCGTTAGAGGACCAGGAAGGGCCGAAGGACCAGCACGACCCCGAAGATCCAAACAATTCCGAAGATGATAACTACCTACCCCCTGTAGAGGAGGAGGATAGCCCGGAATCCGAAGATTTCACCGTTCCCGAAAACATTGAGTATCAGGAACAGTTTAGGCAACAGCTTATAGCCATTGCCCGAAGCCTAAAGGCAAGAGAACGGCAGCTCAAGGCCGAGCAAGACACCCTCAATGATAGATGGACGAGGGTCCTGTCAGCTGCTACCTCTTGAGCATGCGTTGGGTTTTCCCTTGAAGAGGAAAGGGTGATGCAGCGAAGTAGGTTAAGTATTTCCCTCAGTTTGTTGAGAACCAAGGTATCAATCCAGTAGGAGGAACAAGCAAGACACCAATATTTGCACCTACACAAACAATCAAACACTTGCACCCAACGCTATAAAGGGGTTGTCAATCCCTTAACGGTTGCTTGCAAAGATGAGATCTGATAGAGATAGATATAGATGATTGCCAAAAGTAAAACTAAAAGGAAAGTAAATAAAATTGTAGCAAGGTATTTTTGGTATTTTTGGTTTATAGATCTGAAAATATATGATGGAAAATAGACCCGGGGGCCATAGGTTTCACTAGAGGCTTCTCTCTTAAAGTAAAACGATACGGTGGGTGAACAAATTACTGTCGAGCAATTGATAGAAAAGCGCATAGTTATGACGATATCCAAGGCAATGATTATGCATATAGGCATCACGTCCGTGTCAAGTAGACCGAAACGATTCTGCATCTACTACTATTACTCCACACATCGACCGACTCCTGCCTGCATCTAGAGTATTAAGTTCATGAAGAACAGAGTAACGCATTAGGTAAGATGACATGATGACGAGGGATAAACTCAAGCAATATGATGAAAACCCCATCTTTTTATCCTCGATGGCAACAATACAATACGTGCCTCGCTACCCCTACTTTGTCACTGGGTGAGGACACCGCAAGATTGAACCCAAAACTAAGCACTTCTCCCATTGCAAGAATTACCAATCTAGTTGGCCAAACCAAACCAATAACTCGAAGAGACTTGCAAAGATATGTAATCATGCATATAAGAATTCAGATTTGACTCAAATAATATTCATAGATAAGCTGATCATAAACCCACAATTCATCGGATCTCGACAAACACACCGCACAAAAGTATTACATCGAATAGATCTCCATGAAGATCATGAAGAACATGGTATTGAAGAGCAAAGAGAGAGAAGAAGCCATCTAGCTACTTGCTATGGACCTGAAGGTCTGTGGTGGACTACTCACGCATCATCGGAGGGGCAATGGAGTTGATGTAGATGCCCTCCGTGATCGAATCCCCCTCCGGCAGATTACCGGAAAAGGCTCCAAGATTGGATCTCACGGGAACAGAGGCTCCTGGCGGCGGAAAAGTATTTTTGTGGCTCTCTCTGGTATCCAGGGAATATTTGGGAATTTATAGGTCGAAGAGGTAGGGCAGGAGACCTGTCGTGGGCCCACAAGCCAGGGGGGCGCGCCCCCTAGAGCGCGCCCCTATGGCTTGTGACGCCACGGTAGCTCTTCTGCCTTGGTCTCCAAGCTTGACATGTTGCTTCTGGTCCAAGAAAAATCATATTTTGTGTGGACTTGGCTTTGTATATATGTGAATCACAGGTCAAACCTGGATTCCTCAGACCGAGCTATGGAGCAACTATCTGCAATAGTGTCCCATTGACCAAAGCCATCTTGGAACCATACTAAGTTCTTGAATGAACTATATGATTCAACATCTTCTTTGTCGCTTCTTAAGCGTCAACATACTTAGCCTTTGTTATAGAATTCGCCACAGTATCTTGTTTGGAACAATTTCCAACTACCGTGCCACCATATTGTGTATTACACAAAACCCTTAACCTAAATCGAAAATCGCATGGAGCATTAATGAAGACTGTATCGATGTAATTACTTACAACGAGCACTTCATAATCTCTGCTTGCGAGAAAACATGTCATCAGCACTACTCTAGTACTCAATGACATCTTTCACTGTTGTCCCATGATCAGTACTTTGATCACTATGGTATCTATACTCGCAACAACTTTGGAGTATTGGACATATCTGGTTGTTTTTACATACCATGGAATACATGATTAATCCAAACACAAGAGTGTGTGGAATCACCATCATGTATTTTGCTCATCAGTGTTTTGGGACACCAAGTCTTGCAAAAAACTCTTTCCATGTGACTTCGGCAAGAATCACTCCTTGACGGTTTTTCAATGCTAAAAGGTTTTAGCATCTTGTCAATATGTATTCATTGCTTAGCCCCATTAGGTAAATCTATCTCCATAGATCATCATGCCTAATATTGAGGCTATTTAGCCTAAGCACTTCATCGAAAAACTATTTTCAAATGAAGTCCTAATTCATGTCAAGAAATTTATTTCCAATTAACAATGTGTCAAGTACACACGGTTTTTAGAAATATTATTATGCTTCCACTTACTTTCTTGAATCACAAGCATCTTCGATACCCATTTGATGAAGTCAAAACCCCTTTGACCATTCCATCAAAAAATGAAGATTCCAACTCCACTTTGCTCTCTTCTGTCCATCGCTGGAACTCTGAAGTTTGCATACTTACTAGCATCCTCTGGATCGACAAATTACTTTGGACTGTATCACATACAAGCCCTAGGTTTCATTCCCATCAGATGGAAATCCTTTTGTCATCCATGTTTCATATCTCATGATTGAAATATGTATTAATTGCTAGTTCAACCCGAACCGACTTCAAGCATCGCTACGGTGAGACAATCTCATCGTAGTCAACTCTTTGAACTTGTTTTTGCAACAAGTCGAGCTTTATGGATAAAACATTTTTATCCGTATCAGTTTTTAGTTCCATAAATATTCGTTAGACTCTAAGCCTTCCGAAAGGTGTATCAAGATTTTAATCTTGAAACATTGATATGGAAACTATCTCAGATTGTATTGGCATTTAGCCAATTCCGGAGTCAGGGCCCATCATCGCTTCCTTGTGTATCGTAGGTATACTGTTGTCTAACAACAATATCTCGTTTGCGCACCTGATTGGTTTGCACGAGCTTTGCCTACGTGGTTCAGCTGCAAGTTCGACCGAAGTCCATACATTTTATTGTAGAGACTTCCGTATCAGTCGCAGTAGGAAACTCCGGAATTACTTCCAAGGTCTCTTTCCTTTGATCTGATGACGAAGATACTGTTTATCTTGTCGAGTTGCACTGTTCTCCCACTCACCTTTTTGAAAGAACCACTTTCTTCAAAAAGCATACCGTTCTTTGTGGCAAACCTATTTGCCTCGGTATAGTGGTGGGGAAATACCCAATGACTTGGGATAACCTACAAAGTAGCACTTGTCTGATTTGGAATAGGTTTGTAACCTTTTACACAAGCCCCATATTCCAAATGTTAAGAAAAGATATAACATGGATGGGCGTACCATACCATGGCGTTATTTCAACAGACCTGATGGAGCTCTTTTCAGTGTAAAAGCCGCAGTCTCTAAAGCATCACTTTAAAAAAGATAATGGCAAATCTATTTATGTCATCTTTGATCTTACCATGTCATAAATGGTTCGATTACATCTTCACAGACTTTCCACTTGCAGTGGTGTTCCAGGAGGTGCAAGTTATGAAACCCCTTTCACAACTCATCAGACATTCGCTAAACCTGTAACTCAAATATTCCTTTCTGCAATCGAATTGTAGAAACATAATTTTCTTGTTACAATAACTTCTACTTCATTTTTGAAAACCTTCTGAATGAATTCAAAAGATCCAGACTTACGTCTCAACAAGTAAATATCCATATATCTACTTGAGTCATTTCTGAAGATAGATAAATCCACTACTTGCAACAACATTTATTGGACTACACACATCATAATGTATGATTACCAATATGTTCTTTGCTCGTTCCTTATGGCCTGTGAACGGTATTTCAGTCACTTCACCTTTCAGAGGAAAGTTGCAAGTGTCAGATGATTCAAAATCAAATGACTTCAAAATCCATCATAATGGAATTTTCCATGCGGGTTTCTCCAATGTGACCAAATGTAGTGCCACACTTGTGTGGTATTCTTTTAGTCTTGCGACATTTAGCGTCAGTGTTATGGATGTATCATATTACCATCAATATTCATAGCATACATCCCATCCTGTATGGAAGCATGGCCCTTCATGTTATTCATAACACCGAACATCAAAAAGTTCTCTTATGAATAACCTTCTTGCAAAATACCTTATGCAAAGGGCTAGAGTGTATGAAACTCTAAATGAATTATGAAAGTAAATATAGAGGTAATGTATTAATATCAGTATTCATAACATACATCTCATTCATAATGAAAGTATGGCCCCTATGTTATTCATAACATCGAACATCAAAAAGTTCTCTTATGAATAACCTTCTTGCAAGATACTTTATGCAATGGGCTAGAGTGTAAAACTCTAAAATGAATTATGCAAGTAAATACATAGGGAATACACTAATGGAAGGTATAGTAACATTTACTATGTTCCCTGTGTGTATCTAAACCTCATTCCTGGCTAGTCTTTTAGGCCGTAGTAGTTCTTACACCGAGTTGCAACAGAATGCAATCGAGCGGGTATCTTTGTGATTAACTCACAATACCCAAGAATTAGTGATTAACATGTTTAACCATAATTCCCAGGAACTATATCTTTGACCAGCCTTCTATACAACAAAAACTTGTATGACATTCATACATGAGCTGGATATCCCAGTCTTCTTTCCTTTTGCCTTTATACTTCTAACAGTTTCACTTTCAGTATTTCTCCTACTCTCAGAAGAAGCACCCAACTTAAGAGTGGCGTTAGCCCTGGACTTCCTAGGCGTGAAAGTTTCACTAACACCCTTCAGACACTTCCTTTCTCTTTAAGTTGTCGTTTTATTCACCATCATCATATGACAGGCGTTCTTCTGGATCCCCTCTTATCAGTCAAATGCCTAGTAAACACTTTTACTAATAGTTTGCAAACAAACATGGCTTTAGATATCTCATATCTTTCAGCCTTTGTTTGTATCTGAAAATTAATTTTCAGTTCCATGAATATCACATAACTATCCCAAAACTTTCGACGTTCGGGTCTCATGGAAGCAAACATATTTCACTTGACCGTAACGGAATTTTAGCTTTTTGGATCGAAGGACGAGAGTCATATCATCCATAGCATTAGCGGGAGAATACCGAAAGTATGCGATAGGACAAAGTCCTTCTCGGCACTCTTGAGGACAATCCTCATATTACATTACCAACCGTAAAGTTTTAACCAGATATTTAACAGCTATTCAATTTTAATAGGGAAGGTGAAAACGCGTGCCATTATTCTACAACTATTATACAAACCACACTTAGACAAAGTTCATAATTAATTGCACTGAGAATTAAACAAGTTAATTCTATAGTGCGCTCCCACTCAAATCAATATCTCTCATAATTGATTATGAATGATTCAAGACACGAATTTTAATTCAACGCCATTGATGGTTAGCATCACTGATGACGAGAACTTCAATTGTTAGGCAAACTTGCCAATCACATCTCTATGTGACTCTTGTTCATCTTTCGATGCGTGTGTTCCGAGCTCATGACTTTCATGCCTGAACGTCAAGACAACCAAGTGATCTTGCTGCGAGGTCTTAACTCACCCGCCTCACACATCCCTAATCGTTCGTACCCATGTCAGCATGGCGCACCCCGAAAAGTTAGGTGCCGTGACGGTGCTACACTTGGGAGAACACTAACTACTTGATATTTTAAGTGAGAGATCACCCTAATAAAAGCGACTACCGCGCAATCAAGAAGGGTGCAACATAAGGGATAAACATCTCATGCAATTCATAATAGCATGATATGGTATAGCCCTTTCTGATGGAGAAGTCTTTCATTTCTTCGTCTTCGGCATTCGCGTCGGTGTTCACCTTCGCGAAGATTGCCACCACCTAGTCGATGCACCAGATAATATTGCTATCTCTATAGCTAATAAAATAAGTGCATTACATAAGGTTGACACGCAGGTCATTAAAGTGCAATCATATGGCTCCAGCCATCATGCCGAATCATGACACGCAGGTCATGTAAATCAATTTACATCATATAGACATCTCATACATAATCAAATTATTATGAACACTGCTATACCACATCACATGCACATGCAAACCATCCTGCAAAACCAAGTTAGACGCCTCTAATCGGTTCATGCGAAATTTTATTTTACGTGGCTTCTAAGGTTTTGAAACAAATCGAAGCTACCAACGTCCATCATCAAGCATGATAATCCAAGTGGCTAGATTAACATTGCGGGGTGTATGAAACACGAGATAATAAAATCTCGAGCCCCATACTGAACTTCGTCATACGCGTGACCCCCGTGCAGATCACATCTGCATTGCCCTTTCATCTGCGAATTTCATCTTTCTTTTGACTATGGCGGAACCCAAAGAACTGATAGCACTTCCTTGATCAATCAGGATCGCGGATTGCCAGAACTTTGTGAAATTCCACCATGCTGTCTCGAGATTGAGCAAACGCAAATTTCAGGGAAGCAACAAGAACATCGGGTAACAGACTTCTTCTGCTACCCGCATAAATAATTTTCAGCAATAGATCTCATCTACTCCAAAATTATATTATGCAACACCCGTACATCTCTATGTATTCTAGATCGCAACCTGCATCTACGCATAGCACGGCTCTTGATGCCACTGTAGGGTAACGCAGTAGAAAACAAAAAATTTCGACCTACGCACCAGCCCAGGACCACTATGGAGACTGCATACAAGGTTTGATCTTTTTCGTTACCGACTCGTAGCGCAGCGGAAGTAGAGTCGATGACGATCGGCGGTGCAGATCCCCGCAGCTAGGATTTACAACCTCCCAACCGCGAGGATGTATACCCTCATCCGCCCCTCGGACAGCCCTCCGGGAGGCGGTCGAACAGTCCCCCGGACGGTGTCGCGGACAGCCCTTCGGGAGGACCTTCGAAACTCGGACAGTCACTCGGACAGCCCTTCGGGAGGCACTCACAAACTAAGACCGAAACTACGATCTCTCTACAGAGTTGCACACATACGGTGTCATCTATCCGGCAGGGCTTCGCCGTCCAGAACTAGTTCCCACCGGAACCCAGACAGCCTTTCGGCACTACGAAACTATTTCGTGGGAGGGAGAGAGAATGCCAGATCATGCATGGCTTGTGTGAGAGAGTTGGAGTGGAGTTGGAGAGCACCTCTCCTCCTCCTTATATAGTGGTGGAAGGGGTGGAGGGGGCTGAAAATTCAGCCCACTAAACATGGGGAAAACATGTTCCCACAAAACAAGGAGAACATGTTCCCACCAAACAAGGGAAAAACATGTTCCCTTGTCCATGGTGCTCCAACATGGGGCCCCACCACCTCCCAACACTTCCCACCAATTGTGGAGGCTGCCCCCCACCATGGGGGGCCCCCAACACCTTTTGTCCAGCCACAAGGGGCTGCCCCCCCAAGGGGAGGCGCCCCAAAACATCCCCCACGCTTCGTGGGATCTTGTCCCCTCACGCTGGGACAAGATGTTTTCCGTGACTATTACTTCTGAAAAATTCCGGAAGGTCCCAGAACATTTCCAGCACCCTCTAAAATTATCTGGACGTGCTCCGGAACATTTCCGGTATGGTGGTTTAATTTAAAACCATCTTTGTTTACCCGCTAAACAATTCCGGCAGCTCCGAAAACTTTTTTCGGTTTTTTCTCCAGAAAAATTCTAGAAATTACCAGACCAATCTGGCAACCTCCAAAACATTCCCGGTGCTTGCCGAAACCTTTTTGGATGAATGGTTTTATCCAAAATAACTTTTCGGTTTTACCGAAACTTTTTCGGTGTTCTCTCCGGAACTTTTCCGTTGTCTCCGAAACTATTCCAGTGACTTTCTCTCGGACTCCTTGTCTAGTATTCAACAGATAGATGACCCTTAAGCGTGTGACCCTATAGGTTCGGTGAAGTATAGACATGACCGGAACACTTTCCGATCAATGATCAGCATCGGAGCCGTGGACACCCATATTGACCCCTATACCCACACGAATAAATATTCGAGTGAACCTCCAGTTGCCATGTGCTATTCCTGTTGCTTCGCGATATGTTACAATACCGGAGGTGAGATTTATCGGCATCCCTGTGGATCAACAACCTTGTCCACTATGCCAGTTACCTCGTTACCGGTATTGTTCTCTTTTCTCGTTTCCGTGTTCCGGCATCCCTGTGATCAAATCACAAAGTGTCTGGCCAGACGATGATGGATACCGTAACACCGAGAGGGCCCGAGAATATCTCTCCACCGTCGGAGGAGCAAATCCCAATCTTGAGCTATCAAGTTACTTGACACACTTTTCCATGAACCCGTAAGCCGCCGTAATAGCCACCCATTTACGGATGACGTTTAACAAACCCCAAAGTTCATGAAGCAAGCATGAAGAAACTCGATACTCTCATGGTCTAAGGAATCATGCAAACGTTAACCATCTCTGTGTTATAAACCATTAACTAGTGACGAATGTATCTCATAGCATAACATCAATTCGGGTCGATTCAACACAAAAGTTCTTCCAACATTGTGCCCTCAAAATTGCCGGCATAGCCATGCCCATGATCAGGAAAATAGGATCATCATGCAATACTTGAGCCAGTCTTAGAGGCTTGACTTGGAATATATTTTACCGTTTATTATCCCACACGTGCACATGAGTTTCCCTCCAAGCCTCGTTTTATTTGTAGACTCGAGAATCATTGCAGTTATAGCATGGAACATAAACATAATTATGAACAGGGAGATAATCAATAACATTTATTATTGCCTCTAGGGCATATCTCCTACATTAACCGATATGTTGGACTACGCCTCCGAGGAGGCAAAAGACATGGATCAAGAGGATCGCGCTCCCACCCCTGTCAACACCGGGCGATGGACTGCCACCTCCACCTACGACGTCTACATGGTGGATACTCCATCCGATAACGGCGAGCGCACACCCGCAAACAATGGTGATAAATCGGTTGAAGCGCCGTCAAGGCGCCGGAAACCGCGGAAATGATCAAAGACAAAAAAGGGAAGGGAAGCTATTGCTGGCACCGAGGAAAATGATACCCCGGAAGACCTCGGCGATCGCGATTTTCCCGAGCATCCGTTAGAGGACCAGGAAGGGCCGAAGGACCAGCGCGACCCCGAAGATCCAAACGATTCCGAAGATGATAACTACCTACCCCCTGTAGAGGAGGAGGATAGCCCGGAATCCGAAGATTTCACCGTTCCCGAAAACATTGAGTATCAGGAACAATTTAGGCAACAGCTTATAGCCATTGCCCGAAGCCTAAAGGCAAGAGAATGGCAGCTCAAGGCCGAGCAAGACACCCTCAATGATAGATGGACGAGGGTCCTGTCAGCTGCTACCTCTTGAGCATGCGTTGGGTTTTCCCTTGAAGAGGAAAGGGTGATGCAGCGAAGTAGGTTAAGTATTTCCCTCAGTTTGTTGAGAACCAAGGTATCAATCCAGTAGGAGGAACAAGCAAGACACCAATATTTGCACCTACACAAACAATCAAACACTTGGACCCAACGCTATAAAGGGGTTGTCAATCCCTTAACGGTTGCTTGCAAAGATGAGATCTGATAGAGATAGATATAGATGATTGCCAAAAGTAAAACTAAAAGGAAAGTAAATAAAATCGCAGCAAGGTATTTTTGGTATTTTTGGTTTATAGATCTGAAAATATATGATGGAAAATAGACCCGGGGGCCATAGGTTTCACTAGAGGCTTCTCTCTTAAAGTAAAACGATACGGTGGGTGAACAAATTACTGTCGAGCAATTGATAGAAAAGCGCATAGTTATGACGATATCCAAGGCAATGATTATGCATATAGGCATCACGTCCGTGTCAAGTAGACCGAAACGATTCTGCATCTACTACTATTACTCCACACATCGACCGACTCCTGCCTGCATCTAGAGTATTAAGTTCATGAAGAACAGAGTAACGCATTAGGTAAGATGACATGATGACGAGGGATAAACTCAAGCAATATGATGAAAACCCCATCTTTTTATCCTCGATGGCAACAATACAATACGTGCCTCGCTACCCCTACTTTGTCACTGGGTGAGGACACCGCAAGATTGAACCCAAAACTAAGCACTTCTCCCATTGCAAGAATTACCAATCTAGTTAGCCAAACCAAACCAATAACTCGAAGAGACTTGCAAAGATATGAAATCATGCATATAAGAATTCAGATTTGACTCAAATAATATTCATAGATAAGCTGATCATAAACCCACAATTCATCGGATCTCGACAAACACACCGCACAAAAGTATTACATCGAATAGATCTCCATGAAGATCATGAAGAACATGGTATTGAAGAGCAAAGAGAGAGAAGAAGCCATCTAGCTACTTGCTATGGACCCGAAGGTCTGTGGTGGACTACTCACGCATCATCGGAGGGGCAATGGAGTTGATGTAGATGCCCTCCGTGATCGAATCCCCCTCCGGCAGATTACCGGAAAAGGCTCCAAGATTGGATCTCACGGGAACAGAGGCTCCTGGCGGCGGAAAAGTATTTTTGTGGCTCTCTCTGGTATCCAGGGAATATTTGGGAATTTATAGGTCGAAGAGGTAGGGCAGGAGACCTGCCTTGGGCCCACAAGCCAGGGGGGCGCGCCCCCTAGAGCGCGCCCCTATGGCTTGTGACGCCACGGTAGCTCTTCTGCCTTGGTCTCCATGCTTGACATGTTGCTTCTGGTCCAAGAAAAATCATATCGAAGATTTTATTCTGTTTGGACTCCGTTTAATATTCCTTATCTGCAATACTCAAAAACAAGGAAAAACAGAAACTGGCACTAGGCTCTAGATTAATAGGTTAGTTCCAAAATTAATATAAAATAGCATATTATTGCATATAAAACATCCAAAACAGATAATATAATAGCATGGAACAATTCAAAATTATAGATACGTTGGAGACGTATCAAGCATCCCCAAGCTTAATTCCTGCTCGTCCTCGAGTAGGTAAATGATAAAAACAGAATTTTTGATGTGGAATGCTACCTAACATATATATCCATGTAATATCCTTTCTTGTGGCATGAATGTTCAGATCTGTAAGATTCAAAACAAAAGCTTAATATCAACATAAAAACAGTAATACTTCAAGCATACTAACAAACAATCGTGTACCTTCAAAATAACATGGCTAAAGAAAGTTATCCCTACAATATCATATGGTCTGGCTATGCTCCATATTCCCCACACAAAGTATTTAAATCATGCACTCCCCCGATGACAAGTCAAGCAATTGTTTCACACCCTTTATGTTCTCAAACTTTTTCAACTTTCACGCAATACATGAGCGCGAGCCATGGATATAGCACTATAGGTGGAATAGAATATGGTGGAGGTTGCAAGGGAAAAGTGAAGATAGTCTCACATCAACTAGGCGTATCAACGGGCTATGGAGATGCCCATCAATAGATATCAATGTGAGTGAGTAGGGATTGCCATGCAATGGATGCACTAGAGCTATGAGTGTATGAAAGCTCAAAAAGAAACTAAGTGGGTGTGCATCCAACTCGCTTGCTCATGAAGACCTAGGGCAATTTGAGGAAGCCCATCATTGGAATATACAAGCCAAGTTATATAACGAAAAATTCCCACTAGTATATGAAAGTGACAAAATAGGAGACTCTCTATCATGAAGATCATGGTGCTATTTGAAGCACAAGTGTGGAAAAAAGATAGTAACATTGCCCCTTCTCTCTTTTCTCTCATTTTTTAATCTTTTTTTTGGTGGGCATCTTTGGCCTCTTTTTTTTATTTGGGCTTCAATGGCCTCTTTTATTTTTTGTAAAGTCCGGAGACTCATCCCACTTGAGAGGGAATCATAGCTTCCATCATCCTTTCCTCACACGGGACAATGCTCTATAATGATGATCATCACACTTTTATTTACTTACAACTCAAAAATTACAACTCAACAAAATATTACTCTATATGAATGCCTCCGGCAAGGTACCGGGATGTGCAATGATCTAGCGTAGCAATGACATCAAAAAACAGACAAGCCATGAAAACATCATGCTAGCTATCTTACGATCATGCAAAGCAATATGACAATGATGGTGCATGTCATAATAAATGGAACGGTGGAAGTTGCATGGCAATATATCTCGGAATGGCTATGGAAATGCCATAAATAGGTAGGTATGGTGGCTGTTTTGAGGAAAGATATATGGTGGCTGTTTTGAGGAAGGTGGGTTTAATGCACCGGCGAAAGTTGCGCGGTACTAGAGAGGCTAGCAAAGGTGGAAGGGTGAGAGTGCGTATAATCCATGGACTCACATTAGTCATAAAGAACTCACATACTTATTGCAAAAGCCTATTAGTCATCAAAGCAAAGTGTTAGATGCATGCCCCTAGGGGAGAGGTTGGTAGGAGTAAACCATCGCACGCTCCCGACCCATCACACAAAGGGTGACAATCATCAAACAAATCATGCTCCGACTTCCTTACATAGCGGTTCACCATACGTGCATGCTACGGGAATCACAAACCTTAACACAATTATTCTTACCAATCCACAATTACTCACTAGCATGACTCTAATATTACCATCTCTATATCTCAAAACTTTATGCAAGGAATCGAACTTCTCATAGTATTCAATGCACTTTATATGAAAGTTTTTATTATATCCTCTTGGATGCCTATTATATTAGGACTAAATTCATAACCTAAACAAATTACCATGCTGTTTAAAAGACTCTCAAAATAATATAAGTGAGGTACGAGAGTTCAATTATTTCTATAAAATAAAACACCACCGTGCTCTAAAAAGATATAAGTGAAGCACTAGAGCAACATTGCCTAGCTCAAAAGATATAAGTGAAGCACATAGAGTATTCCAATAAATTCACGATTCAGCGTGTCTCTCTCAAAAAGAAGTGTGCAGCAAGGACGATTGTGGGAAACTAAAAATCAAAGACTCATATCATACAAGACGCTCCAAGCAAAACACATATCATGTGGTGAATAAAAATATAGCCTCAAGTAAATTTACCGATAGATTGAAGACAAAAGAGGGGATGCTTTCCGGGGCATCCCCAAGCTTAGGCTCTTTGGCATCCTTGAATATGACTTGGGGTGCCTTGGGCATCCCCAAGCTTAGGATCTTGCCACTCTTTATTCCATAGTCCATCAAATCTTTACCCAAAACTTGAAAACTTCACAACACAAAACTCAACAGAAAACTCGTGAGATCCGTTAGTATTAGAAAAATAAATCACCACTTTAGGTACTGTTGTGAACTCATTCTTTATTTATATTGGTGTAATATTTACTGTATTCTAACTTATCCATGGTTCATACCCCCCGATACAACCCATAGATACATCAAAATAAGCAAACAACACATAGAAAACAGAATCTGTCAAAAACAGAACAGTCTGTAGCAATCTGTAAACTTCGAATACTTATTTAACTCAAAATATTCTTAAAAATTAGGACAACCAGGGAAATTTGCATATCAATCTTGTTTATAAAATTCAGATCCATTCGACGTTCTGGTGAATTTATAAAATTCCTGGACTGAGCGCAAAAGTTTCTGTTTTTCAGCAAAACCAAATCAACAAACACCGTAAGCCATCCCAAAGGTCTTACTTGGCACAAACACTAATTAAAACAATAAAACAAAATTATTACAGTAGTAATAATGTGTGAAACACACCAAAACATAAGCAAAAAAAACAGAAAGCAAAAATAAAATTGGGTTGCCTCCCAACAAGCGCTATTGTGTTTAACGCCCCTAGCTAGGCATAACGCAATAGATCTAGGTATTGTCATCTTTGGTATGCAATCCATAAGTGGCTCTCATAATAGATTCATATGGTAATTTAATTATTTTTCTAGGAAAGTGTTCCATGCCTTTCCTTAAAGGAAATTGGAATCTAATGTTTCCTTCTTTCATGTCAATAATTGCACCAATCGTTCTAAGGAAAGGTTTACCAAGAATAATAGGACATGTAGGATTGCAATCTTTATCAAGAACAATGAAATCTACGGGCACATAATTCCTATTTTCAACAATAAGAACATCATTAATCCTTCCCATAGGTTTCTTAATAGTGGAATCCGCTAGATGCAAATTCAAAGAGCAATCATCAAAATCATGGAAACCTAGAACATCACATAAAGTTTTCGGAATCGTGGAAACGCTAGCACCCAAATCACACAAAGCATGGCACTCATAATATTTAATTTTAATCTTAATAGTAGGTTCCCACTCATCATAGAGCTTTCTAGGTATAGAAACTTCCAACTCAAGTTTTTCTTCAAAAGATTTCATCATAGCATCAACGATATGTTTAGTAAAAGCTTTATTTTGATCATAAGCATGAGGAGAATTCAACATGGATTGCAACAAGGAAATACAATCAATCAAAGAGCAGCTATCATAATTAAATTCCTTGAAATCCAAAAGAGTGGGTTCATTGCTATTTAAAGTTTTGACCTCTTCAATCCCACTTTTATCAATCTTAGCATTAAGATCTATAAACTCCGAATCGTTGGGACACCTTTTAAATAAAGTTGACTTATATCCAGTCCCATATTTATCAAGATTTGTTTTAGAAAACAAAGAGTCAATAGGAGTCACATCAATCACTTTAAGATCCTCATCATTATTGTCGCGAGAACACACTTTTTCAAGCCATTCACGCTTAGCACGGATTCTAGCGGTTCTTTCCTTGCACTCATCAATAGAAGTTCTCATAGATTTTAAAGACTCATTAATATCATGCTTGGGAGGAGTAGATATAAATTTCAAAGAATCAACCTCAAGGGAAATTCTATCAACGTTCCTAGCCAAATCATCAATCTTGAGCAATTTTTCTTCAATCGTAGCATTGAAAACCTTTTGCGAACTAATAAAATATTTAATATTATTCTCAAGATCAGAGGGCATCTTATTATAATTTCCATAAGAATTGTTGTAGGAATTACCATAATTATTAGAGGAATTACTAGGAAACGGCCTAGGATTGAAATTACCTCTATACGCGTTATTACCAAAATTGTTCCTACCAACAAAATTCACATCCATAGATTCATTATTGTTTCCAATCAAAGAAGACAAAGGCATATCATTAGGATCAATAGGAGAACCTTTGCTAGCAAACAATTTCATCAACTCATCCATCTTTTCACTCAAAGTATTTATCTCTTCAATAGCATGCACTTTTTTACTAGTAGGAGATCTTTCGGTATGCCATTGAGAGTAATTTGCCATGATATTATCTAGGAGTTTAGTAGCTTATCCTAACATGATTTACATAAAAGTACCACCCGCGGCAGAATCTAAAAGATTTCTAGAAGTAAAATTCAATCCCGCATAAAAATTTTGTATAATCATCCATAAACTCAAACCATGTGCGGGGCAATTCCTAATCATTAATTTCATCCTCTCCCAAGATTGTGCAACATGCTCATGATCAAGTTGCTTAAAATTCATTATATCGTTCCTAAGGGAGATGATCTTAGCGGGCGGAAAGTACATGGAAATAAAAGCATCTTTACACTTATTCCATGAATCAATACTATTTTTAGGCAAAGATGAAAACCAAGTTTTAGCGCGATCACGTAGTGAGAACGGAAATAGCTTCAATTTAACAATATCATTATCCACATCTTTCTTCTTTTGCATATCACACAACTCAACGAAAGTATTTAGATGGGATGCAGCATCTTCACTAGGAAGGCCAGAAAATTGTTCTTTCATAACAAGATTAAGCAAAGCGGCATTAATTTCATAAGATTCCGCACTAGTGGCGGGAGCAATCGGAGTACTAATAAAATCATTATTATTAGTATTGGAAAAGTCACACAACTTGGTATTCTCTTGAGTCATCGTGACAAAGCAAGCAATCTAGCACACAAGCAAGCAAAAGGCAAACAAAAAGACGAACAGAAGAAGGGCGAATAAAAAGGCAAATCTTTTCGAAAATCGTTTTAGAAGTGGGGGAGAGGAAAACGAGAGGAAAATGGCAAATAATGTAAATGCAAGAGATGAGTTTGTGATGGGTACTTGGTAGATGTAGATCTTGTCTTGAATCCTCCCCGGCAACGGCGCCAGAAATCCTTCTTGCTACCTCTTGAGCATGCGTTGGGTTTTCCCTTGAAGAGGAAAGGGTGATGCAGCGAAGTAGGTTAAGTATTTCCCTTAGTTTGTTGAGAACCAAGGTATCAATCCATTAGGAGGAACAAGCAAGACACCAATATTTGCACCTACACAAACAATCAAACACTTGCACCCAACGCTATAAAGGGGTTGTCAATCCCTTCACGGTTACTTGCAAAGATGAGATATGATAGAGATAGATATAGATGATTGCCAAAAGTAAAACTAAAAGGAAAGTAAATAAAATTGCAGCAAGGTATTTTTGGTTTATAGATCTGAAAATATATGATGGAAAATAGACCCGGGGGCCATAGGTTTCACTAGAGGCTTCTCTCTTAAAGGAAAACGATACGGTGGGTGAACAAATTACTGTCGAGCAATTGATAGAAAAGAGCATAGTTATGACGATATCCAAGGCAATGATTATGCATATAGGCATCACGTTCGTGTCAAGTAGACCGAAACGATTCTGCATCTACTACTATTACTCCACACATCGACCGACTCCTGCCTGCATCTAGAGTATTAAGTTCATGAAGAACAGAGTAACGCATTAGGTAAGATGACATGATGTAGAGGGATAAACTCAAGCAATATGATGAAAACCCCATCTTTTTATCCTCGGTGGCAACAATACAATACGTGCCTCGCTACCCCTACTTTGTCACTGGGTGAGGACACCGCAAGATTGAACCCAAAACTAAGCACTTCTCCCATTGCAAGAATTACCAATCTAGTTGGCCAAACCAAACCAATAACTCGAAGAGACTTGCAAAGATATGAAATCATGCATATAAGAATTCATATTTGACTCAAATAAAATTCATAGATAAGCTGATCATAAACCCACAATTCCTCGGATCTCGACAAACACACCGCACAAACGTATTACATCGAATAGATCTCCATGAAGATCATGAAGAACATGGTATTGAAGAGCAAAGAGAGAGAAGAAGCCATCTAGCTACTTGCTATGGACCCGAAGGTCTGTGGTGGACTACTCACGCATCATCGGAGGGGCAATGGAGTTGATGTAGATGCCCTCCGTGATCGAATCCCCCTCCGGCAGATTACCGGAAAAGGCTCCAAGATTGGATCTCACGGGAACCGAGGCTCCTAGCGGCGGAAAAGTATTTTTGTGGCTCTCTCTGGTATCCAGAGAATATTTGGGAATTTATAGGTCGAAGAGGTAGGGCAGGAGACCTGCCGTGGGCCCACAAGCCAGGGGGGCGCGCCCCCCCTAGGGCGCGCCCCTGTGTCTTGTGACGCCACGGCAGCTCTTCTGCCTTGGTCTCCAAGCTTGACAGGTGGCTTCTGGTCCAAGGAAAATCATATCGAAGATTTTATTCCGTTTGGACTCCGTTTAATATTCCTTATCTGCAATACTCAAAAACAAGGAAAAAACAGAAACTGGCACTAGGCTCTAGATTAATAGGTTAGTTCCAAAATTAATATAAAATAGCATATTAATGCATATAAAACATCCAAAACAGATAATATAATAGCATGGAACAATCAAAAATTATAGATACGTTGGAGACGTATCATCAGCCGAGGAAGGATACGGTACCGGTCTATTGGACCAACCCAAGAGCTATCCACGCCGACGGCTGCTGCCACAATTCGATGACGAACTCCCTAATACGCCGTCCCCCAAGCACACTCCATACGACCAGCCGGACCGCCCTCCCCGAGGACGAGATAGGATGGTTGGCGACGCCGGTTATAGGCCGCCGATACCCCGCAGAAGGGGAAAGGAGCCAATGGAGCCTGAGGACAGGTACGACTTGTGACGCGACCTGGATTATAGAACAGGCCGCACGAGATCCATCTACAGATCTAGAGGGTACTCCCCCGATAGACAGGACAGGTACCGGCCTTGGCTTGACCGAAACAATAGAGGTCGGGAACAAAACCGGGCCAGAACAGACGCCGACTACCGGCGTGACATAGCCCGGGTCAGAGGCGCTGCCCACCCACTGTGCTTCACCGACGAGGTGATGCAGCATCAGTTCCCGGAAGGGTTTAAACCCGTGAACATAGAGCAATACGACGGAACAACTGACCCAACAGTGTGGATCGAGGATTTCCTCCTCCACATTCACATGGCACGAGGAGACGATCTCCACGCCATCAAGTATCTACCCCTTAAACTTAAGTTGCCAGCTCGGCCCTGGTTAAACAGTCTCCCCGAAAATTCTATCGGGAGCTGGGAGGATCTCGAGGATGCATTCCGATCTAACTTCCAGGGCACCTATGTACGGCCTCTGGACTCCTCCGACCTAAGCAACGTCGTCCAAAAGGCAGGAGAGCCCGCTCGACAATTCTGGAACCGGTTCTTGACCAAGAAAAACCAGACCATCGATTGCCCAGATGCCGAGGCTATAGCCTCTTTCAGGCACAATATTCGGGACGAATGGCTGGCTCGCCAGCTCGGTCAGGATAAACCTAGGACCATGTCCGCCCTTACATCACTCATGACCCGCTTTTGCGCGGGCAAGGATAACTGGCTAGCGAGACGAAGCCACAACCCCGAAGACCCCGGCACCTCCGAAGCTCGGGATGGAAACGGGAAACCACGACACAACAAAAATAAACGCCGACACAACACTAGTGACGCCGACGACACGGCCGTCAACGCCGGCTTCCGCAACCCCCGATCCAGGCAGCGGAAGAAGCCTCCTAAAGGCAATCGCGACGGACCCATCCCGCTGGACAAAATCATGGAGAGGCCTTGCCAGATCCATGGCACTCCAGACAAGCCCGCCAACCACACCAACCGTAACTGTTGGGTGTTCAAATAAGCCGGCAAACTCGCATCCGAGGAGCAAGGCAAGGGCCCACGCAACGAGGACGATGACGAGCCCCGTGGTCCGACCAATGGTGGACAGAAGCAGTTCCCTCCAGAGGTAAAAACTGTGAACATGATATACGCCACTCACATACCCAGAAAGGAGAGGAAGCGCGCCCTTCGAGAAGTCTACGCTGTAGAGCCCGTAGCCCCGAAGTATAACCCATGGTCGGCGTACCCGATCACCTTCGATCGACGAGACCATCCGACCAGTATCCGTCATGGGGGATCAGCTGCCCTCGTCCTAGATCCCATTATCGATGGGTATCACCTCACTAAAGTCCTAATGGACGGAGGAAGTAGCTTCAATCTGAGTTACTCAGATACGGTGAAAAAGATGGGTATAGATCCATCAAGGATCAAACCCAGCAACACTACCTTTAAAGGAGTGATCCCAGGCGTCGAAGCCCGGTGCACGGGCTCTGTGAGCCTGGAAGTGGTGTTCGGTTCACCCGATAACTTCCATAGCGAGGACTTGATCTTTGACATCGTACCTTTCCGCAGCGGTTATCGCGCCCTGCTAGGCCGTACAACGTTCGCTCGCTTCAACGCCGTCCCACACTACGCATACCTCAAGCTCAAGATGCCCGGGCCCAAGGGGGTCATCACTGTCAACGGCAACACAGAGCGTTCCCTCCGAACTGAGGAACATGCATTGGCCCTGGCGGCCGAATTCCATTACGAGGACGGTCGGCAAACACCGAAATCTGCCATAAAGGCAGGTAAGGTTGACAAACGAGCTCGGTTTCAATCCGAACTCCCAGAATCTTCTTCTCCCCAGAAATAGGGACACCCCATTGCACAGCCCTAATGACCGTCAAACACGTGCCAAGAAGGCACAACTTCGCACTCAAGATTCCATGGGCAGCAGTGGGGAACAACTATTAAAGGGTAAGTGTTCGGCTGAACCGAACCATTACCAGTACACGTCCTCGGACATAACACAGGTACCATCAAGGACCTGCTAAAGAGTAAAGCTCATCCATACTTCGGCGACTTCTCAAGACCTTCTTCCCAAGGTCCGCTCGACGACAGCACCACCCTCAAAGGAATGCAACTCCCTAGGAGGCACAGGAGCAGACTGACGACAGGGCACATCGAGGACGTCAAACCACCAATCGAAGACCCCTGGTACAACCTCTCCTCTATAAATTCTATGTTTTATCTTCAAAATACCTGTAAACAGTTGCTTCGGCAATTTGAGTAATAAGAATTAGCGAGCAAATAAAATACCATTATACATGGCCCCTCCGCTGTATTTTATGGTACATACTCTGTTCTTGTCAAACACCTCTCGCGCAACTGTTCGGTATACATTACGATGCAACCGGCTAATAGACCGGGGGCTTGAATTTAAAATATCGCCCTGAGCATCACCCCGACACAACTGGTCGTGTGTTCGGCGTCTTGAATTTTGCTTTATATGCATCGGATCCGAACTATGTCTTGGGTCAATAGTTGGGTTGCCCGGCTCCTGTGTTTGCCCCCTTACGTTCCGCTCGTTCAGCTAAAGGGGCAAAGGGAGAACCACTGCGATTGTGTTTCCAGTTCGTCTGGTCAAGCACCTCAGGGGAGAAAGCCGAAAACTGACCGTCATAGTAAGCGAGAACCGATCTGCAAATCCGAGCATAAGTGTCATACTAAAAAATCGATAGAGGTTATTCCGTGTTATACGATGGGTTTTGTACTTGTACAAACCATGTGATGCTGGCTTTGGCCCCGGTTACATCCGCACATCACAAAACACTGGGGGCTGGTCATCAGTCCCCGCATTTTTTTACGCTCCTACGGCTAAGTGAAAGCGATAAAGCATCATAGTCCGATTGCCTTGTCCCCCTCGCACTACCGCCTTCGGGCACCGATACCTCGGCTAAGGGTCACAGTGCGGAGGCAGAGACACCTCGCGTAGTATCAACGTGGGGGCTGAAGCCGACGACTCGCAACTTTCAGATAAAACGGCCACATGGGAGTCAAAATAAACACTAAAGACTTATAAGACATGATAAACCATGCAACTCTGATTATAAGGCGTTAAAAGTCTTCAGACATATTACATAGCGCTCATTCATAAAAAACATCCTTCGAGCATTGGGCCTCTATCGCCCGAGCACCCTCCATCACTGCGGAGAAGTATAGTTCGGGGTGCCTATGCTCCTTTCCAGGGGGCGGAGGTGCGGTGGCCATCTCGGTCGGCTTGAGCTTTGGCCAGTGCACCATGGTCTTTGCAAAGGCCATCCGAGCCCCCTCGATGCATGTAGAACACTTTAGCGCGTCAATCCGAGGCGCAACATCGCACAGTTTCTGCACCAACCCGAAGTAGCTGCTCGGCAACGGCTCTTCAGGCCATAGCCGGATGCAGAGATCCTTCATGGCTGGCTCCACCATCCTGTGCAGCTCCATCAGTTGCTTCATCTGCTCGCTCAGAAGAGCAGAGCGCTCGGGGGACTCAAACTGTGCCCAGAATAGCCGAGCCTCATCATCCCCCCTCCCCCCGCGAAGCATAGAACTTGTTCGCGTCCGCTGCACTCTTCTGGAGATCCGCACAAACGCCTGAGGAACGCCACACCTGGGTGAGCAAAGCAAACCTGCTACCACCAAAGGCGCATTGTAGTGAATATGGCTTACCATCTGTGACAGCCCGGACTTGGCGAACCTCCTCTTCAAAGGACCGCCTGTCCACCCGCTCCTTTTGAAGCTCGGATTTCAGCGCGGATAGCTCGGTTGCTTGCTCTTTGCCTTTCTGCTCAAGGGCCTCGCACTTTGCGCTGGCGTCCTTGAGCTCCTGCTGCACCTCCTCCACCTGGGCCTCCTGCTTAGCACTCGCCGCTTTCAAAGTGGAGAGTGCGGCTGCCGCCTGTTCGGCGGCCGCCTTCTCATCCGCGGCCTCTTGCTTCATCTTTTTCAGCTCGGCCTTGAGTTTTTCAACCTCCGCAGCTGAAGCTGTGGAAGCAATAAATAAATAATTACATTGGGTTACCAGTGCGAATCACTAACAATATACAGCCCGGATGTTACAATTCGGCCTACCTTGTGCCTCGTCGAACCTCTTGTTCAGGCTATCAAGCTCCTCTTCGGAGATCTTGAGCTTCCGATTTAGCTAGATAAGCTCAGTGGCATTGACGTCCGCCGCCGAGGATGAGGCCTACAAAAAATAAAGAAAACACGCATCCGGTTATGTACGTTCCAACCCCCGAACCGTCAAGGATATGACCCTATGCTCGGTCCTCTTAAGGGCTTTTTAGAACATTGTGGGACTAATGGTGCCTTGCGCATCATTGGTCACTCCTAATAATTTGACCCCCGGACGCGTTTTTGCAAAACCACCCGGGGCTCGGGGGCTACTACATATATAAAGATAGCATAAACTTAATAAAATTAAGATTGTTCAGGAAAATGGTATTACGCGACTCACCTTGAAGCCCGTCAAGAGACCATTGAAGGCCTCTTCCAGTCCGCTATCGACGGACTGAATGCCTTGCAAAACCACACCCATAAGAGCGCGGTGATCCTCAGAGATGGGGGCGCTTGATAGAACCTCCTCCATGACCGGCCACCCAGTCGTCGGTGGCACCGGTGGTAACCGGCCAGCCCGATCTCTGATCGGGGGCTGAGTCGGTAGCTCCGGAGGCACAGCATGCTCCGGAGATTTCCTCGGAGGGGACTGGACATCCCTCGGCCCTTCCTCTTCAGCGGCCAGGGGAGTTTTCTCCCCCTGGTCTAAAGCGGCCAAGGCATCAACCTCGGCCATGGCGTGGTCACCCCCACCGCCTGTGTTCGGCTCCAAAGGAGCCTGGCGGGATGACACCTCCGCGGCATCCTTCTCGGCCCCGGGAGGTGTGGGGTGTGACGCAGTCCCACTCTCCGCCAGCTCGGCGGGCGGAGACTCCCCATCCGATATTTGGTCAGTAGGGAGAACGCGCGGTGGGCTGCAAATTAAAAGACGTTCTTGCATTTAAAACATTGAAAACTTTGCATAAATAACCCAGGGAGTCTTCGGATTCATACCTTTGAGCTGGGGGCTTGACCCTTAGGTTCCTTCGGGCAACCTTCTCAAAGTCCTCGGACTCTCCGTCAGAGTCCGAGCTGTTATCGGCCAGGATCAACCTCGGCCGACGCGCCCTCTTCAGGGAAGGGGGAGGTACATCCTCCACGGCGTCCTGCGATGCCGCCCTCTTTCTTGTGAGGGGGGAAAGGCCTTCCCCCCCCCCCCCCCCCGTCCTCATGCTCTTCCACATGGCTAGAGGAGGCATGGCTTTCCTCGGACATGGCGTCCGGCTGGTCCTTTATGCGGAGACCTTCTCTGGTTTTCTTCTTCTTCTCCTTCTTCTCGGGTGCCGAGTACGGCGCCACGACGAGCATCGCCGTCAACAACTCCGACCTGGGGTCTTCGGGTTGTGGTGCAGGACAGTTAATTCTCGCGGTTTTACTCAACCATTTCTGCGAAAATGAGGGGGAAGGCGTTCAGTCTTTTTGTCAAAGAAACAGAGTCAATGGATTAAAATTGTACCATACCTGGGTAGGTGGGTTATCGGAGCTTAGGCCCGAATCCTCTTCCTTGGCCGACCAGCTTTTCCGAGGCTTGAATAATGCCTTCCACAGCTTCTCGGAGGTAGTGCGGAAGAGCTGGTGCACGGTAGACTGGTCCTCATGCCGGTAAGCCCAGATTGGGGAGGCCCGGCGCTGACAGGGGAGGATACGGCGTTGGAGCATGACCTGGACCACATCGACCAGTTCAGCCTTGAACATGATCACCTATGTGCTTCTGCAGCAATTTCACCTCTGCATCCGACCCCAGTCGAGGCCCTTCCTGAGCCACGAGGTCAATCTCGTAGGGGGTCTGGATCTGAACTCGGCAGGCGCTGCCCAGCTCTCATCCCTTGGTTCGGTGATGTAGAACCATTCTTTCTACCAGATCTTGATTATGTCAATAAAAGTGCCAGTTGGCCACTCAACGCGGGGGAGCTTGCTGATTACCGCCCCTCCACAGTCTGCGTGCTCGCCCGCAATAGTCTTCGGCTTGACGTTGAAAACCTTGAGCCACAGGCCGAAGTGCGGCTTGACCCGCAGGAAGGCTTCGCAAAGAATGATGAAAGCCGAAATATGCATAAAGGAGTTCGGGGGAAGATCATGGAAGTCCAACCCGTAGAAGAACATGAGGCCCCTGACGAAGGGGTGGAGCGGGAAGCTCAGTCCCCGGATGAAATGGGGGACGAATACCACCCTTTCGCCTAGCTTAGGGGTGGGGATGACTTGGTTCGCTTCTGGAGCGCGGTGGAAGACATTGGCGGGGAGGTAGCCGGCGAGCTTTAGCTCCCGGATATCCTTGTCGGTGACCGTGGAGGCCTCCCACTTGCCCATAGAGCCCGAACACGCCATGGCTAGGCTCGAAGGGGAAGTTGAGGAAGAACTGGATCTGGGCTCTCAGAGCTTGGGAAGATTGGGAAAGCAGAGGATGCGAATGGGAAGCGTGGATAAGCCTTGGGGATTTTCCCCTTTTATGAGGCGTAACACCAATTAACCTCCCTTACTGGGCCGCAAATCTCTCCGCTTCCCAAGACGTGTGTACCGTTATGCACGCGCAAAAGGAACTTGGGATGCTAATCATATCCCGTGTGAAACGGAGCACGATCTATACATTGATGAGTCGTGCTAATGTAAAAACGGCCTCGAGCCACGAATCGAGTTTTCATAACTGGTTTAGCGGTCGTGGTAGGCCATGACCCTTCGTCAGAAAGGTTGTCAGAAAAAACACTGTTTACACTTTGACGTTCGGCCTTCGGGACTGAACAACTCATGGTGTTCGGGCTATCGTGTGATCGGAAGCCGGACAAGTATCAGCCGATCTTTAATGGGAAGAAGAACTCACCCCGCAAGCCGAAGACTCTGATCAAGCGGAGCTGCCAAAGCTGAGACCCTTGGCATGGGGGACTAGTTCGGAGGCTACTGAGGGGTCCTGGACTAAGGGGTCCTTGGGCCGCTGGCCTGTCTCTCAATAGGCCGGCTTCGTGGGCCGCACTCTGACCGTCGTGGGAGGGGCCGGATACATCGAGACCCTGTGTTCTAGAAGGAAGTCCCGAAGGCGCATCGTGCACTCCAAGTCAAGATGAGGGAATCGACGTCACCATTCTCGGCAGGAGTCTTGTCATGTGTAAACCCTAGGTACCCCCCGGTGTCTATATAAACCGGGAGGGTTTTAGATTGTAGGACACAGACAGAGAGAAACTCATCTAGGGTTTTAGCTAGTCGATCTCGAGGTAGATCAACTCTGTAACCTTCATACCATCAATATAATCGAGCAGGGCGTAGGGTTTTACCTCCATAGGAGGGCCCGAACCTGGGTAAACATCGTCTCCTTCGTCCCCTTGTTACCATCGATCCAAGACTCACAGTTCGGGACCCCCTACCCGAGATCCGCCGGTTTTGACACCGACACCCTAAACCCCTAAACCTTTAGTCCCGGTTGGTGTCACCAACCGGGACTAAAGGTCCCCAGCCCCCGGCGCACAAAAGAGAAATTGTGGGTTAATGATATTGATGTGGTAATATGAAAGGGCGTGAGTGCATGGTTGTTGGTTAGTAGAAATATCGATAATTAAAGGGTGTTAACTTGTTGTTCATCTAAATATTGGTTATGGCATGGTGATGATGTGTGAGCATTCTTATTCCTCGTTGAAATCCTAGTGTTGTTTAGGTCGGGGGGGGGGGGGGCGATGGTTAACTCCTACCAACCTCCTCCCTAGGGGCATGAGAGCAGTACTTTGCTTCGAGAGATCTAATAAAGCTTTGTAATAAATATATGAGTTCTTTATGACTAATGTGAATCCATGAATGTATGCACTCTCACCTTTTCATATTTGCTAGCCTCTTAAGTACCGTGCATTGCCCATTCTCACCTCGAGGGTCGGTGCAAACTTCGCCGTTGCATCTCTGTTGCACATAAGCCACCTTATATCTTCCTTAAAACAGCCACCATACCTACCTATCATGGCATCCGAGATATATTGCCATGCAACTTCCGTCGTTACGTCTCGTGACTTGTGTGTTCATCATCATATTTCTTTGCATGATCGTGTAGCTCACATAGTATTTGTGGCAAAGACATCATTGTCGGTGTCAAAACCGGCGGATCTCGGGTAGGGGGTCCCGAACTGTGGATCTAGAATTGATGGGTAACAGGAGACGAAGGAGACGATGTTTACCCAGGTTCAGGCCCTCATATGGAGGTAAAACCCTACGTCCTGCTTGGTTATATTGATGTGTATGAAGATTACAGAGTCGATCTACCTCGAGATCAAGTAGCTAAACCCTAGATGAGTTCACCTACCTCTACGAACTAAACCCTCTGGCTTATATAGATACCAGGGGTCCCTAGGGTTACACATAGTCGGTTGCTTATTGAAGGAATAAACATGCCTATTCTATCATCTTAAGCTTGAAGGGCACGCCACGGCTCCTGAGGTCTCCCCCTGGTCACAGGGTCTTCGGTCAGTCTGATCCTCCAATGAGTGGCCCACGAGTCCGGCCCATAAGGAATAGGCCGGTAGTCCGAGGACCCCTTAATCCCGGACTCCCTCAGTAGCCCCCGAACTAGCCTCCAACGCCAAGGTATGTAGTCCGGACGGTCCTGCGCTCCTAAAGTCTTTGGCTTGCGAGGCGAGTTCTTCTCCTCTCTGTTCGGTAAACAATAATCCGGTCATTAGTGAGCTCTCGATCGTCGAGACGTCGCGGGCCCCACAGCATTAACTTCGCCGTCCAGAATTAACGACGCCCCTCGATCCCTGTGCGCCAATGTGAGATGGGCGGCCCAGCAGCCTTTTACAGGACTGCTCTTCCTGCAAGCGAAGGGGAAGAACCGCCCATTTAAGCAGGCTGAATCGTGGCTTAGGCAACCCCTTCCTCTTCCTTACCATCGAAAAGCCCCAAGCGAGAGTACTTGAAAAATATGGCGAGCATCCCTGGCTCCTCCTCGCGTCCTCACGGCCCCCTTCCCGGAGATTGGGCAAGTTGTTCAGTATCTCTCCTCCGGCTGCGCAACCTTGAGACCCAGGGTTATCTTCCCACCTCGGATCTGGCGTTTACCCGCGCCGGATTGACTTCTTCGAACGGCGAGGCCTTCGCAGAGAATTTCCCTGTTCCACACAAGGGAGAGCGGGTATGTTTCATGTCTTTCCTCTTACGGGCCCTAGGATTCCCCATTCATCCCTTCTTGAGGGGACTATTGGAATTTTACGGGATCCAACTCCATCATCGCACCCCCGGATCCATCCTGCACATTTCGGGCTTTGTTGCCCTCTGCGAGATGTTCTTGGGCTGCGAGGCCCATTTTGGTTTATGGAGGAAGTACTTCTGCCTTGTCCCCCGTACTCGGGGTGGGACAATTCGGGAAGTGGGTGGAGCCGAAGTATGGCGTATAGCCGGGACAGGGTATCCCGTGGGGACTCCGAAGAAAGAGTCCGAAGAATGGACCTCGGAATGGTTCTATATTGAGGACGTCCCCCTGTTCGACCCAGCTCGGAGGGGTCTGCCCGAATACTCCGACGCTCCTTTGAAGAAAAGGTTCAACTGGCGACCGAAGAGTCCATCCCAAGAGGAAAGTGCCGAAGTAAAATGCCTAGCCACCCAAGTGAGGCTAGTAGTTCACAGTAGGTTAACCATCATCGACGTGATGGCAGCCGTCATTGCTCGATGCGTTCAACCCCTTCAGCAAAGGACACACCCCCTGTGGCGTTGCAATGGAACAAATGACACCACCCGTTCCCAACGGCAGGGTCCTGCCAATAAGGCGGCAATGGCGGCCATACTGGCCGATCTTTTCAAAGGAGAAAAAGAAGATTTTGCTCGACTGTCAGCCAAGGATGGCTATTCGAGTCATAACCCCATCGAATGGGTAAGCTTTTGGCTTTGTTTTCTGAATTCGGATATTTATGTATAATCCTTCTGATCGAAACTTTCAATCTGTCTGAACAGAGTTGGAGGTGCTGGGTCGAGACAGTCAGCTGTCCGGCGCCTCAACCAGAGAGTTATTCTCACGACGACTATCCCGGGTTCCATGACGACCCGAAGCTATCAATTGAATACGAGGACGGGGTCTTTTACCAGGAGAGCCTTGATGGCTCCAAGGTGGCTCTTCTAGCCGATCACCCCGCACCACTTCCTTCTTCCACCACTGGTAAAAAGAAGGTCTCTTCCCGTAAAGGGCGAGCGATCCCTGCCAACCCAAGTGTGCCGATCTCTACTCCCAAGGGTCGTCGGTCCACGCGTCGAACGTCGTCTACGGTAGCAGGGCCCGTACCGAGCAACAGCAGGAATCCTCCTCGTGAGCCAATCGCGGGGAACACCTCGACCGTGCACTCAACCAAGAGGTACTTTATTTAACCATTTAGTTCGGAAATTGTCATGATCACAATAAGTACTCACAAAATCTCGTGTCGAAATACTCAGGAGACGAGTACAGCCACCTTCTTCCGGGAACGTCGCCGAGGCGCCAGGCAACCATCATGAATCAAGGTCTTCTGCTCAGGCTGAACTTGACGCAGAGGCCCCTATGACGGATCAGCCCCCTGAAGATTTCGGGGACGTCTCAGTCACTAACTTCGAGGTAGAGAGTGCGATGAATCACCGGCGGCGAAAGGAAGCCCTGCACCACCAAGCGCTTTCCGAAGAAGAGTATAATGCCCTAAGTTCGGTGGACGCATACATCGGAGCTTCCCGAGCTGGGCTTGAGGGAGCCGCCAAACTGATATCGTCCAGCCTGGAGGTGAGTAATCGGTTTTAACAACCGAACACAAATATTAATCCAGTAGCCCCCGAGCCTTGATTTGGTTAGAAAGACCGAGTTAAGGATCTGAATATTGTTTTATTTATAATGTAGGTTTCAAGGCAGCAAAATGAGAAGTTGGCCGAGGAACTCGAGGTGAGCCGAACATAGGTACAAACCGTGAAGGCCGAGCTTGAGCAAGTGAAGAAGTTCACCCGAGAGGCACACGGTGAGTATGTCAATTTGCTGAATTATTCGACATTCCCGTACTGATGAGAGAGTACTTTATAGCAGCTGAGTCCATAGGGCAGTTGCAGAAAGATTCGGATACAGCCTGAGAATCTCAGAGGTATACCGAATCTCAGCATGAGGCTGGCCGCCGTGTGTTGAACCGAAATCCTGAGGAAAAGAACCAGCTTAAGGCGGAAAACCAGCGGCAAGCCGAAGAACTTGAGAGTTTGAAAACTCAATTGGCTCAAGCCCAAGAAGAGAACCAGAGATTACAGAGGGGCATGTTCTGTAAGTGCACTTATATCTTCGTAATTCCGAAAAGTACCTTTATTATATCAAGTGTAAGGGACATGCTTCGTCTTGTGTCTAGTTCTCCTGACCGGGCGGCCCGAGGAAGAAATTGGATCATTCCGAGGGAACCTATTGAAGGAACTGTCCGCTGTACATGAGCAGGCTCAGAGAGCCATGAGGAGCATGACCAAAGCGCTCTGGCCTGCCGAGACGCCTCCAGAAGGGATGTCCGAACTGGCGGATCGGTTTAAAGGAGCCCGATGTCGTTTTGAGTTATGGAAGACATCGGCTTGTCGAGAGGGAGTGCGGGAGGAGTGGGCAATGGTCAAGACCCGCTTTTTCAAACTTAACCCAGAGCATATGGCTCGGGTTGGGCCGGTAGGGCCGGATGGGCAAGAAGTGCCACTTCATTTGGTTTACGACCAAGTGATGCCTGCCGCTCATCTTTCGCAAGAAGATTGCACCCTGTATACCTTAATAGATAATCTTGACACTACTAGGAAAAGGGCTATAGCTGATATGGACATTAATGGCGCACCATGTATGTGGTGCGCCACTGCTATATAGCAGTGGCGCACCAGATACAGGTGTGCCATTAGTGTCCTCATTACTAATGGCGCACCAGACACACGGTGCGCCATTACTAGCAAATTTTATTTTTTTTTATTTTTCCAAAACTATTAATGGCGCACCAGGGCACAGTGCGCCATTACTAGTTTTAACTAGTAATGGTGCACCACACGCTCCGTGCGCCACTACTAACAATTTATTTTTTACTTTTTTTTTCAAAACTTGTAATGGCGCACCTGTGTGAAGTGCGCCATTACTAGTTCAAACTAGTAATGGCGCACCACAACCACGGTGCGCCACTACTAACAAATTTTTTTTTTTTTGCAAAACTAGTAATGGCGCACCCCTAACTGGTGCGCCATTAGTAACCAGGGTTACTAATGGTGCCTTTTTAGCTGGTGCGCCATTAGTAACCTGAGACCAGCTAGATATTTTGGACAGCCACCTACCACACTCACTTTCCCCACTTCATTCTCTCCACCTCCTCCTCCAAGCTTGTCTCGGCTGCCTCCTCCTCCTCACCTCATTTGCACCATAGATTCACCCAAATTAAGTGGTTAAATTACCTTTTTTTGATAGGTAAGTAAGGGGAAAGCTTTCTTTATGTTGTAGATCTACTTTTTCTCACTCCAACAACGTGCACATGCACTTTTTATGGCCTAGCTAGATCTACGTATGTTTGTGGTGTTGCATATGTTTGTGGTGTTGCATATATGTTTGTGTTTGCAGGTACCGGTATTTGAAATGCGATAGTTGCCAATATTTTGCCGGAATGTTGATTCATTTCCGTTTCGTCGAGAATTTGGCACTATGCATTCTTTTTGGTCCTATTTTTAGGCAAAGTCATGCCAAATTTTTTCTTGGTTCTAAAATATCGTTTTGCTCTACCCCGCAGGCGACCATGGTCCACACGATGACCGAAGGCATCATGAATAGGTTTTTGAGCTCCGCGAAGGCCGAGATGCTTCAAAAGAACGAGACGGAGATAAGATGTCCGTGTCGAAGATGCAAGCTGAAGAGCCTTATTGCGGACCCGGATTCCGGGCAGGTGCGGGACCACCTGCTCTTGCGTGGTTTCATGGATGGCTATCGGTGGCAAGGTGATGAAGATGAATATGAAGTCGTCCATGGGGGCCGGGCAAGAAATGAGGAAGGGCAGCAAGACAACCACCGCGGCGAGGGCAGGCGAGAAGACGAAGAATCTCCAGGACATGATCACGACGGTGATGCAGTACACAATCATCATGTAGAAGATGCCGGACATGATGATGAGGAAGATCAAGACGAAGGGCATGATCATGAAGATGAAGATGCCGGAGCAGACGACGATGGACCATCGATGGGCTGGGTGCAGGACCCTCATATTCAAGAGCTGCTTCTCAAGCAGACGGATAACGCAAGAGCTGCCGCCCGAGAGAAAGCCAAGCTGGATCAACTGGAGATAGACGCGGTTACTCCATTGTATGAAGGATCCAGGCCCGAGGATACCCGCCTGAAAGTAACGCTCATGGCTCTGGAGATGAAGGTAAAACAAAAAATGACCGACGCATGCTTCGACGAGAACATGTCATTCTGGCATGAACGTCTTCCCAAGGGGAACAAGTGCCCGACCAGTTTCGAGGAGGCGAAGAAAATCGTGTGTCCTCTGGATTTACCGCACGTGAAATACCATGTGTGCATGAACAATTGCATCATTTATCGGGACGAGCACGCGGAGTCTACCATATGTCCGGTGTGCGGCGTCACTCGATACAAGAAGAGGAAGAAAGCTCCTCGAAAAGTGGTGTGGTACTTTCCGATCACTCCTCGTCTGCAGCGGTATTTCGCGGACCCTAAGGCAGCAAAGCTCCTGCATTGGCACGCGGATAGGGAGGAGAAGAAGCGAGAAGATGACGGAAATGATCCGGAGATAAATAAAAAAGACAAGATGCTGAGTCACCCTAAGGATGCGAGCCAGTGGCAAGCGTTGAACTTCGAACACCCAGAATTTGGGGACGATCCAAGGAACATCGTGCTGGGCGCGAGCACCGACGGAGTCAATCCGTTTGGCAGCCAGAGAAGCACACATAGCACCTGGCCTGTGTTTGTGTGGATGTACAACCTTCCCCCCTGGTTGTGCATGAAGAGGAAGTACATTCACATGAGTATGCTAATTGAAGGGCCGAAACAACCAGGGAACGACATCAATCTGTATCTGGGGCTGCTGAAAGAGGAGCTAGACACGCTGTGGAAAACGCCAACCAATACGTGGGATGCCGCAGAGAAAGAATATTTCCCTATGAGAGCCGCACTGCTCACGACGGTGCACGACTATCTCGGTTACGGATATGTCGCGGGGCAGGTGGTCCACGGATTTTCTGGATGCGTCAGGTGCATGGATGACACAACGTATCGCCAGCTAGATAGAGATCCCGGGTCTTCGAAAACCGTGTTCATGGGACATCGAAGGTGGCTTCGCGATGATGGCTCATGGAGAAAACGCAAGGATCTGTTCGATGGTGAAACCGAACCCTGAAGACGCCCGCGTACGAGGAGCGGCGAGGAAATAGACGAGCTGTTGAAAAATTGGAAAGAGTGCCCACCGCCGGGAAAGGCGCCAGAGCCGGGAAAGGCGCCACCGTCGGGAAAGAAGCGAAAGGCGCCAGAGCCGCTGCTGAAGGTATGGAAAACGAGGTCTGTTTTCTGGGACTTGCCGTACTGGAAGATCCTCCGTGTGCTCACAGCCTTGATGTCATGCATATCACGAAGAACGTGTGCGAGAGTCTGCTTGGTACCCTGCTCAACATTCCAGAGAGGACCAAAGATGGGCCGAAAGCAAGGGCAGACTTGAAATCAATGGGCATCAGGGAGGAGCTTCACGCTAATGATGATGATGATGAGGCGATGGACACGGAAAGTCGTCGCAAAGGCAAAAAGGCCAAGAAGATCGGAAATGACTTCCCTCCTGCGTGCTTCACTCTAAGTCAGGAGGAGATCGAGCAGTTTTTCACCTGCCTCGTAGGAGTAAAACTTCCTTACGGTTACGCGGGGAAGATAAGTAGATACCTAGACTCAGCGAAGCAGAAGTTCAGCGGGATGAAGTCTCACGACTGTCACGTGCTGATGATGCAGATACTTCCAGTTGCAATCCGTGGGATCATGGACGCGCACGTCCATGAAACGCTATTTGGCCTATGCAACTTTTTCGACGTCAGAAGGCTACAGGAAGAGATCGTGGTGATACTATGCGAGCTTGAGATGTACTTCCCGCCCGCATTCTTCGACGTTATGGTGCATCTGCTGGTCCATATCGTGGAGGATATCATCCAACTCGGGCCGACGTTCCTGCACAGCATGATGCCGTTCGAAAGGATGAATGGTGTCATCAAAGGATACGTTCGCAACATGTCACGTCCAGAGGGAAGCATAGCCAGGGGCTTTCTGACCGAAGAGTGCAACTCCTACTGCACGAATTATCTAGGCATCGAGAACCCCGTTGGTCTGCCCGTCAACAGGCACCTCGGCAGGCTCGCTGGATGGGGTCACCGCGAAATGCATGTCGACTTCGAGGGTCGACTCGCCGACTTTGAAAGAGCAAACCTAGTCGCGCTACAACACATAGACGTGGTCGATCCTTGGGTGGTAGAGCACAAAACCTTTATTGAGAAGACGTACAATGACCGAGGCCAACAGAGGACGGACGGAGATATAATCAAAGAGCACAACTCATGTTTCACGCGTTGGTTCAAGGAGAAGCTTCTGTCGTACCCTTTACATGAGGATTCTTCCGCGGAAGAAAAACTCATATTCGCCTTGTCACAGGGCGCCGAGCACAACCTGATGACCTATGAGGCGTACGATATCAACGGCTACACATTCTACACCGAGGAAAAGGACATGAAGAGCGATTATCAGAACTCCAGGGTAACGATGGAATCCTACACCGGTAACGACAAGGACAGATATTACGGAAGGATCGAGGAGATCTGGGAGCTGAGCTACGCTGGAGAGAAGGTCCCGATGTTCCGTGTCAGATGGGCCAAGAGCGTCCTAAAAGAAGACTGGTATTTCACCACCATGGTTATACCCGAAGCCAAATCCAAGACCGCGGGCGCAAACGTCACCGCGAAAAATGAGCCATGGGTACTGGCTTCCCAAGTGGACCAATGCTTCTTCATTACCGACCCGCCAAAGCCCAGTCGTGTTGTCATGAGGAGAGGCAAAAGGAACATCATCGGAATGGATGGAGTCGCCAATGAGCAAGACTTCGACAAGTACGGCGACCCGAAGATGGAAGATGACGATGACGATGAAGTACCATACACCACAAGAAGAAGCAGGACCACCCTACCTAAAGGATGTCCGTTCAAGAGAAGATCAATTCAAGGGGTTCCGGGGCTAAATTATTCAACCGCGAGAAAGAAGGGCAAGAAGATTGTGAAAAGATAGCTAAGATCGAATCACGACGTGTCGGCCACGTGTGTGTGTGTCAGTGGCAAGCTCAATTATTACATGCAACTAAATTATTACATGTATCACTTGATTTCAACCATGTCATCTAATTCTAAATCTTTGCACAATGGTTTTATCACTCCATTTGCATTTTCCTTTTCTTTTTTCTCAAATCTTAAATTATCACAATGGTTTAAGTACGTGGTCTAATTCAAAATATTATTACAGATCTTTTAAACATATTATTAAAAATTATACGCCCTATATTTAGGAATGGAGGGAGTATTAAAATTGCCATGTGTTTATTTTAAAGTGTTTGGATGTTTATCATAAGGTTAAAATAAAATTTTAAAAAAGGTGCAAAAAATGGGGTTGCCAAGATTCGAACCTGGGTGACTTGCTTAATGTATCAAGGGACCAACCACTAGGCCATGTAAGTGGTTCTGTCCATAACCACACACGCAATTGTTTTAACCTATTAGTACTAATAGTAATGGCGCACCCCTTAAAAGTGCGCCATTGCTATCCAGATGTTTATGGCGCACATCCTCAAAAGTGCGCCATTGCTATCGCACTCCCATCCCCACCTCTCCCGCGACCCCCTCCGCTCACTCTCCCATCGCCATTGCTATCCGCCGCACTCCCATCCCCACCTCTCCCGCGACCGCCCCTCCGCGCCGCCCCCTACCTACTCGTCTCCGGCGACCCCCTCCGCTCCGGTAAGCCTCCCGCTCCCTCCCTCCCTCTCTCTCTCCCTCCCTCCCTCTCTCTCTCTCACCGTGTGCCCCCTCCTCTGCAGCAGAGCCCGTCTCCACCGCCGGTCCAGGACCCCCATCCCAGGAGCAACGCTGGCGACCACTCCATAGGCAGGTAGCCACCACTCCCCCCTCCCACACACGTACTTCTCTTTTCTTGAACTCTAACCTCACTAAATCAGCAGGTTTAGTACCCCATTGTCCTGTACTCCCTGTTAAGAAAGAGATGATGCTCGTGTAATTCTAATTGCTGCCGTATTTGGGAGAGCAAGACGTTGATTACTATTGATAACACTAGCGGACTGTTATTAGGATCTGTTATTAGGATCTGCTAGTGTTATTCTAGTGTTATTAGGATCTGTTAAAAAAGGAAAAATGATCATTATTTGTGAAATATCTTCATCAAATATGTTGCTCCAGAAAAGAAAGATCCAATTAAGAACCTTTTTGATTTATGTGAAGCAGAGCTGCAAAACACTCATCCTATCAGCAGCTCATTCATTTCTTCAGGGCTGGTTGATTGTACCCATAAACTGTTGGAAGGTTGTAGATTCTGCAGCAGAGATTCAACAAAACATCATTAAAGATATTTTCTGCTTCAGCCTACACTTTTTTCAGCTCTTCGGTTGGATATGATTTTTTTTTAGAGAAGTTCGATATGTTGATTAAGTTCACATTCTCGTCCTTGTTTTTACCAGGGACAGGAGGTTATATTATTTGTCTTATTCAACAAAACCAACGAGCTGAAAAATCTGACTATTGTCACCATCCTTACATTCCTGTCATAGTAGTTTGTAAAAAAAAAGATTACTATTTGTGAAATATCTTCATCAAATCTGCTGGCATATCTCCGAGAAGGGAAAGATCCAAGAACCTTTTTGTTTTATGAGAAGCAGAGCTGCACAACACGCATCACATTAGGATATATAAATTCATTTCAGCTCTAGTCTAAATTCATTTCAGCTCTAGTCTGCATAACTACAAATCTACAATTTCGTTCTGGTATCCAGTGTTTTGCAATCAAATGAGTTATTCTAGAATCGGTTCATGTAGCTGCTATAGTGTCTCGTGTTCCCTGATTGCCAATGATTCATGTCTCCTGTCCTAGTCCTGCCATTTTTATTTTGTGGAGGAAAGATCACATTGTCCTTTCCATTGCAGACCATGGTTGTAGCTTGTCATCATGATCTTATTTGTTCTGGTTGTGCCTATAAGCTTGTTGTGCCTATATGTAGGCCTTTTTTGTGCAGGTACAAAAAATTACCCCTTTCTCCCGAAATGTCGATTAATTTCCGTTTCGGTTGAGAATGGGGTCCTAGGTCAAGAAAATTAGCAAAGGTCATGCCAAATTTTTCCGTGAATTCGTGCATGAACTTTGTTAATTTTCTTGACCTAGAAGGTTCCATATTCTCAACCGAAACAAAAATTAATCAACATTTATAGACAATGTTATTTCTACAAAGCAAATATTTCTAAGTGGCTTTTATAGTTTTCCCTTAAGTTGAAATGCAAACTATTTTTTCTTCCTGCAGCAAGAGCAATAGTGCACTTAGTTTGGTGGAGTTGAAACCAGAGAGTTGATTACTAATATAGGATAGAAGAATAGATACTACCCTGATCTCATCCAGTAACTCTAGTAGCCTTTTTTCCTATTTAGAGCGAACATGGCCGACAACGATGAGGTCGGCGGTTCGGGCGGCAAGCCATTCTGGGAGCTGTCCCAGGAGATGGAGGGAGACCCTCACCGCTATGAGGACGCCGCGGAAGTCACCGATCCCGACTACACAACCCCTAGTGGCGTCGGGGATGACACCACTGATGGTGCCGCCGAGGATGCCACCACTGATGATGGCGGCGCACGCACAGATGGCAGCCAACCGAAGAGGCAACGGAAGGACCGGCGCCCAAACGTGCTCGCCACCGTCGAGGAATTTACTGAAGTGTCCTCCGAGGGGCATCCAACGGCGCCCAAAGAAATAGTCAAGGGGTACGCGGGACAGCTCGGGTGCATTCTCCGGAGCACCGTCTCGATCAACACCGAGAACCTAAGGCATCGTGACCGAGGGAATTTGCGCAACCTCCTCTTCACGAAGCTGCACGAACGATACAAGTTCCCCGGTGACTTCGCAAACACACGCCTCTCAGGGAATAAAGTGAACAGTGCCGCCCTCACGAAGATGAGCAAGGCCCTGGCTGCTTGGAGAGGCGCGGTGAAGAGCATGATTTAAAAAGGTGATAGTTATGAGAAGATCAAGGAGAAAAATCTTTCGATCAGCGAAGATGACTACCGGGAGTTCAAGATCAAGTGCGAGAGCAACGCATCCGGGGAATCAAGTTAGTGGGGGAAAGATATGAGGGACTTGAACTTAGGGGTCCACAAACTCGGTCCCGGCGGTTACAGAGTGGCGGAACCTATATGGGACAAGGAGGACGCGGAGCGTGCCGAGCAAGGCCTACCGCCCCGCTTCGAGAAATACCGTGACAAGCAGACCAGGAACTATGTCAGGGCCCGGTACAAGATTGACCCGGTAACCAAGGAGCTTACCACGGATCCAAAGACCAAGGCGCTTGAGCGTGTTCTGGTAAGGAATACACCCCCGCGTAATTAGCTCCATATGGTTGCATTCTAATTAATGAAGCCAAATTTCTAAATGGTTCACGTTCCTTCCGCAGGACACTGAAAGCAGTAGCGCGGGGTCGTCTCAGAGCTCCCCTTTCGACACCCCTTTAAACAGGGCGTTGAACATAATGAAAAACAAGGATAAGCTCAGTAAGCCGTCGTCAGCTGGTCGTGTGGCCGGCAAAGGCTTGTCCACGAAATGGTCGGAATACTATACCGCTAGGCGAAAGGAGAGAAAGACCAGCTCGGAAAGCCAGCAGCGCGAGGTTCAACAACTCAAGGCACAAGTGGCGCGGATTCCGGAGATGGTCGAAGATCAAGTGCGAGACCAATTGGGAGCGACGATCACCGCCATTATACCTACCTTGGTTTCTGGGCTGCAGGCGTGGGTGGCGGGCGGCCAACAGGGGCCGCCCCCGATTCCCAGCTTCACAGGCAGCAACTCGCGCAACGCGCCGGCGGCGCCATTGGTGTCTCAGGCGGAGGCGGCATTGGTGTCTCCCGCGGCGGCGCCATTGGTGTCTCCGGCGGAGGCGGCATTGGTGTCTCCCGCGGCGGCGCCGGCATTGCAGCTTAATGCACCCGGGTGTGGGAAGAATACGCCGGCCGGCACCTCGGCAGCAAGCGGCCCCTCCGTCAATTGCACACCCGCCGTTGGCGGTGCCTCGACATTAGCCGATCTCGACGCCATCACGGTAACTAATTAAGCCTCTCGGCCGATGACTTCATCTCCTTGCCTTTGACTGGGCATCCCTGACGCCCTACATGTTTTCGCAGGGCGCCGCCGACGTTCCATGCACTCTCCTGCACTTCGTGGGCGGCGAGTTGATCGATGTCGCCAAGGCCAGAATCGTTCAACCGGGCAGCCGCGTGTTCCACGGTAATCCGATGCCACCCACCGTGTATAGGGTTCAACTGGTTCGGGTGCTGCGGGGCTGCGATGACTTGTTACCTCCGTTTCGACCCGCTGGGGCCGACGAAGACGATGTGATGACCCTCAGCGCCTGCTTAAGCTGGCCCCTGCTTTGGCCGAAGAGCCAGATTCGTTTGGGGGCGGGGGACACCACCCCACAGACAACACCGCCAGTCGTGCCGGCGCCAAGCCATGGCAAGACCACCGCAACGCTACCGGACATGCCGGACATGCATATGGCACAGGATCCGGGCATGCATATGGCACAGGATCCGGACGACGACGACGACGACGACGACGGTACATTTACCAAAGTCGATAAGTACTTCAACGAACATGGGTGCGATGACGAATTCTTTGGGCCTCCTTCTCAAGAACCCAACCCTGCAAAAGACGATCGCGATCTACCTGGTATCGCGGAGAAACCCAATTGCAACAGGCGTCGTCTGGCATTCAGTTCTCAGGAGACGCCTCCAGCTGCCGCCTTCACCGAGCCTCAGATAGCCGAGGTGCGAAATATTATCAGCCCCAACACACTCAAGAAGGCGGTCTCTCAGCAGAACTCGATCCCATTACAGCAGAAGAAGAAGGGACGGAAAAGAAAGATTAAGGGTGCGAGCCAGCCGGCACCGAGTACGATCCGTGCTCAGGACGGGCCACCTTCACCTAAGGATATCTCGAGGAGGGTGCATGTGGCGGGTAGGCCGATGCTACCGACTAATCTGCTCAATGCTGCAACCGGTGCTATGCGGAGTCTGCATGACAGTGTTCTTTCTTTGGAGAAGCGGTGTCTCCGAGAGAATGATGTGGCATACCCGGTTTTCGTGGCCAAGGTGCTAGAGGGCAAGGGCTTTGTCGATAGCACCATCGGGGGTATGATCGTCCTGCGGTTTGATGGCATCTTCGCTATGTTTAACCTTCATCCGCTGCACTACACCTTCATTCGGCTATTTTCGCTCAGTATGGAGATGCGGATCATTAGAGACAAGACCCCGGACATCGTGATAGTTGACCCCTTCTACATGCGTGCCAAGATCTTGGGCAGCGCTGGGGACCGGCAAGTCGCGAGTTCATACCTCGAAGGCGTCATTCTGGCGAACCCAGATAAGGATAACTTCCTCGTGACTTACTTTCCCGAGTAAGTCATCCCCTCATCGCCCCGTAACATATGATTTCTTAGATTTCGATCGTTCTTTTTTTCCTAACATTCCGTGTTTTGTGCAGTGACACACATTGCACACTCATCCTCTTAAGCCCGAAATATTCCATGGCCACGTATTTCGACTCGGACCGTCAGTTGAAGAAAGACTACACAAATATCAAGAAAGTTCTTGATGATGTTCTCCCCGGCTATGCCAGATCTGGAGGCACCTTCAGCAGGCCAATTCGTAGGTACGGTAAGCACGTGTTCGCCCACAATACGACGTTCCCCTGCGTCAAGCAGCCGCCTGGCGGTCAGAAGGATGCCTACTACGCCCTCCATCACATGCGGGCGATCGTGCGGGACCATAATCACCTTCTGCTACCAAATAATCTCAAAGATTGGGCCGCAAGCTTGTCGGCAATCCAGGACACGGACATCAGACAAGAATTCTTTCGCATCCAGTCAGAGTTTGCGGAAATCATCCATCAAGATGTCCTTCGTACCTCGGGGCAGTTCTACCTTAGATATCAACCGTCCAACAGTGAGATAGAAACAACGCTACAAATGCAGGCTGACAACGACCGCGATTTCATGACCATCACGATAGACGGCGGCTTCATCCACGCTCCGGTCCCTGAGTCGAGTCGAAAGTAGTGATGCTATGTAGTTCTGAAATATCGATTAGCTCTCTAGTTTGGACAGTCGTTCAACTTATATGTAATCGATGCTATTTATTAGTAGGACCACGAATCGTGCTATTAATGTGTTGCTTTTCTCTTCCGATCCTTTTGTTGCATACTTATATATTGCTTATGTATTGTCTGTGAATTGCTACTAACGTTTTGTTTGTCTAGTGCATAGAGATGCCGTCGTATGTCGTGTACAAGGGTAAGGTTCCCGGAGTCTACGACGACTGGGAGGAGTGTCGGAAACAGGTTTACCGTTTCAGCGGTAACAGTTACAAAGGGTACACCACTAGGGCGGAGGCGGAAGCTAGATACACGCGCTATCTAGCGGGAGATAGGAGGGAGCGGAGGAGGAACCGGATGAAGACCAGTTTCATCGCGATGATGCTCATCGTGATGACCGCAGCTCTCTTCTATGTGATGGTAGTTTAGATGATCGATATCGACTTGTAATGTGAAGACAAACTCGCTACTCGCGGTCTCGAGACTTGTAAATGTTCTAACTTTGTTCGGTCTTTTGAATTCGGAGACTAGCTAATATGATGAATTGTATTCGGAGACTAATCTTCTATTGTATTCGATGAATCTGCTGTTTATATGTTGTGCTGTCTATATTCTGTGCAGTAATATATTTTGTAACCTGCGCAAATATCAGAAAAGAAAAAAAAATTCCTAATATTCATACTAGTGGCGCACCATACAGCACATTAGTGGCGCACTGCTATAAAAAATACTAGTGGCGCATTATCTGTTAGTGCGCCATTAGTAACCCAGAGCACAAGGTAAATATGGCCCCCTGGGAGGCATACTAATGGCACACCGTGTGACTTACTAATGGCGCACTACCTGGTGCGCCACTATACTCTGGTATACTAATGGCGCACCAGGGGTGCGCCATTAGTATATGTTACTAGTGGCGTGATGATAGTGGCGCACCTGTAGTGCGCCATTAATGGCCAAAACAGGTGCGCCACTAATAAGCCTTTTCCTAGTAGTGTGACCAGCAGCCAGGTGTTTGATTCTATGTAACTATGTACTTTAAATCAAAAACTCCTCCATCTATGCTGTAAACGTTGTCTTAACCGGCCATCGGCTTCGACCTCCCTCGCTAAGAGCGTGGGAGTGTTCCGTATTGAATGTCCTCCGATAAAAGGAACTTATTTCAGGGAACCAGGCAATCCGTCCAATCGGTGCGAACAGACAGAACATGCAAGGAGATATGTTATATTACTGCTTAACGTAAGAAACATCTTCCGAAGAAAATAGTTCCTCTATCGGTACCTTCCTTCAGGTTGCTACGTAGATCATAGATATCATGGCCGTATACTACTCGTATGCGGATAATGGCTTCTTTGGGAAAATAATCCCAGGTAATGGTGAGAACCACCACAAGTTTTTTTACTTCCGTCGTAGCCGACCAATTTTCTTCTTAAGATAGCTAGCTTTCGGCTTCACCCGTCTGAGGTACGTATCCGGATGATCCGGTCGTAACAATCGCAGAGGTGCTCCCTTTACCCTCTAGCCGAACAATCGGAAACGTAGAGGGTAAGCACAGGAGCGAGGCAACCCAGCTTGGCCAAAATCTTAGGTCCAATTGATGCATATACTGGCTTAAAAACGATAAGGAAAGTGTGCATGCACAATACATGTGAATCGGTGCACAGAATATATAATAATCGGCTTCGAGAAGAAGCCCCAGGTGTTTTTTCGGATAGGACATTTGAAGATGTATGCCGAAAAACTTAACACAAGCTCGGTTTAGATGAACACATGCTGGGAAATGATATCCAATCCTGTAAAGCTAAAATGGAAGGGAAAGAATATGAAAGAAAAAAAAGAAAAAAAAGAAAGGTAAGAAATATGACGACACCGATCTAGCGGTAAAAGCACCGAAGACGAGCTGCGTTCCATAGATTTGGTTCGAGGCGGTTGTCCGGTGGGTTGCGGAGGCGATAAGCCTCTCCTATAAGTACTTCGTCAATTATGAAAGGGCCCTCCCACTTGGGATTGAGTTTATGCCTCTGCTTCTCTGGGAGTCGTAAGACGAGTTCGCCCACATTATATGCCTTCGCTCTAACCTCCCTGCTTTGGTAGCGCCGAGCCTGCTGTTGATAGAAAGTAGAGCGGGCCTAAGCTATATCGGGCTCTCCTTCCAAGGCGTCTAAGTCGTCCTGCCGATCTAACTCGGCCTCCTTTTCTTCATACATGCGCACCCTAGGTGTGTCGTGAATGATATCGCAGGGAAGGACTGCTTCTGCCCCGTAGACCATAAAAAATGGTGTGTATCCCGTTGATCGATTCGGGGTGGTACGCAGACCCCACAGAACGGAGTCAAGCTCCTCTACCCAATTGCAGTCAAATTCATGAAGAGATCGGACCAGACGTGGTTTGATGCCACTCATGATTAGGCTGTTGGCCTGTTCGACTTGTCCATTGGTCTGCGGATGATACACCGAGGCGTAATCGAGCTTGATGCCCATGTTTGCGCACCAGTCCTTCACCTCCTGGGCGGTGAAATTGGATCCATTGTCCGTTATTATGTTGTGCGGGACACCATAACGGTGTACCACGCCGGATATAAAGTCGACTACCGGTCCGGACTTAGCTGATCTTACTGGTTTTGCTTCGATCCATTTGGTGAACTTGTCGACCATGACCAGTAGATATTTATTTTTCTTGGTCCCCCCTTTAAGTGGTCCGACCATATCCAGCCCCCAGACCGCGAAAGGCCAGGTGATCGGAATAGTTCGAAGAGCTGTCGGGGCATGTGGCTTTGATTTGTGAATAGTTGACATCCAACACAATGTTGGACAAGTGCTTGGGCGTCAGCTCGAGCGGTGGGCCAAAAGAATCCGGCTCGAAAGGCTTTGCTTACTAAGGCCCGTGCTGCAGCATGGTGGCTGCCCATGCCAGCGTGGACTTCGGCCAAGAGATGCCTTCCTTCTTCCTCAGATATGCACCGTTGGAGTATCCCGGTAGTGCTTTTCTTATATAACTCACCCTCGTGGACCTTATAGGCCTTGGATTGCCGAATTATGCGTCTCGCCTCCGTCTGGTCGTCGGGGAGTTCTTGGCGGAGAAGTTAGGCAAGGAAGGGCTCGGTCCATGGTGCGATTACTGCCATGACCTCATGAGCCAAAGGCATTTCTTCAATTATGGAACCGCCGATGATTTGCTCATCTGGTTCATTTATAGGAGGGACAATCTCTTCCGTACTGATGGCTCCAGCGCCCTTATTCTCGTCCTGCCATACCACCGATGGCTTGAAAAGCCGTTCAAGGAAGGTGTTTTTCAGGACGGTGTCTCGCTTGGCCCCCATACGGGCGAGTATGTCAGCAGCCTGATTGCTGTCTCTAGCGACATGGTGGAATTCTAGCCCCTCGAACCGTGCGGATATTTTAAGAACGGCGTTTCTGTATGCTGCCATCTTTGGGTTTTTAGCATCGAATTCGCCGTTGATTTGAGAGATGCGAGATTAGAATCTCCCCGTACTTCAAGCCGTTGTATGCCCATCAATGCTGCCATCCGAAGCCCGTGTAATAGTGCTTCGTATTCGGCCGCATTGTTGGAATTGGCGTACATGATCTGCAACACACACTGGATGTTGTCTCCCGTGGGAGATTTGAGGATAACTCCAGCCCCCAGTCCGGCCAGTGTCTTGGATCCGTCGAAGTACATCGTCCAATGGGAGTATGTACTATATTCTCTGGGGAGCTCGGCCTCTGTCCATTCGACAAGGAAATCGGCCAACACCTGAGATTTAATAGCTCGTCGTGGCTTATAGGCGGTTTCGAAAGGAAGGAGTTCGATGACCCATTTGGCTATGCGGCCGGTGGCGTCCCTGTTATTGATTATATCATTCAGGGGTACTTCGGATGCCACCATGACCGAACATTCTTGAAAGTAGTGTCTGAGCTTTCGTGATGCCATAAACACTGTATAGGCTATCTTCTGGTAGTGCGGATATCTAGACTTGCATGGCGTTAGCACTTCTGACACATAGTAGACTGGCTTTTGCACCCCGGAATTTGTGACCCTCGTCCTCTCGTTCGATGACGAGCACCGCACTAACCACTTGATTGGTGGCCGAGATGTACAGTAACATTGGTTCACCGGCGCCTAGCGCCGTGAGTATGGGGTTGCTGGCCAGCAGTGTTTTAATTTCCTCTAGTGCAGCCGTTGCTTCATCGGTCCACTCGAAGTTTTTGGTCCGTTTCAGCAGCCTGTAGAGCGGCAAAGCCTTTTCACCAAGGCAGGAGATAAAGCGGCTCAAAGCCGCCACGCAGCCCGCCAGCCTTTGGACGTGCTTAAGCTCTGTAGGAATCGCAAGTTTAGATAGGGCGCGGATCTTAGCAGGATTCGCTTCTATTCCTCTATGGGAAACAATGAATCTGAGTAGTTTACCAGCGGGAACTCCGAAGACACATTTGTCCGGATTGAGCTGTATATCATATTCCCGTAGACTAGCAAAAGTTTGCCTAAGGTCGTCTATCAGCTGGCTGACGTGTTTGGTCTTAATGACCACGTCGTCCACGTATGCCTCGACTGTTTTACCGACTTGTTTTTCGAGACATGTCTGAATCATACGCTGCTATGTAGCACCTGCGTTTTTTAGCCCGAAAGGCATTGTGTTAAAGCAGAATGGCCCGTAGGGGGTGATGAATGCAGTTGCAGCTTGATCGGATTCCTTCATTTTGATCTGATGGTATCCAGAATAAGCGTCGAGGAAGCACAATGAGTCGTCTCCGGCTGTGGCGTCAATAATCTGGTCTATGCGAGGTAAGGGGAAAGGGTCCTTGGGGCAAGCTTTATTAAGGTCTTTGAAATCAACACACAACCGCCAGGATTTATCTTTCTTCGGTACCATCACCAGGTTTGCCAACCACTCGGGGTGTTTGATTTCTCTTATGAATCCGGCCTCCAGCAATTTTGCTAGTTCTTCGCCCATAGCTTGTCACTTGGGTTCGGAAAATCGGTGTAGAGCCTGTTTGACGGGCTTGAAGCCTGCGATTATGTTCAGACTGTGTTCTGCTAGCCGTCGCGGGATTCCTTGCATATCTGAAGGATGCCAGCCAAAGATATCCCAGTTTTCTCGTAAAAATGTTCGCAGTGCTTCGTCCACCAGGGGGGTCCAGGTGAGCTTCGATGGACGCTGTTTTATTGGGGTCCGTTGGATGTACCTGAAATTTGACGATTTCGTCTGCAGGTTTAAAGGACGTGGGTTTGGGCCTCTTGATAAGGACCACATCATCCTTGTCCATTGTTGACCGGAGTGCGGTCAATTCCTCTGCTGCAAAGGTCTCAGCTAGTGCCTCGAGGGCGAGCGCTGCTGTTCTGTTTTCGGCTCGAAGGGCTCTATTCGGGTCACTTGTGATTGTGATCACCCCGTTTGGGCCCGGCATTTTGAGCTTCATATACCCGTAATGTGGTATAGCCTGAAATCTTGTGAAAGCGTCACGCCCCAACAGAGCGTGGTAACCACTGTGAAAGTGCACGATATGAAAGAGAAGTTCTTCGGATCTGTAGTTCTCGGGCCTCTTTCCCAGGGATGATCCCACGAAAGGTTGTGTTGCTATGTTCGATGCGGGATCGGTCGAACTGCATTTTTTCCAAGGTATCCTCGTAAATGAGATTTAAACCACTACCGCCATCCATTAGCACCTTTTGCAACCTGAAACCATCGACGATGGGATTGAGGACCAGTGCGGCAGGTGTTTGGCCGGGGCGGGTGATTGGTTGATCAGCTTCTCTGAAGGTGATCGGTGTGTCTGTCCATGAATTCATTGCTGCCACCTGATAGATTTGTTCGAGTTCTCGAAGAGCTCTCTTCCTCTTATTCCGGGAGGAAAATGTTTCGTAGATCGTCAGGATCTCGGCGTTGCATTCTGGTGGCGCTGTTGAACGTCTGCCTGGAGGTAGGGCCTCGAGGATGGCCTCTCCACTTTTTGAGACCTGCCTGACGACCCAGCAAGCTCTAAGGCTGTGAGTCGGGCTTGTGTTCAGTAATACAGAGTGTATAGGGCATGGCTTGTATAATACTCCATCAAGGACAGTTCTGACTCCCGTAGGGGGTCTATTCTTTTTCTCGGCGGGTTCGTGTTCGGCCGGCCGTTTCGGAGGTATTCGCTTTTTCCGAGCTCCTCTAGGGTGTTCGGCAGGGATCGGCTCCGAAAACAAACATTCGGCTTGCCAGGTGCTTTCCATGGCGCAATATTTTTGTACCAGTGAAAGCACATTTGCTCCCTTGGTGGTTCTGGTAATTAATAACAACATATATGTCATTGAACTAATGTTTCCACTAAGCATATTTCAGGAAAAGTTCAATGATAGGGATGGCAAAAGGATTGTGGAGAAACCCCAAGATGCAAGGAAATGGATTGACAAAGCTTCAAGCAAGAGGACTCTACATTTTACTTTGTGAGGAATCACTTTGAGTCCATAGGAAAGCCAATTCTATTAAAAGGGGGTAAGGTACTGCTACTTCTTGAGCTTGCGTTGGTTTTCCCTTGAAGAGGAAAGGGTGATGCAGCAAAGTAGATAAGTATTTCCCTCGGTTGTTGAGAACCAAGGTATCAATCTAGTAGGAGGTACAAGCAAGGCCCCAATCTATGCACCTGCACAAACAATCAAACACTTGCACCCAACGCTATAAAGGGGTTGTCAATCCCTTCACGGTTACTTGCAAGGATGAGATCTGATAGAGATAGATATAAAAGATTACTAAAACGAAAACTAAAATAAAAGTAAATAAATTGCAGCAAAGTATTTTTGGTATTTTTGGTTTATAGATCTGAAAATATAATATGGAAAATAGACCCGGGGGCCATAGGTTTCACTAGAGGCCTCTCTCTTGAAGGAAAATAATACGGTGGGTGAACAAATTACTGTCGAGCAATTGATAGAAAAGCGCATAGTTATGACGATATCCAAGGCAATGATTATGCATATAGGCATCACGTCCATATCAAGTAGACCGAAACGATTCTGCATCTACTACTATTACTCCACACATCGACCGACTCCTGCCTGCATCTAGAGTATTAAGTTCATGAAGAACAGAGTAACGCATTAAGTAAGATGACATGATGTAGAGGGATAAACTCAAGCAATATGATGAAAACCCCATCTTTTCATCCTTGATGGCAACAATACAAATACGTGCCTCGCTACCCCTACTTTGTCACTGGGTCAGGACACCGCAAGATTGAACCCAAAACTAAGCACTTCTCCCATTGCAAGAATTACCAATCTAGTTGGCCAAACCAAACCAATAACTCGAAGAGACTTGCAAAGATATGAAATCATGCATATAAGAATTCAGAGAAGATTCAAATAATATTCATAGATAATCTGATCATAAATCCACAATTCATCGGATCTCGACAAACACACCGCAAAAGAGTATTACATCGGATAGATCTCCATGAAGATCATGGAGAACATGGTATTGAAGATCATAGAGAGAGAAGAAGCCATATAGCTACTAGCTATGGACCCAAAGGTCTGAGGTGAACTACTCACGCATCATCGGAAGGGCAATGGTGTTGATGTAGATGCCCTCCAAGATCAAATCCCCCTCCGGCAGATTACCGGAAAAGGCCCCAAGATGGGATCTCACGGGAACAGAGGCTTGCGGCGGTGGAAAAGTATTTTCGTGGCTCACTTGGGTATTGGGGGAATATTCCTGAATTTATAGGCGAAGAATTAGGGTTGGAGGAGCTACGGGGGGCCCACAAGCCAGGGGGCGCCCCCCCCCAGGGGCGCGCCCTGGTGGCTTGTGGCCCACCCGTAGGTCTTCTGGCCTCTTCTCGAAGCCTCCTGGGTTCCTTCTGGTCCAAGAAAAATCAGCGTAGAATTTTATTCCGTTTGGACTCCATTGGATATTCCTTTTCTGCAATACTCAAAAACAAGGAAAAAACAGAAACTGGCACTGGGCACTAGGTTAATAGGTTAGTCCCAAAAATAATATAAAATAGCATATTAATGCATATAAAACATCCAAAACAGATAATATAATAGCATGGAACAATCAAAAATTATAGATACGTTGGAGACGTATCAGCATCCCCAAGCTTAATTCCTGCTCGTCCTCGAGTAGGTAAATGATAAAAAAAAAAATTTGATGTGGAATGCTACCTAACATATTTATCCATGTAATATTCTTTATTGTGGCATGAATGTTCAGATCCATAAGATTCAAAACAAAAGTTTAATGTTGACATAAAAACAATAATACTTCAAGCATACTAACAAAGCAATCGTGTCTTTTCAAAATAACATGGCCAAAGAAAGTTATCCCTACAATATCATATGGTCTGGCTATGCTCCATCTTCCCCACACAAAGTATTTAAATCATGCACAACCCCGATGATAAGTCAAGCAATTGTTTCACACTTTTTATGTTCTCAAACCTTTTCAACTTTCACGCAATACATGAGCGTGAGCCATGGATATAGCACTATAGGTGGAATAGAATATGGTGAAGGTTGTGAGGAAAAATAGAAGATAGTCTCACATCAACTAGGCGTATCAACGGGCTATGGAGATGCCCATCAATAGATATCAATGTGAATGAGTAGGGATTGCCATGCAACGGATGCACTAGAGCTATAAGTGTATGAAAGCTCAAAAAGAAACTAAGTGGGTGTGCATCCAACTCGCTTGCTCACGAAGACCTAGGGAAATTTGAGGAAGCCCATCATTGGAATATACAAGCCAAGTTATATAATGAAAAATTCCCACTAGTATATGAAAGTGACAAAATAGGAGGCTCTCTATCATGAAGATCATGGTGCTACTTTGAAGCACAAGTGTGGAAAAAAGATAGTAGCATTGTCCCTTTTCTCTTTTCTCTCATAATTTTTTTGTGGGCATCTTTGGCCTCTTTTTTTATTATTTGTAAAGTCCGGAGACTCATCCCAACTTGTGAGGGAATCATAGCTTCCATCATCCTTTCCTCTCATGGGACAATGCTCTAATAATGATGATAATCACACTTTTATTTACTTACAACTCAAGAATTACAACTCGATACTTAGAACAAAATATGACTCTATATGAATGCCTCCGGTGGTGTACCGGGATGTGCAACGATCTAGCATAGCAAATGACATAAAAAATGGACAAGCCATGAAAACATCATGCTAGCTATCTTACGATCATGCAAAGCAATATGACAATGATGGTGCGTGTCATAATAAACGGAACGGTGGAAGTTGCATGGCAATATATCTCGGAATGGCTGTGGAAATGCCATAATAGGTAGGTATGGTGGCTGTTTTGAGGAAGGGAATATGGTGGGTTTAATGCACCGGCGAAAGTTGCGCGGTACTAGAGAGGCTAGCAAAGGTGGAAGGGTGAGAGTGCGTATAATCCATGAACTCACATTAGTCATAAAGAACTCACATACTTATTGCAAAAGTCTATTAGTTATCGAAGCAAAGTATTAGACGCATTCTCCTAGGGGAGAGGTTGGTAGGAGTTAACCATCGCGCGCTCCCGACCCTCAAACAAAGGATGACAATCAATAAACAAATCATGCTCCGACTTCGTTACATAACGGTTCACCATACGTGCATGCTACGAGAATCACAAACTTTTAACACAAGTATTTCTACCAATCCACAATTACTCACTAGCATGACTCTAATATCACCATCTTTATATCTCAAAACTATATGCGCGGAATCAAACTTCTCATAGTATTCAATGCACTTTACATGAAAGTTTTTATTATATCCCTCTTGGATGCCCATTATATTAGGACTAAATTCATAACCTAAACCAATTACCATGCTGTTTAAAGACTCTCAAAATAATATAAGTGAGGTACGAGAGTTCAATTATTTCTATAAAATAAAACACCACCGTGCTCTAAAAAGATATAAGTGAAGCACTAGAGCAAAATTGCCTAGCTCAAAAGATATAAGTGAAGCACATAGAGTATTCTAATAAATTCACGATTTATGCGTGTCCCTCTCAAAATATGTGTGCAGCAAGGATGATTCTGGCAAACTAAAAAGCAAAGACTCATATCATACAAGACGCTCCAAGCAAAACACATATCATGTGGTGAATAAAAATATAGCCTCAAGTAAATTTACCGATGGATTGAAGACGAAAGAGGGGATGCCTTCCGGGGCATCCCCAAGCTTAGGCTCTTTGGTATCCTTGAATATTCCTTGGGGTGCCTTGGGCATCCCCAAGCTTAGGCTCTTGCCACTCCTTATTCCATAGTCCATCAAATCTTTACCCAAAACTTGAAAACTTCACAACACAAAACTCAACAGAAAACTCGTGAGATCCGTTAGTATAAGAAAAATAAATCACCACTTTAGGTACTGTTGTGAACTCATTCTTTATTTATATTGGTGTAATATATACTTTATTCCAACTTCTCCATGGTTCATACCCCCCAATACAACCCATAGATACATCAAAATAAGCAAACAACACAAAGAAAACAGAATCTGTCAAAAACAGAACAGTCTGTAGCAATCTGTAAACTTCGAATACTTCTGTAACTCCAAAAATTCTGAAAAATTAGTAAAATCTGGGAAATTTTTATATCAATCTTGTGTAAAAATTTCAGACTCATTCGACGCTCTGGTGAATTTATAAAATTCCTGGACTGAGCGCAAAAGTTTCTGTTTTTCAGCAGAATCAAATCAACAATCACCATAGACCATCCCAAAGGTCTTACTTGGCTCAAACACTAATTAAAACACTAAAACACAATTACTACATATTTAATAATGTGTAAAGCACTCAATAACAGAAACAAAAAACAAAAAAACAAAAAATCGGGTTGCCTCCCAACAAGCGCTATTGTTTAACGCCCCTAGCTAGGCATAACGCAATTGATCTAGGTATTATCATAATAGTAAGGGAGATCATCCATGCTCATCTCATACTCCCTTCTTTCAGAGGCAAGTTTCCTTTGTGGCAAGCAAAAATAATCAAAAGGGCTAAATTTAATAGGATAAGGATCCTTAAGATCAAGTGCGGGAGGGATAGGTTCCTCCTTCGGCCCCCTATAGTGTATAATCAATTCATCATTGTAAGCTTTCCTTTGGTGGAAAGTCATAAGCCTATCTCTTAATATGAACTCTAATCCGTTGTTTTGTATAGCAAAATTATCATTGAGTTCAGAAATCTTATCAACCAAAACCTCGGTAGGGACCCTTTTTCTCAAATTTTCATTATAGGCAACATAATCCGGAGATTGCAATCTCATTATTTCTTCTTGATTAAAAAGGATCTCCTCTATAGGGGGACATCCACCATTAATTTTATAATGAGAAAAAAATTTGCTAGCCTCTTTCATGATGAATCTAAACTCGTGGGCTAGAAATATAGTGGCGGCACGCTTAACGGAAGAATGCTGAATATTAGAGAACTCTAGAAAAATCATTTGTATGCAAGGATGCATATGAACAAATTGCCTCTCAAGTTCAATTATTAACAGTGTTATTGCATCCGCAAGACTATTAGTTTTATTGAGAATAGACCCTCTTAAAGTAGGTAGCATACCAGCACAAGTAAAGAAATCTTGAATAACACCTTTTCCAATAATATTACCACTACCTATGCGGAATTTTTTTGTATGTGTGATAGTAGGTTCTTCATGGGGGGCGTTATTAGCAAAATTCCCCTCAAGATTATTACTATCCTTTTCATTGAAAACCTCCCTAGATTCAGACATGGTGGCAACGAATCGATCTAGCACACAAGCAAACAAAAAGCAAACGAAAAGACGAACGGAAGAAGGGCGAATAAAAAGGCAAATCTTTTTGGTTTTTTCTGAAAATCGTTTTAGAAGTGGGGGAGAGGAAAACGAGAGGCAAATGGGAAATAATGTAAATGCAAGAGATGAGTTTGTGATGGGTACTTGGTAGGCTTGATGTAGATCTCTCTGACAACCACGCCAAAAATTGGCAAGTTGACAGGAGAGTTCTTGTCTTGACTTGCTATGTATCCTCCCCGGCAACGGCGCCAGAAATCCTTCTTGCTACTTCTTGAGCTTGCGTTGGTTTTCCCTTGAAGAGGAAAGGGTGATGCAGCAAAGTAGATAATTATTTCCCTCAGTTGTTGAGAACCAAGGTATCAATCCAGTAGGAGGTACAAGCAAGGCCCCAATCTATGCACCTGCACAAACAATCAAACACTTGCACCCAACGCTATAAAGGGGTTGTCAATCCCTTCACGGTTACTTGCAAGGATGAGATCTGATAGATATAGATATAAAAGATTACTAAAACAAAAACTAAAATAAAAGTAAATAAATTGCAGTAAAGTATTTTTGGTATTTTTGGTTTATAGATCTGAAAATATAATATGGAAAATAGACACGGGGGCCATAGGTTTCACTAGAGGCTTCTCTCTTGAAGGAAAATAATACGGTGGGTGAACAAATTACTGTCGAGCAATTGATAGAAAAGCGCATAGTTATGACGATATCCAAGGCAATGATTATGCATATAGGCATCACGTCCGTATCAAGTAGACCAAAACGATTCTGCATCTACTACTATTACTCCACACATCGACCGACTCCTGCCTGCATCTAGAGTATTAAGTTCATGAAGAACAGAGTAACGCATTAAGTAAGATGACATGATGTAGAGGGATAAACTCAAGCAATATGATGAAAACCTCATCTTTTTATCCTTGATGGCAACAATACAAATACGTGCCTCGCTACCCCTACTTTGTCACTGGGTGAGGACACCGCAAGATTGAACCCAAAACTAAGCACTTCTCCCATTGCAAGAATTACCAATCTAGTTGGCCAAACCAAACCAATAACTCAAAGAGACTTGCAAAGATATGAAATCATGCATATAAGAATTCAGAGAAGATTCAAATAATATTCATAGATAATCTGATCATAAATCCACAATTCATCGGATCTCGACAAACACACCGCAAAAGAGTATTACATCGGATAGATCTCCATGAAGATCATGGAAAACATGGTATTGAAGATCATAGAGAGAGAAGAAGCCATATAGCTACTAGCTATGGACCCGAAGGTCTGAGGTGAACTACTCACGCATCATCGGAAGGGCAATGGTGTTGATGTAGATGCCCTCCGTGATCGAATCCCCCTCCGGCAGATTACCGGAAAAGGCCCCAAGATGGGATCTCATGGGAACAGAGGCTTGCGGCGGTGGAAAAGTATTTTCGTGGCTCACTTGGGTATTGGGGGAATATTCCTGAATTTATAGGCGAAGAATTAGGGTTGGAGGAGCTACGGGGGGCCCACAAGCCAGGGGGCGCCCCCCCCCAGGGGCGCGCCCTGGTGGCTTGTGGCCCACCCGTAGGTCTTCTGGCCTCTTCTCGAAGCCTCCTGGGTTCCTTCTGGTCCAAGAAAAATCAGCGTAGAATTTTATTCCGTTTGGACTCCGTTGGATATTCCTTTTCTGCAATACTCAAAAACAAGGAAAAAACAGAAACTGGCAGTGGGCACAGGTTAATAGGTTAGTCCCAAAAATAATATAAAATAGCATATTAATGCATATAAAACATCCAAAACAGATAATATAATAGCATGGAACAATAAAAAATTATAGATACGTTGGAGACGTATCAGGTACTGTTGGTGAACAAGATGCTCCACGTGCACAAGTGATAGTCACCAAAAACACCCACAAACTCTTCCACAAAAAGTCTGTCCAAAGCCAAATATCCAAAATTGGTGCAACCAACAATTCCCACTCGGTCCCACCGATTCCCAAACTCAGACAGACCCATGCCAAACCCTAGCCATTCGGTGCAACCGATTCTGCATCGGTGCCACCGAGTTTAGTTGCCAACTTTCTGTTTAGATATTTTCAAGCTTCGATACCACCGAGTTTTGCCGGTCGGTCTCACCGAGATTTGGACCAACTTCCTGGTTAGCTATTCACAAGAATCGGTACCACCGAGAATTGTGTATCGGTCTCACCGAGTTTTTGGACCAACTCTCTGGTTAGCCACTGACAAGAATTGGTACCACCGAGACTTGAGAATCGGCGTCACCGAGTTGTGCAATCTGACCGTTAGTCACCTGATCGGTACCACCGAGAGTTATGTATCGGTCTCACCGAGATTCAAAAGTTGCCACCTTTTGGTCACTTCGGTACCACCGAGTTTTACACTTTGGTGTCACCAAGTTGGTCACTTTAGGTGTAACGGTTGGATTTTTGGGGATGCCTATATATACCCCTTCACCACCACCCACTCGAAAGAGAAGCACTCAGAACTAATCCATACTTGCCCCATTCTATTTTCTGAGAGAGAGCCACCTACTCATGTGTTGAGATCAAGCCATTCCACTCTATCCATATGAATCTTGATCTCTAGCCTCCCCAAGTTGCTTTCCACCAAATCAATCTCTTCCACCATGCCAAATCTGTGAGAGAGTGATTGTGTGTTGAGGAGTCTATCATCTTGAAGCACAAGAGCAAGGAGTTCATCGACATTGCCGAGCCTATTACCTTTTGGAGGGTGGTGCCTCCTAGATTGGTTAGGTGTCTCTTGGGAGCCTCCTACTTCGTGTTGTGGAGTTCAACCAAGAAGTTTGTACGGGCAAGGAGATCGCCTACTTCATGAAGATCTACCCATAGTGAGGCTAGTCCTTCATGGACGGAAGCCGTTATGGAATAGTCAAGGTTGCTACTTCGTGGACCCTTATGGGTGGAGCCCTCCGTGGACTCTCGCGACCGTTACCCTCCGTGGGTTGAAGACTCCATAAACGTGGACGTACGATAGCACCACCTATCGGAACCACGGGAAAAATCTTCGTGTCTGCAAATTGTGTTTGATCTTCCTTCCTACCCTCTACCACATATGCTTGTTGTTACTTTCCGCTGCTATACTCTTAGACATGCATGTGTAGGGTGTACTTGACTCGCTTTCATTGCTAAAATCTGCCAACACTTAAAATTGGGAAAAGGTAGAATTTTTATTTGGTCAAGTAGTCTAATCACCCCCCTCTAGACATACTTTCAATCCTACAAGTTGTATCAGAGCATTGGTCTCCATTGGATTGGTCTCACAACCTAGGAGAGTATGGCGTCTAGTGAGGGAAATTATCACCGTAGAGGTCCATACTTTGATGGCACAAATTTTGCTAGTTGGAAGCACAAAATGAAAATGCATATTCTTGGTCATAACCCCGCCGTTTGGGCTGTTGTTCGTGTTGGCTTGCAAGGTGAATTCTTTGGTGATGGAAAGGAACCGGATCGAGAAGCGACCGCGGATGAATTGAAGATGTTGCAATACAATGCTCAAGCATGTGACATTCTCTTCAACTGCCTATGCCCCAAAGAATTCAACAAAATCAGCCATCTTGAGAATGCAAAAGAGATTTTGGGATACTCTGGTTGATATGAACGAAGGTACCGAATCCGTGAGAGAATCCAAGTTGGATGTTCTTCAAAGTCAACTTGACAAGTTCAAGATGAAGGATGGTTAAGGATTCGCAGAGATGTACTCTAGGCTAGCTCTCATCACCAATGAGATTTCCGGCTTAGGAAGCGAAGAAATGACCGACAAATTCATCATCAAGAAGATACTTCGAGCCTTGGATGAGAGATACGATACCGTGTGCACATTGATCCAAATGATGCCCACCTACAAAGATCTCAAGCCTACGGAAGTCATTGGAATGATTGTTGCTCATGAGATGACACTCAAGGACAAAGAAGAGCTTCACAACATGTCTAGCGGTGCTTACAAAGCCACAAGTGATGCTCCCACAACTTCAAGCGACAACCTTGTCACCAATGAAGAGATAAGCCTCATGGTCAAGAAATTCAACAAGTTCTACAAGAATAGAGGCAAAGAATGAAGCTTCAACTCAAGATATGAATAGAAGCGTTCGTCAACTCGTGACCGAAACTGCTACAATTGTGGGAATCCCGGACACTACTCCAATGAGTGCACGGCTCCCTACAAACGAAGAGAAGAGTCACCAAGAAGACGAAGCTCAAGGAATGAATCACCTCAAAGAGAGAGAAGGAGTAGAGATGATCGTTATGAACGAAGACCCTCAAGGAGAAGTAGGGACTCGGAGAAGAAGGACAAGTACACCAAGAGCTACACAAGAAGAAGACATCAAGCTCATGTTGGTGAATGGGTTTCTCGCTCCGAATCCGACAACAACTCCGAGAGAAGCTATCACTCCAACTCCGACTATAGAAAAGATGAAGGTGTTGCCGGACTTGCACTAGTGACTACCAACTCCTATGATCTATTTGATTCACCAAATGAATGGAGTGGAAGTTGCTTCATGGCTAAAGGCCCCAAGGTATCACACCCCGAGTATCTCGATTTCAATAGTGATGAAGATGATTTACTTTGTGATGATGACTTGCTCTTTCATAAATCTAGTGATGTTAGTCAAAATGAACTTGATAATTTTCATGCTAGTCAAGAGAAGTTGGTTGATGATGATAAGATGAAAATAGAACAACTAACTAAGGAATTAAACACTCTTAAGTTAGCCCATGAATCTACTCTCGAAGATCATAGAGAGCTTGTAAGGACTCATGAGAAGCTACGCTTTGAGAAGCTCACCTTAGAGCAAGAACATGAGTTTCTTAAAGCTATCAATGACGATCTCCGAAAGAAGACTTCATCTTATCTAGCCAAACGACTACTCTTGTCTACATTCATTCCACAAGTTAAGTCTAAGAAAACTAGTAACAAAGGCAAGAAAGGTTCTTCATCTAGTAGCAACAATAAAAATGCTAAATTTAATGATGTTGCTTCTAGTAGTTCTATTGATTCCACTAATGATGATTCTCTTAGCCAAGTTACACTGGAGCAAGAAAACGATTTATTGAAAGGGATTATAGAAAAAGGTATCTACAAGGGTCTTGCCGGGTGTAAGCAATTTGAGGAAATTGTACGCAAGCATGGAGGATACCGGAAGAACCATGGCATTGGCTACTTTAACGCTAATGGAGTTGAATGGGAAGAAGGTCAATACCCCAAGCCCAAGTTTGTTCCTCAAAGGGAGAAGTATGAACATACTCTTCCCAAGGGAACAAACACTCAAGATGACCTTCCACCACAAGACCACAAGCTCAAGGGCAAGGACAAGCTTCAAGAGGACATTGACTCATATGAAGATGAATCCCAAGCTTTGGTGGAGTGGGTTCCCAAGGCTACTTCAAGATCAACTTCTACAAGTGCCACTTCAACACCAAAGATCCCCATCAAGTTGATGTGGGTTCCCAAGAAGAAGAACTAGAGAGGTTCTTGAGGGGTGACTCCGCCAATGAAATTCACTCCTATTCATTATTGGTAAGAACTAGTTGCAATCAACTTCAACAACATGCAATAGTTCAAGGAGTCACACATTCCCTCAGAGGTAAGCAAGGGACAAGGTAATCAACAAATCCATGGACATCATCATGTATGTATTACACTCCATGTCCATAGATATCCTTGTATTTGTCTCTTGTGTGTTGGGACTAACCCATGTAGGTGAGAAGAGTAAGGAAATAACAAGGATGCTTCCAACTCTTGGTGATCTTCATCAACCTTGAGCATCCACCACTACCTCACCAACATGATGTCTTCATCGACAAAAAACAAGGTTAGTTTATCCCTCCTATGGGGGGATGTCACATCAAGGGGGCGCTTTACTCTAAGACCTGAGTCAAAGCATCTCATAGTATGTGACAACATTAAATGCTTTATGTAAAAGTGGTAACCCCACTTGTGCTTAAACGATGAGTATGACCTATGATCAAGTATTCATACTTGGCTCCTAAGTCAATATACTCATATATAGATGACTCCGTCATCACCAAAATGCTTGAAAAATGCTAGTATGTATGTGCATGTTTGCCATGATTTCATTTGACATCTTATTGTGTGAGCATGTTGGTCTGCATTTATTTATCCATTCGAGGACATCCAATTGTTGCTATTTGGCTATTGATTTTTCTTTTGCCAATTGGATGGACAGGAATGCCTAGGACCACTCTCTAGCTATCTATGCTTTCTTGTATCATATTCTATTCTTGCTGCATCACAAAATTTGAACAAGTACTTTTTGATCCCTCTGTGTGAGGAGCACTCGGAGTTCCGTATGGACAAAGGACTGACCATTAAAACCTCCCAAGTACATCTCGGTGGAACCAACACCAAAATATCGGTCTCACCGAATGCCTAGGGTTGATCTGGATTTCCATCTCAGTAACACCGATTCCTTATTCTCGGTTACACCGAGTTTCCCTGTCAGCTGATAGTTGAGAAACTCGGTGGCACCGATAATTTCGAACCGGTGTCACCGACAGCGAAGGGTATATATCGTGGCGGACACGACTTTTGAAATTCAATCTCAAGAGTCCGTTTTCCTCCAACCCTAAGTTGCCACTCCGGACCCCTGGTCATCGCCCTTGCCTCCCCGAGCGTCTTCGTCGTTAGGAATCGCCGCCGTCGACGGAATCTTCACCGCCGTCGTCGCCTTAGCGGGTCCTTCACTAAATTAGGGTATGGATCCGACCCTCCTTGTGCTCCCCGTCCGATTCACGCGCATTGGAGTTACTCTTATCGATAATCCACCGATTGCAAACCTCCCTATCCCCTAGAAATCTCAATAGCTTAGCGAACCGATTTTTTTTAGGTCTAGTCGTCCGCAAAACCGAATCTTGGTGACACCGAGTCAGAAAAATCGGTTCTACCGATTTTGTTTTTGTGCTACTGAGGACAGTCTCGGTGAAACCGAGTGGCAATTCTCGATACGACCAAAATTGCTGCCAAGTTTCTGTAAAGAGCTATGTGTGTCTCGGTGGTACCGAAACTTTTGACCCGGTGACACCGATATCCCTTTTTGCTGACAACTATATCTAAGGATTTCTCTGTTCAAACTTTTGAAAAATGTCTGCATTTTGTGATGACTCATCCCTTCCACTCTTCTATACTCTAATTCACAGGGTCAGAGATGTCAGGTTCAGATGATAGCCAGAATAATCTCAGAGAGCAGAGTGTTGACATGAGCTCAGGCACTAGTCCTGAGGGGAGCTATGATGATGTTCCTAGATCTCCTGATCTGCCCAAAGCTGCAACCAGGACAAGAAGGAAGCTCAACTCAGATGAGGAAGATGAGGACTTTATTCCTGAGGAGCTGTCCAAGAAGGAAGATGCTGCCAAGAGCACTGCTGCTGCTTCTTCATCCAAGAAGAAGAAGGCCATAAGGAAAGAGTATGCTAGCTTAGAGACAGTGAGAGCACCAGAGAGCTCTAGGGCAACAATGACTATTGAGCCCTCCAAGAAGTCTATGCCTAAGAAGGAAGAGGAAAATAAGAAGAGAGAAAGGACAAGATTTGTCAAAGCTAAAGTTCTTCCATCTACTCCAGAGTATCTAGATGAGGAAGAAGAGGAGGAAGAGCCAGCTGCTAAGGCTCCTCCAAAGAAGAAGAAGAAGCTCATGGCAGATGCAATGCCTAAGGCCACCTCATCCAAGGGCACCAAGAAAGCCCCCAAGAAAGCTGCTGCAGACAAACCTAAGAGGTTCTCCAGAGAGATACCAGCTTCCAGCAAGAACAAGACCTCCATCTTTAGGGAAGCTGAGGATGATGATATGACAGCTTTGATGAAGCTAAGACCACACCTTCCAGAGCACAATGCCAGCCACTTGCTTGCTGAGGACGTGAAGAAGAGGAAGGACTCTGGTTTGAGAGAATGGAGAGCCATTGATCCATATTCTCAGAGAAGGAACACAGTTGTGGACTACAGATTTTATACCAAGGAGCAACAAGATTTCTATGAGACAATCTTGCTTGATAAGAGCCCTGCTGTAAGTGACATGAGGTATGTGGACTAGAAGTATATCAAGGAGAATGCAGATTACTTTCCAAGTGTGCAAGACAACTTTCACTGCATTTGTCTGGATGAATTTGTTGGCAAGGAATTCACTGCATGGAACGATGAGATGATCATGCAATTCTACTCCACTGCTCACTTCTATGGAGATGGTAGAATTGTATGGATGACTGAAGGAGCTAGATATGAATCAACTATTGAGGAGTGGGCTACCATCTTAGGAGTCCCACAGGTGGAAGATGTAGACATCAATGTCTACAATGAGCCCAAGGCTAGCCATGATGCTATGAAGAACATGCGAAATGAGATCCCTGCTGCAAAATTGAAAGCTCACAAGTTAGGATCCATTTACTTCCTCCAGGCTGGTCTTCGCACCATCAACACCATCTTGAGGCATACATTGATGCCTAAGTCTGGAGATGACAAGATGATCAGAGGATATTCCATCAACAAGCTGCTCCACCTAGATCAACATACAAGATTTAGAGTGATGGATTTGATAGTGGGGACTGTGAAGAGGGCTGCTGCTGATCAAAAGCGCTCTTGCTGCTATGCACCCTACATCCAGATGCTTATCAACTCCAAGCTGGAGAAGCACATCTTTGCTCTTGATAGACCACATTTGCCACTACTGCCCGATCTAGAAGATAATGTTGTGGTGATGAACCCAGATCATCCCACATCTGCTACAGCACAGGCACATGCAGAAGCTGCCAGAGAATCTAGTTCTCAGATGCCCAGGTCCAGGAGTGAGCAGATGGATCTCCTACTCAGCACTATGCTACGCATGCAGAAGGACATCAGTGAGGTATTGAAGAACCAGGCAAGTCTTGCGAGGATTGTTGACAACAAGTTTCACACTCTCAACAACAAGGTGGATGCACTCACAGTGACTGTGACAGAGCTCAAGAAGGAAGTTGATGCAGTGCCTAGCCCTCATTCCACTGATGATGATGAGGAGGATCGTGCACCTCTCAGGCCCAGCACTCAGTTCACCACTCAGGCTAGATCAGCTACAGTGCTAGCTCTAGAGTTGCGACCTTCTTCATCAGCACCTGCTACAGCCTCTTCAGCTCCTCCAGTTCCTCCAGTTGCTACACCAACTCCGTCCATGACGTCTGCCGACATCTTTGCTGATGCCATTCTCTCGACTCCTTCATCAGCCACCGGAGGAGATCAGCCCCAGAAGAACAATTAGCTATATACCTTTTAACTTTTTGGTAACTTGTTGCCAAAGGGGGAGAAGATGTATATAGATCTTTAGGCTTCGAGAGAGAGAGCGTTGGTTTTTATCGCTTTTGAAAACATTTGATATCTTTTGGTTTGATTGTGTTAAACTTTGTTGGTGTTTGATCATACACTTGATGTGTATTTGCTACTACTTCCTATCATTATAATGCTTATGAGATGATCATTCACCTTAGCTTGATTGTGTTGTGCTATGATATTCATTCTTATTATTCTCGCACACCACCAAGTTGTATGTGACATGGAAGAGTGCCCCATGTACCTAATCGATTGTGCATTTGCATTTAAACGCAAATTCAAAATAATGCACAAATTTAGGGGGAGCTCTTGCTTATCACATACTTCTCAAAGCGGCGATTATATTCATTGATTATATGATATGTCGAAGCTTTGATCTATATGTTTTCATCAATTACCAAAAAGGGGGAGATTGAAAGCACATTTGCTCCCTTGGTGGTTTTGGTAATTAATAACAACATATATGTCATTGAACTAATGTTTCCACTAAGCATATTTCAGGAAAAGTTCAATGATAGGGATGGCAAAAGGATTGTGGAGAAACCCCAAGATGCAAGGAAATGGATTGGCAAAGCTTCAAGCAAGAGGACTCTACATTTTACTTTGTGAGGAATCACTTTGAGTCCATAGGAAAGCCAATACTATTAAAAGGGGGTAAGGTACTGTTGGTGAACAAGATGCTCCACGTGCACAAGTGATAGTCACCAAAAACACCCACAAACTCTTCCACAAAAAGTTTGTCCAAAGCCAAATATCCAAAATCGGTGCAACCAACAATTCCCACTCGGTCCCACCGATTCCCAAACTCAGACAGACCCATGCCAAACCCTAGCCATTCGGTGCAACCGATTCTGCATCGGTGCCACCGAGTTCAGTTGCCAACTTTCTGTTTAGATATTTTCAAGCTTCGGTACCACCGAGTTTTGCCGGTCGGTCTCACCGAGATTTGGACCAACTTCCTGGTTAGCTATTCACAAGAATCGGTACCACCGAGAATTGTGTATCGGTCTCACCGAGTTTTTGGACCAACTCTCTGGTTAGCCACTGACAAGAATTGGTACCACCGAGACTTGAGAATCGGCGTCACCGAGTTGTGCAATCTGACCGTTAGTCACCTGATCGGTACCACCGAGAGTTATGTATCGGTCTCACCGAGATTCAAAAGTTGCCACCTTTTGGTCACTTCGGTACCACCAAGTTTTACACTTTGGTGTCACCAAGTTGGTCACTTTAGGTGTAACGGTTGGATTTTTGGGGATGCCTATATATACCCCTTCACCACCACCCACACGAAAGAGAAGCACTCAGAACTATTCCATACTTGCCCCATTCTATTTTCTGAGAGAGAGCCACCTACTCATGTGTTGAGATCAAGCCATTCCACTCTATCCATATGAATCTTGATCTCTAGCCTCCCCAAGTTGCTTTCCACCAAATCAATCTCTTCCACCATGCCAAATCTATGAGAGAGTGATTGTGTGTTGGGGAGTCTATCATCTTGAAGCACAAGAGCAAGGAGTTCATCGACATTGCCGAGCCTATTACCTTTTGGAGGGTGGTGCCTCCTTGATTGGTTAGGTGTCGCTTGGGAGCCTCCTACTTCGTGTTGTGGAGTTGAACCAAGAAGTTTGTACGGGCAGGGAGATCGCCTACTTCGTGAAGATCTACCCATAGTGAGGCTAGTCCTTCGTGGACGGAAGCCGTTATGGAATAGTCAAGGTTGCTACTTCGTGGACCCTTATGGGTAGAGCCCTCCGTGGACTCTCGCGACCGTTACCCTCCGTGGGTTGAAGACTCCATAAACGTGGATGTACGATAGCACCACCTATCGGAACCACGGGAAAAATCTTCGTGTCTACAAATTGCGTTTGATCTTCCTTCCTACCCTCTACTACATATGCTTGTTGTTACTTTCCGCTGCTATACTCTTAGACATGCATGTGTAGGGTGTACTTGACTTGCTTTCATTGCTAAAATCTGCCAACACTTAAAATTGGAAAAGATAGAATTTTTATTTGGTCAAGTAGTCTAATCACCCTCTCTCTAGACATATTTCGATCCTACAACCAGGTCCGATAGCTCGGTGAAGTCATGAATGTGACGACGGGCTAGGGCATTGAGGATTCCTTCATTGTGGCAATTGTGCCTGAAGGTTGCTATTATCTCCTGGCCACTAGAGTCTGGTACTCTGTCTTTAATAAGGAGGACTCTAGCCCAAAAATGATGGACTGATTCCCCTGGTTGTTGTTGATCTTCCCATAAGCCCGATAACTTGGGCTCTCCTGCGCTACTTGAGGAGTGCTCGATGATATGTCTCCAACGTATCTATAATGTTTGCTTGTTCCATGCAGTTATATTATCATTCTTGGATGTTTTACAATCATTTTACTACAATTTTATACTATTTTTGGGACTAACCTATTAACCTAGAGCCTAGTGCCAGTTTCTGTTTTTTCCGTGTTTTTGAGTTTTACAGAGAAGGAATATCAAACGGAGTCCAAACGGAATAAAAATCTACGGTGATTTTTTTTGGACCAGAAGAAGCCCAGGGAGCATTGGAGTTGGGCCAGAGGAGCCACGAGGCCACCACAAGCCTGGGGGGCGCCCCCCCCCCCCCCCTAGGGCGCCCCCCTGGCTTGTCGCCGCCTCGTGGCCCACCTTGACTTGTTTCCGACGCCAAAAATTCTTATAAATATAGAAACCCCCAGAAACAAACCTAGATCGGGAGTTCCACCGCCGCAAGCCTCCAGAGCCACGAAAAACCAATCGGGAGCCCGTTCCGGCACCCTGCCGGAGGGGGAAACCATCACCGGAGGCCATCTTCATCATCCCGGCGGTCTCCATGATGAGGAGGGAGTAGTTCACCCTCGGGGCTGAGGGTATGTACCAGTAGCTATGTGTTTGATCTCTCTCTCTTGTGTTCTTGAGATGACACGATCTTGATGTATCGCGAGCTTTATTGATATAGATGAATCATATGGAGTTTTCCCCTCTCTATCTTCTTGTGATGAATTGAGTTTTCCCTTTGAAGTTTTCTTATCGGATTGAATCTTTAAGGATTTGAGAACACTTGATGTATGTCTTGCGATGGGATATCTGTGGTGACAATGGGATGTTCTATTGATCCACTTGATGTATGTTTTGGTGATCAACTTGCGGGTTCCGTGACCTTGGGAATCTATGCATAGGGGTTGGCACACGTTTTCGTCATGACTCTCCGGTAGAAACTTTGGGGCACTCTTTGAAGTTCTTTGTGTTGGATTGAACATGATGAATCTGAAATTGTGTGATGCATATCGTATAATCAAGCCCATGGGTACTCGTGGTGACATTGGAGTATCTAGGTGACATTAGGGTTTTGGTTGATGTGTATCTTAAGGTGTTATATTAGTATGAACTCTAGGGCTGTTCGTGACACTTATAGGGATAGCTCATACGATTGATCGGAAAAGATAACTTTGAGGTGGTTTCGTACCCTACAATAATTTCTTCGTTTGTTCTCCGCTATTTGTGACTTTGGAGTGAACTCTTTGTCGCACGTGAGGGATTTACATATGATTCAACTATGTCAGTATTGTTGAGAGAACTTGCACTAGTGAAAGTATGAACCCTAGGCCTTGTTTCTAAGCATTGCAATACCGTTTGTGCTCACTTTTATCATTAGTTACCTTGCTGTTTTTATATTTTCAGATTACAAAAACCTTTATCTACCATCCATATTACACTTGTATCACCATATCTTCGCCGAACTAGTCCACCTATACAATTTACCATTGTATTGGGTGTGTTGGGGACACAAGAGACTCTTTGTTATTTGGTTGCAGGGTTGTTTGAGAGAGACCATCTTCATCCTACGCCTCCCACGGATTGATAAACCTTAGGTCATACACTTGAGGGAAATTTGCTACTGTCCTACAAAACTCTGTGCTTGGAGGCCCAACACGAGTCTACAAGAAGAAGGTTGCATAGTAGACATCAAGCTCTTTTCTGGCGCCGTTGCTGGGGAGGTGAATGCTTGAAGGTATATCTTTAGATCTTGCAATTGAATCTTTTAGTTTCTTGTTTTATCACTAGTTTAGTTTATAAAATAAAACTACAAAAAAATATGGAATTGAGGTTGCCTCATATGCTTCATCTTTTTAATGTCTTTCGTGAAATTGATGGAAAGGAAAATTGTGCTCAAGTTTTAGAAGAAGTTATGAAAATGTTTGGCACTAAATCTTTGAGTGATGAGCATGATTGCAATGTTGTTAGTATAAATTCTTTGAATATCCATAGTACTAATGATGATTGCACGAGTCATGATAAAAAGATTTCTTATAAGCATGTCAATTTTTGTGGAGTGCATAGAGTTTGTGAAGACATGCCTAAAAGGGAAGATAGATTTTGTAAGAGGCATAAGTATTTAGAAACTAAATGGTTGCAAGAGAGGCTATATGTTTGTGCTGAAAGACTTAATATTTCTCGCCGTCCTTGTGAACTTTGCAATGAAAGTGGTCATTTTAATTTCCAATGTGAATTATTTCATGATCGAATTGTGTCCAAAAATTGTGATAACCTCATTACCCTTGAGCATCATAATGAACTTAGTCTATTTTTGGGGTATGAAGAAATGAAACATAAAACTAAGGATGTTCCAGCATGGGTTCTCATGAAAATGATTGATTTTGATCTTAATGAAATCTATATGTATTGCGTGGTAAATTGCATTGAGAATCCTTATATTGCCAATTACTTAAGGACAAGAAAACAAATAGAAGATGAAGAGAATACTAATGAAGGGGAAGAGGTTTCCCAATATCCTCCTATTTTTTCTTATGATGAATCAGGTAACGAGGAGGAGCTTTTTATTCAACCAACCTCTTCAAAAAGAAGCTTGGAGGAATTAAATAAACCCACACATAATGTGGTGAAGAAGAAGAAAAGAAGGAAAAGTAAAGGTAAAGAGGTATCTCTCCCAAATAATGACACCCCTTATAATCTTGAAAATCTTTTTGGCACCAACTTAGAAAATTGTGATGATAATAATTGTTATACGATTGGTGCTATTCATACTATTAATGATGAGAGTGATTATGCTTATGTTATGCAAAGCCACAAGCTTGGGGATGCTATGTTTGATGAGAATGACATGTTTGAGAATTTATTTGCTGCAATTAATGTTTGCCCCAAGCTTGGGGATGCTGTGTTTAATGAAGATGATGTTTTTAGTCCCCCAAGTTTTGATGTGCAAATTTATTATGATGATAGCATACCCCCTATTTATGATGATTGCAATATTTATGAAAGTGGGTTTGGAAGAGTGTCAACTTTAGATAATAATTATCCCACTATTTTGGAGGGTGTTGAATCTTATTATAACGATAAAAGTGGATTTGGAGAGGTCACGACTTTATTTATTAATGATTCCACTATTTCGGAAGAGGTTTCAATTGACTATGATGAGAACAAAGTTGCTACTTATGATGATTATTGTGATGATACTTATGTTATAAAGAGTAGTGATAATTATTGTCATAATTTTGAATATCCTTTTACTGAATATTACTCTTTTAATATGGAACCAATTTGTAGTATTCAATTCTTTTATGATACTCCCACTATTATGAATGAGAAGAAAATTGCTTATGTGGAGAGTGACAAATTTTCTATGCTTGTAGATCATGAAAAGAATGCTTTATGTGCTGGTTATATTGTGAAATTCCTTCATGATGCTCCTGAAAATTATTATGAGGGAGGAACATATGCTTGTAGGAATTGCAATAATATCAAGTTTCCTCTCTATGTGTTCAAAGTTTTGAAGTTATGCTTGTTTTGCCTTCCTATGCTAGTTGATTCTTGCTCCCATAAATTGTTTGCTCACAAAATCCCTATGCATAGGAAGTGGGTTAGACTTAAATGTGCTTGTCATGAGATTCATGATGCTCTTTTGCATGTTATAATTATTATTCCGATGTGAGCATCATTGAAATCATCATGCCTAGCTAAAATGCATTAAAGAAAAGCGCTTGTTGGGAGACAACCCAACACTTTTCCTTTCTGTTTTCGTGTGATCACATGATTAATGTACTGTATTAATCATGTTTTGTGTCTTTTATTTCAATAAAGTGCCAAGTAAAGCCTTTGGGATAGTGTGGATGATAGTTGACTTGATTCTGTGCAAAAACAGAAACTTTTTCTCTCAGTCCAGGAATTTTGTAAATTCACTGGAACGTGATTTTGATCTGAATTTTTTACACATGATTTATATACAAATTTCCTAGATTGTCCTAATTTTTCAGAATTTTTAGAGACAGGGAAGTATGGCTATACTACAGATCTTCACAGACTGTTCTGTTTTTGACAGATTCTGTTTTGCATGCATAGTTTGCTTGTTTTAGTGTTTCCATAGCTTATATTTAGCGGTATAAATTATGGGAATGATAGAATACAGTAGGTATCATGTGGGAACAATTATGAATCTTGTCTTGACAGTACCTAAGTGAATTATCTTTATTTATTATACTAACCCTTCTCACGAAGTTCCGTTAAGTTTTGTGTGATTGAAGTTTTCAAGTTTTGGGTGAGACACCGATATGAGGACAATAAGGAGTGACAAGAACCTAAGATTGGGGATGCCCAAGACACCCCCAAGGTAATATTCAAGGAAGACTCAAGCGCCTAAGCTTGGGGATGCCCCGGAAGGCATCCCCTCTTTCGTCTTCAACACTATCGGTATATCTTACTTGGAGCTATATTTTTATTCGTCACATAATATGAGTTTTGCTTGGAGCGTCATTTTATTTTCTTGTTTTCTGTTAGGTGTTATTTATAATCTTGTTTTTTTTCAATAAAAAGTTCCAAGAATTGTCTTAGGATGCTTGCATTGCATGTTTTGATATGTGCTGTGTAAAAACAGAAACTTTTTCTGTAGTGTTTGAATTTTCATATTTTACTGGAACGTGGGAAGTTTCTAAAATTTTACACAGTATTGTAATATAAATTATTTAGCATGTCCTAAATTTTTATAATTTTTTGAGTTACAGAAGTACACTGTTTTCATAAATTGCTACAGACTGTTCTGTTTGGACAGATTGCTGTCATAGTTTCGTTATCTACTTATACTATAGTTTCCATAGCCTATATTGGTAGATATAAATTGTGGAGATGATAGTATACAGTACCTAATGTTTTAAAATTATTGTGCAACTTGTCTTGGCAGCACATAAAGAGTTGATTTATTCTTATGTGTACTAACCTATCTCATGAGTTCTTTTCAAGTTTTGTGTGGAAGATGTTTTTGAGAATAGGTGAAACCAATATATGACAGGATTGAACGAGATACAAAAGCTCAAGCTTGGGGATGCCCAAGGCACCCCAAGTAAATATTTCAAGAAGTCTCAAGCATCTAAGATTGGGGATGCTACGCATCCCACCTCTCTTCATCAACAATTATCGATTAGCCTATGTTGAGCCTAAATTTTTATTCGTTCACATGATGTGTGCTATTCTTGGAGTGCTATTTTTTCTTTTGCTTGCTGTTTAATAAAATACTTAAGATCTGAAAATATTTATTAAGAGAGAGAGAGTCCTCACATAGCTACTTAATTGTTTGACTACTCATTGATCTTCACTTATATCTTTTGAGAGTAGCTTGTCATTTCCTCTCATGCTTCACTTATACCTTTTTGAGGGATGAAATCTTTATGCTCCTATGCTTCATTTAAATTTGTTTGAGCTTGCCAAAAAGCAATGGCAATATATGAAACTAGTCCCAAAGTGATAGATATCCAAGGAGCATATAATAAAAACTTTCATGAAGATCATTGGACAAATTAAACTTGATTCTTTGTAATAGTTTTGAAACATGATGATAGTAATATGTGAGTCGTGTTAGTGAGTAATTATGCTTTAGTAGGAATATCGGTGTTAAGGTTTGTGATTCCTTATGCAAGTACGAAAGTCAATAGTTATGCAATGAAGTTACATCCTACGTGTGGTGCATTATTCGGTGTTAGTTATGTTCAATGGTCACATATGTGAATTTTCGTTTCTTGGTTTGGTTGCTTCCCAATCAATTTGCTAGCCTCTATTTGTACTAAGTAGAAATACTACTTGTGCATCCAAAATCCTTAAACCAAGTTTTGCCTTATGAGTCCACCATACCTACCTATATGCGGTATTTCCATGCCGTTCCAAGCAAATTTGTATGTGCCATCTCTAAATTTTCAAAATAAATTTTCTCTTTTGTGTGCCCGTACCGCTCATGAAACGGTGGGGAGTATCCAATATTTTTCCATGCTAGGTGTGTTATTCTCACGATACGTGTTGACTCACTATCGTTCATGAGAAAGTGGCCGGTATTCGGGATGCCCAGTTCCATGCTCAAAATTCAAATCAAAATATAATGAAACAAAACTCCCCTATAATTGTTGTTTGTATGGACGGTACCCGTGGATTCGGCTCCCCGTGGAGTGTGATTGATTGGTGGAGGGGGAGTAAAAACTTTACTATTCTGTTTGGGAACCGCCTATAATGTATCTAGCATGGAAAGTATTGTGAGCTACTTTGTCGTTTTCGTTGACAGGAAAAGCATGCCACTCAAAATATTTTTCTCTCTCAATTTAAACCTTGAGCTCTGGCACCTCTACAAATCCCTACTTCCCTCTGCGAAGGGCCTATCTATTTACTTTATGCAATTTTTTTCCTTGAGTCTCCATCTTCTCTTATAAGCAGCAACTAGGGGGCACTATGATTGTACTTGAGCATTGGGCATAGCTAATATTTGAGTGTGTTTCATGAATGGATCAATGTTTGAGCATGATGGGCTAGGGATAACCTTCTTTAGTGTTGATATTTTGAAAGACATGGTTGCTTGTTGACATGGTCGCGCACTAGATCGGCGGCCGATCCCGAACTATTTCCGATGTGGGTTCCGGATTCCGGATTGTAGGAGAGATCCTGACGGTCGGAAACCGGGATGTAAACTTGAAAGCACAACATGCTCCCTTGGTGGTTTTGATAATTCATGACAACATACATTGTCTCTTGGACTAATACTTTTACCTAGTATATTTCAGATAAAAGTCCATGGAGAAAAGGGTTGGCAAAGGGCTGTGTGGAGATACCCCAAGATGCAAGGAAATAGGTTGGCAAAGCTTCAAGGAAGAGGACTCTACATTTTACATTTGTGAGAAATCACTTTGAGTCCATAGGAAAGCCAATACTATTAAAAGGGGGTAAGGTTTTGTTGGTGAACAAAATGCTCATACGTGCACAAGTGATAGTCACCAAAAACACCCACAAGCTCTCCCACCAAAGTCTGTCCAAAGCCAAAATATTCAAATCGGTGCTACCAACATTCCCACCCGGTGCCACTGATTCTCAACCCTAGACAGACTCAGCCAAACCCTAGCCACTTCGGTGCAACCGATTCTATTCCGGTGCCACCGAGTTTAGGTTGCCAACTTTCTGTTACGCAAATTCACAATATCGGTACCACCGAGATTGTTGGATCGGCGTCACCGAGATTGGGCAATCTGACCGTTGGTCACCTTATCGGTGCAACCGAGTTTCCTATATCGGTCTCACCGAGATTCAAAAGTTGCCACCTTTTGGTCACTTCGGTACCACCGAGATTAACACATCGGTGTCACCGAGTTGGTCATTTTGTGTGTAACGGTTGGATTTTTGGGGATGCCTATATATACCCATCCACCACCACCTACTCGAAAGAGAAGCACTCAGAACTATTCCATACTTGCCCCATCCAGTTTTCTGAGAGAGAACCACCTACCCTTGTGTTGAGGTCAAGATCATCCACTCCAACCATATGGATCTTGATTTCTAGCCTCCCCAAGTTGCTTTCCACCAATCCCATCTCTTCCACCAAGCCAAATCTGTGAGAGAGTGATTGTGTGTTGAGGAGTCTATCATCTTGAAGCACAAGAGCAAGGAGTTCATCGACATTGCCGAGCCTATTACCTTTTAGAGGGTGGTGCCTCCTAGATTGGTTAGGTGTCGCTTGGGAGCCTCCTACTTCGTGTTGTGGAGTGAACCAAGAAGTTTGTACGGGCAAGGAGATCGCCTACTTCGTGAAGATCTACCCATAGTGAGGCTGGTCCTTCGTGGACGGAAGCCGTTATGGAATAGTCAAGGTTGCTACTTCGTGGACCCTTATGGGTGGAGCCCTCTGTGGACTCTCGCGACCGTTACCCTCCGTGGGTTGAAGACTCCATAAACGTGGACGTACGATAGCACCACCTATCGGAACCACGGGAAAAATCTTTGCGTCTCCTATTGCGTTTGATCTACCTATCTCAACTCTTTACTTCATATGCATTGTCTTTACTTTCTGCTGCTATACTCATAGGCATGCATGTGTAGGGTGTGCTTGACTTGCTATCTCGCTATGATTGTTAAAATCTGCCAACCAATTAACTTGGGAAAAGGTTAGGTTTTAAATTCCTGCTAGTAGTCTATTCACCCCCCTCTAGACACTCTTCTAGTGATCCCACAGTTGGTATCAGAGCTTTGGTCTCCATTGCTTCGGTTTAATCACCGTGGAGGAAGAAGGATGTGTCTAGTATAGGGAGTTTGAGTTGTAGAGTGCCCATTCTTGATGGAGAGTACTATAGTCCATGGAAAACCTTGATGCTTGAGCTGTTTAATGAGTTTCAATTGAGCAAGTATGTTAAGAGCCCTTATGTACCTCCCATTGATCCCTTACACCCCACACACGAAGAGGAAATTGATATGCTATGCAATCTTAGAACTGTTAATCTCATTGTTAGAGCATTGCCTAGAAATGTGCTTGATCAAATGAAGAATTATGAATGTGCTTATACTTTGTGGAATGACTTGGAGAAATGATATCCAAGTTATACATTAAGTAATCTTGATGAAATTCTTCATAAAACTATTGCCTTCCACAAAATGATGCCTAGTGATCCCAGGTTTGATGATTGTCTATTCGAGCTTAGAGACCTCATGCGTGCTAAAGGAGATGTCATAACCATAAGCAACATCATTGTAGAAGCCATTCGAATTCATAAACTTGAACATTGTCATGATCACCATCCTAACGAATCTCTTGTTCTTTATGACGAGGATTTCCCACTTGATGATGACTATGTGGAAAATGGCTACTATGATGAAGATGAGCTGTTCGACATCGAGTATGAGAAGATCATGAAGAATCTAAGTCTCATGGCAAACTTCAAGGATTACTTGTCCGGAGGAAAAGAGTGGATTCTCGATAGCGGATGTACCGATCATATGACCGGAGATAGAGAAATGTTTGAAGAAATCACACCAAACCATGGACCGCAAAGGTACGTAACATTTGGAGACAACTCCAAGGGTAAGGTACTTGGTCTTGGTAAGGTGGCCATATCCCATGATAGCTCTATTCAAAATGTTATGCTTGTTGAATCTCTTGGCTACAATCTTCTTTCCGTATCTAGACTTGCCGACTTTGGTTTCAATGTGTTATTCACGAAAGTAGATTGCTAAGTGTTTCGTCAAGATAATCATAAAATGGTCTTTACCGGTATCCGTAGAGGTGATTTATACATTGTTAATTTCACTAAGAGATCCAAACCTCGCACTTGTTTAATTGCTAAATTTTCTAAAGGTTGGCTTTGGCATAGAAGACTAGGACATGTTGGCATGCGTAATCTAGACAAGCTCATCAAAGGTAATCATATTCTTGGTGTTAAAGATGTTATCTTTGACAAAGATAGACTTTGTAGTGCTTGTCAAGCTGGAAAGCAAGTAGGTGGAAGTCATCCCGTTAAGAATATCATGACTACTAGGAGACCACTCGAGTTACTTCACATGGATCTCTTTGGTCCCAATGCTTACAAGAGTCTCGGTGGAAATTCCTATGGTCTAGTTATAGTTGATGATTTTTCCAGATTTACGTGGGTATTCTTTCTTGATGATAAGTCGCAGGTACAAAAGATCTTCAAGAACTTCGTTCGCAAAGCGCAAAATCAGTTTGAAGTGAAGATCAAGAAAGTTCGGAGCGATAACGGATCGGAGTTCAAGAACACCCATGTGGATACCTTTCTTAACGAAGAAGGTGTCTCACATGAGTTCTCGGCTACGTACACACCTCAACAAAATGGAGTTGTTGAGAGGAAGAACCGGACGCTCATTGAGATGGCCAGAACGATGCTTGACGAATACAAGACGCCAAGACACTTTTGGGCAGAAGCCGTGGAAACAGCATGTCATGCCACAAACCGACTCTACTTGCACAAGCTTCTCGGTAAAACGGCATATGAGCTACTCACTGATAACAAACCCCAAGTTGGATACTTTTGGGTATTCGGGTCAAAGTGCTACATTCTTGATAAGCATCGTCGTACTAAATTTGCTCCTAAATCTCATGAAGGATTCCTACTTGGTTACGGATCAAACTCTCACACTTACCGTGTCTACAACAACTTCACTCGAAAAGTTGAAGAGACGGTAGATGTGAAGTTTGATGAATCTAATGGTTCGCAAGTCGAACAATTGCCAAATGATGTAGGTGATAAGGACCCTTCGGAAGCTATCCAAGATTTGCCCATCGGCAAGATTCGTCCCATGAAGGTGAAGGAAAGTACTTCATCAACTCAAGTGGAAGCCCCTACTTCACGTCAAGGTGAACCACAACATGACATGGAGGCATCCACAAGCGGTACACGACAAGATGATGAAGAGGAGGAAGTGCATCATGAAGATCCACCACAACCTCCTTCACCACCACCTCAAGGGAACGACACCTTCAACAACAACGAAGATGAAGGAGATGATGATGAAGAAGAAGCTCCACCATCCAACAATCGGAAGCTGACCCGAGTTCGAGCACAAGTGACCAAGAACCATCCCCTAAACCAAATCTTTGGTGACATACAAACAGGGAGGATCACTCGCTCTAAAACTCGCTTAGCTAACTTTTGTGAGCATTATTCTTTCATCTCTAGCATTGAGCCCTTGAAGGTAGAGCAAGCTCTTGAAGACGCGGATTGGGTGAACGCCATGCATGAAGAGCTTCACAACTTCGAAAGGAACGAAGTGTGGACACTCGTGGAGAAGCCCGAGGATGAGCACAACATCATCGGAACAAAATGGGTGTTTCGAAACAAGCAAGACGAAGACGGTCAAGTCGTACGCAACAAGGCTCGTCTCGTAGCCCAAGGATATACGCAAGTCGAAGGTATGGACTACGGTGAGACCTATGCCCCCGTCGCTAGACTTGAAGCTATTCGAATTCTTCTTGCTTATGCAAATCACCATGATATCACGCTTTATCAAATGGACATTAAAAGTGCCTTTTTAAATGGTGAAATTGAAGAAGAGGTTTATGTTAAGCAACCACCTGGTTTTGTGAATCCTAAGAAACCTAATCATGTTTACAAGCTTCGTAAAGCTCTTTATGGTCTTAAGCAAGCCCCTCGTGCTTGGTACAAATGCTTAACGAAGTTTCTCATTGAAAAAGGTTTTGAAATTGGTAAAATTGACGCAACCTTGTTCACTAAGAGAGTTAATGGTGAATTATTTGTGTGCCAAATCTATGTGGATGATATTATCTTTGGTTCCACTAACCCTCAATTTAGTGAAAGATTTGGAAGGTTGATGTCCGAGAAGTATGAGATGTCCATGATGTGTGAGCTGAAATTCTTTCTTGGGTTGCAAATCAAGCAATCAAGAGAAGGAACTTTCATCTCTCAAACTAAGTATACCAAGGACTTGATCAAGAAGTTCAACATGCAAGAATGCAAAGGTATGAAAACTCCCATGCCTACTAGTGGACATGTTGACCTCACCAAGGAGGATGAACCGGTTGATCAAAAGGTTTATCGATCTATGATTGGTTCATTGATATATCTATGTGCTTCTCGTCCTGATATTATGCTTAGTGTTTGCATGTGTGCTAGATATCAAGCTGCACCTAAAGAGTGTCATCTTTTAGCTGTGAAACGCATTGTGAGATATTTGATACAAACACCCAACTTTGGCATTTGGTATCCCAAGTGATCTTCCTTTAATCTTGTTGGCTATTCCGATTCGGACTATGCCGGAGACAAGGTTGATAGAAAATCCACCTCGGGTACCTGTCAATTTTTGGGTAGATCTCTTGTGTCTTGGTCATCCAAGAAACAAAACTCGGTATCTTTATCTACTGCTGAAGCTGAGTATATTGCTGCTGGATCTTGTTGTGCGCAATTACTATGGATGACACAAACACTTAAGGATTATGGAATCCATGTTAAAAATGTTCCATTACTTTGTGACATTGAAAGTGCTATTAAAATTGGTCATAATCCTGTGCAACATTCTCAAACTAAGCATATTCAAGTTAGACATCATTTCATTCGTGATCATGTTGCCAAAGGAGATATTGATCTTAAGCATGTTCGCACTAACAAGCAATTGGCCGATATCTTTACTAAGCCACTTGATGAGAAAACATTTTGTCACTTGAGGAGTGAGTTGAACATCATTGATGTTTCAAACTTGAGCTAGACTCACTCGGTTGCATGCAAGGGCATGAGCTTTCTCGATATTTCCATGATCTTTAACATGTTATCTTAGGCCATGGAATTCTATGCTCCCTTGTATTGCATCTAACATTTTGTAGGTACTTGGAAGATTTTCATTCCACAAGATTGCCATCAACTCCAATCATAAGCAATCTTGTCTTGACCAAGTATTCACAACCCCTCTTGATGATGGAAGGAAGAAGACAACAAGAACATATCCTTGACATGTATTTATAATTCTCATTTGGTATTATGTCAAAGGGATATATAATGTTCTTCCTTGCTTGACTAACCTTTGTAGGTGACACGTGTACTAAAACGAGAAGGATTGCTCCCAACTCAAGATGATCTTCATCAACCTCGAGCATCCTCAACAAACTCACCTACAAGCTACGTCATCAACATCACTCAAAGGTATGTACTCATATCCTTGAAAAGGCTTTGCTCCAAGTCATGAGCTAAAGCAACTCAAGTGGTATGAAGACATTAAATACTTAATCGAAAAATGGTAACCCCATTTTGAGCTTAACGTTGAGTATGACCTATGATCAAGTATTCTTGCTTGGCTCCTATGTCAATATACTCTAATATAGGTGACCTAGTCACCGCCCATCATCTAGTTAAGAATCTTGTGTGGTTCATTCTCGTTTTGCAAGATTTCTTGGAACCACTCAAATCTTCTCTAGTTGATATCTCTTTCTAGAATCTTTTGTATTCCCTTATTCTCTTTTGACACTTTGTAAACAGAAACTTGGTCCCTTTATTCTGTTTTAGCCTCGGAGCCGCCGATACAAACATCTCGGTTCTACCGAATTTGCAGATGAGCTGCACCACAAAATTTCGGTATCACCGATTAGTTTGTCTCGGAGCCACCAATTTGCATTCTATCTCTTTTGTGTTCTTATTTGCAAATCTGTGTTCCTTTAGTAATTTTTATAGTGTTGTCTTTGTTTCTTCGATGATCCCTTCTTATTTTACAAAAAAAAATCGGGGGAGAATAACAAAGCTAAACTTAGGGGGAGAAATTCCTTATTCAAGGATCCCTAACTCAAAGGAGAAGAAGTCTTACAAAATCTCAGAGGAAGAGAAATTCTTTTCAACGATTCCCTCAGTTTTCATTTCTATGAACCCTACATTCAATGACCCTTGTTCTCAAGGATCCCTGCTTAGTCCATGATCCATGTATCTGTCCCTGTGTATGACCTTTTTGGAAATTAATGCCAAAGGGGGAGAAATATACAAAGCTTCATGCTAAATGGGGTGATACATGCTTATGCAAAAGGGGGAGATATAATCAAGGGGGAGAGGAGAATATCAAGTTGTTAATTAGTTAGACAAGGGGAGAACATCAAAGTAAGGGGGAGACAAATTCTTCTTGTTGTGATCATCTTAGACTTAAATTTTCTCACCTTATCCAATCCCAATATCTACATGCTAAGATTCAGGGGGAAAGGATTCTAAATGATTAATATCTAAGGGGAGAAGATTCTAAATGATCTTGGAGACATATCAATCTTAATGATTACTATCTTCTATATGTTCTCCATATCTTGGTACTTCTGAGTTCTTTTATCTTTGATTGGTAGAATACTCTTGTGTTTCCTAACATTGTTTTCTCAAGTGTGTTTCTACTTTTAGGATGCTCAAGAACTCAAGGTAAATATATGCATCATATCTTTGATCAAGATTATCTCTTGCTTCTTGCACATATTGTTTGCAAGAGTGAAGTCTTGAACAAGGATACATCTCATTCATATATATTTGATGCATATAGCCAAGATACACATGACTCATTTTATCCCTTCCACTACATGTGTGTCCATGCATTCCAAAGCAACTATCCTTTAAAGGTATTGCACACATTTAGGGGGAGCAAATCTAAGTCATGTGTCTCTCAAAGTCTTCATTATATCCATGCATATCTTTATTTGAAGCTTTGATTGTACGTTGTCATCAATTACCAAAAAGGGGGAGATTGAAAGCACAACACGCTCCCTTGGTGGTTTTGATAATTCATGACAACATACATTGTCTCTTGGACTAATACTTTTACCTAGTATATTTCAGATAAAAGTCCATGGAGAAAAGGGTTGGCAAAGGGCTATGTGGAGATACCCCAAGATGCAAGGAAATAGGTTGGCAAAGCTTCAAGGAAGAGGACTCTACATTTTACATTTGTGAGAAATCACTTTGAGTCCATAGGAAAGCCAATACTATTAAAAGGGGGTAAGGTTTTGTTGGTGAACAAAATGCTCATACGTGCACAAGTGATAGTCACCAAAAACACCCACAAGCTCTCCCACCAAAGTTTGTCCAAAGCCAAAATATTCAAATCGGTGCAACCAACATTCCCACCCGGTGCCACCGATTCTCAACCCTAGACAGACTCAGCCAAACCCTAGCCACTTCGGTGCAACCGATTCTATTCCGGTGCCACCGAGTTTAGGTTGCCAACTTTCTGTTACGCAAATTCACAATATCGGTACCACCGAGATTGTTGGATCGGCGTCACCGAGATTGGGCAATCTGACCGTTGGTCACCTTATCGGTGCAACCGAGTTTCCTATATCGGTCTCACCGAGATTCAAAAGTTGCCACCTTTTGGTCACTTCGGTACCACCGAGATTAACACATCGGTGTCACCGAGTTGGTCATTTTGTGTGTAACGGTTGGATTTTTGGGGATGCCTATATATACCCCTCCACCACCACCTACTCGAAAGAGAAGCACTCAGAACTATTCCATACTTGCCCCATCCAGTTTTCTGAGAGAGAACCACCTACCCTTGTGTTGAGGTCAAGATCATCCACTCCAACCATATGGATCTTGATTTCTAGCCTCCCCAAGTTGCTTTCCACCAATCCCATCTCTTCCACCAAGCCAAATCTGTGAGAGAGTGATTGTGTGTTGAGGAGTCTATCATCTTGAAGCACAAGAGCAAGGAGTTCATCGACATTGCCGAGCCTATTACCTTTTGGAGGGTGGTGCCTCCTAGATTGGTTAGGTGTCGCTTGGGAGCCTCCTACTTCGTGTTGTGGAGTGAACCAAGAAGTTTGTACGGGCAAGGAGATCGCCTACTTCGTGAAGATCTACCCATAGTGAGGCTAGTCCTTCGTGGACGGAAGCCGTTATGGAATAGTCAAGGTTGCTACTTCGTGGACCCTTATGGGTGGAGCCCTCCGTGGACTCTCGCGACCGTTACCCTCCGTGGGTTGAAGACTCCATAAATGTGGACGGACGATAGCACCACCTATCGGAACCACGGGAAAAATCCTTGCGTCTCCTATTGCGTTTGATCTACCTATCTCAACTCTTTACTTCATATGCATTGTATTTACTTTCCGCTGCTATACTCATAGGCATGCATGTGTAGGGTGTGCTTGACTTGCTATCTCGCTATGATTGTTAAAATCTGCCAACCAATTAACTTGGGAAAAGGTTAGGTTTTACATTCCTGCTAGTAGTCTATTCACCCCCCCTCTAGACACACTTCTAGTGATCCCACAAAACTGTTTTTAATTCCGGTAGTTGAGAGGCCGAGCCTCCGGCCGGACACTCGACGGTGGCGACTAAGTGAGTGATCGGTGGGGTATGAATCTCCCTATCATCGGGTTTAAACCCGATCCGGTCGTAGACTGAGGTTTGGCCGTTGGTCACGCCCATGGTTTGAATCTGACCAAGTAACTCGTTTAATGACGAGCTGTCGGCGGGGTCCATGTCGCTGGAGCGCATGGTGTCGATCCGCAGCATTGTCCCAGGGTCGCTCGACGACGTGCCCTGGTTGTATTCGGCCGCGGCAGATCCGGGCATATCAGCTGGGTTGGGCGTCATGGCCGACCCAGGGATAGATGCCACCTCAGCGATGGGACCTGCTGCCTCCGGCGTTAAGGCGTCGGGGCCTACGGGCTCCTCCATGAGAGCTGAGAGCTTCGTTAAAACGAGATCTCCCCGGGAGTCAGCGACGAACTCAAGGTTCCCGAATCTGACTTCCTGATCGGGGATGAAACTTCCGACCTGGCCAAGATGGCCGGCCGGATCGGCATGCGATACGATGCTGCCGAACGCGAAAATCTGACCAGGAACGAAAACGTCCTTGTTGCAGACTTCGTCGCTGATGATAAGGCGAGCCATCGATTCCTCTAGCGATCGCGCAGCGGAACTCTCAATGAAAGCACAAATGTCGGTGTCAAAACCGGCGGATCTCGGGTAGGGGGTCCCGAACTGTGGATCTAGAATCGATGGGTAACAGGAGACGTAGGAGACGATGTTTACCCAGGTTCAGGCCCTCCTATGGAGGTAAAACCCTACGTCCTTCTTGGTTATATTGATGTGTATGAAGATTACAGAGTCGATCTACCTCGAGATCAAGTAGCTAAACCCTAGATGAGTTCACCTGCCTCTACGAACTAAACCCTCTGGCTTATATAGATACCAGGGGTCCCTAGGGTTACACATAGTCGGTTGCTTATCGAAAGAATAAACATGACTATTCTATCATCTTAAGCTTGAAGGGCACGCCACGGCTCCTGAGGTCTCCCCCCTGGTCACGGGGTCTTCGATCAGTCTGATCATACAACGAGTGGCCCACGAGTCCGGCCCATAACGAATAGGCCGGTAGTCCGAGGACCCCTTAATCCCGGACTCCCTCAATCGTTCATCATTGTTTACATGTTATGCTAGATCATTGCACATCCTGGTACACTGCCAGAGGCATTCTAGAGTCATCTTGTTTAGTAGTTTTTCATATCGAGTTGTAAGTAGATAGAAGTGTGATGGTTATCATTATTAGAGCACTGTCTCAGTGAGGAAAGGATAATGGAGACAATGATTCCCCCACAAGTCGGGATGAGACTCCGGACAAAAAAAAAGAAAAAATAACGAAAGAAAGAAAGAAAAGAGAAAAAAGGAAGAAAGAAAGGAAAAAAGAGAAAACAATGAAAATATAAATGAGAGAAAATAGAGAAGTCACAGTGCTACTATCTCTTTATCCACACTTGTCCTTAGTGAAAGCACCATGTTTTTCATATAGAGAGTCTCATGTTTTGTCATTTTCATATGTTAGTGGGAACATTTACATTATAGAACTTGGCTTGCATATTCCGATGACGAGCTTCCTAAAATGCCTGAGGTCTTCATGAGAAAGCAAGTTGGATGCACACCCACTTAGCTTTCGTTGATCTTTCACACACTTATAGCTCTAGTTCATCCGTTACATGGCAATCCCTACTCCTCGCATTGATATCGATTGATGGGCATCTCCATAGCTCATTGGTCCGCCTAGTTGATGAGAGACTTACTTATCCACTTTTACTCCCTTGAAACCTACCTCCATATTTTATTCCACCTATATGATATGTCCATGGTTCACGCTGATACGTCTCCGTCGTATCTATAATTTTTGATTGTTTCATGCCAATATTATACAACTTTCACATACTTTTGGCAATAATTTATATGATTTATTGGACTAACCTATTGATCCAGTGCTAGTTCCTGTTTTTTGTGTGTGTTTTGTTTCGCAGAAATTCCATATCAAACGAAGTCCAAACGCGATAAAATATTACGGAGATTTTTTTGGAATATTTGTGAATTTTGAGAAGTGGAATCAACGCAAACGGAGGCCCACAGCAGGCACAAGACACCAGGGCGTGGGCCAGGGCCCAAACGCGCCCTGGTGGGTGGTGCTCACCTTGCATATCAGTTGGAGCTCTCCTTCGGCCACAAGAAAGCTAATTTTTGGATAAAATCCCCTCAAAATTTCAGCCCGGTCGGAGTTACGGATCTCCGGGAATATAAGAAACGGTTTTCGGCCAGAAAACAGGAACGCGAAATAGAAGAGAACAGAGAGGGAGATCCAATCTCGGAAGGGGCTCCCGCCCCTCCGCCGCCATGGAGGGCATGGACCAGAGGGGGAACTCTCCTCCCATCTAGGGTGGAGGCCAAGGAAGAAGAAGAAGAATAAGGAGGGGGGCTCTCTCCCCCTCTCTCCCGGTGGCGCCGGAACGTCGCCGGGGCAAGCATCGTGACGGCGATCTACACCAACAACTTTGCCGCCGTCAACACCAACTCTCTCCCCCCTTGCAGCGGTGTAACACCTCTCTTCCCCATTGTAATCTCTACTTAAACATGGTGCTCAACTCCATATATTATTTCCCAATGATATTTGGTTATCCTATGATGTTTGAGTAGATCTCTTTTGTCCAACGGGTTAATTGTGGTATGATGTTATGGATGTGAGTTGTATGTTGATATGGTGCTGTCCTATGGTGCCCTCCATGTCGCGCAAACGCGAGGGATCCCCGATGTAGGGTGTTGCAATATGTTCATGATTTGCCTATGGTGGGTTGCTTGAGTGACAGAAGCATAAACCCGAGTAGGTGGGTTGTTGCGTATGGGAGTAAAGATGACTTGATACTTAAGGCTATGGTTGGGTTTTACCTTAATGATCTTTAGTAGTTGCGGATGCTTGCTAGAGTTCCAATCATAAGTGCATATGATCCAAGTACGGAAAGTGTGTTAGCGTATGCCTCTCCCTCATTGCATATAACAAGTATCTATCGTATCATATTCAATTACCTATGGACAATCTTTCTCTTGCGTTACACAAAAGGCTTTCTACGAAACTATTTACTTTTATAGTTCTTTTATTAAAACAGCACCTAACTTTTATTTCCACGTTCTTTATTATCTTGCAAAGTACTTCTAGTTTTATTCCCACAAAGTAGTTTTTATTCTTTTTCTAGATAAAGCGAACGTTAAGTGTGCGTACAGTTGTATCAGTGGTTGATAGAACTTGACGAAATATTTGTTCTACCTTTAGCTTCTCGTTGGGATTCGACACTCTTACTTATCGAAAAAGGCTACAAATGATCCCCTACACTTGTGGGTTATCACACGCTCATGTATCAGTGAGGTATAAAATGCTGAAGCGCGTTAAAAAGTATGATCCAATTGCTTGGCTTAACATCATGGTGCTTGACATTTTTATTTATGTGGTGAAGACGGAACCATGCCATGCTAATATGATAAAATGAATGAGGAGTAAACATTCTTTAGGGATTGTACATTTTGAAAGTTGATGATTATGTTACTTATTTTTATGGACATTACTATGTTGATGTTTATTGATTCATCATTTCTCAAAGATCACATCTGAAAGAGATTACATGTTAGGTAGCATGTCACATCAAAATCCGTTTTTACCATTTACCTACTCAAGGATTAGCAGGAATTAAGCTTGGGGATGTTGATACGTCTCCAACGTATCTATAATTTCTGATTGTTCCATGCTATTATATTATCAATCTTGGATGCTTTATAAGCATTTATATGATGTTTTATATCATTTTTAGCACTAACCCATTAACCCAGTGCCCAGTGTCACTTGCTGTTTTCGACATGTTTTGGCCTATCAGGAATACTGTACCAAACAAGGTCCAAATACCGCGAAACTTTTTGATGATTTTTTCTAGACAAAAATAAGATATGGAAGCTTCGGAAGGAGACCGGAGGCCACACGGGGTGGCGCCAAACCAACAGGGTGTGCCCATGGGGAGTGGCTGTGCCCTGATGGCTTGGGGCCACCTCCCACGGCCCCTGGCCCTGATCTCTTCACTATAAATTCACATATATTGGGAAAACCCTAAAAAGCTTCCCGAAACATTTTTTCCACCGTCGCAAGCTTTTGTTCCGCCTTGTGCCCATCTGGAGCCCTATTCCGGTGCCCCGCCAATGGGGGGATCGATCACGGAGGGGCTCTACATCAACCTTGCTGCTCCCATGGTGATGTGCGAGTAGTTTACCACAGACCTAAGGGTCGATAGTTAGTACCTAGATGGCTATCTCTCTCTCTCTATGTTCTTCATTGCCAAGATCACCGCGATTCCCGCAGTGATCTACCTTGTGTAATCACTCTTTTGCGGTGTGTTTGTTGGGATCCGATGAATTGTGGGTTTATGTTCAGATTATTGATGAAAGTATATTGAGTCTTTGCTGGTCTTTTATATATGCATGACTATGATAGCTTTGTATTTCTCTCCGATCTATCGGTTTGGTTTGGCCAACTAGATTAATTTATCTTCAGCGGGAGTGGTGCGTTTTAATGGATTCAATCTTGCGGTGCTCAATCCCAGTGACAGAAAGGGACATGCCACGTATTTTTATTGTTGCCATTAAGGATAAAACGATGGGGTTTATTCATATTAGTTGGATTTACTTTATCTACATCATGTCATCTTGCTTAAAGTCTTACTCTATTTTACTTAATACTCTAGATGCATGTTGGATAGCGATCGATGAGTGGAGTAATAATAGTAGATGCGGGCAGGAGTCAATCTACTTACTTACGGGCGTGATGCCTATATGTATGATCATTGCCATGAATAAATATTGCATGACTATTCCCTTTTCTATCAATTGCCCAACAGTAATTTGTTTACCCATTGTATGCTTTCTAC